>CM062099.1:2202332-2858340 GCA_031163375.1 Conogethes punctiferalis
ATGCTGTTTGTACTGTAAGGGAATCGAACCCATGACTCTTGGCTCAGAAGGCAGAGGTCACTATAAAATGAGCCATCGAACCAGTCAATTAGGCCATTGGATGTAATTATGAAAATAAATTATTATTATTATCACACAATTACAAAAGACTGGCTCCGTGGCTCAATTGGTAGTGACCCCTGCCTTCTGAACCAAGGGTCGTGGGTTCGATTCCCACCCGGGACAAACATTCGTGTGATGAACACTTGTGTTTGTTCCGTGTCTGGGTGTTTATATTTGTATTTATTTGTGGTACCTTCGTTGTTCTGATACCATTTGGATAACACAAGTGCTTAAGCTACTTACTTTGGGATCAGAGCAATGTATGTGATGTTGTCTGATATTTATTTATTAATTACTCCGCGCTCCATATTTCAATGGTTCACGGTAATACTTTTCGAGATATTACGAGTGTCCAGGCATTAGGAACTGTACGGCGTTACGGGACTTCCTCCTAACATTTTTACCATAAACTTGTACCAGAAAGTTAGTACGACATACAGCATGCATAGATAGGTAAATCAAAGGTGTGTACCGATGTGGGCGCCGGCAGGACCGCGGCGGCACGTGCCACTACGCAAGCAAAGAAGGTGCCAACTCAGATCTGTGCAACTCAATACGCTTGATAGGAACATTGTCGACATCTATACAGGGTGGCAGGAAGATTGACATAAAAGAAATTTGGTCCCTCGCGTCGTGGGGTACTCGAATCACATAGTTTCAGAATTTTGGCTTCTTTTTTGAATTTTTGAGAACACACAGGATAACTATATACAAGAGTAATAATTGAGATAGGGACTTTTTTTGCAACTAAATCTTCATTAGTTGCACTTTTATGCATATTTTGATAAAAATTATTAAAGTGTTTGCTAATAAAATTACGTTCAATGAGTAATGACATAAACTTTCAAAAATAAATTAAAAATCCGAACAGATGATTTCATGATACCTAAGAGTATCTTAAATCACAGGCGTGCACGAGACTCCCCGATTTCATAATCATTTAAAAAGTACTTCTTAATTAGCTACTTTGGTTACATTATAATTCTGAAACTATGACATATCGCGGTACGGTGTATTGGATACCCGAGACACGAGGGACCAAAAGTTTTTATGACGTCAACCGTCCGGCCTCCCTGTATACGTCCCCAGTATTTTTAGAGGAGAATGCATTTGGTATCCGGGGGGACGTAGTGTGTGGGACTCACATCTCTAATAATGGGAGCGGGTATCCACTAAATCAGCCACTTTAAACTAAATTTTAGTTATCCTTATTCAAAATTTAATAATTGAGTTCCATATTTTTTATTACTATGTTGTGATGTAAAAAAGAAACAATTGTAAAGAAGAAAGTATTATAATGCTACAGTAAAAGTTAATTAAGAACTATATCTACAAAATAATAAAAAAGTAGTGAAGAAAACTAATTATTTGGCCAATTAATCTTAGCGTTTACAAAGCGGTGAAAGTTTTAGTTAAATTAATTTACAAAGCTTTCGTCAAACATAGTGTAGTAAGAATCATTACGGAAATAAAATTGCTAATCTGCCCCTTTATTCCGAACACTACTAAACTGATATATATGCTTTATCTTTCTCTAACGTGAACTATCGATAATCGGACGATAAATATAGAAATCGTGAACGTTTAAGTGTTTCGAGTATTTCGGATTATGCGAAAGTTTCGGATATAGATTTTATTGGTACCATCCCATTCTCATTTTGTTCCATTAATTAATTTATTAGATTGAAAATGTTAAAAACATTTATCCGAGTTGATCGTTTTGCGAATGGTACCATTTTCAATTCTTGACGAAATGCGAATGTGTCGAACCCATTGGAATCGCTATCGCTCGCAAAGCGTTATTTCAGATAAAGATTCTGTTCAAAAATTGTAAAAATTGGCGATTTATAAAGAGTTACTATCGAGATTCTTGCTGGTTCTTCTCAGCAGCGAACCGAACACGGTGGTAGAATATTAATTATTTAAATTTGCATATTTTACTGATGATTCATATGATCATACGTGCTTGTTTTAAGTTTATATGAATAAAGTTGTTTACTACTTTATTGTTCCAGTTAGCAGGCTCAGAGGCACCCTGAGAGTTTCTATCCTAGTTAATGATCTCGGGAGACACCCTGGAGGTATCTCTCCTATAGTCCTTCGTGCGCGACCGTCCGCGGGGTGACAGACGGTGGCGGGGACGAAGTACCCAGGGGTGACAGACGGTAGCGGGGACGAAGTACCCAGGGGTGACAGACGGTGGCGGGGACGAAGTACCCAGGGGTGACAGACGGTGGCGGGGACGAAGTACCCAGGGGTGACAGATGGTGGCGGGGACGAAGTACCCAGGGGTGACAGACGGTGGTGGGGACGAAGTACCCAGGATGTCAGCGGGTAGCGGGTGGTGTCGCGGGAAAGGGAAACGCGTGCATCTTGGCGTGCAAATACGGCACTCTCGCCCGCGCAGTCGAAGCGGCAACACGTGCTTGATACACCGCACTAGGTACCTACTTTGAGTTCGAGGCACACGTGGTTAAAATCTCAGGTTGAGTAAGACCAATTAAATAGTAGATAAATATTCAAGGCCGCGTGCTAGAATGACGCGCTACTTCGTCCCCGCCACCGACTGTTACCGCTAGGGACGGTCGCGACATTCGTTGACGGACTATAGTTAACGATCTCGGAGACGTCCCGGCACTGACCTGGACTTGGCGATGTGCCTCTTCAGGCCGTTCTGCAGCTGCTGCACGAGCGCGGAGGCGGCGCGGTGGGCCGCCGCCCTCGAGCGCTGCGTCACCGTCGTGTTGGCGCGGTCGGCCTCCGCCTAAGGCCACAAGTTAGTTGTACGTTGATATAACCAGTTGAATAAAGCGGCCAAGCGTGAGTCGGACTAGCTGACTGGCTCGGTTGGTAGTGACCTCTGCCTTCTGAGCCAAGTCGTGGGTCGTGGGTTCGATTCCCGCACATTACAAACATTTGTGTGCATGAACATGTCTGTTTGTATTGGTCTGGGTGTTTTCTATGTATAATATGTATTTATAAAAAAATTTATCAGTTGTCTAGTACCCATAGTACAAGCTTCGGCTTAGTTTGGGGCTAGATGGCGCTGTGTGGCCCAGCGTGGCATGTCTTGGGTTAAAAAAAAAAAGAAAAAGCTCATGAAGGGTTCCGTAGCAGCTTTTTAGGGTTCCGTAGTCACATGGAAAAAAACAGAACCCTTATAGATTCACTGTTGAAACTCAGACAGCAGCGTACTGGTGCGAGAAGCCACACCCCGCGATCGCCAACCCGCCTGCCCAGCGTGGCGATTATGGGTACATCCTCCAGATGTTTGCCCTAAAGTACAAGTAGATATATTCTGGGAAACGCATTAAGATTTTCACGCAAAACTACAAAAGGAAAACAAATTTTGAGGGGATCCCCCAAAATTTTGTTTTTTTTTAATACTATACTATTTTACTTGACAGACAGACAGACATAGGAAATCCATCCAACTGCAATCCACTGTGGAGTGGGTCCCACAGGCATAGATGTTAAAGTTTGTATAAAGTAAATATTTTAAAGGATTTATATTATATGATAATCTTTTTGTTAGAATCAAATTTTGTTCTAAATGAAGTACAGTTCTATAGACAACATAATCGTAATATATATATATTTTTTTTATAGTGGCTCGACATAATGGCTTCCCTACCCCTGATGGAAAGCGAAAGAGAAGCCCAAGTCGCTGTGACAACGGGCAAGTAACTGGTCAGTTACCTGTCAGTTGCCACCGCCATGCCGGCCCAACCCTAACCCCCCACGAGCTCCGGAAACCCTACTCACCGGCAGAAACACGACCCAGAGGTCATTTGACTGCGGTATTCTATAGGGTGGAGGTGCTTCCCTGGACGGGCGGCTCAATTCGAGCGAAGATTCGCTACGCCCTACCTCTCTTAACACGTTGAGCGCCATGACGGTCACCGGTGACCGACAAACAATAGTTTTTCTATTGTGTCTAGTTTCTCGGCAGTCAAAGACTTAAATCGGCTGTTCCAGACATCTACCTGCCACCAATGCCACTAACCTGGTTGACCCTATGTGTGGCGTGGTTGAGCATCTCCTGCCAGGCGGGGTCCAGCGTGAGGCCGCCCTCGGCGCCGTCCGCCAGCCGCGCCAGGCCCTGCTCCGCGAGGTACACCATCTCCCTGGCGGCGGCGTGCGCGCTGTTCGCCTTGTCGTACGCGACAGTGGCCGTCTGGAGCTCTTGCGCTGTCTGTACATGCATCATTTACATTCAGCCCTGTTGGGACGGGAAGTGAGCAGGGAAGTGGGAAGCGCGAGAATGTAAACAGATGATTCGCGTTGATGCTGCCGCTGACATTGCCTCGCGCTTCCTCTATTGTCGGTTTTTCGCGCGGAAGTCAAAGGACGGTAACGCGAACGCGAGCGAGTGTTTACATATGTGAAAAGAAAAAATGTACTTTAATATTACATACATGGTTATCATTATCGTTCAATATCATAGTCATTCAATAAAGAAGTAGGAAGGCTGAATGTGAACACTCGCTCGCGTCGACGTTGCGGCGGAAATATTTAGAGCAACGTTCCCAGCAACAGCAGCGGCAGCGGCGGAATGTAAACCGTACATAAGATACAGTCTTAGAACTTAAGACCGCCACCCTATATAAACCCTATTTATTTATTTATTTATACATTCATTTTATACATCCCGGCTCACAGTCTCCCAAAGCGCCACTATGCTATAGTTAACAGCAAACCTACACTGGGTGAAGGTTCCCCCCCCCCCCCTTTCTTTTAAAATATCTAAAACTTAACTATTATTAGTCATTTTTCTTTTGTCCTAATTTAAAACATATTGGGTACAAATACTCACAATGTTAGCCCTAAATCTAGCTTCATAATAAGGCCTGGCTTTATGTACACTGGTGCCCAACTTCTTTGTCAGTTGCTGAATACGCAGATGTCCCTCAGCCAGCAGTCTCCGGAACGCAAGTCGTGCCTCGTCGAGTTCAACCTCTAGCCTGTTGATCTCGTCTGTCGCTGTGTTTAGCCTTTCCAATTCAATCTGTTGATGTGATAGGTAAGTCTTATTAGAAAATAAAATAGATAGGTAGTAGAATTTATTCACATAAACGGTCAGAGTGTAGGGTTTAATGCTGCAAACAGATTTATTAGTAATACATTTGCACATCAGAACTTTTTTTCGTTCAAGTCTTCAATGTGCAGTTTGCTGAGAAGGAGTGCCCGCAGCAAACTCAACAGTTAGCCTTCTTTAAATGTACAAATACAAATTTCTTTATTTACACATAAATAGGGTGGCTTATGCAATGTAGGTCTTATAAACTAAAGGCATGTAAATTAAAATTAATTTATTAATCGTTTTGCTTCTAGAAATGTTATTTACATCATAAGTTTTCCTGAAACTCGGCATTTAAAAATCAGAGTTCATTACATTTTACACTTAAATAACTTAGCCAAATTTTAAATAATATTATTGTATCTCTGCTTTTGAAATTTACATTATAATTATTTCTATTTCTTTCATGTCTACTGTGGGACAATGGCCTTCATAATATTGATAATATTATAGCAAGAGTTTAAAAAGAATTGCAGACTATTCTAATAAGAATATTGGATTAATTTTGGAAGTAAAAGTTTTCTCAAGTTATTAGAACAAACAGTTTAGTTTTTATTAATCGGCTTACTATTGTTATGTTGATTATATCATCTAGAAATAATAAAGAAACAATGTTGCATAACATAAACACCCACGTTCAAAATGGTCTAACATATTGTTAACATATTAGACCTTTAATCATTCTCCCAGCTATCAAGGCAATGACCTGGGCAACTTGTCTCTTTGAGCATCAATAAATATTATTGATTCGACTTGCCTGTACTCGCGGGTCCAAAGCTTCCGAACATTCAGCAATATCATTCATTGTTCTATCAAATCAGACGCATTTTAGACAGAGTTACATTCAATACGCTCTGTTTCCCACGTTGCGTTTGTTTTTATTTAGATGAACTCATACTTTACGCTTCAAATAAAATGATAAACTTTTCGTTTCGTTCGATAAATCGCCAACCCTGAAAATTTTGCCGTAGGCACCACAGAGTACTTTGTAATATACTGAAATAGAGACCAATCTTGGCTGTCAAAAGAGGTAACAAATACAGCGCCACACGACGGTAACTTACGGCAACTTTTCGTCAATATACATAATCACAATACAGCGATATAACTACAGCATACTCTGGTCTTGTACCTAATTAATTATAAGTATTATTTCATTAAGGAATGAATGATGAATTTTTGCTATGAATTGCCAACCGCAGGCATATTTTTCTGAATCATTTGTTAACTTAGGCAAATAAACACAAACTAAGATTGGCAAATCATTCAACATTTGAAAAATAAAAGATAAGTGTAAAAACTTAGAAACTTTTATTATCTTTCACATTTTTACACACCACACACCACTATAAAATTAAAATATTGGTTTCATAATCATATAAGTTCTTAAAATCACATTTTCTTTCGAATGTAGATTAAACTTTCCGCAGGTTTCTTGCTATTACAGTTTTCTTGCGGATTTTAGACCCTTGGTCACAAACTTTAGCAATCACATTATAATATGCTTCTTGTACGACCGTTTTAAAAAATGCTATGAGTTTCAAGTTCTATTAAAAGCACAAACTTTTGAAAACTTGATAAATTAATATTGACTAAAAGGAAAATTTTAAAACACGCCATTTTAAGCTGTGTTGCCAGAAATTTGAATCTATAGTTTACAGTTTAAAATCAGTGAATTCTGAAAATGGAGAACAATACGTTATTTAACCCAATATTCAATAAATTAAGTGTAGTAATATATTATATAAGGAATACATGAAATTAAAGTGAAATATAACTAGCGTTCATCTGGTTTTTTAATTTAAATAAAAGGACCGTAATAAAAAAAAACTACACAAACTGTACAATATTGTCGAAACGTCGCAACTAAATTATGCTACTGAATTTGAAAGGCAATTTAATCCTTACTATTGTATAGAAAATAGATACCAACTTTAATCAATGAATATAAACTCCACCTAGAATTCAAATATGGAACTAACATGGTATAACCCAGGTAAATTGAAATGATCTAAGTTCTAATGTGTGCATCTAAATATTTGTGTACAATTAAATTTGGTCAGCTGTATTTATGTGATTGCCATACAATTTGTACTAAGATTGTATAGGCTGGTAGCATGGAAGTATCAAGTACTTCGTACATAAGGAATGAGCTCTATCTATGCATCTTGCAGCTAAAATAAAGAAAATGAAACCTTATGTTAAGGTCGTAAGAGTCTTGTTCAAAATAAGTCTTGTCAAAATAAGAACGTAACCAATGAGAGGGAAAATAGTGAACAAAACGTCCCTTTCTAGCAGCGACTAGATTGCTAGATAGAGTACGAAACACCGGACCTGGGCCCCTACCACCAAAAACGAAAACGATCGCTCGCTGAACGGATGGCGTACCTACCCTTGAGCCATGAATCCCTCTCATTTGCCCCCCCCCCGTGTTTGAATATACAAACTAAAATTCGTCAAAGTTGATTTTCGTTAATTTAATTCATATATTCAAACACGGAAAGGAATAATGGGAGGGATTGATTTTGCAAAAATACACGATCCGTTCAATGAACGATCGCTCTCGAACCGGTGGTAGGGGCCCTGACAACTTCACATGACATCGGCGACTTTGACGTCGGTGGCGGGGATTTTAAATTTGTTATATTTTTCTTCATGTGTAATTAAAATGGGGAGAATTTGTGTCGGGGGGATTGTGAAAGCGAGTATTATCCGGATTGTAGTTTGTCTTTTCACAAGTAATACATTTAAACATAATTTGTTAGTGAAGAATTAGGGTGACCATGCATGACTATCCAATCATAAAGTCCGTTGTTTTTTGTATAGGAAAACTAAAGCATGTTTCAAGATTCGTCTTCGAAGTTCTAAAATACACGTAAAAACTATTTATAACATTATCAAATCAATCATTAAAAACGTAGGTACACAAAAATAAAACTACCATGTATGTTGTCCAAGAATTTTATAGCAAACAACATAGGTTCATTGTTAGATCCACCACATCCTTCTCAATCTATATTTGAAGATCCACGTGATATTTAATTGGTAAAAGCATTAGCCAATTCATATTTAAATTTTCGCCATATTGAAGTCGGTTTCTTTGCAAAAAAAGTGGTGTTATTTAGAAAACGATTACGAATAGAAGAAAATATTTTGGCTTTCAATGTTGCCTGTTTTTTTTGTACGTATGTATTGCCATTGTCCTTAAATCATATTTTAATATAGTCACCCTATTCAGAGAGAGACAAAAGGGACATGCACTGGGCTTTCGTTCGGCTTCGATTTTCCGACAACAGCTCGTTCCTTATATATTACTTCTATGGCTGGTAGGCACTGCAATCTACCACAGATGACAGATGAGTGTCAGAGCGAGCTGTCAATTTTATTCGATTTGATACTACAGAAAATAATCGATACTACTTATTATCAAGTGACTGCTACTTAGATATTACACATTCCTAGTGAAAAAGCATCACTTGATATCAATTGAATTGCTGGAACTTAACATCGTCTGTGGTTGTTGATTTGTCATCATCCATCGCTTGTCAAATTTGTCGTTTCCAAGAGTTTGTGTTCTGGGGCTGAAAAATAAATTTAAATTGAAATAATGGTGAACTGCTTGGTGATTTTGATGTTATATTGTGTTCAAAGTGCTGCCTATGTAACAGAGAATGTTTTCCATTCCAGGCGACCGAAGTGGAGGAAACCATCAAAAGAATCCAGGCCCATAAAGGCGTAATGGGAGTAGTAATTGTGAACCATGAAGGTTTGGTCGATTATTCTTTATTTCCATGGCTATATTGATTTAATTCTCATCCCTTATCTTACTTATTTGCTATGTCCGCCCTATTTGTACATAACCGAACCATATTTACCATCTTATATGCCTTATTGTTTACTCAAACTTATTTGAAATTAACTTTCTAATTACAGGTATACCTATAAAAAGTTCTCTTGATAATGCAACATCAGTATTGTATGCTGGTTTGATTGGACAACTGACAGAGAAGGCTAGAAATGTTGTTCGTGAGATGGTGAGAATTATTTATAATTAATGTATTTCATACCATAGTAAAGAAGTATTTATTCTATAAATATTTACCCATTGTGGTGTCAACCTGAATATATAAACTTTTCTTTTTGGAAATTGTGTTTTATCTGTTTTCAAATTGTATCTTTAGCTAAGATTTTTAGAACTACTAAGCAGACCTTCATAGTCGTTCCTATGCATAATAATATAACAGAACTCCATTTCCTTTTTAGGACTCCACAAATGAGCTGACATTCCTACGTGTGAGGAGTAGAAGACACGAGATACTCATTGCACCAGACCGAGAATTTATACTGATTGTGATACAGAACACATCAGATTAATTATAAGTTTGTCTGCTTTACAAAGTCCAACTGAATAGCCGATTGCCAGTTAATATGTTCTTATTCATAACTCTGTACAGGCAGCTAATGAGTTAAGATTCATAGGTACTCATTTCTGTATGTACAGCCATATAACAATGACTTTTCAATTGTATCAAGGGTCTTATAGTAACAATGAAGGTGTAAACAACATTAATAATTAACTTGTTCGCTTTAAAGTAAATTTTTCATCAGTACTGGTCCTTATTATGAAAGATGTTCATAAACATAGCTTCCAGCTTGGTGTCTGCGGAAGACCAGTGTCGAGGGTTCTTACAGGATACCTCGGCTTATACTGAGTGGACACCCTTTAGTGTCACACTGTATTTTTATTGTTCATTTGAATGTTATTTGTAATATTGTAATAAGTGATACTAATAAACTTTTTTCTTTCTTTCTTTCCAACTGCTATTGTAATGGATTTTAACTGAAAGAAAAGTCATTGTCAAAAATATCCTCTGAATATGAAGGGACTCTACATTCAAGAAATAATAACATCATCTCCAGTTGTTCGCACTTTGAGTAAGCTGGAGGAATTTACCTATAATTGTATTATACCTAAAGAAATACACAAAATAATTCAAGGACTTTGTAAGGTAACACATTGAGTCATTCATATAACCGGGAGCAATGAGACAACTGTCCATTGATTACTCTCATACTTAGATTTAATTTCAGATACTTAGGCTTATATTCTGACACATGGTATATAAAGCAACCAAAATGGTAACTTATTTCAAACAGGTATAACTTACTTAAAATTGGACGGATATTAATTAATAGTCACTTATTTGACAGCAACATTGGCACAAATTAAATGTTGAAATAAGTTAAACTATTTTGATGTAACAAGGACTTTTTATATAAACACTAGCTGTGCTCGCGACTTCGTCCGCGTGGAATAGTTATTTTTCCCCGTTTTTTTTTACATTTTCCATTATTTCTACGCTCCTAATAGTTGCAGCGTGATGTTATATAGCCTAAAGCCTTCCTCGATAAATGGTCTATTCAACACAAAAAGAATTTTTCAATTCGGACCAGTAGTTCCTGAGATTAGTGCGTTCAAATAAACAAACTCTTCAGCTTTATAATATTAGTTAAGAAAAAGTCCTTGTAATCTAATGACTTGGTCAATGGGTTAATTATTAACCCTTTAAATGCTAGTGTCGCTTATGCGACGATAAGAATAGATATTCTATTGTTTCATTTCTTGGCTATTAGTACAGGGTTTATGTGAGGTCCATAACTACATAGGTATTAAACCTTTTGTAACCACATGTACTGCAATTAATTTTATCCATGATTCTTGCTTGAACATAAAGAATATAGGCCTAAGTTTTCCAAATCATCTCACTGCAATAATTTACCAGTCTCTTTGCTAAGTGGACAAAAAAATTAAAACAATGTGAAATGACTAGGCGCATGTAAGCCACAATTTTTAATATTAATTTGTAAGATATAATTTTGTAGTTTACTCTAGAGGCCTCCCACAGGGATCGCTTTGTCATAGAAAGTAGGTACACAATTTAAATCACACGCATATCGTCAGATACCTACGCATTTCGTCAGACTATTAGGCTGGAACAGTGCTCGACCGATGGTCAGCGCTGACCGTCGGTCGAGCACTGTTTCCAGCCTAAAACAGAAACTCACCTAGTTATATACCACGGATTTCGCCTGTCTAAGTGCGTATTTGTAGATTTTGTCAGTGTTTATTTGTAGATCTGTCAGTCGTATCTGATTAGACGAGATTCTGTTCAGTCTGAAGAAATGCGTATGATCTCACAATTTCACTGCAATTAGCAAATGTGTGACAAAGGTTAAGCACCTCTTAATTACAAAAAAAAACTGACCTGCATGCAGCTCATTAGGTTTTTAGAAACGAAACACGACAGTAAAAATCTAATTTAAGATATCTTTTGTTTAAAACCGTAGGTAAAAAGAACTAATGCAATATGATCGATTAAATCAGTAGGTAAGGATATTTTTTGTATTGCTATTATTTATTTTACGAAAGAATTGTAACGATACTAACAAATAAACAATTTATGAAGTCTAAAATTGTTATTTTATTATTTTCCACCGACCGACCGCGCGGTAAACTTACCGTCATTCATCTGCCGTAGGTACACGCGACCGCTCGAGCAGTCATGACCGATTCTATAGTATAGAACATCGGCGAGGTCGCGGCTTCAAGCAGTCCATGAACTGCCGGGATAACACCTCTATAATACTAACTAGCTAGAGATTTTTTGACCATTATTGGCAGCGCACATTAAAGTAAGAATGCGCAGACAACCACATAACAATGAACCTACTGTTTAAATAACTGTTGAGACAAAACTATTCCCTGTACCGCCGAGCAATCAGACAATATAAAATTAATATTGTTCATCGTATATAGGCGTCAGTGGCGTTTAAAGAGTTAACATGTACCTAGCATATTTTTTAAAGCCTTCATTGAAAGAAAAGCGTTTTTGAAATATTGATACATGAAATCAGTACTTCGTGTAACTCTGACATCTCATTATAAACATGTGAAGCTTTGGAAGAATGTTAAGGGTTGTCTGGAAAAGATTAAAGCGCTAACACCGCCTAAAAAAGGAATTGTGTTTGGCGTGCAATGAATAGGTACCGTAATGAATACCTACCTTTAAGTTTACAATTTGGATCTCTCCAGTCTAGGTGGCCGGCCTTAATCAAAAAGTTCCAGATATTCCACTCTCAGGTCAAGGTCCTACGTGACCCATTTGTGTACTACTTCTCTATGGGGTTGCAAGATTCTACAAGAAATGATACAAAATAGGTAAATTCTAAAATATTTTATTAATCTCTGGATCATCTTCAAATGCACAACACAAAAAATTAGCAAGAAGCAAAAAAATAAAAATGCAAATAAAAAAAAACACTGGAAGAAAAACATTAAAGCACCATAAATCAAGAGGCTCCTTGTTGGTTTATGAATTTACTAGTGGACATTCTAATCACATGGAATAAGGTTTGCAAGCTGTCACAATCAGACCCCTCTTTCCCAGTGGGCACTATGGGCAAGTGCCCAGGGCCCCGCCATCGATGGGGCCCCTCAGCTCAAATACAAAGTGCCTAGTTCCTGTCAGGGCTGACGAAATAGTGTTCTTTCAAAGTCAATAGGGGCCCCATTATCCTAATATGTCCAGGGCCTCTAATAGGTTAAAGACGGCCCTGGTCTCAATTCACAATTACATATCTACGATACCCCAAGACACTGAAGCAGATCCCTTTTTCTTTAATAATTAATTTACCCTTTGCATGCCATAGGCCTATGTCCAGCAGTGGACTGACACGGGTTGATGATGATAATGATGATGCCATAGGTATAATATCATGAGTTGATACGGGATCTCTTCCCTTAAAGCACAAGTTATTTCAAATAAGAGATCTACACACAGTTAACTATACAAAATGTAGTAACAATATTAAAGACATTTTCGATTGATCATGGGGTATATGTCGCAGGCAAATTCTATAATTCGCTCGTATACAAACGGCGTCGGCAGTTTACAAAGATAAATACGTGTTATAAAATGCCGAAGGCAAATTGTCATCGCATCAACGTCGACTTGGTTTGTGTATTAGGGTGACCATGATAATAGAAATGAAACAGGGTTTTTAATCATTTTATTTAGGTATTTAAGATTCATAATAGAATATTATTAAATTATTGACTACGAAAATAAATTCGTCGATTAAATAAGCATGAAATTGAAACCGTAACCGACCAAACCTGCACTAAATGGTACCGTGTGAGAACATATTCTCCCTAATCTTAGGATCCTTAAACATACATAGTAAACTTACCAAGAATTACCTATTAATTAAACAAGACATTCAGTGGTAATAACAAAAATAAATTCAACAAAGTTTCTTTGTTTCACTTATTCTGCTAAGCTTAAACAAGCGTAAAACCATCAGCGAAACAATTGATTTACAGCGAATCAAAATACAATGCATTTTATTGCAATTTTTTGTTTCACTTTACCAGTTTCCATGGACACCCTAGCGTTTTTACGTGCTGAATAACCTCGAATTTTTTTGTTTTTTTTCCACGGTGATTTCGGAGCCCCCTTTGTGATTAGTTTAATTTCAATAGTTTCCTATAATACTAGCCCTTAAAATCTATTTAAAACAGCCGATATTAGACATATTTTTAATATTTTTTTTCTCCAACACTTTCACTGTTGACCGCCATGTTGGTTTTGGAGACTAGTAGCGCCAGTGCGCGGTTAAATTTGGTACTAATTGGAACGATATGCCGAGGCAATTTGTAATCGGCTGTAATATCGTAGCTCGGCATATTAGTAAATGAACGACATCTTACATACGGCGTACGGCATTTTATATAACAAATTTGTCTTTGTAGACTGCCGACGCCGTTTGTATACGGGCGAATAATAGAATTTGCCTGCGACATATACAAAAGACATGATGCCTTTGCGTTTTCAGTCTGCCATTTCAAAAGAAACATAGGACAGCACAAATGATGAGCTGCCCGAGGAGGCATGGATCCAAATGACATAGACGGGATATTTTTGTTGGTACTGTGAGGATTAGTTGCTAAATAAAAATCTATTGCATCTACTTGCATGTGCACAAAAAACGATATGACATGAAGATAATTAAAAATGGAACTCTTAGTAATTATAGTAAGGACTCTTAGTAATATCTCCTTCTCCAATTACCTACCTAAGTAGGTTATCTTTATATTGAAAAAGATAAGCAAATTAAGTTTCATTTTGATGATTCTATGGACCGGAGATAATAATGATGAACACACCAGCCCCAATTATGCCAATTTTTAAGAATTCAAAGGGGACAGTGTGCTCTGCCCCCTGTCGTCAGAAAATTAAATCTCCTCTACCTGATGGGTGTAATCCTATACCCTTTCACATGAAAGATTTATACATATAAATGTTCGTATTTTTGTGCAATAAACAATATCTAAAGTGTCCTCTAAATTGTGACCCAAAAGCCTAAAGCCCCAATTTTACTTTGGTACGCTCAATATTGCCTACAAAATATGCATGCTTGAGTATTTTTTCTATGTATAAACTTACTGATATTCAAGAGGACATTTTCAACAATTCCTGACATATTCAGTCTTTTTTATAGGTAATCTGAAGAAAAGAAAATCTGACGTCATACAAATGTTTCGAATAAGTCTCGAATAACTGTATCGAGAATTGTTGAACCTACCCTTATGTATACTATACACTCACCTCAGCTTTTAAAACTGCATCAGCTGTTTTTACTTTAGCATTTTTAAATATTTCAGCTTAGATTCTTGCATTTCTTCACTTTTATTTTTCCAGTTATTAGGACCATTTGTGTTTCCCAATTTGTACGATAGACCTGTTTAATTAATCTTTACCAATTGAATAATATTATTATATCTGGTTTCATAGTCGATTTTATCGATATAAGTTTGGTAAATTCAGATTTATCACCTTATGAATCGTTCCAGAATTTGTGTTTTTCATTTACAAGTAACAATCGATGTATATGTCGCAGACATCGAATTTTCTATCTACAAACTAGCCTTTTTACTAAATGGCGGCGTTGTTCTACCAGTCGCCTGAGTAAGAGCAATTTTATATGAGCTAAGAAATATAGGAGTAGTTTCGTTCAATAATGTTTTATAAATTACTTCAAAAACCATTTTATTTGTTACATTTTCCTAACACATATCCAGTTACTTGAAACGCCATATTGAATCAGTTCACATTACCAAAATTAGTCAGGCACTTTCGTCATGTAAATAAACAGACAGACAACATATAAAAATTCATTGCGTGATTTGAACTCTGGGTGGCATTCGATTTAAAGACCCTCCTCGGTTTAGAAGGTTGATCTAATCGAATTACATGTATAAATTATCTTAACTGGTAGATTATTTACTAAATTTTGAAATAGATAAGTGCAATAGTCGACTATAATAAAATTGTTCTTACAGTTAAATATCGCCATTTAATAAACAGGCTAGCATGCAAATTGAAAGATTGAATAATTTTATTTGCCTGTTTACTACACATATAATTTTACTCAGCCAGCACATAATTTGTTATACTGCAGTATGATTTTTTTTTCGTAACCAATTATTTTGTATGAATGATAAACTTGATTATCGCCTGACAGAAATATTTAATTTAATTAATTGCACTAGTCAACAAATAAGTAATAATTGACAAACCAAATACATACATCATTATAAAAGTTACATTGGAGCTAAGTTCTTATGAATTATCCTCAAATATCTCTAAAATGAGACGTGTCAAATAATTAAAAATGGTTTAATTAAATATTTTCTCATAATAATTGTGGAAAGTTTTGCGATTTTTGTCGACTAGTGTTCTATTTGCCTGGTGGTTAGTTGCCAATTTAGCCATCTTCGTAGGTTTACACAAAACCTTTAGCAGCTAATTTGTTCGAAATTAAAGATCATTGTTTTATTTTAATATTTTTATTTCATAGTCACACAAAGATTGCGATACATAAGTTTTGTTATATGTTCAACATGTTTTAACATTAATTTGCGAGAAGCGAGGCATTGTTAAAGTTTTTATTAACAATTTTTGATATATTTTGCACCTCAAACTTCGGATGTTGAATAATGATTTATTTAATCAAATTGATCAAAACATGCTGAAATTATGACTTTTTATAATCTAAACACTAATTTCAAAACTTCTTAATTATAACATCAATTTTCGTTAATTTTGTTCTTAAAGAAACTACTGTAGATATACTTTTTGACGTCAAATAGAATGCGCGTACGCATTTACATTTTGATGTAGCATGCAGAATTATTTTTTAATTTTAAAATTTATATTTTGCTAAAACTAAACCCTTAAAAGTATGTTTTATACTTTTACAAATACATAATCTTCCGTTTTTTTTTAATTATTTTCTCGGTAAATTTGCTATACCAACAATTTTGAATGAGACTGTAGACATTAGTTTTGGTCCATAAAAGTAAAATAATGTTATTTTTAAGCCTACATTACGTTGGGTGTACTTGCGCTATGCCCACTAAGTGCGATTTCTAGATGTTTTGTCATATTTTTGTCTTCAGGATTTTCAAGCAGTTTTTTTATGGTTTTTAGCTGCACTACTCACCGGATAATTACTGTGCTCGATGCTTCTTAGGTGACCTGTAATAAATGGATAACAGCTTTGTTAAAACATAAAAGTAAACAAAAATATCTAGTTGAATTATGGAGGAAATACTCAAAAATAATGAAAACATGCAACTCAGATTATAAATTGTGTTTAAGGAAATGTCGACTTAAAATATCAAATCTGTCAAATAGTAGTAAGTATTTTGATGTCAAAACCTATATCCAATTACTTATTCAGTTAAATTGCAAACTTTTTAATTATTTTACAAATTATTCATAAATTCAATCGTATTAAACTTGTCGCATCAGATACAAGGGCACATGCATATCAATTAAACTTACTACAATGAGTAGCAAAGTTTTTTTGTCAACATTTTCTTAGTAAAATATTAACGGGTTGAACAAAGATCTTTGCGTTAGTATCGCAATATTTATTTATATTCTAAGCACGAGAGCAGACATTAGTTACTGCTTTCGATTTCGATTCAATAAAATATGTTAAAAATATTTTTGTGAATCAATGTGGCGCTCTACAGGTTAAGTTGATTAAGCTCCTAGTTCCACCCAGTAGTTACTAAAATAACATAAAAAGCAAAATAAAATCGTGTGCAGAGGCGCGGTCGTTAACCCCACTAAACAAAGGCGTTTTGATAAACAGACTACAGTAAGGCCAGTTGAATGAGATAAAGATGTATTATAAACAAGACTTATACAAATATGCTATAATGTGTATGTTAGAATATATGTTTCAATCCCTCGAATCGTTTTATGCCATTGCCAAACACAAGCATATAACTTTATCAAAAACACAGATAAAATATGGGTAAAAGTATGTGATTATGATAGGACGAAAACATTGTAAAGAACACAAATTATGCAGTACCTACTAAACTTGAGTGAACAAGTTATAAATAAAGTAATGTTTAATGTGTAAAACGTTACATATTAAATAAATATGATGGTTCAAAATCAAAGTCAATTTCTAACAAATTAAAACAAGACTAGGAAATAAAACTCTATTGAAATGTCTCATAAAAGCTTCATTGGCGTTGAAAGGGTTAAATAAAGACATTCAAACCTATAAGGGTGGTTTTAGCGGTTATCTTATTCCGTCGACCTTACTATAGACAATTTATTGTGTATAAATTAAATAGTTGAGCTATGGAAAGAATCTGCTTTATAATATTTTGCTTTATGAAGTCATTTTGATGAATAAAGACACGAATTTAAAAAAAAAATGTGCCTAAAGACTGTAGATTTACAAAACTATGTAGTAAGTACACATACAATTTTCAGCCAATTTATGATCTCGATATTTCCAATTGATTTGATTCAATAGAATTGGCAAAATATTGATTTGTTTTATAGTTGTCGTATTGACGATTTGAAATGGTTCAATGGATTTAGATTGAAGGTACATGATTACTTCTTGTACACGAGGCCAATCAACGAACTGACAAATTGAAGATATATTTTTTTTATAGTAGCTCGACATGGCTTCCACGCCTGATAGAAAGCGAAAGAGAAGCCCATGTCGCTGTGACAACGAGCAAGTAACTTGTCAGTTGCCCCCGCCATGCCGGCCCAAACCTAACCCCCCATGAGCTCCGGAAACAGTACTCGGTAGCAACACGACCCGGAGGTCATTTGGCTGCGGTATTCTATAGGGTGGAGAGTCCTTCCTCGGGACGGGCGGCCCAATTGGAGCGAAGATTCGCTATGCCCCCTACGTCTTAAAGTACATAAACTTAAAGGCGTGTCGGTTGGTTACTGGCTCGGTGGCTCAATTGGTAGTGAACCCTGCCTTCTGAACCAAGGGTCGTGGGTTCGATTCCCACCCGGGACTAACATTCGTGTGGTACCTTCGTTGTTCCGATACCCATAACACAAGTGCTTAAGCTACCTACTTACTTTGGGATTAGAGCAATGTATGTGATGTTGTCTAATATAAAAATAAACCGCCTGCCAAGCGTGGCGATTAAGGAAAATCCCCCAAAAGAGCCCTATGGCCAGCAGTGGACATTTGCAGGCTGAAGATGATGAATTCGATATTGATCAACTTTGTTTCAAATAAGTCATAATGATAAATTAATTGAATTTTTTTATCACTCTCTGATTCAGAAATTTCGCGCGATTTATAAAATACTGAAGATGATGAATTTGATATCAACTTTGTTTCAAATAAGTCATAATAACATAATGCATGACTTTTTTATGAATTAATTGAATTTATTTATCACTCTGATTCAGAAAATTTGCACAATTTAAAAAATATTATATATTTTTAATTGAATTCATAAAGCATAAAAGTTATTGATTAGATAGAGATCCGTTAAGTAATACGACGTCATATTACTACTATGTCTGTATCTCGTTCATA
Organism: Conogethes punctiferalis; assembly: GCA_031163375.1. Classification (NCBI taxonomy): domain Eukaryota; kingdom Metazoa; phylum Arthropoda; class Insecta; order Lepidoptera; family Crambidae; genus Conogethes; species Conogethes punctiferalis. The sequence continues at coordinate 2,221,462 of CM062099.1, forward strand.
TTTATCCCAATGACTGGTTTTGTATTCATTATTCATGTTTATTTTTTTCAAAGATTATTTTTGTCAATTTCACTATAAATTAATGAATCGTAAAGCATCATCATATTCTTGCCGTAGGAACTTTAATGCAAGACTTAGACTAAGGTTGTCTGGAAGAGATCACTTAAAGCCAAATCTAATCCAATCAAAGGTATCATTTTCAAATACCTATCCATAGATATAGGTTTGATGAAAAAAAAAATTTTAAGTTTCAGTTCTATGTATGGGGAACCCTAAAAATTTTGGTTTTTTTTCTGATTTTATTTTCACATCTTATGCGGTTTACAGAATACATCTACATTCCAAATTTCAATAATGTAGCTCTTATAGTTTCGGAATAAACTGGTTGTGACATACGGACGGACAGACAGACAGACATGACGAATCTATAAGGGTCCCGTTTTTGCCATTTTGGCTACGGAACCCTAAAAAGGAGCAAATAGGAATTGTTGCATAGCTAAACTTAAAAAAGAAAACCCAAATAAACGTCGTTCAATGGAGTTAACGTCAGCGCGTGCACATACACAGTACTAGTCTATCTGGGTGCGCGTGCGCTACTTGGCGGGGCGCGCGTAGGGCTCGTGGCGGTAGCGCGGCGGGCGGCGCGTGCCCACGTCGCGCGACGACTTGAACTCGCGCGGCGCCTCGTCCTTGTAGTAGGGCTCGTCGTCGTAGAAGCGCTCCGCGCGCTCGTAGTAGAAGTCCTGCTCGGGCGCGCGCGGCGGCCCGCGGGGCGCGCGGGACACCTGGCGAGAGGAAATGTATTAATTTTTTTTTTTTTTATACCACTGGGTGGCAAACAAGCCTACGGCCCGCCTGATGTTAAGCGGTTACCGCAGCCTATGCACACCTGCGACACCAGGGGTATCACACGCGCGTTGCCTACCCTTTAAAAACCTCTTCACAACCTCTTTGAAGGACCCCATACTGTAGTCTCGGGGGAGAGCTCGGCGGGGAGCTCATTCCAAAGCCTGAGTGTGCGCGGCAAGAAGTTTCTGTTGAAACGTACCGTACGCGACCACCCAGGCTCTAGGGTATGAGGATGAATCCCCTGTCGATGGGGAGTATACTAAATACTGGAATAAAGTTCTTTTTTTATATTAGCTCGCCATAATCTTAACTAATATTATAAAGCTGAAGAGTTTGTTTGAACGCGCTAATCTCAGGAACTACTGGTCCGAATTGAAAAATTCTTTTTGTGTTGAATAAACCATTTATCGAGGAAGGCTTTAGGCTATAAAACATCACGCTGCAACTGAAATAACGGAAAATGTAAAAAAATAAAAACGGGAAAAAAATAACTATTCCACGCGGACGAAGTTGCGAGCACAGCTAGTAATAAAATAAATAACCATGCCACGCTGGGCCACACAGAGCTATCTAGCCCCAAACTAAGCCGAAGCTTGTACTATGGGTACTAGACAACTGATAAACATACTTACATACATTTTGTTTATTTTTGTAAATAAATACATAAACATAGAAAACACTCAAACCAATACAAACAGACATGTTCATGCACACAAATGTTTGTAATGTGTGGGGATTGAACCCCATGGCAGGGAACGGGTTCTCTTTCGCTGATGGAAAGCGAAAGAGAAGCCCGAGTCGCTATGACAACGGGCAAGTAACTCAGTTACCTGTCAGTTGCCACCGCCATGCCGGTCCGACCCTAACCCCCCCACGATCTCCGGAAACCCTACTCACCGGCAGAAACACGACCAGGTGATCATTTGACGGTGGAGGACGACGGAGCGACGAATTGACGTGATTTGGATGGAGAGTAACATAGTCATTAATGCATCGTGTACGGGGGAGTGACAACAGCATACTGAAGGTAGTGGCAGAGGATCCGCATGCCCCTATATTAAGGCACTTCATGCGAGTGATGACCGAAGTCACCAAAAGTGCTGGGTCGCGTTCACAGGGGGTGCCACTTAGGTACATGACACAATAGAGTAGGTAAATGTATTTTATAAACTAATTGTATTGTTATACTAACCCTTAGATTTATAAGCATTGTTACTAACCCATGGATCAAAGTTATCCGAAATAAAGATTATTTGATTTGATAGGCTACTTTTTGCCCCTTTCTAACCTCCGACTTCCCTAAAATGGGGTGTGGAAGTTTGTATGGAGATTTCACCCCAAATTTAACATGAGTAAAACCGCGGGCAAAAACGAGTATGGTATAAAAAGAAAAACCTAAACAATAAAAAAACTCACCGGCGGGTCTGGCGGCATCGAGTAGGGGTCATCGTAGCCCCCGTAGGAGGACTCCATGGCGGAGCGCGCGCGGTCCAGTATGCTGACCACCTTGGCCTTGCCGGGCATGGGCCCGCGGTGCTGGTGCTGGTGCGCGTGCGCATGCGCGTGGGCGTGCGCGTGCGCGTGCGGCATGGGCGGCGCCGGCGGCATGCGCGGCGGCCCGCGCCCCGGCGGCGGTCTGGGCGGACCGGCTGCAACAAACATACATATCTATAAATAAATAAATATAAAATGTTTTTAGCTAGTGTGTTAAAAGTTTGGGGCTAGATGGCGCTGTGTGGCCCAGCGTGGCAAGTCTTGGGTTATTTATTTATTTCCTATAAATGTTTTATATTTGACAACTGGCCCAATGATTCAATTGGTAGTGAAGTGAGCCCTGACTTTTGAAACAAGGGTTGAATAATCCCCACCTGGAATAGACATTTATGTTTGTCTGATAAATTATTTATTTTTAGTGCAACAATAAATATTTATCTATTTACACCTACACCAGCCATAAAACCACAAAAGAACAGATATTAATAAATAAAGATATAATAAATATCAGACAACATCACATACATTGCTCCGATCCCAAAGTATATAGCTTATGCACTTGTGTTATGGGTATCAGAACAACTAAGGTACCACAAATAAATACAAATATAAACACCCAGACACGGAACAAACACAAGTGTTCATCACACGAATGTTTGTCCCGGGTGGGAATCGAACCCACGACCCTTGGTTCAGAAGGCAGGGGTCGCTACCAATTGGGATGATGACTAAAAAATAATTTAATGTCCATCAGATAGATTAATGAAAAATATTGGATACGTATTTTTTATTTTGCCTCTTGTTCAAAAACTTACGAAGATACATTGATTTTAAATGTCACATGACGTCACGTTAGCGTACAAAATATACTCTAACGTGACGTAGTTAGCCCCCACTCCGTAACTTTAATGCGCTATATCTAAGTATTTTCTTATTATTTCGACAAAACAAAAAATACGGGTCTTATATTTTTTTATTATCTAAGAGACGGACTAATTATTTTCTTCATTTTCATACCTTGTCATCATCCGTATTGAGCCACCGAGCCAGTCATATTATATTGTGTGAATACATGAAGTACGAAAAGAGTAAACTAATGTGATCATACTGTGCTAACTACCGATGGACAAGTCACAGTGTAAAATTAAAGGATGTGTGACCTTTGCCTATAATAGGGCCCTGGTAGGAGCGTGACGTTTTGGTGACCCTGCAAGCAGTGTACAGGACGCTCTGGGGGGGCGCGCGGGGCATCGGCGGGCCCATTCCATCTGGCGAGAGAGCCAAGTGGTTAGAACGGATTATAGGGTCCTACCTACTAAATAATCTATTTTATTTTTATAGTAACTGACATAATGGCTTCCTTACGCCTCGCTGTGACAATGGACAAGTGGTAAGTTACCTGTCAGTTGCCACCGTTATGCCGACCCAACCAACCCTAACCCCCCACGAGCTCCGGAAACCCTACTCGCTTGACAGAAAAGTTTTTTTTTTCCACCGGGAGTGGAAAAAAGTGTGATGTGCACTACTGTGTGTGTGTATTACTAGTGAATCTATTGCATAAAAAAAAATTGTATTATGAGTACAAAACAACTGATGAACTCATTAGGTACATAACTATGTTTTTTGTAAATCAATATATCCATACTAACACGGGCTGATGATTATGATATCCATACCAATATTATAAATGGGAATGGGAAAGTGTGTCTGTCTGTATGTTTGTCATTATTTCACGGCAAAACGGAGCGACGAATTGACGTGTTTTTTTAAGTGGAGATAGTTGAAGGGATGGAGTGTAACATAGGCTACTTTTTGCCCCTGTATAACCGCCCACATCCCTAAAATAGGGGGTGGAAGTTTGTACGGAGCATTCACCCCGAATTTAACGCGAGCGAAGCCGCGAGCATAAGCTAGTATTTTTATACATAGCAAACAAATGTCGATACCGCGTGGGGATCGAAGTTGTGAATACTGTTACAGGCGCAGTGTTCACTAGAACCGAATGAAAGGATGTTGAAAATGATATGATGAGATAGTTGGATTATGATATGAGCGGTGATTGATACAATGTTTGTTTGTGGTTTCTTATCATAACCAATAACATATAGATATGGAACATTATACACATTAAATGTTAACCTCTTAATGGTTGTAAGGTTTGAAGTCAGATGCGTCTTTTTCAGAGTATTTGGAACAGTGTCCTGCTTTTAACCCTCTTTTATCAGTTCTTTATTTCACTAAATGACTACAATCATAGCAAAGGCGGCCTTGCTAGCATTAAAGACCATTAGAATAATACTGTTTAACCCATCAAATGATTTTCATACATCTAGTTGTGAGAATCGCATACGGCCACAAAGTTAGTTACAATGGGCCAATTTCCACAATTTCTGAGTGCCTATTTTGCATACGGCCACCACAAAACTCTTAGTTTCTCTCAATCTGCTCTCTGCATGACCCAAAGGTTAACTGGTAAAGAATGCTCCTAGCATTAAGTTCGCCTTTTGTACCATTTTGTGCAATAAAGTTTAATGAAATAACATCTTATACACAGCCCCAGACGTTCGAGAATCGTTCAACAGTTTAAAAAACTAAACCACAAACCTCTGTCCATAATATCCCTCATCTGCGTTTGCCTCATCATGTCCATGTTGTCCGGAATGAGGTACTTCTTCACTTCAGCGAGCGCGTACGCGATCCGCGCATGCGCCTCGGCCGGGGGAGCCAGCGCAGAGATCTCCACGTGCAGCTCGTCCGTTAAGTGAGAGTATTTGGGGTCCAGCGAGTTGCGGAGCTCTTCTTCCTTTCGCCTGCGAACAAATGTTTATAAATAAATCAATAAACTGGGATGCAAGGGAGCAAATCACTTCAAGCCAACCTCCCCTGCTCAAGCCCTGCCTAATAACAATGGAAACTAAGCCGAAGCTTGTACTATAATATGTATTTATTTACAAAAAAAAAGTATTTAAGTAAGTTTATCAGTTGTCTAGTACCCATAGTACAAGCTATGGCTTAGTTTGGGGCTAGGTGGCGCTGTGTGGCCCAGCGTGGATAAATACCTGTCTCGCATGGACCCCCGACCAAGCACTGCCATTTTGCACATAGTCTCTTCCTGCATCTGTTTCATTGTGTTGCCTTTGGGGCCCAGAAGTTTGCCCACGAAGTTGAACTGTTAACAAAATACATACATTTTCATTAATGAATATACCTAGGTATGTTGAAATAAATTAGTGAGGTGGTTGCTGCTTTCTTAACATCATCTTTTGCAGTCCACTGCTGGACATGGGCCTCTTTATTTGATCACTTTCTAGCAGTAACTATCTCCTTGATTTTAACTTTCTTTTTCTAAAAAAGCAGGTATACTATACACCTGCTTTTTTACTCTGTGTCTAGGTCATTGATCATTGCCTGTAGTCATTCCTTTGTTGGTGAAAACAGTACCAAAATGTCAGCGAATCTGAGATGTGTCAACTCTTCTCCATTTATACCTACTCAATCCCTGTCCCTCCCAATCGATTTTATGGAATATGTCTTCTAGCACCGCGCTGAATAGTTTGGGAGATATGGGATCTCCTTGTCTAACACCTCTCTGGATTTTTATTTCACTCCCTTCGACATCTAGCTTTACCTTTGCTGTGCTATTGTCATATATATTTCTCAGTATATTCATGTTCATCTTAACTAATATTATAAAGCTGAAGAGTTTGTTTGAATGCGCTAATCTCAGGAACTACTGGTCCGAATTGAAAAATTCTTTTTGTGTTGAATAGACCATTTATCGAGGAAGGCTTTAGGCTATATAACATTACGTTGCAACAGTTAGGAGCGAAGAAATAATGGAAAATGTAAAAAAAAACTACTATTCCACACGGACGAAGTCACGAGCACAGCTGCTAGTGTTCTAATATATATGTATGTCTGTTCGATTATCCGAACACCCATGTCTCCCAATTACTTCGGATAATTGAACACTCTACTGTAACACTTTTTGTAGTATAGTGCACCAACCAGAGCCCAAGTTTGTGTGACAATTGTCAACATCTGAGGGGGCAGGTCGGCAAATTGCCATGGGCACATAAAGGGTGCCCGGTCAGAAGAGAATCTGAACTCACATCTTTAATTTATTACAATTTGGAATGAGCCTCTCATGGTATAGTGACACCATAGGGAAGGTGATTTGTAATCTTTATATGTCACAAGTTGCAAGAATTATTCACAAAGAGAGTACTTACCTTGGGATGTTCCTTGACTGGCACCAACACTTTGACTGTGACTTTGACAGGTTTCTCACGGAATACATCTAAGTATTTGGCATCTTTTGCCGGTATTCTTCCCGTGGTTTGTACTTTTGCTACCTCTGTAACAATTAGGAGAATCAAAATCGAACTTCATGTAGCTTATGGCTAGTTTTGTTACATTTTTTAAGTAGGAGGTTTTAAGTAAATATGGTTAGAACAAATATTAACAAGTTGTATGGCGTTTCAAGGGCATAAGCCCAATAACCCACGTAATTATCAATTTTTGTTTGACTTAACTTATCAATTTATGTCGTATTATGATCCATACACAAGCAATTTGTTAAATCTAACCCCAACATGCATCATAGTCAAGCTTCCACCTGCTACTGACAAATAAATAAATTTTATTGTGCGTACCTTGGTCAAGAAGCCTGCAAGAGACAGGGAATTTTTGATTGTTAAGTTTAATTTTCTCATTTAACAACTCCCGCATGTATTCCCCCGCTTTTTCGTTAAGTTTAGGCCCGTCTTCACCATCTTGCTCCATTTGCAAATTGTTATCCATCTGCCCGGCGTCCGAGTTTCTTTTAAAATCACCACTGTTATATCCGTTCTCATCAAATTGATCAGCCATTTAGACTAATTAGTCAAACACTAATGATAGTGGTCGTCGTAATCACTAAATGTAAAAATCATACACCTACGTTTCTCGACAACAAGCAAAGGACGCTAATAAAATGAAGTGAAAAATGGCGGCCGGCGGCGATGAGTGAACATGTGAATGAATGAACGAATGACGTGACGTTGAAAATGTGACATGTGGGAACTTCCGGTGTAGAGATCAATGGTAGGAGCAGATATTATATCACATGAATTTTGATGACTAGAGCGCTATGTACCAAAAAGATTTTATTATGAAAAATTATTTGCTAAAAGTATAATAAATAAGTACGTTATTGTTATTGTAGGGATATCTCATTATATTGGATATTTTTAAAAAAGGAACAATGTTTTCTTTTGTAACTTAATTTACTATCAAAGCTGTAAATAATTGTAATACAATAGGTAGGTAGGGTAGGTATGTATATTACGTACAATTCTTATGAAAAATCATTAAGATAATAATATTTGTTGCGCGTTTGATTTGCCTCGTTGTTCATCATCAGATTTATGTCTAGCGTGTTGCACGACTACGATGTTGAACTCAGAATGAGGCACCAACATAATTTCTACTTTCCTTGTATGGATCCGGGTCACTAATACTTCATCGAATATGTCCTGAAAAAATCAATTGATTTATTTCAAAGACCTACAGGCGGCCGAGGCCATATATCAGTCTACCGTTCCTTAACTAAACAATTTTTGACCAAGAGCGTTATAAAGATAAAAGAGTCCAAAATGACTAAAAGTACTTTGTCGTATTTGGCTAACTTTTTGAACCTACGTTCTACCTAAACAAAAAATGCTTCTGGGTATTTAACCAAAGCAGGAACATATTGTACCTACTGAGAATTAATGGGTCATAATAATAATTAAGACGTACCGTGTAATTAGGTAGATACCTACCTAATTAAACGGTACGCCTATATGGTTTTGATAGAAATAACTACCTACTTCATGACATTGAGATATATATCTAGGTGTGGCTACTCTTACGTGTACGTACGTGGTTCATTGAAATAAGAAGCACACAGTTCTGAAAAGAACTATTTCTCTCTTTCGTGTGTTTCACTGATAGTGGCTCTGAAAAGAGCCGTTTGGTACTCTTTCGTGTGTTTCAATGAAGTGGCCCCGAAAAGAGCCGTTGTCTCTCTACGTGTGTTTCATGGATGGTGGCTCTGAAAAGAGCCGTTTTCTACACTGCTGGACACCGAGCCGCGTAGAAACACACGAAAGAGTGAAATAGTTCTTTTCAGAACTGTGTGCTTCTTATTTCAATGAACCACGTACACGTCAGAGTAGCCACATAGGTACCTATACCTACATAATCTGTAAAGGTTCGTAATAAATAAATCTTACAAATTCTTTCATGTATGATTGAACCAAGGAACCGAATCGGTGCAAAGATATGCCATAACTTGTAGCTCTTGTGGAACTTATGTTGGTTAATATGGGAGATCCTGCAAATAGCAACACACTTATTAATGGCGATTTTAATGTTCGTCAAAGTTAATTTTTTTGCTGCAGCTAAAGGTTACACTTTTTCAGACGTAAAAACTGCCGTTGACTAAGGTTAGACGAACTAATGTTACAGATATACTTTTTATATAGAGGTTTAGCAATCTGACGTGGCAGTGGGCAGGGCACATGACAGGAAGATAACCGGAGCAGAAGTTTCAATAGGAAACGCAGCGTGAGACGCACATCAGCGAAATGGATTACCAACATAATAAAGAGAGTATGGATGAGGTCTGCTTAACATTGGTCATTATGCAAGGCTTTGGGGGAGGGTGATACCCTACGGGATGTAAGGAAGTGGCCTATCATCTATTCGCTCCAAGCCAACCTCACCTGCCCGTGGTGCATCCTGCCGAATAACAAACGAGGCGCTGGCAACCGACTGGTGGCGGTATAACCATCACAATTGAAGACGTAGCTAAATACTAAAGACCGGTGACGGGCAGCAGCGTCACCGGAGCAAGAAGCTACGCCCTGCGATCGCCAACCCGCCTGCCCAGCGTGGCGATTATGGGTATATCCTCCAGATGTTTGCTCTAAGTGGCGAACAACTGGAGAGGCCTATGTCCAGCAGTGGACTGTAATAGGCTGATGATGATGATGATGATGATGATACCCTACATTGGACCTCCTGCTACTGAATATGGTAATAACCGTTGTCTACATGTTGAGAAGTTTGTCCAAAATCATAAATAATTTCTTTAAATACAAAAACAATAAGTTTGTAACGAAAAATTACGTTTGTACACACACCTTCTTTATTAGTCATAATGACGCCTTCTACAGAATCATCTTCCATTATTCTGTCAATTATTGGATTGACGTCATTTATCACTACCGTCTGCAAACAAAGTTCAACGTTTTCTCAATCTAGGTTATTAAACGTAGTAAAAAATAATAGGTACGTATGTAATAGGCATTTGTTATAAAGAGAAGAATTACTTTTGACAGAGTTTGGGCAAGCATTAAATTGATAATTAGTTAAACTTACAGTTTTTACTAGCCATTCATCTTGGGCATCTTTTAAGAGATTAGTTAAGATTTTCATGATTTCTACTCCTGAAAAGAAATTGATTGTAAAATTTAAGAAAGAAAGGGTGGAAGAGAGGAAATGCCACGGTAACAAGTGATTTTACCTAATATTGAAACATATTAGGTACGTGTACCTAATATACCAAAGGTATTTGAGAATAAATACAGATTTATGATTGAAATGGGCACATTGATAATACTAATCGAGATCAATGCATTAACTTGAGCATTAAAGCCCTGGGCATTTGGAATTACCTCGACAAAACCTTCAGCTGTGTCGCTTCCTATTTTTTCTTCTCCTTTCCTTTCCTGAGGGAGTGGACTACACAGGCGGTATAATCCGGCCCAGCTGCCACCAGAATCTCGTTGGTCATGGTCTCGATACGATACGCAATCAATTCGTCTTGGATATCCTGGTGGTCATGGTTTAGAGTCATGTACGAGTATAATAGTAACGACGATATTGTAGCCAAAAGTTCTTGAGGTTGACAATAGATGGCGTTGATCAAGAGTAAATAAATTTTAAGGAGAAAAATTTATTCTTCATTTCGTAGCCAGGGCTATGTTTGGATATTGTACGTTGGTTGCTCCGATTTCCTTATCACTATTGCTTTTAAATCTATTTTGGGATCGTATAAAAACACAGATTGAGTTCGCATTCCATCAGTTTGTTAAACGGTTTTTTCTAAATGACTACGATGATAGACAAGACATTATCACCGGACAAACGGGAGAGGAGACATAATAGAGATAACAATATTGACAATTTTAATTCAAATTCAGAAAAATGTTAATGAAAATTATTTAAACTTGACATAAGTCGTACTAGACTCTGCAAACAAACGTAGCGTAGGGCGTTCTCAGGCTAGGACCATTTGCGCAAGATGGCTGGCTAGTGCTGAATGCCAGAAGCCCAACATCAAGAGAGGTGGCTAACAATTGGCATAGCCCTACCTACTTCTAATAACTTTCCGCCGTGCGCAATAATTCACAATAGCGTTCGGAGAGATCTATCTTGGAAACGCGCGCATGTTGATTCAAAGTTGACATAATGAAAGAAAGAAAGAAAAAATGTTGTGGTCCAATTACCTAATGTCAGATTTGAATGACATTCATTCAAAGTTTCAGAATCCGAATGGAAATAGGTATTGTGAGGCCTGTTGGTTCTGTATACCATCTACTTAATAACTACTTATCTACTACTACTCCTTAGAAGAACTGCTGGTAGTTGTTGGATGGGGGAAGACCGGGATAGAGAAACGTGGCGTGAGTTAAAGCAGGCCTACGTTCAGCAGTGGACGGACAAAGGCTGTTGATTGGTTGATTGATTGGTTATAACTACTTAGTTCTTACAATTTCTGTTAGAGCTTGATGCATCTTTAGATTCAGGGCCGGTAGCCTTCTAGTGAGTGTCTGCACCATCACCTCTGGTATGGTACTGATGTGAACCATGTCTGGAATTGTTTAATAATTAGAACACGGGAGGGACAAATGAGAGGGATTTATGGGGCAAAAATACGCGATCCGTTCAACGAACGATCGTTTTCGTTTTCTGTAGTACCTAGGGCCTCTGATCCAAGAGTCGTGGGTTCGACGCCCACTCGGGCGGGATAAACATTCGTGTGATGAGCATTTGTGTTTGTTCCTTGTCTGGGTGTGCATTTGTATTTAAGTACATATTTATTTGTGGTACCTTCGTTGTTCTGACACCCATAACACAAGTGCTTAAGCTACTTACTTTGGGATTAGAGCAATGTATGTGATGTTGTGTGATATTTATTTATTTTAAAAAAAAATTAATAGCGACGGAACATAATCCATATAGGTAGGTACTAGTCAAAGCTCTTTTTTTAAGGGTTCCGTGCCCAAAGGGCAAGAACGGGACCCTATTATTAACACTTCGCTGTCCGTCCGTCTGTTTGTCATCAGGCTCTATCTCAAAAACCGCGATAGCTATTTAAAATTTTCATAAATTATGCAATTTTTGTTGTTATCTGGTTGATGTGTTTGTATGGCGTATCTATTAATTTTCACATGATTTGTTTAGGTAGGTACACTTTATTAGTATTTCTTACTATTTCTGAGGTATAGTAATCCAACTACGCTTGGATGATCTTCAATTCTTGCTATTGTATTCACGGTTTCTTCACTGAAATGCTACGGACAATGCGAAAACCAAATCTTAAGAAATGTAAAAATTAAAATTATTACAGTATCTTTGATACAACTTACATTAGGAAGATCCTTTAAGATACGACTCTTGTAAGATTCAGACGACGGCATTATATCTATATAAAAATATAAAATCGACAGATTTCTAAAAGTAAAAGTAATAATGTAGCAAAATTTGAAATAAGTAGCTAGTTTTACATAGAAAATGTTTGTCTAAAGTCTATAGGATACTTAAAACAGTACGGCTATGACTTGTCAAAGTAAAGTTAAAAAATCCGTTTAATATTTTACGTGTTTATTTCATGTTAAGCATGCCTTTGCAGATTTGTTGCTGCGCCATTTTTAAAAATGGCGTCCAGGATTGCAGCAGTGCAATGTGCATCTTCTTAGTAACATAACGACATATGTAAAATCATATATAAACTTACGTAATATGGTTAGACGTCGTTACGTATGTATGTGATCATATAAGAGACCAAATACCTACAGAATATTTGCGTTTCGAGACTGGTTGCTTGACTGATAGTTTAAAACCACAACCAAGAATGTTCAGTCTTCTGGAACACAAGGATCTAACCATAAAAGAGTGCATCAAAATCAATATTGTAGGCATCTATGGCCTACAAGAAAATCTTATTGAATATTTTTACATAAAAAAATATAGGAAAACAATTAAGAGAGGTAGGGCATAAGGTAAACGCTCCTATTACGGAGGTATTTCGCAACATTCGAAACTAGGAGACAAAAATAAGCATTTGTAAGTATTTCTAAATGTGCAAAACCACTTCATCGTCAAAAGTGGTTATTATATTTTGTATTTCTATTGATTTTGTGTGTCTTTTGATGTTAGTTTTTTTAAAAAAAAATATTTAAATAGCCGAGTCGATTGTTCCTAATTCGGAGGTATAATTTCGGTTAGTGCCTATTACGGCGGTAAACGGTTCCTAATACGGAGGGTCAGAAACAAATAATGTTACGTACATTAAATAATATAAAATATGTGTTAGTAAAGTAAATTGTATGTAGGTAAGGGATGTAAGGGAGCGACCTATCACCTTATCGTTCCAAGCCATCCTCATCTGCCCGTGGTGCATCCTGCCGAACAACAAACGAGGCTCTGGCAAACCGACTGGTGGCGGTTAAACCATCACGATAGAAGGCGTAGTTAAAAACCACAGGCCAATGACGTGCAGCAGCGTCACCGGAGCAAGAAGCTACGCCCTGCGATCGCCAACCCGCCTGCCCAGCGTGGCGATTATGGGTATGTCCTCCAGAAGTTTGCTTTAGATGGCGAACAACTGGAGAGGCCTATGTCCAGCAGTGGACTGCAATAGGCTGATGATGGTGATGAAAGTAAATTGTATGGTTTTCATTCATTGATTTGATAACATTGATTCTCTTTTAATAAAATTTGCAAATATAGCAGGGATGTATGAATCACTTGAATTTTCCTTATTCTCCAGAACCTAGCACCCTCTAAATTCTAACAGTGACGTATTAAATAAGATTTCGTTAAATCGAATTATTATTACTATATACAATAAACTACTCGTAGTAAGTATAAATGTTACATTTTTGGAAAATAGGTTTTATACCCCAGTTCAAAGGTCAAAAGTAATAATATTTTTTCTAGATACCTAGTACAACTTTGGTTTTGATGCAACACTTAACACAACTGTACTATTCTCCAAACTATGATGGGCATTCTTCTCTTTAAATAACATTATTTACATACATTGTTAAGTTTTTATCGCTTTTGATTTTATTAAATAAGAATCCATAAAACATTACAGAAAACTTTTTATTTATTTACTGAACCCTAAAACTTGTAATTTTATATTTTATGAATAGCGCCATAATAGGAACCCATATAACCTAATACGGAGTTACCTGAAAATAACTACCACCGTAATAGGAACACTACTCGTGTTATAATGTTCCTAATTCTGACCCATCAAAATTTCGATAAACAAAAGAGTGTAAATGCATAATCACACGATAACAGTTTTTTGGCTCAGTGTGTTAAATTTTAGTCAACAGTTATACGAAATAAACGATTTGTGATCAATTAAAATACAGCTTTTTTTTTTACCGCTTCTAAGAAACCAACATTTTATGCTCAACAATTTTCATATTTAACTAGATTTCTAAGAAAGATAGCATACCGCAGAATATGGTTCTTAATTTAAGAGATTAATAATTATTTCAATAAAACTTGAAACTAATTCAATAAGTTAATAAATTAAAAGTTATAAACAATTAAACATGTCCAGTATATTTCCTAATTCGGAGGTATACCACCGTATTAGGATCAACCTATAAAATTTGTATCCTTTTACGGTGGTATTTTGTTTCTTATTTTTTTGGGTAAAAATGAGTTTAAAATATGAATTAAGCTATTTAAATAGCTACTGTAATAGTAGGAAAATGCAATAAATAACACACAAACGAACTTGAACGGGTTATTAATACGAAAAACTTAGTTTATAAATATTGGTGTACTTTCATTTCATGTTGCGCGTTTGTATGAAAACCTCTCTCACATCGATGTCGTTACACTAATTGATTGATTTTGTTGTGTTGTATATGTGCCATACTTGCAAAATTCGGGCAACTGATGAAGGAATAGATTTGGAATAAATAGTATACATTTTGGTGCACTTATACTGAATAAAATAGGAATAAAACTCGAAAATAGAAATACCACCGTAATAGGAACCGATTTTGACTACCTCCGTGATAGGGACACTTACCTTAGCGACTCTTCGCTCGAATTGAGCTGCCCGTCCGGGGAAGGACCTCCCCCCATAGAGTACCTCAGCCAAATGACCTCCGAGTCATGTTCCTGTCGGTGAGTAGGGTATCTGGAGCTCGTGGGGGGTTGGGGTTGGGCCGGCATGGCGGTGGCAACTGACAGGTAACTGACCAGTTACTTGCCCGTTGTCACAGCGACTTGGGCTTCTCTTTTGCTTTCCATCAGGCGTACGGAAGCCATTATGTCGAGCTACTATAAAAAAAAACATCAATTAAGCAACATTTTTAACGCAAGAAAAATAAATTAACACATAATTAATTTCTCGATATCAGTCTATATTTCAAAGTATAAAAACTGTTTGATATGTAGATACATTTAATGTAACTGTTATAACGAATACAGTCTAAAATCTACAAAAAGGACTTTGAAAATATACCCTTTTCAGTACCTACGTATGAACATGTCAAGAGATGACGTATCACTGGGTACTGCGCATCTTATTTCAGCTACAGTGTGTTTATAAAAAGTTGACCTACATAATGTTTGTTTAACAAACGGAGGGAGCTTTCTTATTGTCTATCCACATTTGTTGTTGTATTCAGATTGTCTGTTTACCCTATGGATAATGGATCTTGGATTAGACTGTTAGGATTCACGATGGAATGGTTTTAGGGCTCTGTGGGTATGTGGGACCCACAGTGGGTGTGCGGCAACCTGCTTCAAGGTGTTGGGGAGGCAGGGAATATTCCCTAAAATCCTACGCCCATCCACAAGCACCTTATGTTTAGTGTGACAGGCAAGGCCCGATTGGCAGCAGATTTATTGTGTAACTATTTCCACTGGGAATTCTTACAAATAACACTTCGACACGCTACCTCTTGCCTAACGCGCCTAATTTACTTTCAAGTCTCATCAGGAACTGTTTAATCCCCTCCATTTCGAGCGCAATTTGGTCTACCTTCACATTGAGAGCCGCCATCGGACTCGTAGTGTCATCAGCCATGGTTGTGACCTGTTCCCTCACTGTAGCCATCTCTCCATCCAAATGACCTAACCTCTTCATCACTTCCTCATGTCTTAGCCTGTGACGTCCAGGCCGATCCTCAAAGTTCTGAAGGGCGTCCAACCTTTCAGTCTCCTTCTGCTTCTTAACCACAATCGCGTCTCGTATCTCGTCCAGCAAGTCTTTGAATTTCTGGTAACCCTCCTCGTCTTCTTGCTGCTTCTTCTGCGTCTGAGCTTTACTGAAAATAGCGTCTCTGATTCTAGACGGCAGCATTTTGTAATGCCGCCATCTCGGCTTCCCCGGTCTCAAAGTGACAATACTGGTCACGTTTCTCTTGTTCTTGATCTTATTGTTCACTCTCGACGGCAATATTTTGCTGAAAACCTTATTGTAGACAAGAGTGTCCAAAGTGCTGAGGAAGCCAACTTGCTTGTCCAATCTCCGGATGTTTCCAAGGAGTTCCAAGTCTGTGATGTCGTTGACAGCGACACCGACCATCAGGTTCATGAGTACAATGGCGGCCAGTACAACAAAGACGACGAAGATGACTCTCACAATTTGGAAGGAGAAGGCGAGCTGTTTCGAGTGCTCCTCGTCGAAGAGCGCGGCGTATTCGAACTCTGACGTCATCATGACGATGGTCTTGATGAGGGCCGAGACCGGACCCTCGAAGGGAGCCTGCGATCTGAACTGGATCATGAAACTGAGGGAGAAGCCTATGACGAGGAACGCGAAAGTAAGGAGAATCTGAAAAAAAAAGGAAAATGCGTCAGAGTATTCAAGCCAACCTGGTTTTTCCTTGTACTATGAGTATAGAAAGTGTTCTATCTTAAATCTATCTTTCACACAGTAACAGTCATCATCATCATCATCAGCCTGCAAACGTCGACTGCTTACAATTGTCTATTGGTGGAATTGCCATAATCACCACGCTTGATAGGCGGGTTCGTGAACGCATTTGTACCCATGTAAACGCTTCTGCCCGTTTCCCGACAGTCGTCTTTTATGACACCAAGATGAGGTCCGAAAACCACACGGACAGATAGTATCAGTACCCAGTACAAATCTCACCTTTATAACATTCGAAGCGACTTTCCCAAACATCAGCACATAGTAACCCCAATTCGGGAACCTGGACAGCAGGAACATCATCTGGATCCAGGCCAGCAGTAGGGCGATGGTGGCCACGTGGCGCGGCCACTCTGTGTTGTCCCACTCCACTATGGCCACTGCTGGGGGTAAGATGATGGCCAGAGAGATGGAGCCGAACTTCACCCATGTCTCCAGTTGGAGGAAGTAGCGGCTGCTTTTGACGTTCATGTAGAGGAGTTCCTGAAAATAAGAGTTTTTTATACTATTGGTTGACAAAATGGCTGCCGGCCCGCCTGATGGTAGGCGGTCACCACAGTCCATGAACGCCTGCAACACCAAGGGCATCGCACGCGCTTTGCCGACCCTTTAAAAACCTATTTATTTTAGACTTGAAGCGCCCCATACTGTGTTCTGGGAGCTCATGCCATAAACGCAATGTTCGCGGAAGGAAATTCCTTTGAAATCGGACCGTGCGTGACTATAGAGTTTAGTTGCTTCGCTCAATCTAGCGTATCTAGCATACTAAACCATAGACAAAAGGGTAAGTGGAACGGTCTGAAGGTCACCTAAAGATAAGTGATCTCTTCAGCCCATAGACACCACTAGAGAAGTCAAGGGTGCGTTGCCGGACCTTCAAAATTTTGTAGACTCGCTTTCATATCATAGATCGCTTATATATTAGTGGTTCTCAACTTTTTATCATTCGCTACGCACTAATCGACCATAAAGGCATTATACACACACAAAATACAATGCTAAACAACCACCTGTTCACAAACTAAGTATTTTAATTTAATTTGAGACGTTACCTGCGGGTTTATTCACAATGCCGATTTCGATTTGGATTCAAAAACTTTCTCGTACGATTGACTTTAATTCAAAGTTGAGTCAAACTTGGTCTTTTTCCTCCGTATAAAATGAGACTCGATTATATCTAGATTTAAAGAATACTGTTGTCACACTTACTTGTAAAATTATCAATGATATAGTTGCGTACACCACATAACCCCAAGCCATTGAGTTGAGCCAAGCCGGCTTAGTTTCTAGGGTATCTCTATAGAAGAATACAGATATAGAGAAAATGGTTAACGACATTACAAAGAACGCATAAAATGCTATAATGGTGTAGAAAAATGGCAATAAAGCCCTCCATTTTAAGTGCAAAAAGCTTTCGACTAAAGGATGCACCAGCAACTTCTTCTGTCCATATCTGTTACCAGTTTTCAGCAAACCCTCTATTACTTTCATTTGCTCCATTTCACATTCTCCTGGCATCAATATCCTGTAGTCTATCTTCACTTCACAATTAGCATCTTGAAGATTTAACTCATTTGTGGAAATGTACGAATCGAATACATCTTCCATAAACTCCGTAGGTTTGGATAGATTGTTCATTATCATATCTATGGCAGATCTTTTGAATTTCTTCGGGCCATCAGTGTATCCGGCTAAGTTTGCTCCTTCGCGTAAAAGGATTATTATAACATCTCTGCTACTGTGAACGCAGGCGCAATGTAGGGGAAACCAGCCACTGAAGTTAACTTCATGTATGATTGTTTTGTCAATACTAAGCAGAAATTTTGCAATGTCGCCGTAATTGTAAACAGCTGCTATATGTAAAGGCGTCGATGCTTTGCACAAAGGTGCACCATTAGGAGGGGAATTTACTGTTCTGAGTCTTATATCGGCATTTTTAGAAATAAGGAGCTGCACACAGTCTAATTTGTTATTCATGACAGCGTAGTGTATTGGGCCGAAACCGCCATGATCACTCTCGGTTAAACTGTTTAGCATGGCATTGGTGGTTGCTTCGTCGTAATTGAGTAATAATTCAAGAATATCTTTATACCCCTTCTCTGCGGCTACGTGTAAAACCGTGAAGTCCCCTTTAAGTGTGATTTTTATGGAAGCACCTTCGTCTAGTATTGCTTTGACGCAGTCAAGGTGTCCATTTGTGATGGCTTTGAAAAGGGCGGTCTCTCCCAGTTCGTTCTGGTAGTCTATCGAATCCTTCTGTTTGGCAACGCTGAGAATCTCGTTCAGTACATCAAGGTTTCCTAACGCTGCAGCCGAATGAATGGGAGTTTCGCCGTCGTTTGCCTGAAAAGACAAATGTCTGATTAGATAATCTGAGAGTTCAATAAAAAATAGTCTTGGTGAATTTGGAAAGATATATGATGATATAGGAGCCGGTAAGGATAGTGATAATGATGATATTGATTTAGCTCATTGCAAAATGTGATCTAAGGCAGCCAGGCTGCCTTAGGCTGCCGCAGCCTATCTGTCTTAAACAGCAGCTAGGCAATTCAGGGGTGAGGGGGAGAGGAGATGACTGCTGATATAATATGTAGGCAGATGACAAGCTCAAGACCTAAATCTTTAGGAAACATATTGGTTTCTGAAAGCTATCATACCTTCATAGTAACGTCAGCTCCAGCTTCCAAGGCGACGCATACGCCTGGTACCCAAGCCGCTTCGATAGCGGCTTGTAGCACTGTGTGACCCTCTCCATCCTTCACATCTACGATGGCTGATAGGGGATGCGTGTCGTTCCTGCCCTCATTGGCAAGCACCTGAAAATAAATGTTCTCGTGTTAGTTTTGATAAATTTGATTACCCTTAAAATTGTACTAAAGTAAAAGTAAGCCCCATGATGAACAAGAATTAACAGAAATGTAATGCTTAAAAGCCAAGACCGGCTTATCTGGGTTCAGTATTTAATTGCTATCATCATAACATCTGATTAGGTATTACTATAAATGTGATGCCTAATGGTAAGCAGTCGACACCGCCCATGGACACCCTGGAATTATTCTTAAACTCTTAACCTTTGACGAGTTGAATTTCCATCACCAGCTCAGCCACACTGGCTGGGCCCCTATGATAGTGGACTTCTGCCGTGGCCCGTTCCCATCCTAGTTTCTTGCTTCTGTACCTCAGGCGAAAATATATTTAAGCGGCCTAAAGAGTTAGTTTGATAGTTATACGGAAACAGACCTTCAAAGGTTCCTCAAATTCCTTCTTCACGCAGACATGCAGAGGCGTCTGGCCTTCCTTGTTCAGACAAGCAATGGAAGCTCCGATCTGCAGCAGCTCCTTGATGGCGTCTACGTTCTCCAACTTGACTGCTGTGTGGAGAGGAGTGGCGGTGTTGTTGAGACCACCGACTTTCATGGTGTTGTACTGACCACCGGCTTTTAGTAAGAGCCGGATGACGTCTGTGAATCTGAAAAGATATAGATGGTACAAAATTTAATAATTTACTTCCCAAAACACTAATTACCTAATAATAAATATTACAAATAGTGTATAGCTAAGGGGCAGCGCAGACGACAGACTTTTTGTGCGATAGAGTCTGCGTCTGAGATATTTAAAAACCGGCCAAGTGCGAGTCGGGCTCGCGCACAAAGGGTTCCGTAGCAGCAAATATAATAAACTTAACCAAAATTACAGTTAAATCAACCTATCTCAAAAACTATAAGAGATACTTTGATCAAACCAAAAATCGTTGAAAGAGTTAATTAGCATGCATCACCTCTATTTTTTTTAGAATTTTATACCCCGTAGTTATAAAAATAGAGGGGGGGGGGACATACTTTTTACGACTTTGAGAGCTGATATCTCAAAAACCGTTCACTTTAAGAAAAATGTTTTTTAGAAAACTTTATATCATTTTAAAAGACCTTTCCATTGATACCCCACACGGGTATGTACATCGAAAAAAAAATTTTCATCCCTCAGTTACATGTATGGGGGGCCCCACCCCCAATTCTTTTTTTTACTATTTAGTGTCATAATTTTGTAGCGGTTCATACAACACATATTCCCATCAAATTTCATCACTGTAGTACTTATAGTTTCCGAGTAAATCGGCTGTGACAGACGGACAGACGGACAGACGGACAGACGGACAGACGGACATGACGAAACTATAAGGGTTCCGTTTTTGCCATTTTGGCTACGGAACCCTAAAAGAGCGTCTAGGTCTGCCGACAGAATAATCGAAGATGTGCGTCGTGTGCGTGGATTCTGTGAATTATCCGCGACAGATTTATACGCGTCGTGTTACTGCATATAATTGCAAAAGAGTGCGTCACGGATAGTCTGTCGTCTGCGCTGCCCCTAATAGGTTAAAGTGGACGTTCAAATAGGGAAATCCATGTATCTTGAGGATTCTGGGTTCGATTTGTGTACTACAAAGATAATTATTATCATGAGCAAAACGAAACATGCACAAGGAAAAAGGTTTTTTTTTTTAAGATTTGAGCTTGTCTTTGGCCTGGGTAGGTTTTGAACCATAATCGCACTTTGTTGTGTATAAGCATCTCCAATTGGGGGATTTTCCTTAGTCACCACGCTTGGCAGGTGGGTTGGTGACCGCAGAAGCTTTTATTTGTGCCCAGGTAAACGATGCTACCCATTTCCTGATATTTCCTTCGTCTTCTACAACACCCATTGGAAGAGATGGGGTTTCTTATATCTATATCTTGAAGATTTAACTCATTTGTGGAAATGTACGAATCGAATACATCTTCCATAAACTCCGTAGGTTTGGATAGATTGTTCATTATCATATTATTTATCATATTCTATTAGTCAAGTCAAAAAAAATCTTTATTTTTGTATAGGTTGGTTTAAAAAAAAAACTCTTACAAATCGTCGAAATCACGCTGTCGCGTCGTATAGTCACGCTAATTCACTTTGATACTAGTTACATATTACCTATCAGAATCAACAGTCATATCGAAGTAGATAGCTGATCCAGCCACATCGAGGGGGGTTCTGCCCTCTTCGTCGCAGATGTTGGGGTCTGCTCCAGCAGCCAGAAGTAGCCGGGTGCACTGTTTCCTGGCGCAGGAAGTCGCCACATGGAGGGGGGTCCAGCCCGCTTGCAGTAAAGGCAACTGGAATAAAAAATTAACAAATCTTAACTAATATTATAAAGCTGGAGAGTTTGTTTGTTTGAACGCGCTATCTCAGGAACTACTGGTCCGAATTGAAAAATTATTTTTGTGTTGAATAGACCATTTATCGAGGAAGGCTTTAGGCTATATAACATCACGTTGCAACTATTAGGAGCGAATAAATAATGAAAAATGTAAAAAAAACGGGAAAAAAATAACTATTCCACGCGGACGAAGTCGCGAGCACAGCTAGTTATTCATAATAAAGAATTTACAAATTATACATTACTTCATATACAACAAATGGTAATTTCGAGAGTTTTATCAGTTACGAAATGAATCATTATAATTTTAATGAAACATTTTAAATTCATGAAATTTTAGGCAAATACCTGTTGGCTTTGCCCATAATAGCCACGCTGGGCAGGCGGGTTGGCGATGGTAGGACGTAGTCCCTTGTTCCAGATACGAAATGAATAGTACATATATGTACCTAGATTGACAAATGGATTAGGACATTATGTAAAAATACTAAATTGACGACCTATTTAGGCAAATAACAATTTAATTCCGGCATTTTCTGTGGTCTGCAGTAAGGGTGATGATGATGTGTCCCAAATAAGGTTTTTCATTTTTGTTTCAAATTTGACAGGCTCGGTGGCTCATTTGGTAGTGCCCTCTGCCTTCTGAGCCAAGGGTCGTGGGTTCGATCCCCGCACAGTACAAACATTTGTGTGCATGAACATGTCTGTTTGTATTGGTCTGGGTGTTTTCTATGTATAATATGTATTTATTTACAAAAAAAAAGTATCTATGTAAGTTTATCAGTTGTCTAGCACAGTACAAGCTTCGGCTTACCGTTCCTTCAATGCTCCTGCAGTCATGGTCTATGTTGTCCTTCCACGTGCTGGGCAGCAGCGTCTTGACCTGGCCGGTGGCGCAGCCCACGTTGGCCAGCTGCCGGGTCTTCTCGCACAGCTTCTTGACGTCCTCCTCCACGTCTGAAGACATGCTGTCACCATCTACCAGGTCGTGCATATCTAGAAAGTAGTGTTAAAAGTACATTATGACGTAATCTCGACATAATGGCTTCCCTACGCCTGATGGAAAGCGAAAGAGAAGCCCAAGTCGCTGTGACCACTGGCAAGTAACTGGTTAGTTACCTGTCAGTTGTCACCGCCATGCCGGCCCAACCCTAACCCCCCACGAGCTCCGGAGACCCTACTCACCAGCAGAAACACGACCCGGAGGTCATTTGGCTGCGGTATTCTATAGGGTGGAGGTCCTTCCCCGGACGGGCAGCTCAATTCGAGCGAAGATTCGCTATGCCCTCCTCTCTTCCATATTTCGTTCAACGTCATAATCAGACTGTGCTCCGGAGTATTGCTAGAAGGAAAGTTCAGAAAGACCTGAAAGCAGCTGTAAATATTTAGTGCTGCGGTGACAACACGTGCCTTCGAGCACAGTGGTCAAAGTGGTCAGTGGTGTCATGCACCACAAGGAACCGGGACGACACCACACTGTTTTGAATTTATTATGAAGACAAAGAGAAGAAGAAATGGGAATGGGCGGGCCATGTCAATAGGATGGATTCCGCAAGGTGGGCTAAGATCATCACCCAATGGCAGCCGGTAGACGGATGGCGTCAGAGAGGCAGGCCAAAGAAAAGATGGCGTGATGACTTAGACAACCATCTGCAAGACTGGCAAAAGGTGGCTCACAATCGGGAGCTGTCGAGTGACTTAGGGGAGGCTTTCGCTCAGCAGTGGGACAATAAAGGCTAATTAAAAAAGAAAAAAAAAATGAAGACCTTGTCAGTACCAAGGAAGGGTTCGAACGATCAAAGGAGTTTGCGCACGGGTGGCTAAGGAGAGCGTCGGAGATAGGAATGGATGCAAGTCAAGCTGCCTGAGCGTCGAATACTATGGTTGTGTAGTCACGCCCCAGAAGGGGGAGAGGTGAAAGATGGGAAGGGATGGAGAGAGAATTTGTAGGGAGCCTCAAGAAGCGTACCCTGGGAAAGAGCCCTGTCGCAAGTACCGGGTGCGTCTCCCGAGACTCGGTCCGTATGCCGGAAGGCGGGAAGGACCATGGGTTGGTGGAGGGTCATGTCCTCCCGAAGAGTGCCGCCCACGCTGTGAGGTGCGAGCGGCGGCGCAGGAGGTTGATTCCCTCCGGGCATCCCGATCCCACTCAAACAGAGTGCTCGTAGTAGACCACTGTTGTTTACAAACATCATCATCTTCAATTCATCATCATCGTCATATTCTCCGCTAGGAGAGATAGGAGTAAGCCCCACATAACCCAGGTGTCGCGTACTCAGGCCCCTGATGTATTGTCGGACAGGAGTGTGCTGGCTGCTGGCCCTCATGGCAGTTCCTGTCGCTCCCCTAAGGGAGGGGGCTGTGGGGCCTGCATAAGTGGGCCGCGCTAGTGGTGTCACGGCAGTTTATAGCTTCTACTGCAGGCCCCGTGACACCAGCCTATCAGCGTGTGACGGAGGGACCAAGGTTTTTTAGTGGGTAGTCCCTGTCTCATTACCATCTCGAGGCAGGGTTCCGCCCTCCCCTTACCGCGGGCGGCGTGAGTCCCACATACCCCGTCGCTGCCTCGGGTGGCGGGGATGCATATAAGCATTTTTCCCTGGTAATAAAAAAGGCCCCTGATGTATGCGTTCTCAGTTTGAAAAAATTAGTCTCCGTATGCCAAAAAAGAACCAACCTTCAGGGAAGTCCAGCAGTATCGCCACTTGCCTAGCGTTCCCTGCCCAGGCAGCGAGATGCAGGGGCGTCCTGCCCAATTTGTCCAGACGGTACTTCTCTGCCCCAAACTTCACCAGGAGGGAGAGTGCATCTCCTCCTCCCAAAGCTGCAATGTGGCAGGCAGATATGTAGTCTCGACGGCAGGTCGCGTTAGGGTTTGCACCTGCTTTCAAGAGCCTGTAAAGTATCGAATCTGTTTTATTGATAGACTAACTGGTGCCTGCTACTTTGTTCACGTGAATTTTATGATAATGATAATGTTACTCAACTAATGACCTCTCGGCAGGTACCTAGATCAAACAATACCTATGCCAGGTCTTCGATTTTTAATTAATTATTCTTTTTTTATTGTAGCTCGACATAATTAGTTCCCTACGCCTGATGGAAATCGAAAGAGAAGCCCAAGTCGCTGTGACCACGGGCAAGTAGCCCGTGTTTGGCCCCTGTCAGTTGCCAACGCCATGCCGGTCCAACCCTAAACCCCACGAGCTCCGGAAATCCTACTCACCGGCAGAACCTCTCTTAATTCATGGCAATTAAGATTTTCTTACCTTTCAATCTCCTCCACTTCATTATCCTCTATCGCTGTCAGCAGCTCAGTGTTCAGTCTCCGCAAGCGGCGGTCACTCCTTCTCCACTTCTTCGGCAGACCTTCAGGATGCTCAGCAACAGGAGTGTTGTTGACAGTGGACGGAGCTGACGACATCAGGGACACCATGTCAAGATTGGAAGGATACTGGAAGCGAGGGTGGTTTCTGAAATGAATGGGAGAATGGTTTTTAATTTCCGGGTCAGTCCTATAAGAGAGCCACAAGACTAGGTATAACGACAAGTAGCGACATCTATGTCCATATCGCTTCAACATACAATCACTAGTTTCACCTGCTAACAACAGATGGCGATGTTTCTTCCGCCGCAAGCATTCTCCATACAGTACAAAATTGCTCCATACTTACAAGTTCTATGGAAACCCTACAACGCACATACGAAGTTTTCATCACGTCTTAGCATATAAAGGACAAACCAAGATTGTCCATGAAGACCGAAGTACGTCAAATTTTCGCAGGAATAAGTGTATTTGACCTTATTAGGATATTTGACCATTCTTTTATGTTGTGCTTTCGATAGATTACTCCATCAAAAAAATAATGGTGAAAAGGTTAGTTAGAACGTCAGCATTAATTTCGCAATTTCAAAATCATAAAATATTGATGAGTTGTAAAACCGCTTTGGGATGTAAGGGAGCGGCCTGTCATCTCTTCGCTCCAAGCCAACCTCATCTGCCATAGTACATCCTGCCGAATAACAAACGAGACGCTGGCAGCCCACTGGTGGCGGTATAACCATCACAATTGAAGGCGTAGCTAAATACCACAGACCGATGACGGGCAGCAGCGTCACCGGAGCGAGAAGCTACGCCCTGCGATTGCCAACCCGCCTACCCAGGGTGGCGATTATGTGTATAACCTCCAGATGTTTGCCCACAGCTGGAGAGGCCTATGTCCAACAGTGGACTGCAATAGGCTGATGATTATGATGAAACCGCCAGATGCTAAAAGCTACGGGCGATTGACGTCACACGTTTGTGTCTTTACACAGTTTACCTCAAATCCGAGAGACTTTGGTTGCTCGGTCGCGTCGGCATGTTGTTGTTGGCCCTCCCGTCCTCAGAAGCCACCAGAGGTTGCAGGAGGAGCCGCGCGTTCTCATTGTCAGCATCTTCCGCCTCTTCGGGGATCCCTCGTTCTATATCTGGTACAAAAATACATTTTGAATACATTTTCAATGTATTTTTCAGTGAAGATGTTTTTCGAATCAGCTTCTTTCGCGCCTACATCATTCGAGTCCATAAACTTTCGAACGAATGAGGCAGTCGAAAAAATTTCGAAACAATGACCCCTTGTCAATCGGACCCCTTATAGACTAGCAGGCCTATTATAGTAGAGTAGTCTTTTATTATTAGCAAAATAGCAAACAAACCTTCACAGGTAAACCTCCTCTTAAAATCCTTATTTTCACATGAACACTTTTCACTATCACAAGAAAATGTATCCAAATCATCATTAGTAAACAATTTTCTTAGGAAACTCTTAGTGCACATTTGTAGGTACAGTCTAAACACCTTACTGCATTTGGTGTTACTTTAAACTGACAATGAATGTATACTTACTGTGTGAATCATACCTCTTTGCATGTTTTGTCAAATTACTTTAGGTAACGTGATAAAATCCTATACTTATCTTAACTAGCAAAGCAAACAGCGTCCAAGGTTGTTTGGCTCGATATTGTATGGGTAATTGGTTTAGGTAGATATAGTATGTTTGTATGTTGTTCCATTATGTAGATGGATGCTATCATGGTGTCAGTAGAGGTGCGATTAAGTCGCTAGAGGTCGCTACTCTTATCCTGGCCTCAAACGGTTATCGTAAAAATACTCAATGCAAAAAAGGAACCCTTATAGGAGAGATGTAAGGGAGTGACCTAACAACTTTTCACTCCAAGCCACCCTCCCCTGCCCGTGGTTTATTCTGCCGAATAACAAACGAGGTTCTGGCGATCAACTGGTGGCGGTATAGGTAACCATCACGATTGAAAGCGTAGCTAAATATCACAGGCTGATGACGGGCAGCAGCGTCACCGGAGCGAGAAGCTACGCCTGCGACCGCCAACCCGCCTGCCCAGCGTGGCGATTATGGGTACAGTCTCCAGATTTTTGTCCAAAGTAGCAAGTAACTGGGGAGTCTTATGTTTAGCTCACTTCTCAAATCAGCTGCACAGTTAAGCACAGTTAATTATTATCAGATGATTGCTTGTTGATATAATGTCCGCGTAATTATCGGTTATCGGCGGCCCACAGAGCAATTGCAATTACGTGTTTAATTAAAACATGGCATTGAGCGTTTTAAGAATAATTGCAATGCAAATTGTTGTCATTCGCTTTTTAATTGTGTTTGTTTTTTGATGGCGTCTGCGGATCTGTAATTCGGGTTGCGATTAATGCGCGGAAAATACGAAATATTTAATTTTAATTTCTGTTATTGACTTTGTTTTTTAAAAGGTTAAAATGTGTTAAACTTTTTTTTTATTTACTCAGTAAAAGTAATGTAAATGTAAACTTGTCATACGTGTCTTTGTATTTAATGCATGGAAGTATTGTACGTAGTACTTAATACTTATATGATTTAATGTAATTTGTGATTGTAATTGTAACACATAGGAACCTATGATGTTGTGGCCAATAAATGGATATTGTATGTACCTACATCTATTACTTACGACCTACAAGCTGGTACAACAAATGACAAATATGGAACAGATAAAACGTAAACATGAATCATGATTTCCTAAAAAGAGTGTAGGATCAGATAGTATGCCTTTGTTAACACAAATGCTTCACCTTCCACTACACATAATACATCTTTTTATCTATCTATCTAAAATTAGAGAGATACATACACCTTAAGCATTGCGTACCATATCTATGTAGATATATTTCTATCTATCTATAACTTAGCCATGCAGCCTCCGCTGGGCCTCGGAAGACAGGGTAGACCCAAGAAGCGCTGGTTTGACGTCATCACCGAGTATACGCGCCAATGGTCTCATCACCAGGGATGCCAACGACCGTGAAGTGGAGAAGGCTTAGCAGGAAAGCGGACCCTGGGCTCCGAGACACGGCCCCCGGATGTAGGGTTGCCATCCAATCGGGTTTGTCCGGATTTGTCCTAGTTTGAAGGGCGTCCGGGGTCCGTCCGTTTGGGGCTTTTAAAAGTGTAAGGGTAAAATTCGCACACTTTTGAAATCGAAACTCAAATTGTTATAGTTCAGCGATAAACCCACAATCAAGAAAGCACGGCAAAATAATAAAAAATGAATGAAAATAATCTGAAGTGTACCCGGACACTAAAAACTATATTTCACCCAAATGTCCGGAATTTTTTCCGTGTTATCCAGGGCCGGCAATATAAGTGATGGCGGGTTGCCATCACTTAAATTGCCGGAATGCAACCGGGAATAACGCTCAGATGATGATGATGATGATGATCTATCAATAATACAATAAATAAATTTGATTTGATTTGAATAACTTACCTCTAATCCGTGACATATTGTGGGAAACACAATCACATCACAATAAAACACAACACTGTCATTTCATTTCACACGAAAACACAATCGAAGGAGTGCGATATTCAAAATGATTTATTTAGTAGTAAGCAAGAAAGACGGCCAAACGCTTATCGAAGATTTAGATAACGGTATTCGGTGTTACGTAGAATTAAGAAGTACTAGAATTACTTGTATTAGTTAGTTACACGTGAATCGATGCATTACGTAATTTTATAATCCGTAATCGATCGCTTTAAAATCGTTAATGAGAAAACAAAATCGTTAACTTTCATCAAACTGCCATTGAAAGTAGCTCGGTATTGTGCTGTCAAATTTGCTCAGCGGAGACCTTTTAGGTACTTACTCTCTATAATGTTATTTACAGTTTATTGTGCTTCTGTGTATTTTTGGGTACCTAATAAACATTTATTCTTTCTTTCAAATCGATAATTTTAAAGTTATTCATGCTAATAACGGAAAATCTGAAAGATATGCTCGTAATTTGAGTACGAAAATACGTACATAAATGTCACGAAATATTTCAACTGTGTGTTTGATAATTTGCTAAATAATAGGTAGGTACTAGATGAACATAGGTATGTTATGCACTTTTACACTTAAATTTTTCCCGAATTCATATATCGTATCTATAGAACAACTTTTTAAAATATGTTATGCACTTTATTGTAATATGTAATACTGGCTAATCAATTTTTTAAATTTATACTTCTTTTACGTTCTGATGTATGTCCATAATGTGACTTCAATAAACTGAGTCAATGACAACACACTTTTACACTTAAATTATTCCCGAAACGAGTACTACATGTAGCCGAAGTTTAAGACTGAGTAATTAACGTTAAACATGGCTCAACTTGGAAATCCCCTGAACCGATTACTTACCTACTTAGTGAATAAGTAAACATGAACCATGAGGTAAATTTAAGAAACATTTTTTTACTACAAACATAGTTCATATTATTACAGAGTACAAGAATTAGGTAGATTAGTCACTAATTACATACAGGAGCGTTGGCACTAATTATGTACAGCCTATTGCAGTGTCTGTCTTAGTAACAAAATAACTGTATTTTTAGAATTGTCTTTAAAAATGTTATAGGATATTTTTCCTTAAGGATAAGGAAAATCTATAGCAGAGGTCATAATTTCCTATAAAGCAAAGTGAGTACCTACGTCAATGTTTACATTGTACCATTTCCCTTTCTAATATTAGCTATTAACTGATATCACTAAATAGTATAAAACAAAAGTCACTTTTGTCTGTTTTAAGATAAATGTGCCTAATATATATATAATATATGATGATAATACATGTATAATAAAATATAATCACTAGTAATTTTTAAGGTTTTGTTGAAGTAGATGAACAATAAAACAGGTTAAACTTTGATAAATATATTAATTAGATACAACTTCCACTTATTCAATCTACATAGAATTCCTTAGGCGTGTTGGCTCGGCCGTGGCTGGTAATCGAATGCCGTGCCGAGCCAAGCATCGCTTTTACCTCCCAATATTTCCCGCCAGAAAGGCGCGTTGTCAGACTTCCGTATTGGCAAATTAGTGTTGCCATTTTACTCTTACAAAAATATACTAAAATAGGAACGATATTTAGACAAATATTATAAAAATCATGACATTCGGCCATCCGACAACGTGCCGTCTCCTGACGCACCAACACATCATTATTCATTTATATATATAAAAAAATAAACAACCAATAGAACGATTACCATGATTTGACAATACAAGTGATAAAGTGAAGACTTAATTAGAGGCTTCCATTATAACAAAATGATTAGCATAAAATAGTTAAACAATTTGACTAATTAATTAAAAAAAAAACACTGCTTATTTCAACCCTTGCATTTCCTCGTGTAGCATTATGTACTTATACACATTAATTACTAATTAAATCATGACATTCGGTGACATTATGTATAAATTTAATTGATTCAAGAGTTTTAAAGTAGAACGTATATCTACTGACAGACTTGCGACTTATATGCTGATGCATGCAACAGGAACAAATCGAAAAAGTATCTCATAGTAATAAGGCAGGTATGTATATAAAACTAAACTGGAATTAATATAATAAAATAATTAATGTAAAATGACTAACTTATTATTACCTATATTGACTAAATATTTACTAATTAATTAATTCCGTATAAACAATTTCAATTGACAACTATATTTTACTATTGTACGTCCGAAATGGACAAACTGTTTGATCTATATAACAACTATTTGTAACACCATTGTAACACAGTTTGACAATAAATGATTATCTTATCTTATCTTAAAAAAGAGACAAAATTACATAGATACTTAATTTGGACACGATAGACTTAAATGTATTGAAGTAAGACAGTAACTAGATGATGAACTTAATTGGATGCCTAACAACATCTTCGTCATCCATAACATTTATTTATTTTCCAATAGTGTTTTTAGTTGCAACGGTCCCGGACAGTGTGAGACTCCTCATTCTCACACTGTAATTACATGACAGCTTCGTTCAGTGCATAAAGACTGCGGTTCTTTCCCTCGGTCACAAAATGTTTAAGAAAGTAAGAGATTCTGAAACACATTAGTAAGCAAATATAAGCACAAGGAAATTAACATCTCAATAATACTGGTAGCCACTAGGGGAAATAAATAAATAAATAACCCAAAACATGCCACGCTGGGCCACACAGCGCCGTCTAGCCCCAAACTAAGCCGAAGCTTGCACTATGGGTAGTAGACAACTGATAAACTTACTTATACTTTTTTTTTGTAAATAAATAAAATACATATTATACATAGTAAACACCCAGTCCAATACAAACAGACATGTTCATGCACACAAATGTTTTATAATGTGTGGGGATCGAACCCACGACCCTTGGCTCAGAAAGCAGAGGTCACTACCAATTGAGCCACCGAGCCAGTCAATGTAAAAAGAAAGTTCAAATTTATTCTGAAACATAATATAAACATTTTGTTTAGACTTCCTTAGAGAGAGTTACAAGATGCGACAATAAACTTGACCACGGGCATGTACCTTAACACGTAATAACAATTTTAATTTTGCATTTAATAGACATAAACGACGATGTGACCAATTTATCCATATAAGTACACAAGATTTATAACACCTAGATGGAAGGTCTTCAGCTTACGTCGCTTCGTCTAAAGAAATGCCAAAAACTATTGTTTTGAGTTTGAAAATGTATAAGTATGTTACACTCGCCGACAAACAAAACCTTAAAGTAGTGGAGTGTGTACAGCGAAAGGAATATTGAGATGTGATGTGATGTTTCTGTATCCGACAAAAATCGACTATTAGTCGTTTATCGAAATTTATTCAATTTAAATAATATACAATCCAATAATAATAATCTTTACTAGCTTTTGCCCGCGACTTCGTCCGCGTGTTTAAATTTATACATACAAAAGTTTTTTCCCGCTAACTCCCGTTCCCGTGGGAATTTCTCAAAATACAGCCATAACTAAACTTTATATTTACTAAGGTACCTGCATGCCAAATTTCAAGCGTCTAACTTAAGCGGTTTAGATTTTTCATACAAAAGGATTTTCCCGCTAATTCCCGTTCCCGTGGGAATTTCGGGAATTCCTTTCTTAGTGCACCCCTACGGTACCTAAGCTACGTCCCTTCCAAATTTCAAGTGCCTACGTTTAGCCGTTTGGGCTGTGCGTTGATATGTCAGTCAGTCAGTCAGTTTCTCCTTTTATATATATAAGAAGATATGTACAATTCTGCTGTTCGAGTGTACGTCATTGAACTCCTCCTAAACGGCTTGACCGATTTAAATGAATTTTTGCTGTAGGTATGTCTTTTAGTGGCACCCTGGATGGTTTATGGGGTCCGCTATTAGTATTCTATATAAACAACATCATCCTAGCCTTTTTCCGGATTGTCTCGGGGTCGGCTTCCCAAACTGAGAGATTTGGCGAGGGCTAAGCTTTTTACACAGAGCGACTGCCATCAGACCTCCACAATACTTAGGGTAAGCTATACCCATTCCCAGTTAGGAGTTATCATCTCTGATATGATGTGACGACTGCTATCCGAGTCGGTACAGATAGCACCCGGGACCAACTGCTTAACGTGCTTTCCGAAGCACGGAGTAAAACGGTGTCAAATTTTGGTCACCCATCATCGGGTTGACCGCGCCAATGGTTGCCCAACGTTGCGATCATTGTTAAGCATATAAGACCGCGGCGCCACCGAGCTCCTCAGTAGTATTCTTTAAAAACAATAACGCAAAATAACACATGCCGATAATGCATCGTACAATAACACGAAAAGTATGGAATGTATAATAAATAAAGTTCGAATATATGTATAATCGTTAACCCGTTATTATCTTATTTTCAATTAATTTAAACTAGAGAATTGGGAAAACATTTTCTATTTCCTGTTAGCTTTTTCTTAATATGATGAATTTTACTTTATGACCTGATTTTATTGGCCAGTCTAGGCATTTATGAAAAATAAAGAAAAGCGTGGAATCCCTTCCATATCGGGATCATGCCGTAGGCCATACGATATCAGACTGTAGACGTCTAGAGTTATTACCCCTTTCAACGGCGCTTAAGTATGTGTAAAGACAACAATAGACATTAAGACAATAGTCTTTAACCCTTTCACTAGAGAAAAACAACTATAGGGTGTCGCCTGTATTTTAAGAAATTAGAAAATTATTTAAAGACCCCAAAGACATAGCATCACCCTCTTCAGAACGAGCATTACCATGTATTGAACTTGCTACTTAAATAAAATCTGTATATAATGGAAATATAGCGACAAAATACCTGTATTAAATCTCGTTATCGTTATTTCTGCATAGCATTGCCGAATAGCAAGGAAAAACGTTTCTACTAAGAACGAAACTAAACTCCATAAGCTCAAACAAAAATGTAGTGCATTGTGGTTGCCATAGGAATCTATCAACATAAAAGAAAATTATTTGCACTATATGCCCTAAACATATTTAGCAGACGATAAGAGAATAAGACTACCGGTAACAACGCTAAACTTGCGATGACACTAAGGAGACTTGCAAAACTAAAGCACATAATCATTTCAACTCTGATGCTGAAAGCTACTATGACAATCTGGTAAAATAAAGTCTTGCCCACAACTTGTACGATCCGTATGTCAAAGCAATTTCCCACACATACACTTTTAAATGGCTAAGGAATGTCTGACTTGAGCTAAGGACTTCCTTAAGCGGTTCAAAATACAAATGAAGGATACCGTTACCCCACACTAGCTAGCATTTAATGAGTACGTAAATTAGTTTCCAGGCTTAACGATATTCAATAAAGTTGTCTCTTTCGAATTATTTCTACATTTCCAGCCCTTAACTGAACCTTTCTGAAAGTTCATTTAATAGGCCTACTTATATACTTCAAAGCAATTGAAAATAAAGCAATATTTGCACACTAGGCAAGTCCAATATTAATGCGGAATAATACATGAAATATTTTTTTAATATTTTTGAGTAAACAAAGCGAGTATGCGGGTATAATACATATTAGTGAATCTGTCTGTATGTATATAAGTGTACATGTAGATTCAAAACTTGTAATAATATTACTTTAACGTTAGGTAGGTACCTACGATATTAACGTACTGGCAATTCATTTGCAAGGTTAAATCTTGTTTTAAACAACGATCTATACCATTTCACCATAGAATGTCGTTGAATTACTTTTGTTTACATGGGTCTAAGTCCCACACCATTGATTATATTATATACCATTGATTATTTACAAAACACAAGACTTCCCTGGTGGCAATATCACATGGACACGATGAGCTGCTCGCCTGCACAGACTTCCACAAACTGTCCCTTCTACTGCTTCAGACTTATAAATCTCCGGCTCTTTGAAGGTCATCAGTTGAGTCATCATCTATTGCCATTATTTCTGCAAAAGAAAATTATCACGCCGACATAATCCATTCCATAAATCTGACTAAATCAAACACAGACCGAAAAACGGCCCAGACACACATTACTGGGCAAACAGCAAAGCTACGCCAAGTCAATGTGAATTAAGAGAGGTAGGGCATAGCGAATCTTCGCTCGAATTGAGCCGCCCGTCCGGGGAAGGACCTCCACCCTATAGAATACCGCAGTCAAATGACCTCTGGGTCGTGTTTCTGCCGGTGAGTAGGGTTTCCGGAGCTCGTGGGGGGTTAGGGTTGGGCCGGCATGGCGGTGGCAACTGACAAGTAACTGACCAGTTACTTGCCCGTTGTCACAGCGACTTGGGCTTCTCTTTCGCTTTCCATCAGGCGTAGGGAAGCCATTATGTCGAGCCACTATAAAAAAAAAAAAAAAAAAAAAAAAAAAAATTAAAGTAAATTCACCTCATTCTAATTCATTTCCTTAGAAATTTATTTCAAATTACTCCATTTCAACTTATTTAACCATTTAACCATTTATTTATTTCACAAGTGTAACCACACAATTTCCACAATATAGTAGGTAAGTATATCAAAACTCTTACGTATCTAAGTATTCAAAGTACCTAATGCACACTTAATAAAACATGTATAACTTTTATTGTGAATTTGGCGGTATACAAATTTAAGTTATTCATTACCTCCCGTGCTAGTCGATGACTGTGTTACGGCAAGGTAAGAATCTCGTTCCGGAAAAACAACATTATTTCTACGCGCTTAAGGACCAAAACTTAATAGGTGTGTCATGATGGTAGATGACTAACGCATTATGAGTCTCGCTTGCCCCTTTTTTTTTTCATACCTACAGGGGAGATGACCATGGCTGAACTATCATGTTATTTGATGGTTGCCAGAAAGCCTATCAAAAATCATTACAACAACTAATCAACAAATGTAAAATGAAACAAATACTAATCAACAAATGTTATTATAATTGACGGACTTTTTATGTGACAAAAATATTGATTGAATGATATTATTATATACGTAGTCTGACTTTATATAAATTTGTACACCGTAAAGGTACGACATGTTGAAACCTGTATTATTGACCTGACATCTATGTACACATGTTTCGAACAAATAAATTATCTTTATCTTTATCAACATCGTCAACAATTTAAGGTACATCAACGAAACCCATAACATAAACGCACTATTTAATATAGCCATCGAACAAGCCTCTTAAACGAGGCACACAAAACACCACGCAATACGACTTTGAAATTATGACAGCTCGGGGACCCCTCATATAAGCGAAATCATTCTTTCACCAATGCTTCTATAGTTGGGTAGTGCATCAATCCAAAACCAAAATAAGTCATCATGCCCGTTCATCACACTTCAATTCATTACATTAAATACATTTCATTCCAAATAATAGTCGTCGCAGCGCAGTCATGTGAGTCAGTGATCGCACTTAACCCACTAATCACCTAGTAAGCGCACTTAACCCACTAATCACCTAGTAAGCGCACTTAGCTCACGAATCACCAGTGAGCGCACTTAGCTCACGAACCACCAGTGAGCGCACTTAGCTCACGAATCACCAGTGAGCGCACTTAGCTCACGAATCACCAGTGAGCGCACTTAGCTCACGAATCACCAGTGAGCGCACTTAGCTCACGAATCACCAGTGAGCGCACTTAGCTCACGAATCACCAGAGCGCACTTAGCTCACGAACCACCAGTGAGCGCACTTAGCTCACGAATCACCAGTGAGCGCACTTAGCTCACGAATCAAACAAAGTGACCAACATCTAATTTAATAGCAAACCTATAAGGTACCCGATGGTAATGAGGCCCACCAATGTACAATATTTCTAATAAAATAACAGCATAATGGTGATTTTTTTTTAAAAGTACGAGATTCTATGTTAACTTACGTTGAACTGGGCGTTATTACCCCACAAGACGTTTCTATCATTTAACTAAATCTTGGTACATTGCCTGCGAAATGCTAACAACCAAGATATGAAGAATAATGAATAGCATTATCTATAACTCTTCAAATAAAATAAAAACCATGCCTTGGTGCGTGAGTGTGTGTGTGTGTGTGTGTGTGTGTGTGTGTCTCTCTGTGTGTCTGTGTGTGTGTGTGTGTGTCTGTGTGTGTGTGTGTCTCTCTCTGTGTGTGTGTGTGTGTGTGTGTGTGTGTGTACGTAAGGAATAAAAGTAGTAAATTTGGTGCATAGCTGTACCTACGCACTATTATGTTCCATCATTTGTCGTACATAATAATATTTTATTCAATGTTAATAAAATCGTTCAATAATTAATTAAATCATTAATAATAAAAATTCAATTCCGATTTATTATACACAGTTGCGGAATATACACAGCTCTGTATTGGCATCCATAGCCTCCAATCACTCGCGAAATGTATATTGTTCCATCGCATATACAGCCATAAACATTACATAACACACACCCCCGCAGAGGCATGCATAGCTCTAAACATTGTGAAGAGTATCCACTTGCACGAAGACCATAGGCACAAAGTCGTTACTTACAAATAAGTGCTACTATACCAAACCCTTGTAGGGTCCATGTTGTATAAGTTATTATGCCTAGGAGAACTAAGAGTATCTTCAAACATGGTGCAGAAATGTATTTTAAAATCTGCCTTTTAACACAATCACCCCGCAATCCAGATTGAATGAACAAATGAAAGTAATAGGCTCCGTTTACTCAATACTAAGGTCAGACATGTAACCAAATATCTCGACTTTCAATAATATTATACTGTTGTAGGTATATTTACCCTAAAACGAGCCAGCACCCACCAGGTTCGGCCTAGTTTAAGTACTAGAATATTGTGTACCGCATAAGTAAGCAAATATACCAAAATTGAAGTTCGAATAGAAAAATAAAATAGAATAGTTTTTATTTCTACAAATAAAAATTACTGCACTGTTCACAAATAACAGTCTGCACAGATATATAGCATTATGACCTGTTCTACGCTACACTTAACGCTCGGATTCCTATAACGCGATAGCCGTGACCTTGGTAGCATTATTGAATATTCAGTCGCGTAATGTTTTTCGGTAATGTCGGTAGCAAGCGAAAAATACTTTGTTCAATATTCATTATTATTACTCTGCCTTTTCTAAGGGCAAAGAATCTGTAACTATTTTTCTTTTCTCCTCTTCTCCCCGTTCAATTCTTTTTTTTTTTCAAATAACGGCACAATTTCAACAAATGTTTAGCTCTTGCCAAACAGAGCGCAACTAAGGATTCATCGCAGACCAACATTGTCAAAGAGTAGCCTTGGCCAAATGCATCGCACGATAAACCCTACTAGGCTTACGAGAGTAATGTTAACAAAGAGTCGCCCTGTTCGAGCATTACTCAAGTCTGCCCCAGAAAATACTTATGCCCTAAAAAAATATTCTAGCACTATCTTTTACCAGAGAATCTGTCGCGAACTATTATCAAGGAGTTGCCTTGACCAAATAGAATGCGCGACAAATTATTCCAGGCACAGACTAACAAGAATAGCATTATCAAAGAGTAGCCTTGATCAAATAATATTCAAGCTGTTGTCAGTGCTAGCGTAGCCCAATCGCCATTTTATATAAAATACTCGTTAAACTACCGCCAAGTAACATTGTTAGAGAGTAGCCCCAACCAAATGTTCCTGACGGCATTATTATACAAAACAAAAGAGGAGAAAAAAAATAAACCTGGATTCAAATAAAAATCACAATCACGGCCTTTAATATCTCTTCTAGTATTAATTGTAATAATTTTAAAAGAGTATTTCTACTCCGTACCTTTTTGGGCTGCAGATTTCTTGTCCCTCTTCTGAATGTTGAAGTAGATGAACAATAAAACAGGTTAAACTTTGATAAATATATTAATTAGATACAACTTCCACTTATTCAATCTACATAGAATTCCTTAGGCGTGTTGGCTCGGCCGTGGCTGGTAATCGAATGCCGTGCCGAGCCAAGCATCGCTTTTACCTCCCAATATTTCCCGCCAGAAAGGCGCGTTGTCAGACTTCCGTATTGGCAAATTAGTGTTGCCATTTTACTCTTACAAAAATATACTAAAATAGGAACGATATTTAGACAAATATTATAAAAATCATGACAGTTTCTTATGTTAATTTCAATTCAAAAAGGGCCAAATCTGTTTGGTGTTATTCCTATTGCAGGTACTGTGTTGGTCCTATTGCAGGCCCAAATTTATTGGCGAACAATATTTTTTTCGCCAGTTCTACCAATTCTCACGTCTTTATTAATACTGTGTAGTCTATAATATCATCGTATCTTTAGATAAGACACCAGCAAACGCAAAAGATATCCTTCTAGATACCAGGATAAGCGAATATACACGCAATGGTTTTAGACAAATGTGAACCTTCATAGTCTGAAATTAAGGTTCAACAAAAATTTAAGATTTGTTGCTTCTTCGGATATTTTAGCCAGATGTTATGACCGGAAATGGATTTAATGAATTAATCACGTTTGTTTTCGGTGGTGTGGTCATCCTACACTGATTTATTATTGCAGGTTAAATAAATGGTAGATTGTCTAGTAAATAAGGTTTCCCTTTCACACCAATCAAGTAAATAAGGTTTCCCTTTGCACTGGTAGTAGGTATACTCGTACAAAGTGGCTTCCCCTGACCTGACGAAAAGCGAAGGAGGAGCCCAAGTCGCTGTGACAACGGTTGGTTAACCGTTGTCACAGCGACTTGGGCTTGTCCGTCGACAAGTAACCAAATCATAATCTTCAGTAAAATTTATTTCAACATCAGCATATTGCACTCTACTGTTGCTCATAGGTCCCTCCAGTTGTTTGCCACTTTGGGAAAACATCTGGAGTATACACCCATAACCGCCACCCTGGGCAGGCGGGTTGGCGTTCCCAGGTCGTAACTTCTCGCTCCGGCGACGCTGCTGTGCGTATTTAGCTACGCTTTCAATTGTGATTTTTATACCGCCACCATTCCGTTGCCAGCGCCTTGTTTGTTATTCGGCAGGATGCACCACGGGTAGGTGAGGTCAGCTTGGAGCGAAAAGATGATAGGCCGCTCCCTTACAACCAATTAATCACGAAATTTTGTTTGGACGTCCGGTTCAATTTTATCTTTTTGTTCTGGGACAGTGAACGTATAAAAGGATCTCATTTTTTTTTAATAATGGCTCGACATAATGACTTCCTTAGGCCTGATGGAAAGCGAAAGAGAAGCCCAAGTCGCTGTGACAACGGGCAAGTAACTGGTCAGTTACCTGTCAGTTGCCACCGCCATGCCGGCCCAACCCTAACCCCCCACGAGCTCCGGAAACCCTACTCACCGGCAGAAACACGACCCAGAGGTCATTTGACTGCGGTGTTCTATAGGGTGGAGGTCCTTCCCCGGACGGGCGGCTCAATTCGAGCGAAGATTCGCTACGCCCTACCTCTCTTAGATCTCTCTCATATCAAAGGGCGGACGAAACACACTGACATTGACAAGTCTTCTAAGGTCGCCCAGGATATCAGATGTTCCAGTCCAACTGTATTTAAAGTTATTAGTTGTGAATGTGAGCCGGGACTCGCGTAGGCCTCCGTTGGCCTTTTATTTGCAGAGAAGATAAACATCAGCCTTTGGCGGTAAACTTTGCTCAAGTTCGCTACTGTTTGTTCTCGAATGATCAATCGTTTCAGGTGGTCAACACGGGAAAAAAGGTGACTTAAGTTTTTTTTTTTGAATTCTGCGACCTGGCGATCTGTGCGGACACAATGAGCCATTCTTATACTAACGGTGACTTAAGTGAACTAAAAATCGAATTTTATTTGCAGTCGACTTGAATCCTCTGGCCTTGTGCCTTAAGTAAGCTTCTAACAATTGCGGGGTTCAAATCACCTAGGTGATTAGCTCAGGTGCCTAAGGTGGAACAATTCTAAAATTCAAATAAAATAGGCTTTAAATTTATATTAGCTTGAAACCGCGGGCCACGGTTCAATGCTGAGTGAGGCCCTTTTGCATTGGACGTCACAACCGTGCGTCCGGTCATTAGACATTTTTTACATTGGTATCATAAATTAGCAGACGGCTCGCTGTCAGCGATCTTACCGTTAGATTGCTCGGTGTCAATGAGAAGTAAGCCAAGACATGCCACGGTGGGTTAGTTTGGGACTATATGGCGCAGTGTGGCCCAGGGTGGCAAACCTTGAGTTACATATCAATTTATAATGCAAATAAACTTGATGTGACCTCATGTGTGATAGAACTTCTTGCCTCGCGCATCGGTTTTGTGGAACCAGCTCTCTGCGTCAGACTTTCCGAACAGCTACGACTTGGGAGCCTTCAAGAAACGAGCGTTATTTAAAAGGCCGGCAGCGACCCCAGAACTCGATTTGAGTTGCCTGTGTCCATGGGCGGTGTAGACTGTTTACCATCAGGCATCACATTTGCTCGTCTGTCGCCTCTTGCATAAAAAAAAGGTTATCTAAATTCACCAGTAGATTAACGACAAAACTCGAACAAAACTCGCCGCACAACCAAAAAATCTCGCCACAAGCGACTTACCTTCGAGATACTCACCGGTGGTACCGGCCCGAAACGATAGGGGCAGCAAAGTTGAGTCGCCGGAG
Source organism: Conogethes punctiferalis (assembly GCA_031163375.1). Classification (NCBI taxonomy): domain Eukaryota; kingdom Metazoa; phylum Arthropoda; class Insecta; order Lepidoptera; family Crambidae; genus Conogethes; species Conogethes punctiferalis. The sequence goes on from CM062099.1 coordinate 2,262,651, forward strand.
ACTTAACTCGGCCTAATCTAACTTGTACCGAACTCTCTGTTTGCCCTCTCGGTACAGTGTTTAAATAGGACAATAGTTTTATTTAATCAGACACGGTTGCATCGACACTTGGCCCCGTTTGCTCTACTCTTCGAAAGTTATTGAGGTGGAACTGTGTGTGAGTGAATGTGGTTTAATTAAGATTTATGTGGAGATTTATTTGCGAGGGAATGATGAAAGATTCGTGAAAAAAGAAGTGTCGGTGAGGGGTCCGGATTTAGAAAAGTACCACCCCATCGCTTCCCATGGGTGACGTAGAAGACGAGAGAGGTAGGCATAGCGAAGAGAGGTAGGGCATAGCGAATCTTCGCTCGTATTGAGCTGCCCGTCCGGGGAAGGACCTCCCCACCCTATAGAATACCGCAGCCAAATGACTTCCGGATCGTGTTTCTGCTGGTGAGTAGGGTCTCCGGAGCTCGTGGGGGGTTAGGGTTGGGCCGGCATGGCAGTGACAACTGATAGGTAACTAACCAGTTTCTTGCCAGTTGTCACAGCGACTCGGGATTCTCTTTGGCTTTCCATCAAGCGTAGGGAAGCCATTATGTCGAGCTACTATAAAAAAAAACGACAGGGAATATCAAGACACGGGCAGCAGAGTTTACATACAGGTACAAATAACACTTGCTGCCACCTGCCACCAACCCACCTGCCAACCGTGGTGACTTTGCCAAATGGCAATTGTAAATGCTCGAAAATATTTGATGCATGTTCTCTATAGTAACAGTAAATACAGGTAAATAACCCAAGACATGCCACGCTGGTAATCGAATCCACGATCCTTGGTTCAGGAGGCAGGGGTCACTAAGCTATTGGGCCAGTCAAACTTAAGAAGTAGGTATACAAAGACATCTCCACATTCTAAGTAAATAAATTTATTGAAACTTGAAATACGAATAAGTCAATAACAAAGTAATTATCATTTAACTAAGATCAACGAAATCAAAATTAAAAGTTGAGCATTTCAAGTTCGTCTCATTACCACGATCAGGTGAAACTCATGATCCGGAGCCACCACAGCTTCAGACTTCTTGGAGACCAGTCTCAGGACGACCAAATCATCAGTTACATCCTGCAAACAAAGCGTTGGTATATTATTTCATCATCATCGTCATCAATAGAAACTTCTTGCCTCACACTCAGGCTATGGAATGAGCTCCTCGCCGAGGCTCTTTACTGAGACTAAAGTACCTATGGGGTCCTTCGAAAAGGTTGTGAAGAGGTTGTTACTATCCGGCCACTATTGTAGTCGCCGATTAGTCGGCGACTAATCGGCAAAGAGCGCCGACTATCCGGCTTCTTACGTTGTATGAATTTCTCAATAATGCGCATGAGGGGGAACTACATGAAATAAAATTCTTGATTAAGTTTTAATGCTACTTGTTCACTTCAATGAATAATAACAGTATTATCTTTAATTATGCACAAAAAAGCCGTAAAAGAAGCGTTACGGAAATCCGACCGACCGTTAGCCGACTAGTCGGCCGACTAGTTGGTCTTATTACAACCGACTAATCGGCTAGTCGGCGAAAGTCATAATCGGCACATCTCTAGTTTTTTTTTTGTGATGTTTGGCAATGCACGGTTTGTGCTGTTACAGACTGCCTTCTTTAAATGTATACTTTTTTATGTTTACGTTTATCTTTTGTTTCTTTGAAAATTCGCTCAGTTCCTTTCTAATCTCTTGTGTGCGCGTGTGTTATTTTCAATTTGTGTTTTTATTTCTGTTTTTTTGACGTTTTTATTATTACGGGATGAGATTGGGGGTGGGGGTCATCGTTTTAATTGGTAATAGTCAGAGTTGAATAATGCATATAGTGATTTCAGAACTTTCTACTTAGAACTGCCTACTTAGGCACTCACAATTTCCTTGAGGGCATTCGAAGCGAAGTGGGAGAGCGTTCTCATATGGGTGGAGTAAGTGGCTGCTGTCAAACTGTCCAGGGTTGTGGTCTCCGGGAAGCCTGTCAGAAATAATAAAATTATTTAATAACTATAAACCATCTGGTCTCGAACTACGGTTTTCTTTTTTTTTTTATAGTGGCTCGACATAATGGCTTTCCTACGCCTGATGGAAAGCGAAAGAGAAGCCCAAGTCGCTGTGACAACGGGCAAGTAACTGGTTAGTTACTTGTCAGTTGCCACCGCCATGCCGGCCCAACCCAAACCCCCCACGAGCTCCGGAAACCCTACTCACCGGCAGAAACACGACCCTGAGGTCATTTGACTGCGGTATTCTATAGGGTGGACCTCCACCCTATAGAATACCGTCAAAAAATATGGAATACCTTCCCCGGACGGACGGCTCAATTCGAGCGAAGATTCGCTATGCCCTACCTCTCTTTTGTAATTGAGGTACCTACGAATAAAAATCCTTCGTTCTTTCATTATGTAACTTATTTTTCACAATTTACACTAAAGACATGTTAATAGCGCGACGTATGACGAGCAACTGACCCGTGACACGGCAGAGCAGACATCGTGCTTTTATAATCTTTTTGACAGCCGACGTTTTAATACAATAGAGTTGCCAGGTAAAAACAGTTTCATAATTCACAAATCACATTTTTATTTTTACTTTTTTTTTGTTTACGAGTAATATAAATTGATATGGACTTTGATAGGCTCGGTGGCTCATTTGCCTCTTTGCTCATTGGCCTCTGCCCTCTGAGCCAAGGGTCGTGGGTTCGATTCCCGCACAGTACAAACATTTGTGTTCATGAACATGTCTGTTTGTATTGGTCTGGGTGTTTTCTATGTATAATATGTATTTATTTACAAAAAAAATGTATCTAAGTAACTTTATCAGTTGTCTAGTACCCATAGTACAAGCTTCGGCTTAGTTTGGGGCTAGGTGGCGCTGTGTGGCCCAGCGTGGCATGTCTTGGGTTATTTACTTACAATTTTTTTATGTGGTAAAAATACTTATATTTATTACACTTTGTATCATGCATCAGTTTATCAGTTGTCTAGTTCCAATAGTACAAGTTTCGGCTTAGTTTGAGACTTAGATGACCCTGTGTAACCTAGTAAGTGTAAGGTTTATTTATTTATCTATAATGTCACTCGGAACAGACAAATCGGAGGTGACTTTATTAACCTTTTTTAAAATGACCTGACCGAGTAGCCAACCCACGACTATGAAGCGAAATTTCATGGGAACATTATAACGAAGACACAACAGATTCCCCTTCATTATCTCAATATGCTTACTAAAACTAAAACGTACCTTCACAATTGACGATTATGGTACCAACGACATTTCCATTCTCGTTGATCCGGTTCATTGTCCCCGTAGCTAGAGGTCCCTGCAACATATTTATCATTATATTAGATACTATAATTCATCATTGAGATGTAAGGGAGCCTATCATCTTTTCGCTCCAAGCTATCCACACCTGCCCGTGGTGAATATTGCCAAATAACCAACGAGGCTCTGGCAACCGACTGGTGGCGGTATAACCAGCACAATTGGAGGCGTAGCTAAATACCTCAGGCCGATGACGGGCAGCAGCCTCACCGGAGCGAGAAGCTACGTCCTGCGATCGCCAACCCCTCTGCCAGGGTGGTGATTATGGGTATAGCGTCCAGATATTTGTCCATAATGGCATCTGGAGAGGCCAATGGTCAGCTGTGCAATAGGTTAAATGTTAATTTAACTAACCATAAAATTTTGTGCGATCTCCATGATTTTGTAATCGAAATTCCTCTAGATTATTTTTGGATGTCTTGTTTTGTAAAAATATCAGAGTCCTGTCTTCTTTCTTGAACAATGTTAAACTATTCTCTGTCAATGTCAATTGTCAAGATATTAAGCAGATGAAGTTTTAGAACAAAAAAATAAACAGTAAATATCTATTTATTGCCAGTTATGAAATGAGTCTGATTATTTTTTTTTATGCGAGAGGCGGCAGACGTGCAAGTGTGATGCCTGATGGTAAGCAGTCGACACCGCCCATGGACACCCGCAACTCTAACCGAGTTTAGCACTTTAGGGTCGCTGCCGGCCTTTTAAATATGAATACGCTCGTTTCATGAAGGTTCCCAAGTCGTAGCTTTTCAGAAAGACTGTCGCAGGAAGTTGGTTCGACAAAACAGAGGAGCGAGGTAAGAAGTACCTTAAAGTTTTAAATTTTCCTAAGTTTGAAAATTAGTTAATTTGATTTATGACGTTTAAGAACAAAACTACTGTCTAGATCTCATTCAAACCAATTTTCGTTAGTAGTTTGCATAGTAATACACATCATATATATTTTTTTCACCTTTATCATGCCCATATTTGCCCACACCACTTTGGAAGAGGCTCTCGCGCACACTATTCAGTTTAGAAAAAAATAATGTTAGAGAGAAAATATCTATCCATAGATAATACACACATATAGGTTCGATGAAAAAAAAATTTGAGTTACAGTTCTATGTATGGGGAACCCCAAAAATTTTGTTTTTTTTCTGATTTTATTTTAAAATCTTAATGTGGTTTACAGAATACATCTACTTACGCATCAAATTTCAATAATGTAACTCTTATAGTTTCGGAATAAACTGGTTGTGACATACGTACGGACGGAGACAGACATGACGAATCTATAATGGTTCCGTTTTTGCCATTTGGCTACGGAAACCTAAAAAGAATTCATTTGAAGTTTTCGCACGCTCTTTTGATGTGAAATGTGTCTTAGCAGTATCAAACAGTACCTACCCTGTTAGCGCTTACGCTACTTATAACCACCAGACATTTCGTCATATTCAAAGCTCCACCCGCAAAGATAATTCACAGAACAAACCGGAAAGCGGTCTTATTAAAAAGGGAAAAGTTCCATAGCGGGGGTGTAACTTTACTAATAAAGTCTGCAACGAGACAGGAAAAACCACGTGATACTTCACTCGAGAGACGTGAGTACATTTGCCCCCCTACCCCCCTACTGTTCGTTTGGTACGCATGTCTGTTGCGGATATTTTAAGAGAGGTAGGGCATAGCGAATCTTCGCTCGAATTGAGCTGCCCGTCCGGGGAAGCACCTCTACTCTATAGAATACCGCAGTCAAATGACTTCCGGGTCGTGTTTCTGCCGGTGAGTAGGGTTTCCGGAGTTCGTGGGGGGTTGGGTTGAGCCAGCATGGCGGTGGCAACTGACAGGTAACTGACCAGTTACTTGCCCGTTGTCACAGCGACTTGGGCTTCTCTTTTGCTTTCCATCAGGTGTAGGGAAGCCATTATGTCGAGCTACTATAAAAAAAAATATGCTCCTTTTTTTTCTAGGTTTGGCAGACGGACTGTCTGATGTTAATCGGTCCGCTCATAGACTAATGTTTGAACTACCATCAGCAGCGTAGCGTGGCTTGGCGGGGCCCCAAATGAAAAAACAAAAAAACAAAATTTAGGAAGCTTGTAGTAGATTTTGCTTAAAAATGCACTTTTTTTATAGTGGCTCGACATAATGGCTTCCCTACGCCTAATGGAAAGCGAAAGAGAAGCCCAAGTCGCTGTGACAACGGGCAAGTAACTGGTCAGTTACCTGTCAGTTGCCACCGCCATGCCGGCCCAACCCTAACCCCCTACGAGCTCCGGAAACCCTATTCACCGGCAGAAACACGACCCGGAGGTCATTTGACTGCGGTATTCTATAGGGTGGAGGTCCTTCCCCGGACGGGCAGCTCAATTCGAGCGAAGATTCGATGCCCTACCTCTCTTAAATACGTCTTATTTATGAAAAGTTTTACTTAACAGATATATCTCAGCAAATACCCGAAGCGCTATTTCTTCCCGTAAGTAGTGAAAATCAATCGGCTTTCCAGTAAGCGGGCGTTACTCTTTAATCTTGCGAACGTGCACCCAATCCCGAGGGAACTGGTGTAAGTGCACCCACGGAACTTGATAATTGCTGGACAGGAAATGTTGCGAGAATCAACTGTTGATACGGAGCCATTTACAGGTTAAGTTTTTTCAAATAAGTCTTTACTGATCTACACTTTTACACTTATATTACTTATAACGTGGAAAGGTTTGTATTTGTGTGTGTGTGTGCGTGTGTGTGTTTGTAACGAATTAACTTAAAAACTCAGTAGTTTTCCAATAACAAAAGAACTTTTGTAATCGGCTCAGTAGCCGATTACAAAAGTTATAATATTTTCTTATATATTCTTTATTGCACAAAACACAAACATTTATAGACAAGGTATTACGGAAAACTGGTGGTACAATAAAGGCGGTCTTATCGCTAGTAAGCGATCCCTTCCAGACAACCTTCAGGTAGAGGACGTGTGCTATTCTTAAGAAAAGTCGTCTGATGTTAAACGATTATCGCTACTCGTCGACTCTGCAATGCCAAAGGCCTGTGCCTCTAAGTCGCTGCTTACCAGGAGGAATGAACTCTCTTTATGTCACGTTCTTTTTTTTTTTTATAGTTGCTTGACATAATGGCTTCTCTACGCCTCTCTCCAATCGGTCCCTCATTACTGAGGATCGTGGTCACTGGACCCCCCTGCACGGACAACCTGCCTCCAACGATTCCGGTCCGACGTAGCCTTCACAGCTTGGTAAAACTTGGATGAGGAGGTAGCTGCTATCACTTGGTCAGACCAGCGTGTTGGCGATCGGCCTCGTATTCTCTTGCCTTCGGTGTTGCCAACAATGACCAGTTTTTCTAGGCTGCCATCCCCTCTACGCATTATGTGCCCAAAATACGAAAGAATCCATTGCAAACAGACAGTGGATAAACGGGTTTTAATGTCCAGTTGGGAGAGAATAGATACATTTGTGCGCTTGGCTGTCCAGGGTATTCGCAGCATTCGCAATTTCTCTACGCCTAATGGAAAGCGAAAGAGAAGCCCAAGTCGCTGTGACAACGGGCAAGCAACTGGCCAGTCACCTGTCAGTTGTCACCGCCATGCCGGCCCAACCTTAATCCCCCACGAGCACCGGAAACCCTACTCACCGGCAGAAACACGACCCAGAGGTCATTTGACTGCGGTATTCCATAGGGTGGAGGTCCTTCCCCGGACGGGCGGCTCAATTCGAGCGAAGATTCGCTATGCCCTACCTCTCGTTCGAAGAAAAGCAAGTAGGAATAGAACACTATCACATTGACAAATGTACGTAAGCTGTTTATGACACTTCCAGCGACATAGTTCGCTGCTCCGCGCACCGGACGGCTGGTAAATGTTTAAAACGTGGCAGACGTATGGCCGGCGCGGTTAACATTTCAGCGGAGACACAGTGCACTGGCTACCAGTAGCTTGAGTTCGTTTTGACGGCGCTGTGTTAGTTCCGGGTTCGAGCATTTGCATTATCTTAAATAATAAATAAATATAAATATCAGACAACATCACATACATTGCTCCGATCCCAAAGTAAATAACTTAAGCACTTGTGTTATGGGTATCAGTACAACGAAGGTACCACAAATAAATACTTAAATACAAGTATAAACACCCAGACACGGAACAAACACAAGTGTTCATCACGCAGGGGTCACTACCAATTGAGCCACCGAGCCAGTCAAATCTTAGTTTGAGAATTTAGTTGGCACGTATTTTTTATTTGTAAATTAGACTAAAAATTACAATGTTATAGCCTGTTGAAATTACGCGTGACGTCACTCGGTGAGGCATTTTTACGGGAGCGAGTGACGTCAAAGACTCCCGCTCCTAACTTTTGATGCCTTGTATTTTTGCTGTTGTTTATTTGAATGAAAAAAGGAAAAATACGTGTGTTTTATTTTTGAATAAGCTAAAAGACGGAGTAATTACAATTTTTAGCCATAATAGGCTATTGTTTGGTCTATAATAAATTAGTACTGTTGTAGTAGTAGTTATAATTACCTATTAACATGGTCTCCAAGTACTAACAAAAAAGTAAAGAATTTTCTAAAATTAAATACTTTCCTGACCGAATTTCGACCTTAGCGAGCGACCAAACTCAAAGTAAACTATCCGATAAAGAGATATTAATATGCACAAGTAAGAGCACACACAGGTACACAGGTCTGTTCTTTCACTATCATAATCCAATGGCACGATAGCTCGATATACCGTCTCCGAGAGGTACAATGGATCGACTACCCACATTAATCGACGCGGAATTGGCTTAAGCCGGTCAGCTATAAGTATAATGTCTATGATATAAGCGTGCTGCTGCCGTCGGCGCATCGTGACGCGACCAATGCAAATGGAATTAGTAACACCCTTATATCATAGACATAAAGGCTTTTTTGACCGGCGTAAGCCGATTCCGCGTCGATAAATGTGGGGAGACCCTAAGCGTGCTTTCGGATTCACGGTGTACCAACGTACTCCAGCGTCGGTACTGAGAAAACCCAGTAACAATTTGTGGCCCGACCTAGGATTCGAACCCGGGACCTCTCTGTGATGCCAAATGCCACCTGTGACCAGAAGACTAAAGAGATGGTCATTTGCATGTAACAGATTGTTCTCATTTAATTTTCATCATCCTCATAGGCCTCTCCTAATGTTCGCCACTTAGATCGATTTTGGGCTTCTCGCATCCAGCACTTGCCAGCCGTCCTGCGCAAATCGTCACTCCACCTGGCCTGAGGGCGTCCTACATTACGTTTGCCGAGACGCGGTCTCCACTCCAGAACTCGTATACCCCAACGGTTATCGGTTCTGCGGCTGATGTGGCCAACCCACTGCCACTTCAGCTTACTAATCCGATGAGCTATGTCGGTGACTTTGGTTCTCTGCCGGATCACCTCATTTAATTTTACCACTACAATATTATTGCACTTTTGCCTAACCTACTGCTCTCTACACTGTGGCCACACGCTCTAAGTCCCAGTATGCTTGCAACGACTGATTATTTAATACACCAAGTACCGTCACACCAAGCACTTGATGGACCATGTAGACCTTATCATAAAGACACAAAACTCAAATTGGTATGAACAATTGGAATGTGCTGACTGTTCCTCTGTTGTCGGTCTCCCTGAATGCGCGGTTCCCAAGAATTGAATCGACAAGTAAATATCGTATACAGTTAGTTTGTTAAATGGCGGAAAGCAAAAGAATGTGCACTATTAAAATATTAGCTAATTTTAAATTTCAAAAATTATTATTTATTTATTTAAACTTTATTGCACAAAATGGTACAAAAGGCGAACTTAATGCTAGGAGCATTCTTTACCAGTCTATCATTGGGTCATGCAGAGAGCACATTTGTTGTGCGGTGAGTGTACAAAAGGAAACGCTTTAGTTCTTATAGTAGTAAGTACAGAGCCACTCCATAGGACACTCAAAATATTCTTTATTCTTCGAATTTAATCCAGAAGATAAGTTAGGTATTTCACCACACATCAACAGGTCGGGTGTACCATACCCTCCTCGCCGTGAGACGGCTAATGGTCTCCCGTCCGTTGCCCGCAGACCGGTTCGCAGGGTCGTTATATTTTTACAGCGTATTCAGACAAATTGCAGTGTCCTGCCGGTCGCCACACGACATTGTTTGAACATAACCCGGCCACAGATTATATTGCGGTCGGTACAGATAAGTCACCGAACAAAATTTAGTCCGCATATATTTTTTTTTTATAGTGGCTCGACATAATGGCTTCCCTACGCCTGATGGAAAGCGAAAGATAGGCCCAAGTCGCTGTGACAACTGGCAAATAACTGGACAGTTACCTGTCAGTTGCCACTGCCATGCCGGCCCACCCTAACCCCCCCCACAAGCTTCGGACACCCTACTCACCAGCAGAAACACGACCCGAAGGTCATTTGGCTGCGGTATTTTATAGGGCGGAGGTCCTTCCCCGGACGGGAAGCTCAATTCGAGCGAAGATTCGCTATGCCCTACCTCTCCTGAAAAATTTTCTTGAAAAAATATGTTTTTTGTGTGTAAGCTAGGGACCGGCCTATCATCTTTTCGCTCACCTGCCCGTGGCGCATCTTGCCGTATACCAATCGAGGCGCACCAACCGACTGGTGGCGGTATAACCATCACGTATGATGGGTAACAGTCACCGGAGCAAGAAGCTACGTCCTGAGATCGCCAATCCGCTTACCCAGTCTGGCGATTATTAACAAAGCCTTCAGATGTTAGACCAAAGTGGCGGACAACTGAAGAGGTTATGTCCAGCAGAGAACTGAGATAAGCTGATGATGATCTTTTTGGGGTTCCGTATCCAAAATGGCAAAAACAGGACCCTTATAGATTCGTCATGTCTGTCTGTCTGTCCGTATGTCACAGCCAGTTTATTCCGAAGCTATAAGAGCTACATTATTGAAATTTGGTACGTAGATGTATTCTGTTAACCGCATTAAGATTTTCAAATAAAATCCAAAATTTTCGGGGTTCCCCATACATAGAACTGAAACTCAAATTTTTTTTCCATCATACCTATACGTGTGTATCTATGGATAGGTATTTTAAAATGATGTTGAGGTTTTTAACATCATTTTTAGGGTTCCGTAGCCAAAATGGCAAAAACGGGACCCTTATAGATTCGTCATGTCTGTCTGTCTGTCTGTCTGTCTGTCTGTCCGTCCGTATGTCACAGCCAGTTTATTCCGAAACTATAAGAGCTACGTTATTAAAATTTGGTACGTAGATGTATTCTGTTAACCGCTATAAGATATTAAAGTAAAATCAGAAAACTACATGAAACTGAAACTCAAAATTTTTTTTTTCATCAAACCCATACGTGTGGGGTATCTATAGATAGGTATTTGAAAATGATGTTGAGGTTTCTAACAACATTTTTTTCTAAACTAATTAGTTTGCGCGAGAGACTCTTCCAAAGTGGTAAAATGTGTCCCCCCCCCCCCCCCCTTAACTTCTAAAATATGGGCATGATAAAACTGAAAAAATATATGATGTGTATTACTATAAAAACTACTAACGAAATTTGGTTTGAATGAAATCTAGACAGTAGTTTTTTTTTAAACGTCAAAAATCAAATTACCTAATTTTTTCATTCAATCAGTGGTACGGAACCCTACGTGCGCGAGTCCGACTCGCACTTGGCCGGTTTTTTTTCTAAACTGAATAGTTTGCGCGAGAGACTCTTCCAAAGTGGTAAAATGTGTCAAAGTCTAAGTCCGACTCGCACTTGGCCGGTTTTTGTTGCCTTTAATTGCACAATGGCTCCCTTTTCACTTTATGGGAATCGAGGAAGTGGCAATCGTCTCCTATCAATTCTCTATGTTAGTAAAACTAAGAAATAAACGATTTTTATTTAACTTTATTTACCTATTTATTTTAACGTTCCCACAAAACAATAGATACGCATTTTTTGTTCTCCCATCTGTGACGTTTAATCTCTTTCGATACTGCGCTCTTTGTTCAGAAAGTAGTCTACAATTTTATGTTCGCCGTCAAAGAACGCCATAAGACCATAAGGGTGAAATTGGGTTGTACATTTCATTGCAATATTACAAAGACGGTTTTTCTTACCAGTTTTTGAAGAGTATGTATCATTTCGCTCCAAGCCAACCTCTCCCGCCCGTGGTGCATCCTGCCGAACAACAAACGAGGCGCTGGCAACCGACTGGTGGCGGTATAACCATCATAATTAAGGCATAGCTAAATACCACAGACCGATGACGGGCAGCAGCGTCACCGGAGCGAGAAGCTACGCCCCGCGATTGCCAATTCACTTGTCAGGAGAGGGGCGGTTATGGGTATAACCTCTGGATGTTAGCCCTAAGTGGCGTACTACTAGAGAGGCTTGTGTGCAGCAGTGGACTGCAATAGGCTGATGATAATAATAATAATAATAAGCCCCCTAAAGCCCAACCTTACGTCCGAGCTTGACCATCAAAGCCACGTGGGGGGCGGACACCCGCAACGAAGTTACTATGCGGGTGACCAACAAGGCAATGGCAAACCCTTCATGGAGAGAATGAGTACTAGGAAATATAATTTGCGGCCGCTGCCCGGGGGTCGCCGGGGCACACCTGGAGCCGACGCTGGGTGTTCCAGCATGCGATCCGTTGGCGACGGGGGGCTGAGCAGGCGGGCTCCCCTCGATAAATTATCTACAGCCGAAGACAACCCACCACCTCAAAATAACACTGATTTAAATTTATCAGACTCGACATCGATAATTTCTAGTGGCTCATCATTTCGCCAAACAGAGATGTCCTCATCTTCATCGTCTGATAATGAAGAATTTGTAGACGTTGTACAGGAGGCTGAGTTGGCCACTGTAACTGTACCCGCTACAAACACATCAACCAAACGTAGAAAGTGGACCCCTGAGATGAATAAATTCATACTACGTACATATCTCATTATAACGCAATTAGAATCAGACACAAAAACTTACTTAGACGAGCTGCATTCAAAATTCTGCGAGAAGTTCCCAAATACACAGGTTACTAGGCAGAGGTTAGGAGACCAGAGGAGAGTTATAGTAAGAAACAGATTATTGCCACAAAAAGTAATAGATAACATTTACATGGAAGTACAAGAAGAACTGAACAGACAAAATCAAAATACACAGAACCCACAACCATCATTATCATACACACAACCACAGACACCTAACATAACAAGTAAACAGCCTAATCAACGAATGAGATGGAGTAGTTTATACAATGAAACAATAATACGCGAATACTATAGGGTAACAAGATTAGAGACAGACATGACAGCTTACAGACCAAAAATATACCAACACTTCATCAGAACTTTCCCCAATCTGACTCATGTAACTGAACAAAGAGTAGCAGACCAGAGACGACTTATAATAAAAAATAAAATGATAAACAATGATCGATTGGAGAAAATTAGACAAGAGGTTGCTAATGAATTAGAACTTGAAATAAATAGTAGCATACAACAACAAGATTTACAGATAAATTCACAAATATTTCCACAAACAGATACACTGTCGCAGTTCCCTGCCCAAACACATACACATTTAGATATACAATACACAACCCAGGATAACACAGACCATCCAACTGCCTGTAACGAAGCATTAGACAATAACAACTTACCTCTTGAAACTAGGAATCATGAAAGAGATCCCCATATAGATAAAACTTTTCAACACGCATTAGATTATTACACCAATTCCGATCCAGTCACTAGATGCTATATACCGAAACAAAGATCGACCAAAATGCTGGCTAAAGTGGTTCAATATATAGATAACATGATTTTGCCACAACATGTAAACATCGATACAAATTATAACACGTTCCAAACAATACTATATTGTGCAGCATGGACAGCAGCAAAAGCCAACGGAGCTAAGCTCGCTCTCCCACAACAAGAACCTACTAACCACAAGAACAGAATTAACAAGCCAAGATGGCAAAGACGTCTGGAACGAAAGGTTGAAGATTTAAGAGCAAAAATAGGACGACTTACACACTACATTAATGGAAATCGAACCCGTAAACTTGTAGCCCATGTTAATAAAATATTGCAAGAATATAAAGTTCATTCAGTACATGAAGAAACCAATACACAACTTATACATTTTCTGGATACACTGAAACAAAAACTTTCTGTGGTGAACAGTAGACTCAATAGATATAAAGCTTGCACGATTCGTAAAACACAAAATAATCAGTTCAAAAGTAATGAAAAGCAATTCTATAGAAATATGACTAATTCCAACTCTAATATAGCAAATAATAATGAAAATAACCCAACCGTGTCTCCAGAAGAACTTCGTCATTTTTGGGCTACAATATGGGAAAACCCAGTGCAACATAATCAAGAAGCCGAATGGATTGCCAATGAGAAGACAAAATCAACAAATATACAAGATATGGAATTTGATATCATATCTGCGGATACTTTCCATAGCGTCCTTGGAAAACTACACAACTGGAAGGCGCCCGGCACAGATCACATACATAATTACTGGATTAAAAAATTTACTTACTTACATACTTTTTTGCATAAATTCATTAATAATTTCATAAATGACCCTAACACCATCCCAGAATACCTAGCAACTGGCATCACCTATATGCTACCAAAAGATACCTCCGATACTCTCAATCCCGCTAAATATAGGCCTATTACATGTTTGCAAACCACATATAAAATCATTACATCTTGCTTAACTGATGTTATTTATAGGCACGTTGATAAAAACCATATAATGACTGAACAACAGAAAGGTTGTAGAAGATCAAGTCACGGATGCAAAGAACAACTCACTATAGATGCTGTAATTCACAAACAAGTCCAACAAAATAAAAGCAATTTGTTCTCAATGTATGTTGACTATAAAAAGGCCTATGATTCTGTCCCCCATAGCTGGTTATTAAACATTTTAGAAATTTACAAAATACACCCGACAATACGTACTTTCTTGCATCACATTAGCAAAAGTTGGTCCACCAGGTTACAAATAAACTCTGCCACAGGTACTTTATCTACTGAGCGCATATCTATTAAAAGGGGTATCTTTCAAGGGGATGCTCTTAGTCCCTTATGGTTTTGCCTTGCGCTTAATCCCTTGTCAAATATTTTAAATTCCACTAATAAAGGGTACACTTTAAAATATCAAAGCAATAATACATCGCACCGACCGACTGACTTTGACAGAGAACAACTGAGCCATCTTATGTATATGGATGACATAAAACTTTACGCAGAAACCGAACACGATTTAACAGAGTTAGCAAATATTACAGAAAATTTCTCGCAGGATATACATATGGAATTTGGAGTGGATAAGTGTAAGATCAACTCAATTAAAGCGGGACATAGTTATGAACATTCATATACAATGATTACAGGCGAATTAATCACGGCTCTCGAAGAAATGGATGTTTATAAATATTTAGGTTACAACCAATCAAAGCTAATAGAACACAAAAATATTAAAGCTACACTTACAAAAAAGTTCCAACACCGACTAAACTCTATTTTAAATACACGACTTAACTCTAAAAATACTATCAAAGCAATTAACACATATGCGATACCAATACTTACATACTCATTCGGAATAATCCGCTGGACAAAGACAGAACTCAAAGCATTGCAACGTACTATACACACTACAATGAGAAAACACCGGAAGCATCATCCACGATCATGCATACAGCGAATAACATTGCCGCGAGATGACGGAGGGAGAGGTCTCATAGACATACTTAATTTACACGCAAAACAAATAACAAACCTTAGAACATATTTTCATGATAAAGCACAAACATCGAAATTACACCTTGCAATAGTAGAAAACGACCACAAAAGAACACCGTTGAATTTAAAAGATAACAACCGCCAAATTAATGAAAAACAGACTGATAAAGAAACAAAATTACAGGACTGGTCAAAGAAGGCTCTCCACGGAAGGCATTTTCACGACCTGCGCCACGCAAACGTCGACAGTAAGGCGTCGAACGAGTGGCTAAAGCGGGGTGAGCTCTTCCCAGAAACCGAGGGCTTTCTTATGGCCATTCAAGATCAGGTTATTGAAACACGCAATTACCAGAAACACATCATCAAGTTACCAGTTACAGATATTTGCCGTCGATGTAACAGTGCATCAGAAACTATCCAACACATAACCGGATCCTGCAAAGCAATAGCTCAGAGCGATTATAAACACCGCCATGACCAGGTAGCTAACATCATCCACCAGCTCATTGCACACAAACATAAATTACTATTAGAACCACCAGTCCCATACTATAAATACAAAGCAGAAAGTGTCCTCGAAAACTCTACACATAAACTGTACTATGACAGAGCAATACTGACTGATAAAACCGTTCACTACAACAGGCCTGACATAACACTAATTAACAAGGATGATAAAACTGCACAGCTAATAGACATCTCAATACCCAATACTCATAACCTACAACGAACCATCACAGAAAAATTGACTAAATATTTGGAGCTCAAAGATGAGATAGCGCGTATGTGGCAGTTGAGGAAAGTAACTATAGTCCCGATTGTGCTTTCCTCTACTGGAGTAATCCCCATACAGTTGGTCGCTTCGCTCAGAGCTTTAGATCTTCGAGACGAAACATATGTTCAGCTGCAAAAAGCATGCATATTAAATACCTGTAGGCTTACTAGGAAGTTTCTGCAGTCCGAGCAAAACACCGTTGTACCTTAAATGTTGTCCACTTGGCTTCGGCCCGTGGACAACAGTAATACCGATGTTACATCGAGTCTATTAAATAAGAAAACCAAAATAATAATAATAATAATAATAAACGTTTATTTCTCACACATAATCTTACACAATCACATATAAACAAATAACAAGTAACAACAAGAGTAAAACTAGAAAAGTTTGTTATGTAGGTAGGTACATTATTATTTCTATGGTCTATGAGACTGCTATAAGAATATGGCGGACCGACACCTGAACTAGGACTAGTCCTGTGTCTCAGGTCGTCGATCCTCCACCCCGCACCATTACAGGTTCTTTTAAATTAGTTTTATTTCGAGCATAACATAACTATACATATAATAATATTAAATAAACTAACCTATGCGTTAAAACAGCTACACATACCAATAACATACTATTATTTTTATTTATTTATTTATTTAAAACTTTATTGCACAAAATGGTACATGGTAATGGTTAATAAGTGAGAGGGTAGATTTTTATTTAAACCATGCACCGTGTTTATTGTCCGAGCAGTTAGTATGCCTAGGCGTGTGGTCCAAGCGTATGGCGCGCAGCGAGCTTACCGCTTGCGCTGTAGCGAGGCATGGACGGGAGTGTATGTTGACCTGTGTATTTCTGTGAGTATGTGGAGCCTACAATAAATATTTGTGAGTGTTCCCTTTTTAAATTGTACGTGTATTGTATTTAAATTATTATTATGATTACTACGTTCTACATACTTTCTACTTATATCCTATCTTTATTTATTTTTTATTAAATATTTAATAACCTATTTTATTTGGATTATTTGTATTTACAGACACTTTCAGTTTTATTATAGTCTAATAACAATAAACTTTTCTTCAAAAGAGGTTTTAATGAGTTACTATTAAGATTAGCGATACTGAGCAAATCGTTAAAGTACCTATATAGGAATGGGCCCAATGATGATGGGCATGGAATGATGATGATGATCAGACATTTCGTTTTGAAACACATCAACAACGATTTCTTTTATGACCTATGTCACTGACAAGTAGAGACGCTGGTGCTTCTCATAGGCGGCTGTATAAATATTTCTACGTGTTCCGGATTCTAAGCCCAAAATGGCAATGTTGCCAGGTAAATATTTCAGATGCGGAACGTCAACAGACGGTGTTGCTCTCGTGAAAATTGGTTCAGTGTTCAAGTTACTTCACGCTTCAGGTTTCACGAAGCCAGGCAACGATCTAGACCATAGGTTCTCAATCTTTTGTGGAGGCGTCGATTTAATGGGGTGTGTAATAGTCGGTCTGTTGACGTAAACCCCATAAACTAGAGATAAAGGTTTTATTCTTCACTAGCGACCCGCCTCGGCTTCGCACGGGTGAAATACTATGTATGTATATGCATGTATTCTAAATATATAAAAGAAGAAACTGACTCACTGACTGACATATCAACGCACAGCGTAAACGGCTAAACGTAGGCACTTGACATTTCGAAGAGACGTAGCTTATGTACCGTAGAGGTGCACTAAGAAAGGAATTCCCGAAATTCCCACGGAAAAGGGAGTTAGCGGGAAAAATAGTATTGAACCCGTGCGAAGCCGGGGTGGGTCACTAGTGGTACATATAACTCTGCCTCTTGAATCTCTCTATCTATTGAAAAAAAAAAACGCATCAAAATCCTTTGCCTATTGAGTAGCTTTAAACATCGAAAAAACACACGAAAAGTGACGTTGTTTTATAGTATGTAGTGATTAGAATAGAACCATTCAACCATCTTTTCCCCTGGTTATCGTTTGACGACTACTTATTAGAAATATCAGGAAACGGGCAGAATTGTTTACCTGGGTACAATTAGAACCTACTGCGGTTACCAACTCGCCTGCCGAACATGGTCACTAAAGTAAATCCCTCCAAAGGGGAGGCCTATATATAACTATATTGGTAATGGCTGAAAATCAGCGGTTTGCTCGTCAAACAAACAGCTCGCTGAGCCATTACCTTTTTGCTGTTGCACACATGCCCATATCGTTCCTGTCCTTAATTGTTCTCCTTTTGTTTGTACCGATCTGCTTGTTTTTGTTTTATTCGTTTGCTGTAAATGTGTGTGCCTTTGTAAATATTTTTTTTATCTATCTATCTATATCCAGCAGTGGACGTTTGCAGGCTGACTGATGATCTATCTATCTATTGCATAGGTCTGCGGCGTTTTTAATAGTTCCAGCGCCCCCTAGGGGGCGGTACAACTCCTTGAGAACCTATGATCATAGTGAATTATTCACAATCGCCTACGAGTTACGGGTATCCGCATTTAACTCTTCAATTGGGGCGGATAGAAGGTTAGCTATCAAGTTTAACATTTAAGTCTTAAATCGACTTCTGAAGTATTTACGGCTGTTGGGTCACGCCGTATAATGTTCTAGGTAACTGGCTAAAATAGCCGTTCAATAGAGCATTTAACGACGTAAATGTAATCGCTTACCTTTACATTTAAAAACTTACGAGCAGAATGAACACCAGAAATTTGATCTAGCCTTTACGGTAGGGGTCGCTGTGGTCGCAATTCAGCCATGAGAGTGTTAAAAGCAAAGTAGGTAGTAATAGTAGTGTCATAATTAATTATTATTTATGTTGTCAAATACCATAATATGTAGTAGAGGATTCGTAACAGAGACTCGTGGAAAATGTATGAGTGCAGTGCATGTAGCATCTCGGAAATTTCGATACATACAGAATTCATGCATTTTCTTGACTGGCTAACAAACTGCTGTCATAGTAAACAAATGAAAAATAGGCCAGATTGTGAAGGCATTTCCAAGCAACTTAAGTATCTTACACGAAAACCTTATGGCTGTTAAACCGAGTGTCTTTTTAAAATCCATTTTTATTTAGTCATACATAACTATTGTTTCTGGAAATCTCGGGCTTTTGAGATTAGAACATACCTACACTAATCTACATCGACAGTAATGTTATAAAGAGAAAAGATTTGTATTTTTGTGCATGTGTGTGTTTGTAATGAATAAACTTAAAACTACTGTGCCAAAAACTCTTTCAGTATTGGATAGCTGTATTCAATTTATTATACATACTACATTTTATATATTTTTTTTCTGAATAACAGACTATAATTTACTTTTAGAATGGATTAGGTATCCTAATCCATAAAACTAATCCTTAAAAAATCCGAAGTGAAGCGAGGCGGGTCGATATAGTGTTAAATATACAGACAGAAAACGTGTAGGTACTCTCTCAAAAATATTAAACAATCTCCTTACTATTAATCTTGAGAAAACTAAATTTATCACATTTACCTCCAGACTTTTGTCCCAACCAGACCCCTCTTTTCAACTAGTGGCTCATCAATGTAGCCGGAATGCGGTGAACTCCTGTACTTGTATATCGATTTCGCGTACTGAATCAATAAAATATCTAGGAGTTATTGTGGATCGTGTTCTGTCCTGGAGGGAGCACATTGAATCAGTGACAGGGCGAGTCAGAAGATTGATATTTGTGTTTAAAAAACTACGGTCCAGCGCCGATCTTACTACCCTCAGGACCGTGTACTTTGCACTTGCTCAGTCCCTCATTACCTATTGTATTGCCGCTTGGGGGGCAACAAGAAAAACTCTTATGCTACGAATCGAACGAGCTCAGAGGGCTATTTTAAAAGTAATGGCACGTAAGCCTATAAGGTATCCTACACAGCAGATATACGAGTTGTGGAAAGTACACTCTGTGAGGAAACTAGTTGTTTCCAAATTTATCACCCGTAAACATATGCAACTGACTTACGTTAGCACATCACAAAATAAACGTAGACCAGCTAAAGTTTGTAAGCAAGAAAAATTTAAATTAGCGTTATCCAGTCGGCACTTTTTCTATCTTAGTCCAACCATTTACAATAGAGTAAATAATATTTTACATATATACCCACTCACCTTGCGTGAATGTAAAATAAAGACTGATGATTGGCTCAATGGTCTCACCTATGATGAAGTGGAAAGTTTGATAAAAATATAAATGTAAATAAATATATAAAATATGGGATGCAGTAAACACACAAACTCACTCACTCACACACACACACACACACACACGTACACACACACACACACACACACACACACAAACACACACACCTTTTAATTGTTTTTGTACTGTACCTTAAAATATAAGTATTCTTTTTGTCAAAACTAAAGGATCTACTAATTCTGGACACCAGGAGGTGGGCGCTAACAGTTGTAACACAGTCCCAGACTATCACAACTGTTAACGTTTATTTGTATTAGTTTTAAATTGTTTTTGTTCCAAATAAATATTTTTGAATTTTTGAATTGAATTTGAATGTTATTTAGTTAAAAAGATGTATACTTTCCTGTCCTTTTCTATAACAGAGGGGGCAAACGGGCCTGATGGTCACCACACCAACACAGGAGAAGGACTTAAATCCTTGCCGAGCGACATTTGACCCAGCGTTGCCGGCACTTGAGTTTATAGGCTTGCCCTTTGCAAAGTCGCAGCTTCAAGTTGTCTATTTACTATGTGCTCATAGTGCTGAATAGTGCAAGTTTACTGTGTATGTCTGCACGCTATAGTAACATACGCTCTAGTATTACCGGCTACTGCTGTACGTCTGTCACAAAGACAGGTATTGTGGTTCACAACTGGTGAATATTTTGTTTAAAGTGAGGTGTAGTAAAAGTAGTGACCGGGGTTGGTGCAGCACTATCAAACAGTCGAGCTGTGAGTACATAATGTAGTTCATTTTAATATCAGCCTATTGCAGTCCACTGTTGGACATAGGTCTCTCCAGTTGTTCGCCACCTAGGGAAAACTTCTGGAGGATATACCCATAATCGCCACGCTGAGCAGGCGGGTTGGCGATCGCAGGGCGTAGCTTCTTGCTCCGGTGACACTGCTGCCCGTCCTCGGCCTGTGGTATTTAGCTACATCTTCTAACGTGATGGTTTTACCACCACCAGTCGGTTTTACAGAGCCTCGTTTGTTGTTCGGCAGGATGCACCACGGGCAGATGAAGATGGCTTGGAGCAAAAAGGTGATAGGTCGTTCCCTTACATCCCTAATGTACCTACTTCATAGTAAGTGTGATGTAAGATTCTTAATTTCACGGTGTTAAGAGAGGTAGGGCATAACGAATCTTCGCTCGAATTGAGCAGCCCGTCAGGGGAAAGACCTATACCTTATAGAATACCCCAGTCAAATGACCTCCGGGTCGTATTTCTGCCGGTGAGTAGAGTTTCCGGCTCTCGTGTGGGGTAGGGTTGGGCCGGCATGGCGGTAGTAACTGATCAGTTACTTGCCCTTTGTCACAGCAGCTTGGGCTTCTCTTTTGCTTTCCATCAGGCGTTGGGAAGCCATTATGTCGAGCTACTGTAAAAAAAACATATACATATTATACATAGCAAACAACCAGACCAATGCAGACATGTTTTGTGTACATTGTACAAATATACGTGTATACGATGTAGTCACAACAGACTTACCCTAATTAGCCCATAATCGCCGGCAGACGACTCGCGTACAGAGGTAACGTCCAGCGCATGTAATATTCAGCCGGTGGATTTGCTTGCTTATGAGCTGGGTCTAATTGGACCCGTGCTCCCAACCCTTGCAGAGCGGGAGACAGCGGATTTGAAGTAAGCCAATTTAGGGTTAAACTCACTTAGGGTGTTTATGGCAATCTTATTTAAGTAAAGGATAAAAACTAGCTGATCTAATTGGTCGGGCAGTGACAAAAAAGTTGGGTTTGCCCTAGTCATAGTGTGCCGACCTAACATTTGGACCTCACGGCCGCTTACCAGCAGGTGAAGTGAAGTCATCCTAAACGCTCTTTTTATAAAAAAAAAATATGTCAGTAGGTAAATGCTTAGATATGGGTTAAAAAAAAAATACTAGGATTTATCTGTAAATAGCTCTTGAAAAATATTTGTAACAGTAATAAATATTGAAGACTAGCTGCTGCCCGCGGCTCTGCCCGCGTGAATATTCGTATAAAATATAGCCTATGTGTTAATCTGATGTATAAACTATATTCCTGTAAAGTTTCATTAAAATCTGTTCAGTAGTTTTTGCGTGAAAGTGGAACAAACATCCATCCATATGTCCAAACAAACTTTCGCGTTTATAATATTAGTAGGATACTATTTTAATTTAGATCATGATCATATATGGGGGGAGCTAAAGAGCCCCTTAATGTAAATTACCCTCCTCTGCCGCCTCCATCATAGTGTCAATAATTTGGCAAAATAAGTATGACGTTAGTTAGTAATACTTAATTAATTTCTAAATTTCAAGGATTCTTCTCGTTTATAGTCTTTAACCCTTATTTTATCTATTTTATTCTCGAAGTCCATATCGCCGCGGCATCGTCCAGAACATTCCGCTGCACGATGTGTGCGGTATTATCAAATACCTTTCGTTGGGAAGGCCATTTACGTCTACGTGCCAGCCTTTATGGCCATACTGGGGAATAAATGAGAATGCTTCTGAATTTACAGCGAAAAATACGTTTCTCGATATCAGAGATAGAGATGAATTATTGGGAATAGGCTTGTTTCCTAACTATAAATAAATCGGATGGCTTTGAGTTTCTAATGATAAACCATGATAATTAGAAAATAAAAAAACAAAGTTTCTACAAAAAAAAATGTATATTTGGAAACTGAATCGACCAAATGAGGCGTTTAATCACGTGACATTATTAAACACCAGTCGGAGAAACGCGACGTCACACCTTGCGAAACGAGCGCGAAACGCTATATCAGACAACATCACATATGTACACACACATGATAATAGGACATACATTGCTCCGATCCCAAAGTAAGTAGCTTATGCACTTGTGTTATGGGTATCAGAACAACGAAGGTACCACAAATAAATACTTAAATACAAATATAAACATCCAGACACGGAACAAACACAAGTGCTCATCACACGAATGTTTGTCCCGGGTGGGAATCGAACCCACGACCCTTGGTTCAGAAGGCAGGGGTCACTACCAATTGAGCCACCGAGCCAGCCATATTGTAGGTGTCATTAAAAAAACACAATTGCCTGTCCTCAAGGACGTTTAAATACGTCTATGCCTGTCCTAAATAATAAACATGGATGCTTCGCGAGGTGTGACATCATTCAAGACGCCATGACAGTCTTGAAGTTTATTTCTAAAAACTCAAAATCCTAATTTAAAAAAAACCTATTTTCCTTAAAATAATATATTTTTGGGGTTAAAATACTTGTCAACTAGCCTATTTTATTGCTAAATGCATTTCAAGACCGTTTTTAGCATTAAAAAGAACGCAATTTGAGTTTTTTTTATTATGACCGTTAAAATTTATCAGATCAAAATTCAGTTCACGGGTATTTTGTCGTTTGTAAAAGTACAATGATCGCCAGGAGCACGGCCAGAGGGGTCAATTCAACCACCAGTTAAGCTAAGACAAAAGTCTTCATTGACTCATGGAAAGAAATGAGCGGTAATTTGTACTCTTTTACAAGTTACGTACTCGTAGGATCAATAGCGATCTCTATCATCAAGAATACAAGTCAATAACATATCACAAAGAATTGCTACGCGAATCACATCTTGTACCATTTATTGTACATAAAGTAGCAAAACAGTTCCTAAATAGGTACATTGGCAACCTGCAACTAAGATTTATTGCCGCGAATCAGAGGAATTATTGCAACACAACTAGTTATAAATGAACCAACACTTCATGACCCCTCGTACACTCCAACGCTTTGCTATTTCCTTGCAATTAGATACGGAATATGAAGTGAGAAAGGTCTAGTTAAGCTGGTCTCTATAAGTGGCTACCGTCAGCAAAATAATGAAATAAGCCATGCTCTGGGGATGAAATATGCGATTTCTTTTGTATGTAATAGTTGCGTTCTTTGGGTAAGGTGGCCATCTTTATAGTAAGTCAATGCGGGAAACCCTGCATTATTTGAAAAGTATTGTTTGTATAATTGATCAATCTCTAAAAATATATAATTTCATCATCATCAGCCTATATTACAGTCCACTGCTGGGCATAGGCCTCTCCAGTTGTTCGCCACTTAGAGCAAACATCTGGAGGATATACCCATAATCGCCACGCTGGGCAGGCGGGTTGGCGATCGCAGGGCGTAGCTTCTTGCTCCGGTGACGCTGCTGCCCGTCACCGGTCTTTAGTATTTAGCTACGCCTTCAATTGTGATGGTTATACCGCCACCAGTCGGTTGCCAGCGCCTCGTTTGTTATTCGGCAGGATGCACCACGTGCAGGTGAGGTTGGCTTGGAGCGAAAAGATGATAGGCCACTCCCTTACATCCCATATATAATTTAAAGGACTAATAATAATAAGACAAGGACTGACTGGACACAGTGATCTATCAACGCACAGTCCAAACCACTGAATGGAACGGGCTGAAATTTGGCATAAAGCAGATTTTATGACATCCGCTAAGAAAGGATATTGATTAATTATATCACTAAGGGGATAAAATAAGGGATAAAACTCTATTCCACGTGGACGAGGTCGCGGGCATAGCTAGTTGTTAATAAATTTAACAAATTAGCCAATAATTCGTGTTATCACTCGTTAAGAAGGTACTTAAATAAAGATATTTGAATTTTTTACGTATTTTGTACGCCAGTCCATATTTATATCGCCCATTTTCTTGGCCGCCAGACTATAGCGTGTGTACATCATCATCAGCCCATTGCAGTCCACTGCTGGACACAGGCCTCTCCAGTTGTTCGCCACTTAGGGCAAACATTTGGAGGATATACCCATAATCGCCACGCTGGGCAGGCGGGTTGGCGATCGCAGGGCGTAGCTTCTCGCTCCGGTAACGCTGCTGCCCGTCACCGGTCTGTAGTATTTAGCTACGCCTTCAGTTGTGACGCCACCAGTCGATTGCCAGCGCCTCGTTTGTTATTTGGCAGGATGCACCAAGGGCAGGACGTGAGGTTGGCTTGGAGCGAAAAGATGATAGTCCGCTCCCTTACATCCCGCGTGTGTACGTAGCGTAGCGTGTGTACAAACAGATGTTTTAAAAAAAATCTGGTTTTGTTACTGTAAGTGTTAAGATGGATATAATTTATTGAACACCAAACATTTGACTTATAACTAAATACAAAGATAAATTGACGATTAACTTACAAGTTAGGCAGTCTTATCGCTTTAAGCGATCTCTTCCAGATAACCTTTGGGTAGAGGATATCTAATCAAAGTAATGGATAAGGTGACAATTGATTAAATCTTGAATTCAATGTAAGGACACACTTTTTTACTGCTTTATTATTTGTATTGATTGCAATGCTCAATGCTCCTCCCACTAATTCTCCAACTCTCACACATTCATGCACACAATGTACCTATATAAATTATTAAATGTTAAATGTTGCCTATTGTTGCGCTCTGCGTTTGTTGTTAATAATAAGTGTTTTTGTTTGTATAATAAGTGTTTTTGTTTGTTTCTATAATTATAATTTTACGTTTTTTGTTTAAATTTTGCGTTGGCCGGTGTTGCGACGTATTCGTGGTTTCCACTGAAAACCAGCGTTATGGCAAATAAATATTTGCCATGACATTATAGCTGAGTGGACACCATTTTGGCCACATCCTACATAGTAGCTAGAGTTTATTATTATTATTTTTTTATTATTATTGTGGTTCTTTTATTATTTTTAGTTATAGTGTTACATTGTGTAATTGTGGCCAAATAAAGCTTTTCTTATTCTTATTCTCAATGCGGGTTAACATCTGTGGTTACGGGACAATCCCGCACAATGCGGGACGGTTGGCCACATTATCTTTGGGTATGTTTTCTTTTAAGCAGTTTCTTTGTGTTATTAAATTTATATTCTCGAGTGCAGATGAAAATTGCTTGATAGTAAAGGCATAGCCAGGATTATGTAAATAAATAACCCAAGACATTCTACGCCAACACACAGCGCCATCTAGTCCCAAATTAGCTGAAGCTTGTACATGTACTATGGGTACTAGACAACTGATAAACTTACTTAGATTAATTTTGTAAATACATAATACTTAACATAGACTCAGACCAATACAAATAGACATGTTCATGCATACAAATATTTGTACTGTGGGAAAAAAATCACGTGTAAAATAACAAGTACAAACTAGATAGGTAATAGGTATAGTAACAGGTACTAAACCAACACTGTCGGTAACTCACGTTTACATAGGTCTAAAACAGCAGCCCGCTATCCTGCTCTCCAGAAATAATAACGAATATAGCCAGGAACTGATTGCAAAGAAAATATTTGAGTTAACTGTTGAATGAATAGAGGAGCTCGGTGGCGCCGCGGTCTTGTACGCTGAACAATGATCGCAACGTTGTGCAAGCATTGTCGCGGTCAATCCGATGATGGGTGACCAAAATTTGACACCGATTTCCTCCGTGCTTCGGAAGGCACGTTAAGCTGTTGGTCCCGGGTGCCATCTTTACCAACTCAGATAGCAGTCGTCACATCATATCAGAGATGATGATAGCTCTGACGCCTAACTGGAAATGGGTATAGCTTACCCTAAGTGTTGCGGAGGTCTGATGGCAGTCGCTCTGTGTAAAAGCTTGGCCCTCGCCAAATCTCTCCGTTTGGGAAGCCGACCCTGAGACAATCGGGAAAAAGGCTAGGATGATGTTGAATGAGGCTATTTGACTATTTTTAACCGACTTCAAAAAAAGGAGGTGGGTTTCAATTCGAACTAGGTATAGCTGTACTCTAGATGAATAAGACCACCATCCCGTGGGTCCCAAACGGGTAGGAGCGTTTACCTGGATACAAATTAAACCTACTGTGGTTACCAATCCGAGTACGCGCCTGCCAAGCGTGGGGACTGCGTGGGGTAAGGCGCGTCCCAAATGTATGTTGTCATTTGGGGAGGCCTATGTCCAGCAGTGAGGGAGAGGGCGCTACTGTGCCACAGTTCACTTCGACTCTGTGTACAATTGTGATTTAAAAATAAAAGAAGTGTTTTTATGAGTATATAATCGTGAAAGTGAAGAAATAAACAATCAATTGTGAACTCAAAATGTGGACAAAGTGAAATATTGCGCACAATAACTACAAAAACAGTGACAAACAATTGAGTGCTAAAATCGGTTTTTCAATGTCAACCTCTGAATAATTCTACAGTGTGAATAGCAAAGTGTATAGATATATGGTAAAATGTGTTAATGGTGCCCAAAAATAGAAATTAAATAGACATTCTATGAAATCAAGAAAAAGATAACCTAAATTCTACATAATGAATTGACAAAAATGTGTGAAAACTCAGTGCAGCGCCATCTATAAATATTTGGGAGAACTAGAACAACTAGATATGACAGAACTCACGTCGTCGTTTGCATGACTACTAATATCTTGGTAGTTCTGAGGAAAGCGAATAGAGGGCGCTGTTCAAGATAAAACAACGAGAGTCAATTGTTGACCGAGCGCACTAGAGGGCATTACTTGTACCAAAACAATCGAAGAAGCTGTCAATACAAAATTGCAGACATTATGGAAGAAATTATGAAAGAACTTCGAAAAATACAAAATGAAATTGCAGAACAAAAAACTACGATTTTAGAAAGCGGGGAAAGAGTGACCGAACAAGTAACGCAAAATATTACCCATATGATGGAAGAAAAGTTCAGGTTCTTGGAAGAAAGTTATGAAAATCTCAAAGAAAAAGTGGAAAACCAAGAAAAAAGGCTTTACTACCTCGAAAAACATGCAAAACAGAGAAATGTTGTTTTTTTCGGAATAGAAGAAACTGAAAAATCTTATTCAAACTTGGAAGGAAATTTGATTATTTTTATAAAGAAATACTTCTCTGTGGAACTCGAACGAAGAGACATACAGGAAATCAAAAGACTAGGAAGGAAAGGGGACAAGCCCCGACCAATAACCGTTACTTTTTCCACACTGGGCATTAAAATAGATATCATTAAAAAGAAAAAAGCACTAACTGGCACCACATATTACATAAAAGAGGACTATCCACACTATATATTAGAGAAAAGGAAAGAATTACAGGAACAAGTCAAGATAGAGAGAGAGAAAGGCAATAGAGCGGTAATAATCTATGATAAAATTAAAATAATAGGCCAAAATACGTACACACCAAACAAAAATAAAAGAATGCTCTCTATATCTCCTGAAAATATCCGATTGGCAAAAACCGGAAAAGAATTGCAAGCTAATAAGAAAAATAAGACCGCGGCTCTACATAAAAGTAGTTCAAATTTGTCAGAAGGAGTTTCAAAACCGGGAATGCTAAATTTTTTAACTACTAAGTGCCCTAACAGTGTGACAAAGCAACAGGACAAAAAAAGCACATCATAGCAACTATCGGCCCCCTCTCACACGAAATATATTGCACAGAGACAACAAACAACAAACGAAATCCATCTTCCAAGCCGGTTGGTCACCGTGGAAGAATATGACCACAACCCTCCAAAGTCACCATCAACAAATAACAAAGAACGATTTTTAAGAAGGAAAAATCAACTTTACATATTAACTTTTAACGTTAGAACTCTGATGTCATACGAAAGAATAATAGAACTAGAAAAAGCACTAACTCATATAAAATACGATATAATAGGCATATCAGAGGTTCGGCGCCTCGGAAATAACATAGAAGAATACAAAGAATTTATTCTTTGCAGTACAGGACAAACAAAAGGCAAATATGGTGTCGGTTTTATTATAAAAAAATACTTGAAACAATATGTAGAAAGTTACCTGGGTGTTTCTGAACGCGTCGCTCTTCTTAATTTAAAACTACCAGAGAAGAATATCACCATCATACAAGTATATGCGCCTACAGAAGCAGCAAACGAGGAAGAAATGAACTGTTTTTATGATACCGTGTATGACACAATAGATAGAGCATACGAAGATTTTATTCTGATGGGTGATTTTAATGCCAAAATTGGCATACCACAAGAAATTGAACACTTGGTAATGAATCAGTACGGGTATGGGATACGAAACGCACGAGGCCAAAGACTTATTGACTTTGCCATGGAAAACAAGCTTTCTATTATGAACACCTTTTATAAGAAAAAAGAGAACAGAAAGTGGACATGGCAATCTCCGAACGGTCAATACAAAAACGAAATAGATTTCATACTGTCCAACCGTCCTCATCTATTTTTAAACATCCAAACTATAAACATGAACTTCACATCTGATCATAGGCCACTAAGAGCTAAAATATCAATAACAAAGCCAGTTAAAAAGCGATCAGGATATGGAAAACATCAACACAGTATACTTAAAGATGAAGAAGAAATACAAATATATAAAGAAAATTTGAATACTCATATATCTCTACTCAACCCCGAGATTAACGTGTCAGTGCAAGAGTACCATGATAAAATCATACACTGTATTAAGGACAGCTTACAAATTGAAAAAAATACAAAATCAATAAAAGTTAATAGAGTGCTTTCAGAAAATACAGAAAAACTACTAAAAAGAAGACAAGAGCTGCAAAAAACTAAAAATAAAACACGAGCAATGAAAAATGAACTTAAAGCCTTGTACAAACTAATCAGCAAATATATAAAAAGAGATTACAAAAACTATAGAATCCATATCATTCAAAAACATCTAGAACAACAAGGAAGTTTAAAAAAAGGATACAAGGAACTAAGGACAAACAAAACATGGATCGATGGTTTGAATGAGTTGGGAAAAACTAAATACAAACGAACAGATATAATAAACATCGCAACAAATTTTTATAAAAATCTCTACAGTACACCAGACCACATAGAAGATTATGCCAGAGATATCGAGCATGAAGACGTCGTAAACGAGACACAGCAATCTCACATTGAACCACTGGAATGTATAGAAGTTATAGAAACAATAAAACGACTGAATTCGGACAAAAGTCCAGGACCAGACAACATCACTAACGACGCCATAAAAACCGCATGTTTTATACTAGCAGCTCCATTAACACAATTATTTAACTTGATATTGGATACTGGTATCACACCATTACAATGGTCTGAATCGAATATTATTTTGCTATATAAAAAGGGAGACCCTAAAGACATTGGCAACTACCGGCCAATAAGTCTATTACCTAGTATATATAAACTTTTCTCTACAATAATAAATCAAAGAATAAGTACAGTATTGGAAAAACACCAACCTATTGAACAAGCAGGATTCAGAAAACACTTTTCTACCATTGACCACATCCATACATTGGAACTGATAATTGAAAAATATCAAGAACAACAGAGACCTCTCTACATCACATTCATTGATTACCAAAAAGCGTTCGACACCGTCTCACATGAAAGTATATGGGATGCTCTAAAAGCTCATCATGTGGAGCAACCATATATAACTATACTTAAACATCTATATAGAAAAGGTTCAAGTAGAGTCAAACTGGAAACTATAGGCCCAAGCTTCCCAGTCAAAAGGGGAGTCAGACAAGGAGACCCTTTATCCCCAAAGATTTTTATTGCGCTACTAGAATACATCATAAGCAAATTAGACTGGAATAACCGAGGTCTGTATATTCAAGGTAAATACCTAAACCACTTAAGATTTGCAGACGACTTGGTTTTGCTATCGGAATCGAGTTTACAAATACAATACATGATAGATACTCTACACATAGCTAGCAAACAAGTGGGTCTAGAAGTTAATATCGCAAAGACCAAAGTCATGACCAACTCCAAAAAATCTAACATAACAATCAGGAACGACCTATTAGAATATGTAGATCAATATATATACTTGGGAAAACAAATTGGTTTCAACAGAGATAGCAATGAATTGGAAGTAGATAGAAGAGTCAATCATACTTGGAATAAATATTGGAGTTACAAAGAGATCTTTAAAAGCGAAATGCCTATTAGGCTAAAGAAGAAAGTCATGGATTCGTGCCTCATTCCTTGTCTAACATATGCATGCCAAACATGGAAATTCAACAATAAAATAAAGAACAAAATAAATACATGTCAGAGAGGAATGGAACGCAGTATGTTAAACATTAGAAAAATTCAAAAAATAAACCACACAAAAATAAGATCTAAAACAAAAGCAATAGACGCTCTTAGCTATAGTCAAAAGTTAAAGTGGAAATGGGCAGGTCATGTAGCACGTCTCAAAGATCTTAGATGGACAAAAACAGTGACGTTATGGAAGGGCCCACTGGGTAAGCGCCATAGAGGAAGACCGTTCACTAGATGGGACGATGATATTAAAAAAATTGCTGGTACACAATGGCATAAAGTAGCCCAAGACCGAGAAAATTGGAAAGCTTTGGAGGAGGCCTTCACCTGAGAGGGGTTCCAGATTAAAATTGTTATATTTATTTATCTATTTTATATTTTATACATATCGGCTTACAAATGCACTTATTACTAACCTTAGCTTATTTAAAATCAACTAATTTAATTTACTTGTTATTTGAAAATATATAATATTTAGTTAAGTCAGTGAGTCTGAATTAAGATATTTAGAATTAAGAAATTAAGATAAGAATTAATTTTTCTATGTAAGTTTCGAATAATCTGGAAATAAAAGGCTTTTTTATTTTTTATTTTTTTTTATTTTATTTTATTATGTCCAGCAGTGGACGTTTGCAGGCTGACTTAGCCACTGCCTACCGTGAGGAAAGAGTTTCTCTTTACACCACGTTTGAAGAAGGACAAGTCGTCCGTTTGCTCGAAAAGAAGACAAGTTTATTGTCAACGCCGTACCTATATATAGAGTTGTCGAATCACAATGCTTTCGCGATGTAACTAGGTATAGTGACATCTGTTGATAAATAATGTTAAATGTTTATACACAGCGTGACCGCTTGCTAGAGTTTGAACAGGGGGAATGTGTTAGTATATGGTATAGTGTAAGTGTTGCCAATTAACGTCACTTAGATTAATTACATCCAAATAAGGTATAATTTCCGTAATCCATCACAATTGGCAGAGCGGGCGGATTAGCGGCATCTTTGGCAGCCGTAATGAGGCGGTCGGCTAATGGAAGTGTTGTGTAGAAGCGGTAGGATGCTGCCTACAGGTGAAAGGTAGGGTGCGTTCGGTAGGGCGCGGTACCGCTGAGAGCGATTGGCGTGTGCTTAAGCGACAGCAAGAAAAGATATTTTAACAAAGGAACATAAGAAATGACTCTGCTTTAATATCATCATCATCATCAGCCTATCGCAGTCCACTGCTGGACATAGGCCGGTCCAGTTGCTCGCCACTTTGGGCAAACACCTGGAGGGTTTATCCATAATTACCACTTTGGGCAGGCGGGTTGGCGATCGCTGGTCGTAGCTTATCGTTCCGGTGACGCTCCTGCCCGTCAACGGCCTGTGGTATTTAGCTAAAGCTTTAAAGTATCGCCACCAGTTGGTTGCCAGGGCCTCGTTTGTTATTCAGTAGGCTGCACCAGGGCAGGTGAGGGTGTCTTGGAGTGAAAAGATGATAAGACGCTCCCTTCCATCCTAATAACAGGTAAATAACGTATAATTTTAGTAATCCATTAAAAATCTTTGGCAGCCGTAATGAGGCGGTCGATAATGGAAGTGTTGTGTATTAAATACGATTTATCATGCAATGAAGAATATATGTCTGGTTATGTTTATCGCTAACAGTGGGACTACACCCTTAGCTTCATATATTTCACGTAGGCACTAGTTGGAAGCATTAGCCAAGTTACCTGTTCAGTGTTCACGTAAGTATGCGAATGCCGAATGTACGCTTACTTGTACTCGTAATTAATTTAGTTAATACTAGCTGTGCCAGCGGCGTCGCACGTGTGGATATCGGGTTTCTAAAATATCGGACTTTTATAAAATGGTGCCTAAATTTTAAGTTAGACCTCTAGCAATACATTGGTGAAAACCGCATTAAATTCCATGCAGTAGTTTTCGCGTGATGCGCGATCAAACATACCTACAGATAAAAAATTCGCCCGTTTTCCCAACACTTCCCTTCACTGCTCTGCTCTTATTGATTGTAGAGTGATGAAAAGTATACTGCCCATTATTCTTCATCATCGGGGCAAACATCTGGAGTTTATATCCATAATCGCAACGCTGAGCAGGCGGGTTGGCGATCGCAGCGGTGACGCTCGGGTGACGCTGCTGCCCGTCATTGGCTTTTGGTATCTAAACCACAGCTAACTACGCCTTCAATCGTGATACACGGAGCAATGTGGTTATACCGCCACCAGTCGGTTGCCAGCGCCTCGTTTATTCGGCAGGATGCACCACGGGCAGGTGAGGTTGGCTTGGAGCGAAAAGATGATTGGGTCTATAATATTAGTGTAGATTAGGCCTACCATTTAATTGGGCTATATCCGCAAAGATACCACAAATATGGACAAATGTTACGTACCTACATACTAGGGACCCGCTAATAATGCGAGCGGTAGGGCCCGTCCTGTTCCGGTCCTTTATCTGCGTATGAAACCTTCAGTTTTTAATGTCTTTACCAGCAAGGTACATTAACATTGCCCGTAAAGTGAGGTAAAATAATACAAATCACCGTCAGTGTATAGCTAGAGTTTTACTGACACTTATTTTAAAGTAGGTATGGGATACCCAGCAGTGGACTGACAAAGGCTGATGATGATGATACTTAATTCGCTCAAAATAATTATGAATTATTTTTCAATTTTAACAATAATTTTAAAAGTCAGGAGAACGTTTTTGACCTACTTTTTATTGACCTGTCAGTTCACGCATCACATCATAGTACCGTGTATATGTCGTGGCCAAATCGACGAATTGATTATTTCATGAAGTGGCCAACTAATGGTAACCAAATCATTAAGTCTTTGACTGCCGAGAAACTAGACACAATAGAAAAACTATTGTTTGCCGGTCACCGGTGACCGGCATGGCGGTCAACGTGTTAAACGATAAACGTTTAGCGATTTGGTCACCCACGTTTGACCATATCGTAAAAAAGGGTCACAAGTCTAACCTAACCTAACCCACTGTGTCAGATCTGTGATAAAGAGTGTATTTTTGCCAGCAGCAGCAGCCTAGCTGGCCCTATTGTCGAACGATTTCTTATCATTGATCTGGCCTGGGCACATTATGATATGGCCAATAGACAGTGAACATTTCATGAAATGGGCAAATGCTACGATGTGGCCACGACATAATATATAGCACTATCTTGCGCTTCAAAAAATGTTACAGAACCAAAAATAACTCGGGAATGAAGTGATAGGTCTGTACCCTCGAGTGACGTAACGTGAGCCGTAAGTTCACGCAACAGAGCGTGGCTAGTACTGTGATGGCACAGTCTTGTGTTCCAAAAATGTTTCAAAATTAAATATAAAATTACACGCGTGTGAAGTCACAGCTACCAGCTAGTTAGATACTAAACACCTGTGTGACCGAGTTTACCTTTTAATTCCCCAGAAGCCGGCAGCATCCGGCGATACGGCAGCGGATGCCGACACGGAGACCTTCCGCTGGCTTATCGCCACCGTGAGAGCTAACACGCCACACGTTTTATATCTGTGACCCGTTTTGGCCCTCGAATTCACCTATGTGAATTTTGAAATGATGTGTCTTTTTCCTATGCCGCAACCCGTTGGATTGATGACTTTAGAAGAACTGCGGGTGTGGCCAACCGGACTCTTTCATGTTTTAAGTTTTATTTTAATTGTATGGGATGTAAGGGAGCGGCCTATCATCTTTTCGCTCCAAGCCAACCTCATCTGCCCGTGGTGCATCCTGCCGAATAACAAACGAGGCACTGGCAACCGACTGGTGGCAGTTTAACCATCACAATTGAAGGCGTAGCTAAATACTAAAGACCGGTGACGGGCAGCAGCGTCACCGGAGCAAGAAGCTACGCCCTGCGATCGCCAACCCGCCTGCCTAGCGTGGCGATTATGGGTAAGTATATCCTCCAGATGTTTGCTCTAAGTGGCGAACAACTGGAGAGGCCTATGTCCAGCAGTGGA
The DNA here is from genome assembly GCA_031163375.1 of Conogethes punctiferalis. Taxonomy (NCBI): domain Eukaryota; kingdom Metazoa; phylum Arthropoda; class Insecta; order Lepidoptera; family Crambidae; genus Conogethes; species Conogethes punctiferalis. The sequence continues at coordinate 2,297,731 of CM062099.1, forward strand.
CTGTAACAGGCTGATGATGATGAAAACGGTCTTCATGGGCAGGTTACAATATACTTTTCATCACGCTACGATCAATATGAGCAGAGCATTAAGGGAAAGACATGGTATACCTAGACAGCGCTTTGCAGGTAGCGTGCTTGTACATCTTTTTCATTGTTAGTTAACGCGCTGTCAGTGTGACGGCTGCGTTCCGATTGCAGCAGACGATTGGTTGGTGGCGCCTAATAACGGCGCGAACAAATATATTAACTAAATTCTAATAAATCTGTAGAGAGGTCAATTCTGTACATGATGACTTTAGAAGAACTGCGGGTGTGGTCAACCGGACTCTTTCATGTTTTTAGTTTTATTTTTATTACCATAAAACGGTGCCTATTCGCCGTATCCCTGCTCGTCCGATGATGGAAGGGGGCCGGAGGAATCACATATCGTAACTATTACGTCATGTGACGGGACCCTCATGTGAACTTGTATGATTAAATATATTTTGTAGAAGCCTTCGAAGCATAACATCCGGGTTGTGATACCGCAGATGCGGCGTCCGGAAGCCAGCGCTGAGTAACCTTCCGACATTTTATCGCCGTTATAGCTCGCTCTCACATGACTCTCTTGGTTATTTATTATATCCCCAGGTATTTTATTATAAGTATAGTGTCCCGCCCTCACTACACTTCGGGTATTTCATTATACACAAACCTTCCTCTTGAATCACCATATCTATTAAAAAACCGCATCAAAATCCGCTGCGTAGTTTTAAAAATTTAAGCGCACATAGGGAAATAGGGACAGAAAAAGCGACTTTGATTTATACTTTGATACCTTTGAAAGAAAAGAAGAGGAGCTCGGTGGCGCCGCGGTCTTGTTCGCTTAACAATGATCGCAACGTTGTGCAACCATTGGCGCGGTCAATCCGATGATGGGTGACCAAAATTTGACACCGATTTCCTCCGTGCTTCGGAAGGCACGTTAAGCGGTTGGTCCCGGGTGCTATCTTTACCAACTCAGATAGCAGCCGTTACATCATATCAGAGATGATGATAACTCTGACGCCTAAACTGGGAATGGGTATAGCTTACCCTAAGTGTTGCGGAGGTCTGATGGCAGTCGCACTGTGTAAAAGCTTAGCCCGCGCCAAATCTCTCAGTTTGGGAAGTCGACCCTGAGACAATCGGGAAAAAGGCTAGGATGATGATGACCTTTGAAAGAAAAAAAGACAGGAAAAATATGCAATCATAATATAAATATAAAAAATAATAGACTTTTACTAAGATAATGGGATGTAAGGAGTGAACTAGCATATCTCGCTCCAAGCCAACCTCACCTGCCAGCGGTGCAGTCTGCAGAAGAACGAATGGTGCTCTAGCGATAGTTTGATCATGGTATAACGTATAACCAACCAACCAAGGGATACCTAAATGCAACAGGCCGTTGACGGGCAGCAGCGTCATCGGTTCGGGAAGCTACGCCCTGCGATCGCCAACCGGCCTGCGCAGTGTGGCAATTATGGTTATTACGTCCGATAGAAAATTGGCTATGTCCAGCAGTGGACTGTAAGAGGATGATGATGACTAAATAATTCACGAAACCCTGATCTTGCCCAATTTTATGGTCTGGATTTAAATGAATTACTTTGATGGCAGGCCAAGATCTGTGCTTAAGGCTATCCATTTAAAAAACTCACTACAATTTAAAAGGAATAATTTATTAATTAAAATAGCCGTACCACTACAAAGGAAAAGACCAAAATTAATATCGAAATATTGCCGAAACCACGACAAGCCGTTAAATTAACGTCGAAACAACCCTTGAGCCAATAAATTGATAATCATAGGCTTTCCTTCTAGGTTATTGAAGTTCTCATTAAAATCCACCTTAATCAGTACTTCTACATAAGGCATCTTTTTAGGTATTAATATTCAAGCCGTATTATTACATAGCCCTCTTTAGTTATAAAAGGCTTTATGTAACTATATAAGTCTGTAAATTAAAGATTACCTTTTTACCCGACTGCCGAATAAAGGAGGGTAATGTTTTGTTTGAAATGATACTTTTCATCACGCTACAATCAATAGGAGCAGAGCAGTGACGGGAAGTGTTGGGAAAACGGGAGAAATTTTTATCTGTATGTTTGATCGCACATCACGCGAAAACTACTGCATAGAATTAAATGCGGTTTTCACCAATGTATTGCTAGAAGTCTAACTTAAAATTAAGGTACCATTTTATGAAAGTCCGTTATTTTTTTTATTGATCCGCGCGTGCGATGCCGCCGGCACAGCTAGTATTTAACTATTCCCCTAACACATACAACTTAAACGATGTACAAGTCTATCACATTGACACCATTATAGCTTCCTATCGTAACACCCTTTCATCCCACCGAAAAGGCGATATCTTTAGTGCCTATAAACTACAAGCCAAGTTCATGCAGCCGTACCATTTTGATGTAAGAAGCAGTTTAGAAGCGATAAGGCGTACCTATACAAATTTGAAAGTATCGAAAGTTTAGAGATGACCTTATTTGTACCAGTTCGGAAGCATCTTATAGCTGTGCCCGCGGCTTCGCCCGCGTTGCCCCCCTTTTAGGGAAGTGGGGGGTTAGAAAGGGGCAAAAAGTAGCCTATGTTACTCTCCATCTCTTCAACTATCTCCACTTAAAAAATCACGTCAATTCGTCGCTCCGTTTTGCCGTGAAAGAAAGACAAACATACAGACAGACAGACACACTTTCCCATTTATAATATTAGTATGGATTATGTTTAAGTAGGTAGTTCTTAACACCCAAAGCCTTAAATAAATATGGCCTACAAGATCCTATCACAATGTTAGCTAATTGCTAGTCACAAATGCTAACAAAACCGTGATACAAACAGTCGTTAACCTGTTTGATTGGCTCCGGGCACACAAGGCATTACGCGGAACCCGTGAAGCAACCACGGAGCAAAATAAAGAGGAGATGTTGTAACCAATATTTTATATACTGACTGGCTCGATGGCACATTTCGTAGTGGCCTCTGCCCTCAGAGCTCTCAGAGAGAAGCCCTCAGGTATGGCCAAAGTACAAGTGAAAGTTTTTTTTTTATTGTAGCTCGACATAATCAATGGCTTCCCTACGCCTGATGGAAAGCGAAAGGGAAGCCCAAGTCGCTGTGAGAACGGGCAGGTAGCTGGTCAGTTGCCATCACGACGTTTAGCAGGCGGGCTGGTGACCCTATAATTTATAGTAGGTAGGCAGGACATGTCCTCTTTGTATTTGTTCCGTGGTCGCAGCACATCCATTAATATTCAATTTCACTGTTGCACTGTGACAGTTCAGGGAATTCCACTAATATCACGTCGATATTCAACCGTCGTGCAGTACCTATAGATAATAGCATTTATTATTGTTAGTTTGATTTTAGGCTTCCGTAGGTACCCAAGGGTAAATACGGGACCTTATTGTGCCGTATATGTCCGTCCGTCCGTCTATCATCATCGTCATCATCCACTGCTGGACATAGGCCTCTCCAGTTGTTCGCCACTTAGGGCAAACATCTGGAGGATATACCCATAATCGCCACGCTGGGCAGGCGGGTAGGCGATTGCAGTAGTAAGTAGCTTCTCGCTCCGGTGACGCTGCTGCCCGTCATCGGCTTGTGGTATTTAGCTACGCCTTCAATTGTGATGGTTATACCGCCACCTGTCGGTTGCCAGCGCCTCGTTTGTTATTCGGCAGGATGCACCACATGCCGACACAAATCCCGAACCCAAACAGACAATTTATCTAGTCGCAAGTCAATTATTTTAGGGGCAGGACAGACGATAGACTATCCGTGACGCACTTTTTAGTCTGTCATGCAATTATATGCAGTAACGCACACGACGCGCAAAAATATGTCGCGGATATTTCACAGACTCAACGCACATCTTCGATCATTCTGTCGGCAGAGCTGTAGGGACCTAGATGCTCTTTTTAAATGTCTCAGACGCAGACTCTATCGCACAAAAAGTGTGCCGTCTGCGCTGTAAAGAGTATCTATCCATCTATACTGAACATAACGTAACGTGCTTACGTAGCAGGTCGATTAGCGTCACCCATAACGATGACGTCATCAATTCAGTCCGGGAGTTTGTCGGCAGTAAGCGCCTGACCATTCCGACAACTAGCACACAATTTCTCATAGATACTGTAGGGTTACCATGATCTTCGCTGTGTTCAGGACATTTTGTTGCCTCTTATCACTGTCCTTATCGACAATGTTTTATCATATGGGTGACATTCATCATCATGATCAGCCCACATCAGTCCGCTGCTGGACATAGGCCATGAGTGACATTAATTAATTTGATTGATTGGTTGGTGATTAATTGACAGGGCGTCACTGTGAATCAAAAATGTCAAAATACATATAATGTCAAAAGTGACATTTTGTATGAGAGAGATGTTAGTTCGGAAATCCAATTCTCTCCTCAGTTGCACTCGATTAATTGGATGTCGAAAATGTACTAAAAGCTGAAAAAATCACTAGGTTCTAGGTTCCTACCAGAGTTCACATCAATACCTCGTGAATCTATGGCATTGATCAGACAATGACTAAAATTGATTAGAAGTGTTAGAAGTTAAGTATAAAAGTTTTAAAAACAATATTAACAAAAAGATGATTATAATAATTGTGAAGAGAACTGAAAACCATAAGTATTTATAGACTTGCAAAAAGTACCTACGAATCGTTAAGTACAATGTAACCAAAAAAGCTTCTATTGCCGCGTTCGGAAAGTGGTTTCTACTGGGAACAATCGGCAAGAAATTAAAATTTTTCTCTTTTTCGCCAATTACTCTGGCTGTGATGAAACCGTGGGCACCCTAGCTTTCAGGATGAATTTCGTATCGTAGTATTAATGTCAGTTGTGAACTAGATCCCAAGTGCGGTACACGAAGCCTTAACTGCGGTTCAGATAGAAGTGTATCAAGATAGCACTCCCTATTTCTTCATTATCGTAAGAGTCGACTAGGTATCTCGGCCGGTGGTACCAATCATCCCGTAAGCTGGCATAAGGGGGCAGCCCGGTGCCCGCCAAACAAATAAATGTACCTATATTGTCGTGTGGATTTGCCGGCCGCGCGCGTCATACAACAACAGTTTACGTTAGATACCGAGAGGCTGGCACCGACTTCAAAAATAAGTGATAATTGTATTATTTAAATAATTATGTATTAAGGATAGAATTACTTACGTTATTTATCGCTTTTTAGTTTTGGTCGTTTGTGTTTTTTTTGAAGTCGGTTTAATTTTTTTTTGATGCTTCGTATCTATGTTATTTTTGGTTTAAATGAAAAAATGGCAAAATAACTGTGCAATATATTTTTATATATACGGACTAAATACAATGTAATTATTTTCACCCTGGAAACATCCCCCTTGAGGTTGTAGCTAAATATTACAGGCCGATGACGGGCAGCAGCGTCAGCGAACAACTGGAGAGGCTTATATCCAACAGTGGACTGCAATATGCTGATGACGATAATAATGAAATCAACCGTAGTCTATCTAACTAGATACGCAAAACCAAACCGAACTAAGTAAACTAAGAACTAAGTGAGAGCGAATTACGGGTACAGCAAAAACTCTGTATCGCCCGATGGAGCTGTAATTTACACCGGTTCTGATTAAAATCTGATATGCAGTATTGGCGTGGACGGAGCGTAAGCCGTAGCGGGGGCGGGAGCGATTCTGTTCCCTTATTTAGTTTTACTTAGTACGTTAGATGTAAGGATATACAGGCATCCGCAGAATACCAGCGTCGCAGCGCTTAACGGCTCCGCGACATATGCTCTATAATATTATATTTACACTTTATTGTACTACTGTGTATTTTAGGATACCTAATAAACATTTTTTCTTTCTTATTTCCCCTTAACTGTTTCGCTTAGGATACAGCGGTTAAAATTTATTTTCCACTGTAAGCTTCAGGGAACAGATAAGGGGAAACAGATGCACAGGAGATTCATTTAATAGATCGAATATAACGCTCTCTGTGTCCAGTATACTAAAGCCTTCAGGATGCTTTAAGTGAGGTCTAGGGCATAGTGAATCTTCGCTCGAATTGAGCTGCCCGTCCGGGGTAGGACCTCCACCCTATAGAATACCGCAGCCAAATTACCTCCGGGTCGTGTTTCTGCTGGTGAGTAGGGTCTCCGGAGCTCGTAGGATGAGCAAGCAGGGGTTAGGGTTGGGCTGGCATGGCAGTAGCAACTGACAGGTTGCTACCGCCGAACCGCCATGTCCTGACCAAAAATTTACTGAGGCTATTTATTAAACATTTTTATGTCAAGTTTTATTAATAAATTTTGCATTTATTCACTATTCTAAATCCTGAAATCACCGGACACAGATCAAATTCTAGCACATGGGTAGAATTTGATCGATCGATCGAAAAAAAAAATTCCTACCTTTCGCCGATAACAGCTTGCACCAAACATTTATTTGCTAAGGTCCGAACCGAAATTAATTTGCTTTAGACCATCGCATAAATATTCCTAACGACGGGATTAACAGGAGTTTTTGCGTTTGTTAATCAAATTGCAACCGGAGGCCATTTGGAAGGGATGAACCGCGCAAATTGGACGATTTGTCCTGTGTACAAACAAAGAGATAAGGATCAGACAACATCGCATAGTTAAATAAGTAAACGCATTCTGAAACTAACGGCCTTATTCACATACCTTACTATGCGACGCGCAGACACACAGTGACGAAGATCCTATGGTAGGGGAGCCCGGGATGCTAAATCGGGATTTACTCGAGCATTATGGAGACCTATTCGATTGCGAAGCTTAGATAATTAGAAGAAAAAAATGTTATATAATATATACACTTTCATTGGTGGGGGGAGCGGCTATAAATTTTCAAAAATGTAAAAAAAAACCGATGCATGGACATACTGGAGCGCGTCAGATATTGATAGCATCAATGTTTTACGTATTTTGGAAAATGTACGTATGTTAATCTGATTGTTTCCATGGTGGGGGTAGTCATACGTAAGGGTTGAAATCGATACAAAAAAAAACTTAATCGAGCGCGTCAGATTTTCTAAGGGGGTGTTAAGTGAACCTAAAAAATAGCTCTTATATAATAATCTGACGATTTGGATGTGACCCAAACTCGTGGCCATTTTTAAACTGTGTAAAAAAAATCGCCATTTTGAAATACTCGAGCGCGTCAGATTAAGATATATATGGTTCATCTATATACCCTAGACGTGCTGTCTCATAATCTGACGATTATCTAGAGGGATTCGCCTAATCTGACAATTGAAAAAATATTTTTTTTATTTTTTCAAATCTTTGGCGTCATGGCGTCATGGCAACAGAAACCAGAGTGGGGACGGAGTGAGAGAGTCATAGATAGAGAAAAAGTGAGAGAGGAATAGAAACGCGGAGTGGGGAATACAGGGATTACGTAGCTGCACGCATTAAACTTTATTAATTAGTTTTCCTTACTTCGGCTTATGGAAATCGTCAGATTATATATTTTTTGTGAACGTTGAATTATTTCCTTCAAAATAAAAAAAAATTTAGCCACGCTCGAGAAAGTCGAGATGACGTTTTTTTTTTACAAGTTTGTAACCCACCTACTTCTTAACGACAATCGGAAATTGTCAGATTAGTGGAATATATACTTTTTAGCATGTAACTAACTCACCTTACCTTAATCTGACGCGCTCAAGAATTTCTGATGATCACCTTTTTTTACTAATCTGATCCTTTATCCTTGACGGGCGGCCGCATTTACGGGACTCATGTTTGGTGGAAGTATTTAATCGGGTAGAAGGTATCTCCCTATATGTTAATCTGCCGCGCTTTAGTAACTCCCGAAATCCCCCCTTGGGCTCCCCTACTACTATAGGTTTTTGGTTACCTGTGCTTTCGCGCGACGCATAGAAACGTTTGTAAATACGGCCGTAAATGTCTGAGGCATTGATTGAGGGATGTAAAGAAGCAACCTATCATCTTTCCGCTAAAGCCACACTCACCTGCCCTTGGTGCATCCTGCTAAATAACAAACGAGGTTCTGGCAACCGACTGGTAGCGGCATAACTATGACAATTGAAGGCGTATCTAAATACCGCAGGCCGATGAAAGGCAGCAGCGTCACCGGAGCGAGGAGCTACGCCCTGCGATCGCCTACCCGCCTGCCCAGTGTGACGATTATGGGTAAATCCTCAAGGTGTTTGGTAAGGACAAGTGGAGAGGTCTATGTGCAGTAGTGGACTGATATAGGCTGATGAAACAAATAAATAGATAAGTTCCTTACATCCCACTCACACTCACTGACATTTAACTTTATAAAAGCAGTTTGGTTATATAACTCTAACTTTATTTTTCCTGTTCACATTTATTTTTGCCACAAACTTTAGCGAAGTGTCATTGCACACTTATAAACTTTCACAAACGAGTCTTACACGTTAAGGGTAGGGGAACAATAAAGCAGAGGTTTGTCGCGGACACAGTGTACTTATATTGACAGTGATGTATTTTTTTTTATAACAATGACATTCATAGCGCGGTCGATCGACCCATGCCTTAAATGTCATGTTTACTCTTTTTTTTATAGTAGCTCGGCATAATGGCTTCGCCTGATGGAAAGCTAAAGCGTCGCTGTGACAACGGGCAAGTAACTGGTCAGTCACCTGTCAGTTGCCACCGCTATGCCGGTCCAATCCTAACCCCCCGCGAGCTCCGGAAACCCTACTTACCAGCAGAACCACGACCCGGAGGTCATTTGGCTGCGGTATTCTATAGGGTGGAGGTACTTCCCCGGGCGGGCGGCTCAGTTCGAGCGAAGATTCGCTATGCCCTACCTCTCTTAGGATTATTTACCAACCGCCTCACTGTTATCTGCTCAAATCTTCATAGGTATCTAGTTTCTTTCCCCGCCGACTAGGTTCCACTTGCTGATTTGAATAATTCCCCTATTTGTTACATGATGTCGGCTCCCTCATGTTTTAAGGGCGTTGTTTTTATCTATCCTGGTAGGCATGTACTTACCGGGAACGTATCCCTTTGTGTAAAGGGGTGGTGTGGGTAGAAATAACACTTTCTTGATTCAATAAAGATTTTCTGGAGTCTAGATGGAAATGAACACTGGCATTGAAGAATTTTCATCTGGGAACGCGTATATTTTGAATGTAATAAGTTTTTATTAACCTACTTTGATTTTTTTTATAGCTGGACGATGTCATTGCTTTCCTTCGCCTGATGGAAAGTGAAAGAGGAGTCCAAGTCGCTGCAACAACGGGCAAGTAACTGGCCAGTTACCCAGTGCCCATACAGCGCTCGCCCCACAAGCTCCGGAAACCCTACTCACCGGCAGAAAACCGCCCCTAAGGTCATTTAGGTACGGTATTCTATGGGCCGGAGGTCCTTCCCCGGACGGGCGGCTCAATTGGAGCTTTTATGATAAGAAAAACCTATTAATTTTCTTATTCAATGGAAATCTAAAATCTGACTTTTTAGTGTTACAGTCTTATCACTAGGCTTTTTAGTCTAAAGCACTTAACTTTATTATATGCTAGACTCATTAAATGCAATTTAGATTCCCCTTTTTAATATTAAAGACCGTGAATTATTGTTAGTTAGGTAGTATATATGTTATGGACCAAGTGATAAATGGAGCATTATATATAATGCCCGGGCATTATGATAAATGGCCAATATGAGAAGGCAATTTGATAATAATTATTAAAATAATCAAATTGACCGGGCATTATGAATTTCGTTTATCACCTTTTGGGCAGAGTAATAAAAACATATTTAATAACTATATCGCAGTCTCCATTTGGAGTGTTACCCCTCCTGGTCCTCTGTAGGCTCGCGCGGGGGCACAGGCCCAACACTCCTTGAGATAATTTAATATGAGTATGTGATACTCAGGCCATACATAATTTCTGATTGCTCCAAGATTACGCACTTAGTTCATACACGGCAAATGCAGCACTATTGCATAATGATGGGAACTAAATTATAGGAATATTATTTAATTGACAGGCCCTGTGTACATGATAACTTGGCCATTAGTGTGATATAACGGACGTTAGCCATTTAATTTTTATAAGGTATGGAAGTACCTAAAGGGTGAAAACGAAACCCTATAAGTTTTCAAATTATGCATATCTGTTCGCTATAATAACATGATGATGTTGCAACCAATATTAAAACATAATAAAATAAATATTCAAGGGGCTTCCATACACGCGATTGTTGGCCAATACGACATTAAATTCTAATTTGTATTTGTTAAAACGTGATAGATCAAAATAATATAGCTACTACACTACAGTTATGTACAGTTGCACCACGTTAATAAGTCCCTTCGGCAAACATCATATGTAAAACTAAACAAAAACATATTTTAGCGGATGCAGCGATCTCCGAATAAGTGATTAGTTACTCGCGCGTCTCTCCTCCTTGCTTTATTATCAAATTGCCCAATTGTCAAGTAGCAGTGCAATAATGACCGGGCAAATGAAGTTTAGATAGTTATTATCATTTTGCCCAATAGAGCTTGACATTATTCATAATGCCCGAGCATTATAAATAATACCCGCATTAATCACTTGGTCCATAACATATATATACATAAAATGAATTTATTAATTTTGTGCGTTACGCTTGTCTAAAATGGATTCAAATTGATTTAGAAGTGTTATATTGCGTCGTCTGCCTAGTAGCAGGTGGTAGCAATAAGCCTAAGGACCGAGCGGTTCCGGGTTCGAATCTTGAATTGGGCCAAAAAGTGTTCCCGAGTTCTTTTGACAAGAAAATACTTAGTAGCAGGTTTGAAGTCAGAAAAAAATTGTATACCTACCTAGATTTATTTATAGTTGTCTGGTTTCCAGATTTAAGAGAGGTAGGGCAAAGCGAATCTTCGCTCGAATTGAGCCGCCCGTCCGGGGAAGGACCTCCACCCTATAGAATACCGCAGTCAAATGACCTCTGGGTCGTGTTTCTGCCGGTGAGTAGGGTTTTCGGAGCTCGTGGGGGGTTAGGGTTGGGCCGGCATGGCGGTGGCAACTGACAAGTAACTGACCAGTTACTTGCCCGTTGTCACAGCGACTTGGGCTTCTCTTTCGCTTTCCATCAGGCGTAGGGAAGCCATTATGTCGAGCCACTATAAAAAAAAAAAAAAATAAAATAGGACCCCTTTTTTTGCAGCTGCGGTTACCTGGGTACAAATAAAACCTACTGCGGTCACCAACCCGCCTGCCAAGGCGCAGTGACTACGCTAGTCCGCCCAAAAGGACAATTGTCATTGGTGGAAGTCTATGTCCAGCAGTGGACGTTTGTTGGCTAAAGATGATGATGATGATGATGACACTTGTATACTAATATCTCTTGAGTACCTATTTGACCGCCAACCCGTCTGCCCAGCGTGGCGGTCCCAAAATGGCGAGCAACTGGAGAGATCTATTATCCAGTATTGGACTTTGATGAGTTGATGAAGATCTATCTAATATTGTAAGGGAAGGTGGCAAAATCAAAATACCGTTCTAAGTTGTACTTTTATTAACTACTCTTGTTTTCAGTGCACGCTCACCAAACGAATACTTACGCAGGTATTAATGATTCGTGGAAGCAGTATTACAAATATTTCCCTTCTCTTTTACTTACAAACGCCTTAATATGATTTGATGACAATATCAAATGAAAGGGTGAACGTTTAAATTATTTCACGAATCGAATTCTTCTGATAGTAAAACAGCTTCCACAAAAACAATTAAATAATTTAATTATTAAATAAATAGAACGAGAAACAAGCATCGCAATTCCATGCCAACTGGAAGACATAATTAAAGTATTCATTAATTAATAATTACAATAACTTAATGATACGTACGTACAATTAATGTTACAGAGATTAAATTAATCTTATGGGTATCCGTAGATTGGGCACTGATCGAATACATACCAAAAGTATGTAGGTAGGTATATCTTATTAATTATATTAACGTTCCGTTGTGTTGTAACGACCTTTTCATTTATTTTCTTTATTCATTTGCAATGCAAACTTTTGAAACTTTTCACAATATTCTATTTATTTGGATTTACTTGCCGTGTAATCAATATGTATTATAATCAAATGCCAATTCTACTATATACTGCCTCCTCCGGTCATGTCCCCTTTTCGATTCTTTATTTTTAAACAATGACAGCGATTGAACTGCCTAGTGAACGGTTTGAGCTTGACAACGATGCACGTGTGATAAGTTTGAATACCAACTTTAGTTAGAGCTTAGTCAATCATAAAGCATCATTATTTAAATTACTACTAAAAATATAGTATATATTGCTCAGATCCTGACGTAAGTCTGAAAGCAAGGACGATAAAGAACAGCAACTATCACTGTTACGCTGATGATGTACAGTTATACATTGCTACTGCACCAAATAAACTGACTGAAAGCGTGCGGGCACTTAACGCTGACCTCGATGGTGTGGCTGCTTGGGCCGCTCAGAATTGCCTTGTACTCAACCCAATTAAGTCCAAATTCATGATCATGGGCACAAAGAAGCAAACTGTTGAAATTACAAAAAATGCACCAGCCGTGAAGATCCTTGGGACGAACATCGAGCGGGTTGACGAGGCCGTGAGTCTTGGCATCAGGCTTGATGCACAGTTGCGCTTTGAAAGTCACGTGGCGAACCTGGTCAGAAACTGCTTTTACCGGCTTAAAGTACTGTACAACATTCGCCAATACTTATCCGAGACAGCGCGCATCGCACTCTGTGAGTCCCTCGTCTTGTCCAGACTTAACTACGGCGACCTTGTTTATGGTCCCCGACTTTTACATAAAACAAAGCGTCTTATTCAGCGGGTGCAAAATGCGTGTTGCCGCTTCTGCTTTGATGTGCCTAGGCGTACTCATGTGTCTCCATTTTTGTATAAAGCTTCTATGCTCAATATGGAGGCTAGGAGACAGCTACATCTGGCAGCTCTTATGTTTGACCTTGTGCGATCTGGAAACCCCGAATATCTTTATGCCAAATTAAAGTTTCCTACTTTTCACCACAGATATGGCTCGGGAGTTCCCAGATCTTCTAGACCGCCTCTGTCGGTGCACATGCATAGGACGGTGGCATTCACCGGCAGCTTTCGGCATCAAGCAACCAAATGCTGGAATGACATTCCTCCACCAGTGAGAAACGCCAGATCAAAATTTTCATTCAAAAAACTAATGAAATCTAGATTATTGGAAAGTGCGAAAAATGCATTGCGTTTGGTTGCTTGATTGCCGGAAGCTCATATACTTAGATAATAAATATGGGAAATTGAGCACACTGCGATATTTGTATAACATTGTATTCACCGTCATGCACTTTATATTTATTTATTATATTCATCCAATATGATTTATTTGTTCACTCGTATATATTTACTCCATTACGATATATATTTTAACATTTATGTACTTTTTTAATATAATTTATGTTATATTATGTATTATTTGCCAGTACTGTTTTATTTAAATGATGTTTGCTTGAGAAGCGTTGTTGCACGCGACCCCGAGCCTCTTGACTGGTGTTGGCTGAAAACCAGCGGTTCGCTCACCGAGCGAACATCTCGCTGAGCCAACACCTTTTTGCATTGCTGGAGCACACATGCCTAGGTTTTAGATTATTATGCAGTTTTGTTGTATTTTGTTTTTGTATGTGTGCCTGCTTTTGCGAATAAAATGTTTTATCATTATCATATCATTATCAAACCTGTTAAGCACTTGTGTAATAGGTTTCAGAACAACAGACCTACCACAAATATTTTAGGTACTTAAATACAAATATAAACACTCGGAGATGAAACACAAATGTTCATCATACGAATGTTTGTCCCTAAGTGGGGATCGAAACTACGACCCTTGGTTTAGAAGGCAGGGCACCACTAGTGATTAAATGAGCCATCGGGCCAATAATATGCATTCAATCAGTAACCCATCTATTTTTTTTCACATTTTACATTAAGTATTTACTACTTAATTTATATATAAAACCATAACAATATAAGATTTGGTGTCACTCTTTCGTAAAAGTATTTTAAGTGAGATTATTAAAAGAACAGACAATTGTTCGATAGTTTGTGAAATATCTCAGTTCTCAATTTAATAATTCATCATTAGTAGATAATGATATTTATATACATATATAATGATAATGTAACAATGCGGTGTAATTATAATTAATCTCATTGCTAGCGAATATAAGTTATACACATCTCCCCAAATTTAATTAAGCGTTTAACCATTATTTCGAATGGTACTTTAACCACGCCTCATTATTTAAAACCGTTATTTTTTATTGTCTAAATTTTCGATCTTTCTACTCTAATTGTACCTAAATATTAATAATCTTTTATATTCTTATTGAATTTTGAAAATGATAATTCTATATATTGCGGGCATTAGAATGAACCGTATTTTTGAGTGTAAAGTTAAACCAATTTAACCAATAATAGATTTGCAAATTTCGAAACTTCGGATGTCAAACCTTAGTTAAAAGAGATTCTTACCTGTATGGGAGTCAGTTACATTATTTGAAAATCTTGCATAGGTCGCTCCCTCAGGATTCAAATTATACCAAATCATAAATTTCATCAAAATCGCTTCATCCGTTTTGTATCGTGCCATGCTGCATCGTCCCGTTAAAACTTCGATCATCAAAGTCTTATATCCTAACACTCAGTATATATAAGGTCCAATCACATCATTATACATATTAATTTAATTAATATCAGTTAGCAATGAGATTAATTCAAAAAGGGATATAGCAAAATTCATCTAACTATACTTATATCACAAAACACAGACGAGGTTTTCAAGCGATTTATTACATTCACTATTAAGGAGCTAAAACATTAAATTTCTCTATTTATTTGCTAAAATCATTTTGACACACACAATTACTTTTAATATTTTATTTGTATTTTTTTTATATTTTCGAACATAATCGTCCTAAGACCGCGAGAAAATAATTCTAACACACACAAGAGGAGTAGGATTTTATTCGTTTTGCATTCCTGCAGTTTCTTTATTAAAATCCGTCGTTTCATTATTTATGTAGGTAACGTTTGAAATATAAACCAAATTGGACGTAACATCAGATGTAATATAACAGCATGTCATTACGTTTATCGTTTTAACTCACTACATTAAATTATCCTACATTTATTATGAATATTATTTTGATTAATGAAATTTAATCTACTTAATCTAAGCGTACATTTTACTGTTGCAGTCTTTATCTTCAATTTTATATGAAGATTGATTAATACATTTATCTTCAACCAGGTGGTGTCAAGGATTAAAACATCCGAAGCTATTGTAAAACATATTTACTGCTATTTTATAAGCGATAGAAATTTAAATAAAGATATTAAACTCAACAATAAAAAGTACGCTGTATATAATAATGTTTTGTGACGTGCTAAATATTATTAGAAAAGTAATTTTAACGAGTCAGTAATTTTATTGATATCGTGTGCCCGGTGATAATTTTAATGATTAAGTGTTATTGAACAATATTAAAACAATATTTAGTGCCATATGAAACTTTCTTCCAAAAATTTAGTAAGATATTTTCACAAAAAATATTTTAGGTACCTTTGCAGATATAATTTTATTTGATAAATATTAAATTATATTATTCAATATTATATCAATTCCTGTAATTATGTACGAGTATATTAAGATAACTGTTCGTTAAATCTATGAAAACATCTCACTATAATTTTGCAACAGTAAAACTTTATTAAATTGTTAACTCCTGGTATAATATACTTCGAAATATATTTTTATTATATTTATAATAATTTAATTACAGACTAAGTTTAAATACTTTTCGTCTGTATATATCTATAATTTGGCTTAAATCTAGACAATATTGATATATTTTTATATACAAAACTTTTCCTAAAAGGCATAGGATAATATTTTAAATACACCATGGTCCATTAATTATAATCTATACAAACATATATATTAATATCGTTGCTTATAATATAAGTATGTTGGGGTTCGATGAAATTGACAGAATTAGCACATAATAAAATATATCAACGCAGTAAGAAATAGGTCGTAAAGTTTAGAATTTTACAAGCTATTCTAGTTTTTAAAGTAAATTTAAGGGACCGAAATTGGAGGAAACAAAATATATATAATTCTAAAGCAGGTACGAATTAAACAATTAATATAATTAATTCTACTTTACGATTTCTCTATAGAATTGAAACTTATTTTAATAATCGTTCATTCGACTAGTATAAGTTATGTTTTATTTATTTTATCGTAGTGAAAAATAGTAATAATACACATCATTTAAATTTATAGATAGGTCGACTTTAGTTTAAGTAAGATAGACTTTGCGCTTCGCTTGACTCGTCTTGGCGGGGGCACGACCGTGCCCCCAGATTATTTTAGTATTGCACCATTAACTTGGGCATTCAAAGCGGATTATTGTAAATATTTATATTTATTTTATTTATTATTGTAAAAAAAATAGAAAGAATTACAAAATAATAATCATAATATTTATTTACGAAACTCGTATAAAATTCTTTTTTTTCTTTTACAAAATAAGGTTACTTAGGACTGTTCAAAATATTATCATCGATTAAAATATTATTGTGTATTATTATTATTAATTTATACGTGTTTTGACTAGAGTGTGTATTATTACGCTAAGTTGATATTGACTCCGACGCCAGTCACGAATTCATCCCGTATGAGTGGCAGCAGCGCCGTGTGTCTGGGAAAAGATAAAAACCATTCTTAGCCATAATTTATTTAATAGTACGAGGTCAATGCATATGTCAGCAGTTTGATGTCGACGCATGTAATCGTCAGTAATAAAGAGCTACAATAGTAGTGAAGGAGCTTACACACTGGTGTGACGCGGGCCAGGAGCGCGTCATGACAATATACTGATGGAGCCTCTAACATCCATTGGTAATAAGTATGGAGCTTAGGTACTGTATGAAGAGAGAGAATTACTCACCAATGTGGTGTAGAGACGTCACATAAAAGCGAATGCCAGGCGGACGCGTGCTAGGAGGGTCACGACGAAGCACTAAAGGACCCTGACTGTAGGTAAGGAGCTTACTGTATGGCGAGGCTTACTCACTCGTGAGTGGCGGCGCGCGCGCCAGGAGCGTCATGACGGCGCGCTTAAATAAATAAAATAATAAAATAAAATAGTTTATTTCAGCAAATAGATTCACTAGTAATACTTTTGCACGTCAAACTTTTTTCCTACCAGCACTTCGACGTGTAGCCTGCTGAGAAGAAGTGCCGCAACAAACTCAACAGTTAGCCTTTTTTAAAATATATAATACAATACAATAATATCGTTTTAAAAGCGCAAGCGAGCAGACTATCATGTCCATGTAATATTGTCATCCATATAATCTTGTACTTTATAATAACCTTTTGACATTAAAATGGACTTAATGCGAGATTTAAATCTATGTATAGGTAGATCAACAATATTTTGCGGTATTTTGTTAAACATTTTTACACTTTGTCCTATGAATGAGTTACCAGTTTTACGAAGCCTGAGATTGGAAACAGCAAGTTTGCTCTTAATTCTAGTGTTGAACTGATGAAGATCTGAGTTTTTACTATATAAATGTATATTCTTACGTACAACCATAATGCAGTCAAATATGTACTGTGATGCCACAGTTAGGATGTTAATTTCTTTAAATAATTCTCTAAGTGATTCGCGAGATTTAAGTCCATATATAGAACGGATCGCCCTCTTCTGTAATACAAAAATAGTTTGTATGTCAGAAGCTGATCCCCATAGGAGCAAACCATATGACATAACACTATGGAAGTAACTAAAATAAACAAGTCTTAGTCGGCGACATGGCGGCTCGCGACCGTCGGTGACAAGGAGCTGACTGTATGGCGAGGCTGACTCACTCGTGCGGCGCGGGCCAGGCGGGCGCGTGCTTGTGCGTGGCGGCGCGCGCGCGCGCCAGGAGCGTCATGACGGCGCGCTTAGTCGGCGACATGGCGGCTCGCGACCGTCGGTGACAAGGAGCTGACTGTATGGCGAGGCTGACTCACTCGTGCGGCGCGGGCCAGGCGGGCGCGTGCTTGTGCGTGGCGGCGCGCGCGCGCGCCAGGAGCGTCATGACGGCGCGCTTAGTCGGCGACATGGCGGCTCGCGACCGTCGGTGACAAGGAGCTGACTGTATGGCGAGGCTGACTCACTCGTGCGGCGCGGGCCAGGCGGGCGCGTGCTTGTGCGTGGCGGCGCGCGCGCGCGCCAGGAGCGTCATGACGGCGCGCTTAGTCGGCGACATGGCGGCTCGCGGCCGTCGGTGACAAGGAGCTGACTGTATGGCGAGGCTGACTCACTCGTGCGGCGCGGGCCAGGCGGGCGCGTGCTTGTGCGTGGCGGCGCGCGCGCGCGCCAGGAGCGTCATGACGGCGCGCTTAGTCGGCGACATGGCGGCTCGCGACCGTCGGTGACAAGGAGCTGACTGTATGGCGAGGCTGACTCACTCGTGCGGCGCGGGCCAGGCGGGCGCGTGCTTGTGCGTGGCGGCGCGCGCGCGCGCCAGGAGCGTCATGACGGCGCGCTTAGTCGGCGACATGGCGGCTCGCGACCGTCGGTGATAAGGAGCTGACTGTATGGCGAGGCTGACTCACTCGTGCGGCGCGGGCCAGGCGGGCGCGTGCTTGTGCGTGGCGGCGCGCGCGCGCGCCAGGAGCGTCATGACGGCGCGCTTAGTCGGCGACATGGCGGCTCGCGACCGTCGGTGACAAGGAGCTTACTGTATGGCGAGGCTTACTCACTCGTGCGGCGCGGGCCAGGCGGGCGCGTGCTTGTGCGTGGCGGCGCGCGCGCGCGCCAGGAGCGTCATGACGGCGCGCTTAGTCGGCGACATGGCGGCTCGCGCGCCGCCCAGCAGCGGCCGCTTGCGCGCCGTGCTCGCAGCCCCCGCCCCAGCCGCACCTGCCGCAATACAAGTCTACATGCGTTTTGTTCACGGAACTGGATATTGGTATGTACAAATCAAATCAAATCTGAGTTTTTATGAAATATGGTTAATGTTCATTAGTTTTCAGCTGACAGACAGCTTGTACCTATCGTTATAAAACCTAGTTCCATGATACTAGATACACGTGACTATCTGTAGCTGATGTACCAACCCATTAAATACACTAACAATAATTTTTGTTTAAAAAGTCGTATGGAGTTGAATTTACAAGATCGTTCTATCTTAGCTATATATTTAAACTTACTAAGAAGAAAAAACTCTAAGAAGAAAGAAGGAATTAAAAGCTAATCTAAGGTAGGGCTAAGACTAATAAATATTAATGATCTATAATAACTTGCACATTTTTTTATCAGGCATAATATTATGCATTTTGTGCATAATAATAATTATATGTAATAACCTTCATAATGATGGTTATTACACGTAACAATAGATGGTTATCAACGACATTATCAACTTCTTAATTCAACGTTCCCTCTACTGGAACTGTTTAATGCAAAAGAAATACAACTTAACACCTCAAAGTGGCGAAGCTCATTTTAAAACTTGAAACTTATTAACACTTTCTAAGCAATTAATTACTTTAAAACTATCTCAAACAAGATAATATAGTAGTTCTAGCATCCACAATATAGTTACACAATTTCACCGCAAGACATAAAACAAAATTAAAACCGGTTAATTTTATAAAGTGTTGTATTTTATCGTTTTAATAAACTCGAGAGGACCTTTTGTGCAATGTTAACGGTTTCTTTAACACGAGTTAGAATATAGGTTCCCAAACTTCTGAACTGTCGCCCCCGTGTCCAGAAAAAATAAATTTCCAATACATAGTTTAATAATTACAACATTAATAATTTAGGTTCTTCTCTCACTTCAGAGGAAGCCAGAGCACTGTACAGATTATATTATATATGTTCACAGGTCCTTAATTTAATGTAAAATGTGTGATATTAAGACGGAGCGGCATCATAGTCTATGGTGACCAAGCTAATAAAATAAGCTTAGGGTGACCTGCGTGTGAACGCAGGTTACAGTAAGGCGGTTCTCCGATAGATGTTTAATTAACCCAAGCCGCTTGAACCTCTATCCAAGCGGTTCTTCAGTGCACTGGAAAAGATCCTGTGCAATCGCGAGGAAATATGCAGGATGATGATTGCCTAAGGGCTCATTGTCCATATTTTGCGACCTGTTTTGTTATGATTAGATGGGTTAAACTTTATCCTACTTGCTTGATATTAAGCGACGTTAGAGACTACCTCAGAACCCGCTCACCCAACAAAAAACGATTCACGCTCACTTTGAAAATCTGTTTCACATAACGCGACAAGTTTCGCCCCTTAAACAACGCCTAGAGAATATGCGTGGCCTAAAAGACGGTCCGAATCTTAAACCCTGCCCCCATGGGGCGGTACCGCTCCCGTTGGGAACCTATGAGTTAGATCCTTTGTTGAAATAAACTAATGAAGTACATAGACCGAGAGGGCATTTGTAAAACGCCATTCAGTCGAGGCGCGTAACGTCTAGACTAAATGGACGATAAAGATTTGTAAATTTTGTTGGCTGGTGAAAGGCGAGGGCGAATGGCGGAATTGAAACGTGCTTTGAATGTCTGATGAAATGATATTTTTAATGATGCGGCTTTGAATTCTAAAAAGCGAGTGAAGCAGTTGTATTAATGTTAAGCCTTTTTATTACACAAAGCGGATACAATCTAAAATCCTACTAGCCTTCTTCATATTAATCATACTAATACTTTATAATATAATACTTAATATATAATACTTAATAATATAAATGTGAAAGTTTGTTTGGATGGATGAATGTTTGTTCCTCTTTCACGCATTAATTACTGAACGGATTTTAATGAAACTTTACAGTAATATAGCTTATATGTTGGATTAAAACATGGGCTATGTTTTATACTAATATTCACGCCGGCAGAGCCGCGGGCAGCAGCTAGTTAAACAATAATAATAAAACATAATAATGGCATAAGATATTTCACCCTTTATAAGACAGAGGAAACTATAATACCACTGGCTTGGTGAATTAATTGTAGTAACCCCTGCGTTCTGAACTAAGGATCGTAGGTTCGATCCCTGCCAGGGATAAACATTTCTGTTTGTTGCGTGTGGTGTGGTAGGTGATGCATTTGTATTACTTAAGTATAATATTTGTGGTACCTCTCCTTTTACCCTTAATATTATTTAAACAAACAATTGGGAAATGAATTTATTGAATAATTCAAATGTCACTTACAAAAACGAATTATCTTATTCCATATTTTGAGTCAACTCAACAAGATTGTTTGCTTTAATCTAATCTCATTTCTAAAGCTGCGATCATAAATACACTAGATTCAGTGTTGCATACAAAAAAGAAACAAAAATATGGCTAGAGTTTACTATAGCTTCCTACCTATGAGATACATACATACTAATACAAAAATAAGGTAATGTATAAAGCGATTTCATCAATAACCATCCTTATTCCAATGAAAAAAGGTTTAGTTTTTTCTAATACGACTAATTACTTTAAGACATTTCATTTAGCGATATCACCCAGAGCTCGTAAAATTTTATTACCCTACGTAGTCAGCGCTTAGAAAATCAACTTTATTGCAATACGTTAAAGCTTGAAACTCACTAACGTCACATGTGAAGATGTGATTCTTTTGACTTACCACTAAAAAATTATACGATAGAATACGGAACTCATGGAGTCGCTTTGTTGATAAAAAAATTTAATTACATTACATTTGCCTTACATTTAAATTACATTAAAACTATACATTTATAATATACATTTAAAACTTACGACTTAGTGTTGCCATAATAATCATATTGTCAGTATCTATTTTATAATGATTAATTTTTAACGGACTTCAAAAAAGGAGCAGGTTCTCAATTCGTCGGTATGTATAATGTTTTTTATGTATGTTCACCGATATTTCCGTCTATACTAGATGGATTTCAAAATTTTAATAATAGAATATTATTAAATTATTTACTGCGGACATAAATTCATCGATTAAATAAACAAAATATTGACAGAAACCAATAACAAATATATAATAACAATCTACGCCTTTGATTATTTCCAGATATGTCTAGTTTATCAAAATGTATTGAGCATATTGTAGATTTTATGCAAGGTCTGTAATGGTCTTCTCTTCTTTCTTGTGCGACAATGGATATCCATTCTGCACAGCGATATGGATCAGAGGAAAATCTACAATAAAATAAAAAATAAATTAACCACTCCATAGTACATTTTGTTCCATTCACACAACCGACACTTTAGCCAAACATTGCTTGGCTCCAATGTTTGGGCAAATCGTTGGCCACATGGCAAAATATTAGTTTTTAATAGTTAAATAATGTTTTTAAGAACATTTAAATAGATTTGACACTGTACTTACCGAAAAAATGACACTCCTTCGGAAACTTTACTATTACGGTGGTTAATTTCGCAGTTTTTAAAAACACACCGAGGCATTATGGCACGTCTGAACGTTGGCTGTGGTTGGAGCTAACTAAACTCAAATAAGACCACAACTTCATTTGTGCTCTTATTTTTTGGTGCCATTTTTTATACCGGGACACTTAATCTAGTGTATTTGTGATCGCAGTTCTAAAGCTAAGCTTAGTGAATTTCACAAATAGCAGTCAAAGACATTCTTAATGAAGTAATTGTCACAGATCCAGACGCTTCTAAATTAGTTAAATGTCCTGAATTAATGTCAAAAGTTCAGCACAAACGATGTACTATTGTACATTATTTATTAATAATAACTGTAACATAGAATTTTCTTTTATTTCTTGCTTTCTTTTTTCTTTCTATATTATGTGTAGTAGTTACCATTTTTTCCTCGGAAAATTGCATAACTTTCTAATGAAAATAGCAGGGTTATTTGCTCTCGAAAAAAAATTACCTTCCGTAGGTATGTAACTTTGCGAGGCCAGAGACTGAACTCTGAGCAAATAATCTCTTCCCTTTCCTCCAACAATATCAATCTCAATTCAATTGAAAGTACGGAATCGGAATACTTTGTTATTAGTTAGCGAGTAAGTAAACGAGCCCCATATTACTTATATGCAATTTATATACAAATCATATATATATATATATATATATACTACTGCTGATTTAGGGTTTTTTTTTCTAAATGACTACGATGACGGCTAGGGCCATGTCATCATCACCGGACTGTTGGGGGAGCAAAAGGCTCTCACCTGTATACTGGCTCTCATCCCTAAGGATTTAGAATAGGATCACACCATCTTGTCATGTCATAGAAGACGACTAAGGAATCTCAGGAAGGGATATCAGGAAACGGGCAGGATCGTTTACATGTAGGTACACCTAAAACCGGCCTTCTGAGCGTGGTGACTATGGCCAATCCCCTCAAATGACTAGTCTTTGGAGCATTTCTGCATTGTCCAGCAGTAGACATTTGCAGTCTGATGATGATGTTGTAAGTGTGTGCACGTTTGAAAAGCAAATCCGTTAGACACAAACCAAGCTCATTTCCAGAGCTTAGTTTTTGTCAACTGGATCCCACAACAATGGGACACGTTTTCAATTAAGCAACCATCGCTACTCTAGACGTTTGATTAAATTGCAAAAGATGTCCCTTTTATTAGTGGAAATCAGGAACAAAGTAACATTTAAAGGAATAAGTATTTTACGTTACAAGGAGTAATTTAAGTGTTTAGTTTAAGACTGAATATAGAGTAAGCTCGCTTTGAGCATTGATTTATCCACTACTGTCCCACTGCTGGACCTTATCGCCATTCATCCCGATCAGACAGTTCTTGCTAGACCGGACAAAAATAGTCCAGGTGATCACAGTGCTTACTTGAAGACTAAATTGTGTGGCGTTATTATAACAAGTGCTTAATGCTCTTTTCTTAAAACAAAGAAAAGTTTACACGTTTCTTTATCACGAAGAAACTAACGGGACCACATGTCACCTTATAAGAAACTATCATCTATAACAATGGTCGATACAAGAAAATGCGAGAGCACCCTACCCTATCTCGTGCGGTCGGGGCAAAATCCCCCGCTATTTGGTTTCAATTATCTTTGATGCGGAACGGAAAACTTAGTTGGGATTTTATTTTAAAAGGTTACCGCTTCGCTGTTGCAGCCGCTGGTCACAAAACTCACAAAGGGAATGGAAACAGTAATTTTCAGTGCAATATTGCTGTATGTTGCAATTTTTCTCCCGTATGTAGTGGCTACTTTTTCATTAACTTGGGTTTAGAGTTCCGTACCTTGAAAGGAAAAAACGGAGGCTTTAAAAAATTACTTTGTTGTCTGTCCGTTCGGTTGTCTGTCAAGACCCTCTTTCTTAGGAAGAAGTCAACATCAAGCTTATATCAAACTAGCGACCCGCCCTCGCTTCGCTTCGGTATTATACATCTAAAAAAACCGCATCAAAATCCGTTGTTTTAAGGATCTATGCATACATCGGGCAGACAGAAACGAAAAGCGACTTTGTTTTATACTACAAATACTATGAACTGATACTCAGGTCTACTATTTCTAAGAGCTGTTAAAAAATCATACTTCTAATTTACGACACATGCAAGGGAATCAAAATCTTGAGTAATTCCCGTGAACCCAGAATCTTGAACACCATAACTTTTTAGTTACAATACATCATTATTACACATAATAAAAGTGTATTATAGTATGGAACCGTCGGTACGCGAGTTTGACTAGGGGAATGATAATTATAATGAATAAAGGTGGTATGGTACAGACAGACCTGTACGAACAATCTTTCAAACAGGAAATAATATTATCGAAATACAATATTAATTACAGAAGATTTAAACAAAGCAATGATGACGGAAAATCATTAATCTTGTAACAAATGGTCATTAAGAAATTCGCGTAATTCCATTTTGGTCCGATGTCTGTTTATAAAGTTAATTTTAAGCAAACGTTAATAATTTAACTGCCAGACATTTAGAAAGGGTAAATTATCTAAATAATATTTCGGGACACAAAAATTAAATATGATTTCCCTTTCCGTTTGAGTTAAGAATGCGGGAATACTGAAGATAGCTATTTTGATAAATATTAATTAAAACTTTAAGGAAAGATGGTGTAAATGTCTGGTCTATCAGAGGATTGGCAAGCTCTGGCTTTAAGCAGAGAAAGGGTTAAGGACCTTTTTTCTTTGTCAACCTATTCTGGCCCAGCAGTGGGGCAGAATAAGTTGATAAAGAAAGAAACTTAAGGTGTTCGTACCTCTCACGCGCAGCATTGAATATGTTATGTAAAATTATATATTCGACTTTGAGCATTACATTACAATACTACCTTTCTGATGACTTTTAATGTAACTTTTAAGATTTGACTTTGCTTTTTATGTTACTTATATTCTAATACCTAGATTTAAGTCGACTATCTAGTGGCCAATAAAGAAAATATTGATAATTAAACTTGATTTATCATTGACTCCTTGTATATAGAATGCCACCGTTATTTATTACAAAATTCCGTTTCAATAGAACATTTCGTAAAAAGCTGATGACACCATCACATCTTATATTAAGACCCTTTTCAAATATACGTCTACCCATGACATTGGACCAGCGGCTTTATTAAATTTTATTACAATAGAACAGAGTTTTATGCATACCTACCATAAGTAACTTACATGAATTGAAACACAATTTCAACTTGGGTGAAGCATAAAGGATTTAATTCTGAATGCGCTAAGTTCATTAGTAACACCTTTTAGGCCTTGTCGGCGTACGTAAATTAACGTGTGAGAATATTTTGTGCCTTATAAATAAATATTTTATTTTTTAGGTTTTGTGAGCTATGTTTCAATAACGAATTTTCTTTATTAAAATGTTGATACATTTTCATGTGCGGTGACGGAAAAGAATACAAATTACCGCCCATTTTCTTCCCGTGGGTGTCGTAAGAGTCGATTAGAGACATCTAGAAGTCGAGGAGATAGATAGAAAGGATGATTTTTTTTTTTATAGTAGCTTGTCATAATGGCTCCTCTACGCCTGACGGAAAGCAAAAGGGAAGCCCAAGTTAGTACTGTCAGTTGCCACCGCCATGCTGGCCCAACCCTAGCCCACCACGAGCTCCGGAAACCCTACTCATCGGCAGAAAGACGACCCGGAGGTCATTTGGCTGCAGTATTCTATATGGTGGAGGTCCTTTCCCGGACGGGCGGCTCAATTCGAGCGAAGATTCACTATGCCCTACCTCTCTTATATACCTGATATCGTGTACTTAGAATGATTTAGGAGTGATAGTAAAGTAATCAATGGAGGAGCCTTGGAACCAGCCGTGGACTGCGAGAGGCTGATGAAGTATCAAATAAAAAATATTACAATTCCTCTGTGCGCATCACCTAAATTAATAATGGTGAAACTTAAAACAGGTATAAATAAATAAGCGTAGTTATATTCCATCGCTTGAAAGGGGAATGCATAATATCGTGGGTTGTTTGTGTGCAAGATACCTTAAAACAAGATATTTTAAAACTACTTAAATCAAGTGAAAAGCTATATTGACTATAAATGACATAATATGAACTATGCTATAAAGGAAGTGATACTATTGTGCAAGCTTGCTAAGTAAAAGGCTTAATTGAAGACTTAATAATATATAAGTAAGTTTGCTTTGAGCATTGTTTTTTGATTAACATAGACCTTTTCACCACTCATCCCGATTAGACAGTTCTTGCCAGACTGGAGAAAAATGGTCCAGGTCATCATAGTGCTTACTTTAAGACTGTGTGACGTTATTTTAAAATGTTAATGTACCCAATAAGAAGTTATACAAAGGAAAAATCGTGCAAGCTCGTTTTGACTATGGTGCTTAGTTTAACACTAAATAAAAAGTATTAATGTATAAAAATCAAGAAAAATACCTTGCAAGTTTGTTTCGAGTATTGTGCTTAGTTTACGACTAAATAAAATGTGATCTAAATCAATCATAAGGAAAAACTGTAAGCTCGTTGCTCGTATTGTGCTTAGTTTAAGACTTAATAAGATATGAGCTATGTACTTACATCAATCAAAAGAAAAATCTTGTAAGCTCTTATAAATGCTCGTTGCTCGTAATGTGCTTAGTTTAAGACCTAATTGTAAAATGTGACAGATGTACCAAAATTATAAGAAAAGACGTGCAAGCTCGTTTTCAGTACTATGCTCAGTTTAAGAATAAAATGGGACCTAAATATATCAAAAGCAAAATCTTGTAAGCTCGTATAGATGTTTGTTTAGAGTATTATGCTTAGTTGAAGACTAAATAAAGTGCGACGTACCGACCTTGCGTCGCCAACGCGTGGACCGCCGCCGGCTTGACGCCGCGCAGCGCCGGGTGGGCGTGGAGCACGCCGCCCAGCACTGGGCTGCTGAGGCCCAGGATGTCGCTGCCACCTAGTGTTAGTAGGCAGTGTTAGTTAGATGGCAGGGTGAAGATGATGACCAGTTAGATATAGCTGTGGTGGTGGTTTATCTCAGCATAGAAAATAATACAGCATGATTGATTGTAGAGGGATTATTGTAAACACTAAAGGTCTGTTAATCGATCACGTTACCTAATGTTTGGCCGATCACAAAGCTTGCGATAACTCACTGCTAATACATGGTTTATTTCCATTACGCTTCTAAATACTAGTTGGGGTTTCAAAGGTCGTGCCGGTCGCTAGGTAGATTAATTCTGCATAGATGTTTGCGTTCAATATTATGAAATGTAGCATTCTATTTCATATGATCCCGGAACTACAATTGTAGTACATTTTTATATTCCATCTGTTTGTGTCATTTAGATAATAATTGTACTACCGAACATCTTTTTTATGTTTTAAATTATATAACTTGCGTATAAAGCGCGTCGCTTTAATCTAAAACTTGCAATTAAGATTTACTTCAGCATAAGATACCTCGAAAAGCATTAGGTACACCGCTCTAATTGTTAGTAATTTAAAACGTACTTCTGTATCGAACTTTTCCACGAAGTTTGGGTCATTGTTCTATCGGTTATTGATCTGTGGCCTGCTTAAAGTTACAAATATCGAAAGACATTTAAATTATATAAAAAATTGGAACAATTTATTGAAATAACTGGAACAACTAGCTCACTCGATGAATAGTTCATGCAAGCATACTTTGAATACACATACACATATATTATGTTGGTTCATTTGGCTTCTGCTATAATTAATTTTGCTATTCCAGCTTATAAACATACGGCACAATAGAGAATAATGTTTGGGCGTAAATTTCAGCCGACCCTGAGTGAAATTGATTCCAATTCCGAGAACGTAGGGATCGATTGAGAAAACAGTGCTTGAACAGTGTATGGAAATACCGTAGTGTAGCATAATGACACAAGGGTTTGTGAAAACTTTGATTTTATGTATGCGCAAGCTTTCACGGTCACTCACCATAACAATATTCATCAACGGGGTTTTGACCGTGTACCTTAAGTATATTTTTGATTCTCGCGATCTCATACTGTATGTAAATGTTTAATGCGCCATCGGTGTTGCGGAAGGTCTAGGCATCCCAGGCCTCTTGACACTGATCTGAAGGTCTCTGACGGAGCGATCAGGCTTTTGAATGGTTATTTCCAGACTCTTTTCCATTCTGAGGCAGGGGCCCCTCTTGTGAGTTCTACATACCCCGTCATTCCGGGTGGCGGGGATGTATAAAACAGGTAATTGTTGTGAACCGGTATCAAACGTCGGAAAAAAAACCCCGACTGAGAGTATAAAGATATGTCTGTCTATAATACCTACAAATTCTTGTGTGATCATGGTGGACACTCAAAAATCCGATGCCCGGTGGAACCGTTGATTAATATAGTTTGATTAGTTGCAAGACACCTCTATTTCCTACAGTGTACAAATGATTCGTTACAAAATGTTCCTATAGTCCACAAGTAATCTAAGTTGTGCGGAGTTTACGAAATAGTGTCATTCTTAATGGACCATGTGTGGACACAAGCGCCGCTTTATTGCAATCACAAAGTGAAGCGTACGTGTAACATTGTGGTTTGACTGTTAAGTAAAAGACACCTCATCTTTTATAGCTTGGGCTTCAATGGCTTGGTCACTCATCATCATCATCATCAGCCTATTACAGTCCACTGCTGGACATAGGCCTCTCCAGTTGTTCGCCACTTAGAGCAAACATCTGGAGGATATACCCATAATCGCCACGCTGGGCAGGCGGGTTGGCGATCGCAGGGCGTAGCTTCTTGCTCCGGTGACGCTGCTGCCCGTCACCGGTCTTTAGTATTTAGCTACGCCTTCAATTGTGATGGTTATACCGCCACTAGTCGGTTGCCAGCGCCTCGTTTGTTAATCGGCAGGATGCACCACGGGCAGGTAAGGTTGGCTTGGAACGAAAAGATGATAGGCCGCTCCCTTACATCCCCTTACATTGGTCACTCAGATAAATGAGATTCATTCCCTACCGACCAATGGACACGCAATGTTGAAAGCCTTAGAACACGTTGGGTAGCTAACCCAAAAGGAGTGCATTGTAGCGTGAAATGTTGCATTGGTAACAGCTACACTAAAGATGTGTTTCCAAGGAAGAAATAATCAGGATTGCTCGGAGTTAACAAAAGTTTATCAATGATATTATTCCACTAAAATCCATAGATGAGATGTATCATTTGTCAATATTTGTTAGCTCCAAGCAGCCCCGCTTCCGTGGAAACGCACCTTTATAAAGTCTTTTCTTTCATCCTTTCTTACATTATGCCATTGTTATATTAATTCTGATGCATTTGCGAATACTGTATACCTCAAAAACAAAGTTTTTCACAACAATCGAATATGAGCTTAGTCTTAGGCTAGAAAAGTATATTTGAGCTTAGTTTTTGTTTTAGTTATAGTGTGGAATAGACAGGACATGTGCTTATTATCAAATGTTTTATTGAAATTTAGATTGCTTACCTAGAATGGAGTTTTGTGTAAGAAGATGATGGGTGGGCGGTTGCTGTAGAACTCCACCGCCGACTAAGACGCCGTGACCCGTGTGGCCTGCTGCCAACTGTGAAAAGATTTCAATTAATAATTCCTAGATTAGACAGCTATGGTAAAAGTGAGAAAGCAGAAAATCTATGACTGATGAGGACGAGGCGAACCCATCAATATATATTAATTGTACAATACGTCATAAGTTATAAGTTCCTATATTGTATAAAAAAATTAAACCGACTTCAAAAAAAAACACAAACGACCAAAACTAAAAAGCGATAAATAACGTAAGTAATTATATCACAAAAAACCTACCTGTACCTACTTATGCATGTTGATCAATTGTGATGTTTTATTGATTGTTTTTATTCTAATTTAATTTTTATTTCGTTTTAATTTGTTACTCCCTTACTATGATATTCTCTTATAGAGTAATATTCACTGAAATGTCGCCGCCGTCATCTTGTAACACGTTTGTGAAAATTAATATGATTGCCACGAGACAGGCATAGCCTAGTGTGGCAGTCATTGGTAATACATTTTCTGTGTACTTTGTTTTTGAGAATAAACAATTTATTATTATTATTATTATTATATCCTTAATACATAATTATTTAAATATTACAATTATCACTTATTTTTGAAGTCGGTGCCAGCCTCTCGGTAGGTACCTAACGTAGACTGTTGTTGTATGAAGCGCGCGGCCGGCAAATCCACACGACAATATACATTTATTTGCTTGGCTGGCACCGACTTCAAAAATAAGTGATAATTGTAATATTTAAATAATTATGTATTAAGGATATAATTACTTACGTTATTTATCGCTTTTTAGTTTTGGTCGTTTGTGTTTTTTTTGAAGTCGGTTTAATTTTTTTAAAAAAATAATTTTATTTCTCTATTTTTAGTTGCATTAATGTGCTGTGACCTTGAATAAAGGCTAATTAATGTCCTTAAGAGTTTTACTTAGGAATGAAAAGTTTTGCTTTAAGTCAAGTGAAGACTTTGCGATCTAGAATCAAGCATATCACTTACCAAATCACCTGCCCTATTAGCCCTGCATAAGTACATACTACTACCTAGTTTAATATCGACCAATGTCAGTACCGTCCCCTAACTCCTAACCGTTAAGGAGTTCTGTGGCTTCATCATCAGCACCAGATGTTGACGCCCGGAAGCATATACCTGAGTAAAATATGATTACGTAACAAAAACACCATATGAGCATACAATTTTCGGTTGTTGCCCTTAATTTCTGCAGGATCCCATCATCAGATCCTGACTTGGTGATAATGGGACCACCTCGGAAGTGTCCTCTGCCGAACTGTCGAAAAATTTTTGAAATCCATCCATAATTGACGGAAATATCGGTGAACAAACATAAAAAAAAAATATATTATACATACAGACGAATTGAGAACCTCCTCCTTTTTTCGAAGTCGGTTAAAAACACCCACACTGTACCTACACTTAGTGAGCAAATAAAGAAACAAAAAAACAAGCTTCTACTGAGAAGCTGACTTTACTTACTGCAGTGTGGGGACACAGCGAGTTGGGTTTCTTTTTCGCTTTCCATAATACGATTTAAAGTGTGTATAACCACTTCATTTAAAAAAACATCATCATCATCATCAGCCCCTATTAGTCCACTGCTGGACATAGGAAGATACCTAGCGATCGATCATCGATCGAATTTAAAAACATATTACATTGAAATTAAAAGAAGTCCTCGATTCAAAACAACCATAACAAAATAAATAAACAGCTCATGCTCGAATAGAGAAATCAAACTGAATTGAAATCGGGTGAGCGCATACATTGAGCGTGTATTGTGTTCGTGAGTCGGATAAGGCCGGTAAAATGGTGGCCCGCTCCAGGCAAAGCCATTGGGGTAATGCCTGTATATTTATTCGCTGCAGGAATCGTTTTGGTTCAGATAAGCGAGTGATTAGCCCATCATCAGCCTATTGCAGTCTACAGCTAAATAAAGGCCTCTCTGTTGTTCGCTACTTTGTTGAGCCGTGGTAGCCTAGTGGTAAGATCGTCGCTTCACACACGTGAGGTCGTCGGTTCGAATCCGCGCGGGGCACGCACCTCTGAATTTGGAAAACATCTATGTGCGGATTTATACCACTAGCTTAGCGGTGAAGGAAAACATCGTGAGGAAACCTGCACATCCAGTTTAATTCTGAATGTGTAACCATGATCCAAACTTGTCTGGTTCCCCTTTCTGAGGGTTACGAAGGTCAGATGGCAG
The DNA here is from genome assembly GCA_031163375.1 of Conogethes punctiferalis. Classification (NCBI taxonomy): domain Eukaryota; kingdom Metazoa; phylum Arthropoda; class Insecta; order Lepidoptera; family Crambidae; genus Conogethes; species Conogethes punctiferalis. Next base: position 2,330,012 of record CM062099.1, read on the forward strand.
TCGCTTCAATGTAATAACCAGACTCGCTAAATCTAGGATCATGGTCAAAGCGGACCCTGGGCCTAGAGGCACAAACCGGGACAACGCTAAGAGGAGAAGGAGTTGTTCGGTACTTTGATCAAACATCTGGGAGCATCTTTGCCCATAATTGCTACGCTCCTGGGCAGGCGGGTTGACGCTCGCAGGGCGTAGCTCCTTGCTCCGGTGACGCTACTGCCCGTCATCGGCTTGAGGTAATTAGCTACGTTCAATTGTAATGGTTATACAGCTCAAACTTGAGCACAATGGAGCTATTTGTCCAAAAATCGTTATTGCTGCCTTGAATGTGGTTATTTATTTCACGAAATATAGATATACCGTTTCTTTTTCAATATTTTGATGTGCAAAAGTCAAGGGTAGTTACCATTTACCAACCATTATCAAGTGTAATTGAAAACAAACTGAAACGCAACAGAGTTACGAGGGCACTTCGATCATGAATGCCTAACCAGATAACAAGTAGGTTACTCCGAGAACTAGACAATTCTTCACTTAGAGATTCTCTGGGAGAGATTGCTCAAAGCGATAAGACCGCCTGAATTGTAATGTAATATATATTTTTGTCGACTTTTATCGATCAACTGTTTGGTGTGCTATAAAGAATATCTAGCCCGCACCTGCTGCTGGTGCCTGCAGCCAGAACTAATCTGCTGGCGAAGGCGCCGCTTAGCCGTACAATCGGCATTGTTAACGAACTTCACGAGAGGTTGGATATTTTTTCTCCACAGAGCTTGAGTGAACTCGCGAGGGTCCTTTTATTTGTAATTAGTTATAGGGTTTAAGATGTATATAGTTATTAATTTTTAAGCCAATCTGTCGTATTAAGGAGTTAACTTGTAAGGATAGATTTAAGGTTTATTTGAAAATAAATAAATAAATAAATAAATAAATAGTTAACTTTCTTCATCGGCCCAAACTCGCATCCCGAAGGTTTTCGGTCATTTTTCGACGCGAGATAATAATTACTTTGATTGTATGGCCCATAAAGGAAATTTCGAATGTTCAGTTTAATTCAAATTTCATTCAATACGAGTATCATTCACCACAACATTTTGATGAAATGAAATGATTTGAAGCATATTTGCAATGTTACTAACTTAATGCTATAAAATTACATAGTAATCTGTATCGTAATTTGCATCCAAAAAGGCTGTCAGTTAGCAATGTCGTGGCGAAGAATCGCTGCGATCTATATAACTAGACGTTTTTATGATGAGTAGTTTTTTGTATGCAAGTCTATTTTAACTATAGATAGATAGATATTCTTTATTGCGCACCATACAATTGACTTATCGCTATAAGCGATCCCTTCCATACAACCTTAGGGTAGAGGATAGGTTAAAAATAAAGGGTGGGGTGAGCTATCAACAGAAACGGAATTGATGCTAGCTAATAAATATAAATACATGAATAATAATACATACATAACTACGAGTAATATGCAATGCACTATACATATATATGCAGATATAATATACACACAAATAATACACATATAATACTATACATATACACCACTATATGGAATCGAATTATGCAACTATCATCATCATTATTATAATTTCAGCCCACATCCGCCCAATGCTGACAAAAAGGCCTATTCTTCAACCGCCATCTTTTACTCTCCCTCGCTAACCTCGTCCATACAAGTATTTATGTTAAGTACCCAGGGAATACAACAAAAAGTACATTAACTCCCTATTTAGAAGTTCCTGATCGAAGGTCCCAAAGGCTTAGCAGGGTTCGCAATTTGGAACAGAAATAGATTATATTCAATATTGCAGGGTTTCCCAGGGTGGGGGGAAGGGCGCCGATTGTTCCGTATAAATTAACTTGGCTTTTGCATTTTGGCTTCGGCACCTATTAGTATTAGTCCTTGTACTTGCGTTATTGAAACGCAATTGCGATGGAAATCATGGTGTTGAAGTTATGAATAGGGCGGGTATGGTGCAAACAGATGTGTTAAGTCAAAGGGGTAAATAATATACAGCGTGTAAAAAGACCCTTAACGAAGCCTGAAACTACGCATTCTGTTCCTATAGCTGAGTACTATTTTCAAATATTTTGACAGGGAAATGATTTTGGTTTTTATGAGTAAAAAAACAGCTGTTTTCAAGACCACGCAATGTACAGCGCGTAGGTACCTATGTCTCGCGGCGCGGTCGCCGGCGCGCGGCATGTCTCCGCTCTTTCGCTAGATACCTACGCGAACGCGCGCTCGTGCGATAGAAATTTATGAGAACTACAATAATAAGTTTAAACTCCCTATTGTACCCTTATTTTACACATAAAAACACTTATTTTGAATGTATGAAATCACAGGTTTTAAGACAAACGACATAACCCAATAGGCGACGTCACTGGCATTTGTTGTGCTTCCATACTTCGCCATAAATCGCAGCTCGTGTTGACTGTCGTGTCGCGTCTCCTTAAATGAGGTCTAAGTACTTACCTGGTACTCATCGTAGTGTAGGTCTCTCCAAGCGGACAAGATGTGGCTCGAACTGGCGATGTGCGGGTGGGCGGTCGAAAACCTTCATAAAGGTCCTTGACGAAGCCCCACAAAATGAAATCCAAGTTAGTCAAGTCTATCGAACGCGCGGGCCACGTCTGGGGCCTGAACCGCCCGATCTACTGGTTGCCAAGCCATTGCTCACGGCCGGGTCTCACAATGTATGGCGGAGCTCCATCGTTCTGGTACCAAGTGGAACGAACGATGAATACAGCCGCAGTGCCTCAGAAGCACTTTTCCATGTATGGCCATACCGTACCTACACCATGTTAACGTACTCGCAAGCGCTGTATGCATGGAATGGCACCTTCGACACTAGTCACTGACCACAGCACAACACAACAAATAACACTCAACTCAACACAAAAGAAAAATACACAACGAGGCGAAATTATCCGAAATCAAAACGCATTCGATGTTGTTTAGAACCGAACTGAAAACTTAGGTACCTAACTTCCGCGGAAGCGCAGAAATCCTTTGAGTCGCCGCCTTTGAGGCGAACCAATCAGCGCACGCGACTCGGTTGGGACTAGGGATGCTCGATGAACATCGATGTTCGATGATCGATACGAAAAATATCGCAACATCGATGTTAACGAAATTGATCATCGATGTTAACTTACGGCCTCATCTCGAATTTACGGTTTGGACGTGCGTGTCATGCGGACACGCACGTCCAAACCAATGCAACTTAGAATAAAAATGATGTCTTCTATGAACGCATCCACAGATCGACAATTTCAATTTATGTACATTTCGAACTTTTACATTATGTTTTACTTATTCAAGTATTAATATGAAAAATATCGATGGATCCAACATCGATGTTCGGTTTTGGATAAATATCGAACATCGATGTTGAGCCTTCGATTATGACATCGATGTCAACATCGATGTTTTTTGAATATCGACCATCCCTAGTTGGGACGGTCTCTTCTCTCTTGGCTCATGGCTGCGCTCGCCGAATGTTGCCATTTTATAAACTAGGTTACCTACTTTTGTTTTGCTTGCGGTTAATTACAAAATCCGATTAGCAATTATTTAAATGGATATACCGTACCGTACCTAGTTACTTAACTAGTAATAATTTTAATTAATAAAATTTATTCAAAATACCTAATAAGTAATTCACCTAAAAATCAAATTAAACTAGTTAACAAATCCGCATCAATAATACACGATATTGAAAGTTGCTAAGGCAATGTAATAATTCTCACTCATTTAACATTTTTGCTATAAGTAGGTACCTAAATTTTCTGGAGTCTGAGCGTTTAAGGTTACAGAAGTTACCACCTAATGATTGGAGTTGTTGTTTTTCTAGTATTATTATTCATCGCTAATGTGTTGCATTCAACAATTTATCATTAGGTTCTGATACCAATAACCAGGTTAATAACCGCCCATAATTTACTTATACGCTGCAAATGTACCTACTTACGTAAAAACTTGGTTAGCTAGCTAACTTACACCCAATTATGAAATAAATAACACATTTTATTGTCTTGATAAAATTATTACTTTAAATAATAAAAGTTATTTATTTGAATGCTCTAATGGCAACACCACCACCCACGGCAATGTCGGCAATAGAAATTATCGTATTTTTTCACAGGTATTTTATGTTTTACTGATTATGTCGTAGGTAGATACCTACTCGGGGTAAAATGAAACATGTTTTTAAACATAAGTAGTCTCTTCAAACACAATTCAATTTCAATACGTCTCAATTAACAATTAGGTACATAAGAAGGGCCCTACGTAAAGTATCATTTTAATAATTTCTGGCTTTTCTAAGAGTTTACTTATGTATTGTTTTATGTACTTGGTAGTCAACAAGTACCTACTTACATTTTGACTATTAGAAATGCTCTTCTGATTGTGAAACTCTAATTTCGTCCTTGAATCCGAATAAGGAAAATGGTAGAATTCCCTCAGGCGCTTGGAATGCGCTATTTGTATGAAGAAAAAAAGTTACATTTACTTGTAATCCTGCTTAAAAAATTAACTGTTGTCGAGTAAATTATGAAGAACAACTGTATTTACGACCAATCGTTATTAATCATCACATAGTATCATCTTTTTAATAATAAATAACTGAATTTGAAAATTAGCAATGAAGTATCATGCAATCCTGCAGGAAAGTTAGTAGCAAATTCTTCTTTGCTTAGCAAAGTTGTTCCTAGGTAGGTATTTCTTTTTAAAGAAATTAGTTAGTAGCTCCGGAGCCAGGGTAGTGCCGGTATTACACCCAAGTCCATCGGAAACCACCTTATGACCTGCGACCGATCTCTCTCCGGTCGGAGTGGTAGGATTCGGATCGGATTATAAGGGTATAGCGACAGAGAAAGTACAGGGTTTGAGCACACAACTGTGCACGTTAGTCGGCTAGTCTCCTACGAGATTAGCGGCACCGATTGGTGGAAATTTGTTCAGGAGTGGGCATACGGAGCAAACCCCCTAAAATGTAAGTGCAATTTGGTATTTAGGTATCTTCTCTCCATCGAAAATCAATGAACGCAGTATTTTGAAGCCCCCAAGAGGAATTCTAACACGATTTGAGTTCTGCAACTGAGATTACGGTGGGTAATGCATTCCGAATGTCGATAAAATGGAAATGAGATGATTATTGTAATTGGTAGCTACTTACATACAGTAGGTACATTCCTAGCTAGGTAAGGTAACTTAATAAATTACACAGGGTCGAGCTATCAGCTGAGTTTTCCCGCCCGCAAGTCGTTGACCTCAGATACGCGGGCGAACACATGACGCGCGCCCGCGCGTGTGCGTGCGCTGCGGTCGCTACAGGGGATAGTGACTGTGTGGGCGCGTGCGATGTACATTGCAGGCCGTGATTTGAAAGGCCTAGTTTTCCGAGAAATATTCAAAATTCAGATATGGTTTGTTTAGAAGAAATGTTAGTAATTACGTTTTAAAAGCGTTAATATGAAAAACGTAAATTTTTTTTTTCAACTTTGAAGGTCAATATCTCAGGAACCATACATTTCCCAGGTATTTTTCTAGAACTAACGATGTTCGTCATGACCAGGAGAACATGTAGTTCACGGCTTCGTTAAGGGTCTTTTTACACGCGATATTAATATAGTGTGTAGGCCTGAGACAGAATAATTTCGTGTATTATTACAACGTGTTTATATGTAATTACCATAAGATTTAACCTAATGTTGTCTTTAGGACTATGTTCAATGTCAAATGTCAAAGGAACAAGTGTAGGTCCTTTTGGGATAATTAATTAATATTATAATAATAATTTTTCCTAGTTTGGGGCCCATTGCATAATTCACTTCATATTCATGCATACTTAGATTTTTTTAGCATCAAAAAGCACAAAATGTGGTTACTTTATTATGCACGCTAAATTAATCCAAAATTTTATATTAATTGTGACAACTTTGCGTTTTATAAGGCCTAAAAACCTAACCTAAAGAAGAAAAATGACAAAAAAAATTTAAAAAGTGCATGTCAGTGTTCAAGTACTTACTATACAATATGTTTTTAAATTGGGCGTGACCATGTTTTATTGGGCGAGCGCGCTCCACCTTAGACTCTAACTTTGCTTAACATCAGGTGATCGGGGTCAAGTGCTACCCATTTATTTTTATTTTATTTTTATTTTTATTTATTTATACACATGACAGATTACAATCAAAAGAATTACTTACATATAAAATATACAATTATAATCTGGACTGTAATCCAAATATATGTGTAACAAATATACTTATGTGTCGAAGTTACTAAAACAGTATATAAAAAATAAACACATACTTTTTAATAAAATGGGAAACAATTGGGGTAAGCGATCAGATTAAGCCGACATGCTGATCTGACTCATAACTATAATAAAAAAAAGCCTGCCAGTCTATTAACTGCATACATTAGAGCAATCTCTAATCCCAAAGTAAGTAGCTTAAGCACCTGTGTTATGGTATCAGAACAACGAAGGTATACTTAAATACTAATTTTAAACACACGGAACAAACACAAGTATTCATCACACGAATGTTTGTCCCGGGTGGGAATCGAACCCACGACCCTTGGCTCAGAAGGCAGGGGTCACTACTAATTAAGCCACCGAGCCAGTCAAAGCACTTAAAGCACCTAAATGGTTCTGCGGTCAAAGACACCACACCGTCCCTGGTAGTTCCAAGTCCGCCCGCTACATTACCTGGTGGTGAGCAGCGGAGAGGTGGTCGGGGGCGGGCGTGGGCGCGGGCGGGGAGAAGTCCCTTGCGTTGGCGCCGTGGCTCACCGCGATGCCGCCGGGCAGGGCCGCCTGCGCTGCCGCTGCCTGCACGGTTGGCATCTGAGGGCAAGGGGTAAAGTAAGGAGTAGAACATCGTTATAGATAGCTAAATATGTAGGTACAAAGTCATTGGCCAAACATCTGGAGGCTTTACCCGTAATCGCCACTTTGGGTAGGTAGGTTATTGATCGCTGAGCTCAACTCTCGCTCCGGTGACGCTGCTACCAGTCATCAGCTTGTGGTATTAAGCTATACCTTCAATCGTGATGGCTATACGGCGGTATAGCGATTGGTGGCGACCAATCAGTTGCCAGTTTGAACAAAGTGTAGACGCCTATGTCTGTGATAGGCTGATAATAAAATAGGTACTCTTTATTGCACCTCAAGAAACGAGCGTATTCAAATTTAAAAGGCCGGCAGCGACCCTAAACTCGGTTAGAGTTGCGTGTCCATGGGCGGTGTCGACTGCTTACCATCAGGCATCACTCTTGCTCTTCTGCCGCCTCTCGCATAAAAAAAAGCTCACAAGTACCCAGCCTTATTCACAAATGTTAAATGCGTCGCACGAACGCACAGGTACTAAAATACTTATAGGATTTTGGGCACTGTGCGTCCGCGCGTCGCATAGTAATGTTTGTGAATACGGCCGGAAGACTCATTGGTCAAACATCTGGAGGGTTTTGCCGTAATCGCCACCCTGGGCAGGCTGGTTGGCGATCGTTCCGGTGACGCTGCTGCCCGTCATCTATCTGTGGTATTTTGCTACGCCTTCAATTGTGATGGTTCTACCGCCACCAGTCGGTTGCCAGCGCCTCGTTTGTTATTCGGCAGGATGCACCACGGGCAGGTGAGGTAGGCTTGGACCGAAAAGATGATAGGCCGCTCCCTTACATATCCTTTCTAGAACTCATTACGTACCTACGTGAATTTTAAGTTAGAACGTAATTGGTACGTGGTGGGGTTTGAACCGCTGCTCTCATAATACGTAGCATTTAGACAAGATGAGCATACCCTGTGTTTATTAGTGTCCCTCAGAGGCAGTGCCTCCTCGCTGCCGCTCCTGGAGGAGTCAGGGGGCGTCAGCCGTCGCTGCTCGTTCTGCGACGACAGGATCTGCATCTCCAGCATTTGCTCCTGGCGGATATCATCGTTGTAGTCCTATAAAAGACAAATTTACATCAGTAACATCATCATCATCATCAGCCTATTACAGTCCACTGCTGGACATCTCTCTCCAGTTGTTCGCCACTTAGAGCAAACATCTGGAGGATATACCCATAATCGGCAGGCGGGTTGGCGATCGCAGGGCGTAGCTTCTTGCTCCGGTGACGCAGTCACCGGTCTTTAGTATTTAGCTACGCCTTCTGTATTGTGATGGTTATACCGCCACCCGTCGGTTGCCAGCGCCTCGTTTGTCATTCGGCAGGATGCGCCACGGGCAGGTGAGGTTGGCTTGGAGCGAAAAGATGATAGGCCGCTCCCTTACCCCATCAGTAACGGTTCATATAAAATCTCACGGCGTTCTTTTCTTTATTGTAGCTCGACATAATGGATTCCCTACGCCTGATGGAAAGCGAAAGAGAAGCCCAAGTGGCTGTCGCAACGGGCAAGTAACTGGTCAGTTAACTGTCGTTTGCCACTGGCATGCCGGCCCAACACAAACCCCCCACGACGTCCGGAAACCATATTCACCGGTAGAAACACGATTCGAAGGTCATTTGGCTGCGGTATTCTATAGGGTGGATGTCCTTCCCCGGACGGGCGGCTCAATTCGAGCGAAAATTCGCTATGCCCTACCTCCCTCAAAACGTGCGATTCTTCTCTCTTTATAATTTTTAAGATTCTGGCTTTGGCGCCCGGATCATGTGATCAGCTGTGTTATGATATACCAACATTTTTGGCAACTAGGGACTGGACTCTGCGATACAAGCTAAGCTTATTGCAGAGTTAGTTAGTTATAAGTTTTCATCTTTGTAAAATTTTATCAAGTAAGTAAACGATTTTCTATTTTCTATTTCTATCATGTGCCTACTTGGAAACAATTAATGCCAACGGATATATTTTTCCACCAATATTCCTTTGAAGAAATCGATCGACAAATAAGTTAAAATTAATTAAAGTCAAATTGCTTATTAGACGGGATTATTGCAATCCACAGTAACCTACTTTGTAAAGTGGAACATAGAAATGCAATATCAGAAGCTTGAGGAATTCTATAATAAAGCCTTTGATAGAACTTGCGTTTAGACGCTCTACAAAGTATTCTACTATAACGCTAATAGTGGGGTAACGATCAATTTGTGTAGAATGGGTATTAATTGGATTTAGTTCAGCTTAAAGTTTAAAATGCACGGGTAGGGCACAGTAAACATTTGTGTTTTGTATTGTGTAGTGGTAGCGGGAAACACGGGCCAAAATTTGAACCGCCTCTAGGCCTTCCGGGAATTTTACTGGCAGATCTGCAGGTCCGGCGTAATGGGAACCAGGGCACCTACCACCAAAAACGGTCGTTCGTTGAACGGATCGCTTAATTTTGCAAAATAAATCTCTTTTTTTTTTTTATAGTGGCTCGACATAATGGCTTCCCTACGCGAAAGCGAAAGAGAGGCCCAAGTCGCTGTGACAACTGGCAAGTAACTGGTCAGTTACCTGTCAGTTGCCATTGCCATGCCGGCCCAACCCCAACCCCCCACGAGCCCCGGACACCCTACTCACCAGCAGAAACACGACCCGAAGGTCAATTGGCTGCGGTATTCTATAGGGTGGAGGTCCTTCCCCGGACGGGCAGCTCAATTCGAGCGAAGATTCGCTATGCCCTACCTCTCTTACTTACTCCTTGTTCTTATATATGAATTAAATTAATTAAAATCGACTTTGACGAATTTTAGTTCGTATATTCAAACACGGGAGGGACAAATGGGCGGGATTTATGGTACCAAAGTACGCGATCCGTTCAATGAACGATCGTTTTCGTTTTTTGGTGGTAGGGGCCGTGGCCTTAGTTATCCAACTCACCGGCACCAGGAACCTCCTCAGCTCGGCCAGCGCGTATGCGATGCGCGCGTGCGCCTCCGCCGGCGTCGCGAACGCGCTGATTTCCACGTGCAGCTCATCCGACAGGTGCGCGAACTTGGGGTCGCCCGAGACGCGCAGCTCTTCCTCCTGGGAAACGACATCATCATTAAGGCCGGTCACATACATTCGTAATTCCGATCCGGAATTCCGAATTGAAATTTGGATTTACAGAAATAATGCTCTACTTGCATACAAAGCGCTCCAGCATTTTATATGTATCATCATCATCATCATTAGCCTATTGCAGTCCACTGCTGGACATAGGCCTCTCCAGTTGTTTGCCACCTAGGGCAAACTTCTGGAGGATATACCCATAATCGCCACGCTGGGCAGGCGGGTTGGCGATCGCAGGACGTAGCTTCTCGCTCCAGTGACGCTGCTGCCCGTCATCGGTCTGTGGTATTTAGGTACGCCTTCAATTGTGATGGTTATACCGCCACCAGTCGGTTTGCCAGAGCCTCGTTTGTTGTTCGGCAGGATGCACCACGGGCAGGTGAGGATGGCTTGGAGCGAAAAGGTGATAGGTCGCTCCCTTACATCCCTCTCCCCTTTTATATGTAAGTAGAGCATTATTACTGCAAATCTGAATATCAATTCGAAATTCCGAAACGGAATTCCGAATGTATGTGACCGGCCTAACTGGCTCGGTGGCTCAATTGGTAGTGGCCCCTGCCTTCTGAACCAAGGGTCGTGGGTTTGATTCCCATCCGGGACAAGCATTCGTGTGATAAACACTTGTGTTTGTCCTGTGTCTGGGTGTTTATATTTGTATTTAAGTATTTATTTGTGGTACCTTCGTTGTTCTGATACCCATAACACAAGTGCTTAAGCTACTTACTTTGGGATTGGAGCAATGTACCTATGTGATGCTGTCTGATATTTATTATTTATTATTATCATCATCATCATCAAGACGTTGGTGTCGTAAGAGTCAACTGGCGGCCCCGCTTTTTGATGTTACGGTGTCAGTTAACGTTCTCTAGGAAACCGCGCCATTTTGTTTACACAGACGGACCGAGAGGTTTAGTTCCTCGTTCATCATCATCATAATGCCTTTTGCAGCCCACTGCTGAACATAGGCCTCTCCAGTTGTTCCCCATTTAGGGCAAACATCTGGAGGATATACCCATAATCGCCACGCTGGGCGGTGGTTTGGCGATCACAGCGCGTAGCTTCTTGCTCCGGTGACGCTGCTGCTCGTCATCGGCCTGTGGTATTTAGCTAGGCCTTCTATCGTGATGGATTTAACGCCACCAGCCGGTTTGCCAGAGCCTCGTTTGTTGTTCGGCAGGATGCACCACGGGCAGGTGAGGATGGCTTGGAGCGAAAAGGTGATAGGCCGCTCCCTTACATCCCTCGACAACGAGCTAGGTAGCGTGTATTATTGTACTCCCGCGTCATCCCTATTATAGTGCAAGTGTGCAGGTATCTAACACTGGACTACTATAAAATAAATGAAAATGTCATACCTTTTGCCGATCCTTCATGGACCCTCGACCTAGCACAGCCATCTTGCACATGGTGTCTTCCTGTAGACGTTTCAGGGAGTTCCCTTTGGGACCCAGGAGTTTGCCCACGAAGTTGAACTGTGGACAAAGGAAAGTCATTAGAAAAAAAGGGGAAAGTAAGGAAGTACAACTTTTTATTCAATAGGTACTATGTCATGTCAGTTTTACCGTGAAATAGAAATATGAAAGCGAAAGAGAAGCCCAAGTCGCTGTGACAACGGGTAAAAAGTAACTTGTCAGTTACCTGTAAGTTGCCACCGCCATGCCGGCCCAACTCATATTTAGTGGAGATCCGTTTCTGCCAAGTCGAGTGAAAATTGAGAAGATATCTTTGACAAGGTTACAATTATAAACAACAAATAAAATTACAAACCAATGTACATAATCGAACACAAATGTATTAATGTTAATGTAATAGTATCAAAGAAAACAAAAGAAAAAACAGAACCATACTACGATACCATGGAAACCGAAACACCAACATAAAATATTTTTTACAAACATAAATGGCTTTCGGCCAGCCTGTCATCGACAATGAATTATAACATCTGCCTTTAAAAAATATGATCAATTTGTAACTACGTATATTATGTAGACGTGTGTTTATTAATAGATTTTTTTTTATAATAAGATATCGACTTATGTAATTTTGGAAAATAAAACGTATTACGTATTTTTTTTAATAATTTACGGCCTGAGATCTTTCCATACAGCCAAATTAAGTGAATTAAAAATAAATTTATGCCGTCACAAAATTAAACTTTTTTTTATTGGCCTACATCTTCAAACGAAGGACAAATTCTACAGAATCCTTTATTTGAATTTAGAACACACTTTTTCTTAAATTATTTTAGTTGTGGAATGTATATAACGTCATAGTTGTACTTTAAAATCTATTTACGAGTATATCGCTGTAGAATAGTTTAAGGTCAACGACTCGTATTTAGTGTAGGTACAATAAACAATATCTATTTATCTATCTATCTAACTTCCAATTGTAGCCTCGGACGTCCAAAGCAAACGACGTTTGTCCATATAACAGATTACACGCTTGTCCATCCGTGTTCCCTATTAATCTTGTACATTCATCCCTCGGGAGAGCTGCGTGGCATCCCAAGTCAAGGGCGAGGACTAAGTTCATTGAGTTAGGCCGACCCTACAGGGATAACATATGCGGCCAATTTCATTTAGCTAAGGGTCGGTTTCAACACTCTGATAAAGTTCCTGATAGTTGTCTGATAGATATCAGACGATTTCTATAGGTAAAGGATTTGTGTAATGTTAAATAAGAAAGTTGCATAAGACGTTACAATTTTGCTTCTAAGTTCATTAAGTATCAGTCTGCAAACGTCCACTGCTGGACATAGGTCCAGCGTTTGATTGGAGGCCTATGCCTCCCCTAATGACAATTGTCATTGGATGGGGGGGAGAGGGTTACCTTAGCCCGCTTAGCAGGGGGGTTGGAGAGCGCAGTGGGTTTTATATGTATCCAGGTAAACGCTGCTGTCCGTTTCCTGATATTCCCTTAGACGTCTTCTACAGCACCCTCGGGATGAGATGGAGTAATCCTGTTCTAAATACAGTAACAACACGAACGCAAAGGAGAGGTAACAATATCGAGTTAGTAATGTTTTAATGTTTTACAAGACCTATCTAATTATACCTAACACTATGTGGTAGACAGGAAAAAAAAACTTCTCTATCTATTTAACATGAAAATAAAATCGTGTGTATATTTTAGGAATTTGTCCACATTCGTGTAAAGTTTCAGTTGGTTAAAAAATGCCTGTTATATTAAAAAATATAAAAAAGTTGGTAAAACATAAGTTAATTAGCGTAGATTAGAAGAAAAAATTACCGTATTTTTGTGCCCAAAATCAAGCTAACTTTATAAATAATCGCTGTGGAAGTTCCGACTGTCACCTGGGATTTCCTGGGCACAATATGAGTACAATCGATCAATTAGGCACGAACTTTGAAAAGTAGGCAGACGGTCTGCAATTAACTTAGGGAGGAATTACTTTTATTTCTTTTATCATCATTTTCTACTTGCCATAATGCGTAATTATGTCAATGTAATTTTAACGGACTTCAAAAAAAGTACTTGGGTACTGGGTACTTACTATAGGTTACTTATAAAAGAAAGTTAGCAACCAAGTAAGTTTATCAGTTGCCTAGAATCCATAGTAAGTAGGTAAACGCTTGGGGTTAGCTTTGCACTAGACGGCGTCGTGTAGCCCACGCTGGGCTTGGGTTATTCATCTACTTACTTCATCATCAGCCCACATCAGTCACTCTACATAGGCCTCTCCCAAGGTTCGCCATTGTGCTCGATTTTGGGCTTCTCGCATCCAGCACTTGCCAGCCGTCCTGCGCAAAGCGTCACTCCACCTGGCCTGAGGGCGTCCTACACTACGTTTGCCGAGACGAGGTCTCCACTCTAGAACTCGTTCGAACTTACTTATAAATAATTCTTTATTTTGTAGTATAAATTGGATGCATAAGCCACGTACGGTCAAAACATAATTTATAATACATATATAAACTTACTAATATTAATATATAAAAACTTTTTTGGCACACTACCTTATTTATTACTTTCTGCTTAGCCCAATGGTTGACTGGTAGAGAATGCCTATGTGGCATTAAGTCCGCCTTTTGTACATTTTTTTAACAGTGCAATAAAGATTAAATAAATAAATAAATAATTCGACTTGTGCAAATTGCCTGATTCTCATTGCCGAAGCCGGCAAGAATTAGCATTGCTTTTAACTGTTGTATGTTGTAGCCAACATATAGTTCAGAGTACCAAATATAGAAAAAACATATTAGGTAGGTACTGCATGATATTGCATTGCATGTACTACTTAACGATACAAATGATTAATATTTGATACGTTCATTAGACGGAGCGCAAAGATCACAATAGCCAACTCTAAACGGTCCGATACAGCTCAAATGGAGAGCCCCACTCAGCGCGCAAACAGTTCTGTTCAAACAGATCGTGCTTGATTGGATAGCGGGTTAGACGGGAAAGAAATACTGGCAAATTACGTCAATGGATACTGCGTTATAAACGTACTTGATCTCTAAACTTGGGACTGTCGAGCAATATAAAAATAAATTAAAAAAATACCAAAGAATTATTTTGATTTTTTTTTTCAAAATAAATTTGCGCTTGACTGCGATTCGCCTGATGGTAAGAGATATCGTAGTCTACGATGGAACGCGCTCACCCAGCAAAAACCGGTTCACTCTCGCCGTGAACATCGGAAGAGTGGTGAAGATGGTGTGCAATAAAGCGTACCTATCTATCTATAATGGGATATAAGGGAGCGACCCATCATCTTTTTCACCCCAAGCAACCCTCACCTGCCCATGGTGCATCCTGCTGAACAGACGAGGCTCTGGCAATCGACTGGTGGCGGTATAACCATCGGTATTCTGTAGGGTAGAGGTCCTTCGCCGGACGGGCCGTTCAATTCGAGCGAAGATTCGCCATGCCCTACCTCTCTTAAATAATAGGGTTGCCGATTGCAGGGCGTAGCTTCTCACAAGACTCAAAGAAGCATACAAAAAAAATGACAATACCAACATAACATTTTATATACTCGTATAACAACGAGCATGTCGCGTGTATTCGAACTACAGTAGTTATGACGTCGGTCCATTGTTCTCTATATACGCGGCTAATGATACAAGTGGTAACGAGCCAACTTAGATTGAATTCGCGAGCAGGACAATGCTCACTGCTCCACTGATGGGCTATTATTGGAAACTGGAATGTTGTCCGATCAAGTGCTCTTAGAAGAGAGACGTGTAGAGGAAAAAGTGTATACTTAACGATATTTTTACTTAACTTAATGATTAATGGAACTTTTACCGTATACCAATTTTGTTTATGACACGATATTTAGCACTGTTGCACAGAGAAACGTGTGGAGGAAAAAGTGTATACGTAATCTGATAAAACGTTTTAATGGTAGGGTAAAGGCACCAGTGCTCAGCCTCAAATCGGCTTTTTGAAGTTTGAATGGTCGGCATTTCTACAGGTTTAGATGGATAAACAAACGCATTACGTGGATTGATTAAACGTTTATTAAAGATTCAAAATAAGACATAACAAAAAGCAAAAATATTCTTTGTTGTAGTTATATTTAAATGAAAAGTAAAAATGGCACTTTTCTCCAGTAGTCAGCCGTCAAAATCCAATAATCAGCCTTAGTGTACCCAGTACTCGGCCTTTAAAACTATTTAGTAAAATGAGACCAAAATCACATATATTTATATTAAAAGCAACTATAAATATTCTTCATCGAATAATTATGTATTTTACTTAAGAGTACTAGTTACCCGACTGCCAAAGAGGGAGGATAATGTTGTTTTACGACACGAAATTGCCTTGAATTATTACAAAATATCTACTCTCGCAAGAGATGACAATAAATAATCCGTTACTTATATTAAATGTTCATTTTCTAATTAGTAATCTAGTGAGGAAGTAGGTGTACGTCAACACGCAGATGCAAATGCATTTTTAGACACAGTGTACCACCCAAACCACAAAAACCACACAAACCACACTAGTGCCAAAGTAAGTTAAGTTCTTAATCCAAGATAAGTAAGTTAAGTTCAAGGTAAGTTCTTTTGCTTTATTAAGAACCGAGTCTGGACCCATTTTCCTTGGGCCTTCATAGGTAACTCGTGGGTACTCGTAGGTAACTCGTAGGCACTCGAGGAACACCAAACGATCTGCTAGCCTCCCTAACCGACATTACGTTTCGAACGGCTTTCATGGAAATAAGTGAGTTTTTCCGTAGGGTATCTGTGTATTAGTCTCGGCATTTTGCTACAAATAAGAAAGTAAAATTATGTAAGTGTAGTCAATACCTATTGAATTAATTTAATAAACATATATTTTACTCATATAAGCCTGGGTAAGTGCGTAACAGGCATAAAAAAACCACTATTCAAACAATACCTACGTACATTGTAAAGTCAACCTTATTTCTCATACACTCAAGGTTAATGGCTGAGTACTGGAAACGCTAAATCCAGTGGCCAGCCGCATAGATCCGTTATTTCAAATGCGGCCGAATACTGGCTTTTACTCTAACTATGAAAAACCCAGTGGTCAACCGCGGGAGGCTGGACACTGGATTTTTTGGAAAAAAGTGGTACCCAGTAAACAGCCCCCTGAATTTATGAGTTAAATGGTGATATTTTCGTTAAAATACAATGCCAGTTAATAGATAAACTAATAAATAAACCAATTGTGAACAAAAACTAATAGTTATATACTTTTAAAATAGTTATTCGTACTTCTTAGGAGAACACCAAGTGCAATAAAAAATATGGCGGACATACACTACTGCTCTTGCCGACAAATTTGAACGAGTATTTCTTTTCCCCTCGATCCCTCACCGCGTCTGTCGTGTGATGTAGTGATCAATGAGTAATCAGAGTTTCTATTTAAACACTCGAGATTTGTTAAAACGAATATACCTGATATTTACGACCAATAAACGACTCCAAAGGCTGACCACTGGTCCCCGGCTGGCCACTGGTGCCTTTACCCTATGGCCTTTTTACTTAGATATAAAATTTATAGCTCGAGGAGCTCGGTGGCGCCGCGGTCTTGTTCGCTTAACAATGATCGTAACGTTGTGCAACCATTGGCGCGTTAAATCCGATGATGGGTGACCAAAATTTGACACCGATTTCCTCCGTGCTTCGGAAGGCACGTTAAGCTGTTGCTCCCGGGTGCTATCTTTACCAATTCAGATAGCAGTCGTTACATCATATCAGAGATGATGATAACTCTGACGCCTAAACTGGGAATGGGTATAGCTTACCCTAAGTGTTGCGGAGGTCTGATGGCAGTCGCTCTGTGTAAAAGCTTAGCCCTCGCCAAATCTCTCAGTTTGGGAAGCCGACCCTGAGACAATCGGGAAAAAGGCTAGGATGATGATGATAAAAATTTAATATTTAAAATCATCATAATGCTAAACATGGCATTCATTTTTTTTTGTTGATTGGACCCATATTTTTTTTATTGGTCGAATCGATTATACTCTCGATTCTGAACATAGAAAATTCAGGCCTTCCGCTTTTTCATTAATACGATGTACATTTATGTTCCCTTCGAAAATCCTACAGATTGAATGGGGCACTTACTTTATTTCCCCAGCATGGGGATCTCATTAGCTATTGATTCGCGATTAGAAGGCAGATCAGCGCTGTGATACCCGCTCCCCTACACGATTACGGCTGAGCTAAGTAGGTCGACTGAATGAGATTACTTTATGTTTTTTTTCATCTGAGGTGTCAAGTTCTGGTTGTCATTAACTGCAGAAAACGTAACCTAAGAAAAAAGATCTTTTCTTTCGAACGGACAACAAAGCGATACTATAAAGATTCCGCTTTATTTATTTATTTTGACTGGCTCAGTGGCTCATTTGGTAGTGACCTCTGCCCTCTGAGCCAAGGGTCGTGGGTTCGATTCCCGCACAGTACAAACATTTGTGATCATGAACATGTCTGTTTGTATAGGTCTGGGTGTTTTCTATGTATAATAAGTATCTAATTATTTACAAAAAAAAGTATTTAAGTAAGTTTATCAGTTGCCTAGTACCCATAGTACAAGCTTCGGCTTAGTTTGGGGCTAGGTGGCGCTGTGTGGCCCAGCGTGGCATGTCATGTCGTGGGTTATTTAATCATTATTGCACATTAAAAAATTAGAATACAAAAGGCGAACTTAATGCCGCGTAGGCATTCTCTACCAGTCACTCTTTAGGCTAAGCAGAAATAATTAAGTGGGCAGTGTGCTGCGAAATTGATGTGGAAACATACAGATATAATACCTACTTTCGAGATACGGAATCCTAACA
Source organism: Conogethes punctiferalis (assembly GCA_031163375.1). Taxonomy (NCBI): domain Eukaryota; kingdom Metazoa; phylum Arthropoda; class Insecta; order Lepidoptera; family Crambidae; genus Conogethes; species Conogethes punctiferalis. The sequence goes on from CM062099.1 coordinate 2,348,300, forward strand.
ACAATTTATAAAAGTCACTTCCATGCTTCTAGGCAGTTAATTTTTTAAAACAGATCGCTCGACGTCCGATATCAATGTATTGAGCGCATTAAGCCGTGCGTGGGGCCCGGGAGGTCACAAGGACGCTCCAGTCAGGAGGCCGTCCGGTCGAGAGCTGCCCAAACACATAGCCGGACGAGAGAGGTTCGACGCTGGTACAAGGTACGAGATACCTCATCAAAATCATGAAAGTTATTGAAAATTAATATATACTTACTTTATTTGCCCTACGCAAAATTTTAATAGGGTTCTTTTGGCAGGCCATGACACAGCATCTCAGTGGGCCTAAAGTGGGTTTGTCCTATTATGCCTGTCTAGCTAACAGTCATCCTGGGCATTCAGGATGACCTCACTCCAGTAAGCGGTATTTATAAAAAAAAAACTATAATATTTCTATACTTAATACCTTACAATCAATCAATCCACAGCCTTTTTACGTTCACTGCTTAACGTAGGCCTCCTTCGCGTCACATTTCTCTATCCCGGGCTTCCCTAATCCAGCCTTAAAATGCTTTATATTCTTTTTTTTGGTGCGATAAAGAAATCAATCAATCAATATATTTTAAACCCGCTGCCGCTTATGCTCTACACCAATCGATCGCTTGTCTCAGAGAGCGAGCGATGTAATTGTCAGCCGGTATTAAACCATTAGAGCCGGGATCGGTCTATTCATTAGCAAATTAACGCCAACCGACGCTTTGTGTGCGCTCAATGCACAGACACCTGTGCTCTAACTGTGCGATGCACAAAGAACCTGAAATGGCACGTTGGGTTTGGTATTGTGCTTAGAAACGGATGAAGGACGAATAAAGGAATTAATCGACGGTATTATTATATAAGGTAATTTTTTCTCCAAGCCAGCCTCACCTGGCCGTGGTGCATCCTGCCGAACAATAAACGAGGTGCTGGCAACCGACTGGTGGCGCTATAACCATTACGATTGAAGACGTAGCTAAATACCACAGGCCGATGACGGGCAGTGGCGTCGCCGGAGCAACGAGTTACGCCCAGCGTGGCGATTATGGGTAAAGCCTCTAGATGTTTATCCAACAAGCTTATGTCCAGCAGTGGACTGCGATAGGCTGATGATGATGTCCAGGGTTAGAGAGTTCTAGACGAAAGCATTCCGAGCATGTGAGCCAACGATAAGTTTAGTTCCGGGATTTGAACTCATAAGATCGCACACCTTCTAAAATGCACAATCCACTGAGTCACATGCGACTATCAAAAAGTTTTCCATTCCATTGCCTTATTTGTACGGCGAATTGTCATTGTACCTAGTTTTAAGTCATCTGTGGATGTGCCCACATGCAAAGTTAGGGACCTACATGAGGCCACCGATAGCGGTATTCAGGTCGCTAGGTTTTTGATGGGCACTAAATGAATGATACGAAAAAAAAAGTCATCTGTTTGATCAATGTGCAAATAAAGAATATCTATCTATCTATCCATTCAGTTCCTCAACTAATAATACCTAAAACTACACTTATTTTTCTAAACTCTCGTACCTAATATAATATTCTATGTTAGTGCGAAACTTGTGCCTTGTCCCTTCAAACTCTTGCAGTAGAATGCTTATCTTCGTAGTACTAAAGTTCGTAGCAGATGTTGCGGGTCGTAGCCGAAGCGAGTGCTACGGAATTTCGTAGCTTGTTTGAAGAGCCGCTAGTCGCTTGTATGGCAATTACCGATATGGGACTTGTGACCACAGGGCGGAGTGAGTTTGAAAGGGCAGTTATTTGTCTTTGTGACCAGTTCGCTGGAGTATTTGTCTATGGCTTTCGTATACTTATATCATATATGAGTACATCCTAAGGAGGGATGAAATGTATGTTGAGGAAGGAATTATAAATTAGAATATAATAAAGAACAAATTTAAGCTTACAAATAATAGTCATGTACGAAATCGCTCTCAAAGGTCAAGAAATCTATAAATAAATAAATAACCCAAGACATGCCACGCTGGGCCACACAGCGCCACCTAGCCCCAAAATAAGCCAAAGCTTGTACTATGGGTACTAGATAACTGATAAACTTACTTAGATACCTTTTTTTTTGTACATAAATACATATTATACATAGAAAACACCCAGACCAATACAAACAGACATGTTCATGAACACAAATGTTTGTACTGTGCGGGAATCGAACCCACGACCCTTGGCTCAGAGGGCAGAGGTCACTACCAAATGAGCTACCGAGCCTGTCGATCTGGTGGTCTGGTCGTATATTTTCTTACTCTATTCCCTGTAGTTGTACCCTGCAATCGCCTACCCTCCTTCCCTAGCGTGGTGATTACAAGTAAAGTCTGTCAGTAAATAATGTTTGGCCAAAGTGCGAATAACTGGAGAGGCTATGTCTTACAGTGGACTGCAATAGGCTGATGATGGTTCAGAAAGCGAAGTCAGACACCAAATCAGCCAAGTCCAGTCAAATTATCGACAGGACACACCATTTAACTTCAAGGTCAAGAGAACATAATTCAAATCAAATTTACAGTGATTAGTGACCTTGGGCCAAGTTTGTCGGTTAAGTTACAGGCAGATTTAATTTACTCTTCGGGTCCATTGATGTGGAAGGGTCGTCTGATTATGGGTCTCACCGTACCACATATCGATTAGCGAAGTTAAACTATGTGTTGGTAATAAATTAGTAAGAAGTTGTATTAGAGAGTCGGTGTCATATTGGTTACTAGCTGTGCCGGCGGCGTCGCACGCGTGGATATCGGGTTTAAAAAATAACGGACTTCCATAAAATGGTACCTAAATTTTAGTTAGACTTCTAGCAATACATTGGTGAAAACCGCATTCAATTCCATGCAGTAGTTTTCGCGTGATGCGCGATCAAACATACAGATAAAAATTACTCCCGTTTTCCCAACATTTCCCTTCACTGCTCTGTTCCTTTTCATTGTAGCGTGATGAAAAGTATACTATAACCTGCCCAGGAGTATGAAGTATAAATGTACTTAGTTTCGTCAAAATCCGTAGAGTAGTTTTTTTTTCTATAACGAACATACAGACAGACAGACAAAAATTTTACTGATTGCATTTTTGGCATCAGTATCGATCACTAATCACCCCTTGATAGTTATTTTGAAAATATAATTCCATGTACAGAATTGACTTCTCTACAGATTTATTATAAGTATAGAAGATGACCCAAAGTTATCCGGTATTGACTGACTCGGTGGCTCAATTGGTAGTGACCCCTGCCTTCTGAATCAAGGGTCGTGGGTTCGATTCCCACCCGGGACAAATTCGTGTGATGAACACTTGTGTTTGTTCCGTGTCTGGGGGTTTATATTTGTAATTAAGTATTTATTTGTGGTACCTTCGTAGTTCTGATACCCATTACACAAGTGCTGAATCAGGCATCTTTGCACCGTTTGCTCGTCTGCCGCCTCTTACATAAAAAAAATGTTCGTAGCATCCAATTTTACAACTAAGGGGATAAAGTAAGCGGGAGGGGAGGGTCCACGAAGCGTGACGCGTAAGGAGGAAAAGAGTCCCAAGTCCAAGAGAGAGAAGGGGTCAAAAGTCATGAAATTTGTGTGACGTAATTTGTGGATGGCCTAACTCGAATGGAGCTCTTAAGACCGCTTGTCCTGAATGCAGATCGACATATCAAGGCCACAGCCACGATAGGCATCCGCGTACTCTTATAGGTTGAAATTCCCCCAACAAGTCCTCGATTTCAAGTTGCCATATATTCGTGCTACTAAAACTACTAAAACCCCAGCCCCGCTTACCTCTCAGCTTGATGCATAGCCGCGGCTCTACCAAGTAACCCGTTCCCAAACTTACGGCAGTTAAGCCAAGACCAGTCTTATAAAGTTCTACGAGCCTCGTAGCACCTGCTACGATGACTGAAGATAAATTTGTAATTATTAAGACGACATAGTTTCGGAACTTTTAGATAACTCGGGTTATTATCAATTTAAATTCATTAAGGTCTGTATTTCAGTAGCTGGATGGATAAAGTCTGACTGCTTCGTTGGTCCAGTGCTAGTAAATGTCGCCTACAAATCAAGAGGTCCCAGGTTCGAATCCCTAGCTAATGTTTCACTTCGTGAATCTTTTATATGGTGCTTTGTGTTTGACCCGGAACAAGATAGATAGATAGGTATTATTTATTGCATACCAAACAGACTTAAAACTAGACACAAAGATAATTATATCGAAGTGCAATTTGGGCGGTCTTATCGCTTTGTGCGATTTCTTCCCGATAACCTATGGATCTCTCCCCATCCTCATATCCTTTCTCATTGTCCTTTGATAAATAAAAGAAGGAGTAAAGGTCAATTGACCAATTAAAAACTGATAAAGCGATAGATAAATAAATAGTACTAGGGCTATGGTATTTGTTTGAATAGTATTAAACCTTTAATTGTGGGATATCTGATTACCTTCGCGATGGCTCGAAACTTCTCTAACACTATACGGAATAAGCCACGAGCTCCGGAAACCCTACTCACCAGCAGAAACATGACCCGGAAGTCATTTGCCTGCGGTATACTTTAAGGTGGAGGTCCTTCCCCGGACGGGCAGCTCAATTCAAGCGAAGATTCGCTATGCCCTATACGTCTATATTTCAATGTCAAGCTCGGTGGCTCAATTGGTAGTGCCCTCTGCCTTCTGAGCCAAGGGTTGTGGGTTCGATCCCCACACAGTACAAACATTTGTGTGCATGAACATGTCTGTTTGTATTGGTCTGGGTGTTTTCTTTGTATAATATGTATTTATTTACAAAAAAAAAGTATATAAGTAAGTTTATCAGTTGTCTAGTACCCATAGTACAAGCTTCGGCTTAGTTTGGGGCTAGGTGGCGCTGTATGGTCCAGCGTGGCATGTCTTGGATTATTTATTTATTTACGTTCGCTATACCTCTCTTAAAACAAAATCGATGCTACCGAATGATAAAGCATCGAATATTTCGTGAGCTCAATGTATCGAAGTTGGACTTTGAGCAATGGTCGCTTTCTTGTTACGTTTCTGTTTCGGACGATGTCATTCGTATCCAATTCGAGGCAGACGAGTCAGTTTGGGAAACTTAACTATTAAAAAACGAAAATCGATTGTGGCACAATGAAAACGCAGTTTGGTAATCTCGTGAGCATTTTTGCGAGAGGAACAAACGGACGATTTTCTTGCACAAGTGAAATGAAATGATTGAATATCTAAAAGTCTTTTAATTGTTTTACGAAAAAACACTGATGAATTTGTTTAAAAGGTGGATATTATGTCTCATAGGCATTTTCTATCAGAAATTATAACAACAATTTTCACTATCAATGTGCACAAGTAATTTTATACGTGTAAAAATCCAATGCCAATTGAATTAGGTAACTTTATTTTGTACATTTCTAAGTCAACGTTTTAATGCCATCTTTACCAACAGTCTTCTAAGCTAAGAGGTTCCTTAAGTACCAAAACCCGAGTTTAGGGAGCAATTTGTTAGTAGGTAACATATTGTTTAACTGATTTCTTAGCGTCCCTTAAATACGAATCTTAACTAAGGAAGCTGTTAATGGAATCAGCGTATATCTATAGATCAGCCTAACGGCTTTCTTACATGCGCTTTTTTATATCCTATCGCTTCGCAACCCACTAGTTACGAATACAAAACATGACTTACGTACGCCAATACATCAGGCATCCGAATTCGATAAAGAATGAAATGTTATTGGGTAATGGGCAATTTTTTGGGCTAACGATGACAGGGTACAACGAGGGATTGGACGATGGAAACGGTTGTAAGAGGATGCCTTAACGGCCTACGGCCAAATTCGGGCAATTTTTCAACAACTGCGTATATCTATAGTCCTGGGGATAGATCTGTTTTCAGAAACGTTATGTAGGTTTTGTATATCGAAGTACATAATAGTTTTCCCGAGGTAGTCATCATGACTATTCAATAACTATCGGACACACACAATAAAATGGTTCGCAGTCCAAAGTCGGACACAGGCCTCTCCTTTTATTCGCCACTTTGATCAAACATCTTAGTGCAATAAAAGATAATCTATGTATCTACCATTCAATGAACGGTTCGCATTGTTTTAAACCATAAAATCTCTCTCACATTGGTATAGTTATACGAGCTAAACTAATGCAGATCGACGTTAACAGATACTGAATTCGAAAATGGTCGTTGTTCGTTTTATACAGATTGAAGTCTTCTACGGTAGGTTTTGCGAGCAATTTTCTGCCAGATGCAACGGTTCTGTTTTTTTTTATAGTGGCTCTACATAATGGCTTCCCTACGCCTGATGGAAAGCGAAAGAGAGGCCCAAGTCGCTGTGACAACTGGCAAGTAACTGGTCAGTTACCTGTCAGTTGCCACTGCCATGCCGGCCCAACCCTAACCGGTCATTTGGCTGCGATATTTTATAGGGTGGAGGTCCTTCCCCGGACGGGCAGCTCAATTAGAGCGAAGATTCACTATGCCCTACCTCTCTTTGGAATGAGCGTCCAACTGCTACTTTTCTGAACGGATACGACTTCAAAAGGAAAGCCTACAAATTTCTCAAGGGCCGATAACGCACCTGTGACTCCGCTGGTTGCAGTGTCTATGAGCTGAAGTGATCACTTACCATCAGGCGACTTTCAGGACCGTTTGACCACTCTGTCATAAAAAAACAATCACGTCACAGTTACGTTACGTGATACACCACAGTTAGTGGCTACCTTAACAATTTCTCAAATAGAAAATTAAAAAAAAAAAAACTACACTCTCTAATTATTGTTGACTATTATTCGATTCAGCAAATGATAAAATCTACTAAAATTTTATTTGTACCAGAAATTAAAAAGCCCAATGAGTTTATGAATAATTCAAACAATAACATATTAGTCGCCAACCATTTTTAGGGTTCCGCACCCAAAGGGTAAGAACGGAACCCTATTACTAGACTTAGCTCTCCGTCTGTCCGTCTGTCTGTCATCAGGCTGTATCTCAAGAACTGCGATTGCGATAGTTATAAACTATGTATTTTTATAGCAACTATAACAAAAAACACTAAAAACAAAGTAAAATAAATTTTAAAGGGGACTACCATACAACAAGCGGGATTTATTTTGGCGCTTTTTGTCCAATATTTTAGCTTGTCTAATCTAATCATTATCACCCTATCTCAGTCCACTGCTGGACGTAGGTCTCTCCAGTTTTTCGCCACTTTAAGTAAACACCAGGAGGCTTCACCCATAATCGCCACGCTGGGCAGGCGGGTTGGCGATCGCAGGGCGTAGCATATCGCATCGGCTACTGCGGGCTTTAATCGTGATGGTTATACCGCCACCAGTCGTTTGCCAGAGCCACGTTTGTGATTTGGCAGGATGCACTACGCGCAGGTGAGAGTGGCTTAGAGTGAAAAGAAATCTAATCAGTGGTATGGAACACTTCGGGCGCGAGTTCGACTCGTACTTGGCCGGTTTTTCGTGTTCAGCAAACTGAAATAGCGGGATTAACGCTAAAGCGAACGACCATTGTTATTAAAATTCAATTATTCATGTTGTTTTAATTATTTCGTGTATAATTAATTTATTTTATTGTTGTGATAGTTTTTCATTACGGAGGGATTAGTACGAATCGGTTTTGGTTTTGAATTAATTTGCAAATGGGACTGATTTATACATTCAATATTTCTCACAGAATGTTATAATGAAAGACAACGATACAATTATGAAGGACTAGCTGTGCCCGCGGCTTCGCCCGCGTTGCTCCCCATTTAAGGGAAGTGGGGGGTTAGAAAGGGGTAAAAAGTAACCTATGTTCATACATCAACCTCCATCCCTTCAACTATCTCCACTTAAAAAATCACGTCAATTCGTGGCTCCATTTTGCAGTAAAAGAAAGACAAACAGACAGACAGACACACTTTCCCATTTATAATATTAGTATGGATTATACTTTGGTCTATTTTGTTGTTAATATAATAACAAATAAATCTATTACTTTATATAATAATCTATTTGATAATAAGATAATTTTGTACTGTTCTTGGACAGAATAGGATTACACCATCTTACCCCGTGGGTGTTGTAGGAGACTGCTAAGAGACTATCAGGAAACAGCCAGTAGCGTTTGCCTGTGTTCAAATAAAACCTACTGCGGTCACCAATCTGCTTGGCAAATGTGAGGACTAATGCAAATTCCCCTAAATGTCAAATATCATTGGAGGAGGTCTATGTCCAGCAGTGGACATTTGCAGGCTGATGATCATGGTGATGAGACTATAGTCCCAAGGATGTTTAGAAGGTCATAATAACAAAAAAATATTTTTTCATTTAAACGAAAAATAACAAAGATACAAGGCATATAAATTTAGGAGTGGGGGGTCTTTGACGTCACTCAGTGGCGAAAAAACTCCTACTCTCTGACGTCACGCGTAATTTTAACGGGCTATATCTTTGTCATTTTTGGTCTAATTTAATAATTTTAATTTTTTTTTAATTTTTTTGAGACAATCTGGGAAAAGGCTGGGATGATGATGATTATGATGATTTTTTTATAATTTTATAATTTCTTCACCTCAAACTCTGGATAATTAGTACCCTATCCCCGGGACTATAACAAACAAATTATATGTACGTGTCGGACGATCTCGATTTGCGCTGGTGTGATGAGCGCCGAGACGTATGGCGGCTCATAGAGCATCGCCTCGTTTGTAGCTGGGGATAGGAGCCTTGAAATATTCGGCAGCTTTGTAACTGTTTTGTGTTAAGCATTATACAGAAGGATACAGCCTTATAATCATTCCTAAAAGTTATAAAAAACATAGCTAATACATTAAAATCATTTAACAATACATCGCGATAACAATACGTGCTCGCGACTTCGTCCGCGTGGAATAGTTATTTTTCCCCCGTTTTTTTTTTAATTTTCCATTACTTCTTCGCTCCTAAACGTTGCAGCGTGATGTTATATAGCCTAAAGCCTTCCTCGATAAATGGTCTATTCAACACAAAAAGAATTTTTCAATTCGGGCCAGTAGTTCCTGAGATTAGCGCGTTCAAACAAACAAACAAACAAACTCTTCAGCTTTATAATAAGACTAGCTGTGCTCGCGACTTCGTCCGCGTGGAATAGTTATTTCTTCCCCGTTTTTTTTTACATTTTCCATTATTTCTTCGCTCTTAATAGCTGCAGCGTGATGTTATATAGCCTAAAGCCTTCCTCGATAAATGGTCTATTCAACACAAAAAGATTTTTTCAATTCGGACCAGTAGTTCCTGAGATTAGCGCGTTCAAACAAACAAACAAACTCTTCAGCTTTATAATATTAGTTAAGATTATAATATTATAGTTAAGATTAGTTTAGATTAAATTTTTGACTATTGTAAAAAGCACCTAAAATACGCTACTACATGCCTAAAAGTAAACATTTTGTGTACATTTCATAAGCTCCTATAATATCTAATTCATCCCTTTCTATATATCTAAAATCATACTAATTATATCACGATTCTGTATCAAATAGCAGAATCTTGAAGTAATCAAATAAATGCCAAGGAAAAAAAACTGTTTCGTGTTTACGGTGAGATGGCGCAGTGGAGAAAGCAGGTGGAAGCAGGAGGTAACTTAATAGGGTAGGTTCTTGGAGTTTTTTTTCTTAGAGGTGCATAGTGAATCTTCGCTCGAATTAAGTCGCCCGTCCGGGGAAGGAAGTCCACTCTATAGAATATCGCAGGCAAATGACCTCCGCGTCGTGTTTCTGCCGGTGAGTAGGGTTTCCGGAGCTCGTAGGGGGTTAGGATTGGGCCGGCATTGCGGTGCCAATTGACAGGTAACTGACCAGTCACTTGCCCGTTGTCACAGCGGCTTGGGCTTCTCTTTCGCTTTCCATCAAGCGTAGAGAAGCCATTACATCGAGCTACTATAAAAAAAATCGGCATCTTTTTAAGTGTTTTGTGTTTACGACCGCGGTGGAGCAGTGGGTAACGCTCAGATGCACGTAGGGGTAACTTATAAGGGTAGTTTTTAAAGTTTTTTTTTATATTAGGGGTAAGGGTTTCATCATCATTATCAGCCTATAGGAGTCCGTTGATTTGTGATATTACATAGTTTTATATAACATACACACGTGGGATGTAAGGGAGCGGCCTATCATCATATCGCTCCAAGCGAACCTCACCTGCCCGTGGTGCATCGACAAACGATGCGGCTAGCAACCGACTGGTGACAGTATAACCATCACAATGGACGGCGTAGCTAAATAGGTACCATAGACCGATGACGGGCAGCAGCGTCACCGGAGCGAGAAGCTACGCCCGGCGATCGCCAACCCACCAGCCCAGCGTGGCGATTATGGGTATATCCTCCAGATGTTAGCTCTGTGGTGAACAGCTGGAGAGGCATATGTCCAGCAGTGGACTGTGATAGGCTGATGATGATGATACAACATGTTTATTGTAACTAAAAAAAAACAATTTTACCTAGTTTTTTTAACTTTCCAAATAATAGAAAAAGAAATTTGTTTCGAAATGCCTGATCGAAAAAAATCGCTCACCAATTTTACCGTCAAAAATCGACATACACCCAATTTTTCCGGCATCAACGCATTTCGTAACGCAATAAATATTGCCGAGCCTGCACGGAACATACAAATCAACATGTACCGAATATATTTGTGTTTCACAACGTAATTTATTCAAACCAGTGAGACGTGGTAAACGATTTCCATCGGTGGCAAGCTTCTGATGTCGGAATACGTGCGTTACTCTGCTATGCGTTGGTTGCGTCCATTGGGAATTTGTAATATGATATTTTTTTAAATAAATAACCCAAGACATGCCACGCTGGGCCACACAGCGCCATTTTGTCTCAAACTAAGCCGAAGTGTGTAGGTAGGTACTATGGGTACTAGACAACTGATAAACTTACTCAGTTACTTTTTTTGTAAATAAATACACCTGAGCCACCAACTCAACTCAGAGTAAATTGCTGAATTACCCATGTCTATAGTGAAGTGAACGCCACAGGTAAAGCGGATATTATCTTCACGGTTCGTGGGACACCCTTGGCAACATATTTCAGAGGGGTTGAAAATCTCAAACCATCCGTCTGGATCATACACGCAACTGAATTGACGTAACTCGTGTACTAGGCAAGTGGATATTTTATTTATTTCAAAGAGGCGAAGAGTGTTTTTGAAAAGTATGAATCAATCAACGTATATATGTGAAAGATGTAAAATTATGCAGATAAACCCGTATAAACGAAAACAGGACGTTCTCGCGACTTCGTCCGCGTGGAATAGTTATTTTTCCCCCGTTTTTTTTTTACATTTTCCATTATTTCTTCGCTCCTAATAGTTGCAGCAAGATGTTATATAGCCTATAGCCTTCCTCGATAAATGGTCTATTTAACACAAAAAGAATTTTTCAATTTGGACCAGTAGTTCCTGAGATTAGCGCGTTCAAACAAACAAACAAACTCTTCAGCTTTATAATATTAGTTAAGATACTCACCGGCAGAAACACGACCTAGAGGTCATTTGACTGCGGTATTCTATAGGAGGTAGTTTCCCGGACGGGCGGCTCAATTCGGGCGAAGATTCGCTATGCCCTACCTCTCTTAAAACTTTTAAGCTGGTCAATCCAACTCATAGGAGATCTTCCGCGTGGTCTTGGCTCTTCCACCTTTCCCTGATCGACCAGGCGCTCTATGGAATCGTTATCCTGCCTAGACGTCCAATAGATAGTGGACCTATGGTTTTACTATCCCTTCTAAAACATCTGTTTTTCTAGGACATTTGCCGGTCTTACCGAAATTCGGTAAGACTAGTAAATAGCATATAATGAGAAGAGGTAATGGGAGTCTAGAAAAGCTGGTTGTGGTTGGAGGCGTGGAAGGAAAAAGACCCCGCGGCCGCTCACCAACCAGATGGTCCGACCAAGTGAAGGAAGCCACTGCCCTGGACAAATTTCATCAGGTGGTGAGGGCAACTTCGGACAGAGACAAGTGGAGACGGTTGATTAGGGCTGCGAAATCAACGTGTGATCACGATCCTCAGTAATGAGGGAACTTAAGAGAGAGTAAATAGCATTTGCGTAACTTACCTTAGGGTGATCCCGAACTGGTACGACCACTCGTACGCACACCTTCACCGGCTTGTCTCTGGTGATGTCCAGCATTCTCCTCTCCCCCCTCCATTCACCTGGAGACAAAAAGAACACAATTGAAAAAAAAGTTAAGAATTTTAATAGGTGACGGAAAAGACAGTCAGTTTTAAGAGAGGTAGGGCATAGCGAATCCTCTCTCAAACTGAGCTGCCCGTCCGGGGAAGGACCTCCACCCTATTGAATACCGCAGCCAAATGACCTCCGGGTCGTGTTTCTGGCGGTGGCTAGGGCCTCCGAAGCTATACGGCCGTACGTTTCGGCGTTACCCGTGTCCCTGCAACTTGCCGCCCACTGGTGACACAGGGGGGTTTAGTGGGTATCCGTGGACCTCTCATTTTCAGGGGAGGTGGCAAGACGATGCCTAATGCATTTCCCTCTAGAAAAAATAGGGTCTCCGAAGCTCGTGGGGGGTTAGGGTTAGGCCGGGATGGCGGTGGCAACTGACAGGTAACTGACCAGTTACTTGCCCGTTGTCACAGCGACTAGGGCATCTCGTTCGCTTTCCATCAAGCGTAGGGAAGCCATTATGTCGAGCAACTATAAAAAAAGTTTCAGCGACAGTCTGTTTCGAACAGCTACGACTTGGGAATCTTTAAGAAACGAACGTATTCATATTTAAAAGGCCGGCAGCGACCCTAAACTCGGTTAGAGCTGCGGGTGTCCATGGGCGGTGTCGACTGCTTACCATCAGGCATCACACTTGCTCGTATGCCGCCTCTCGCATAAAAAAAACAACCTCATTGTTTCCCGTTGGTATTAGAAGAGTCGACTTCAGATTCTTCGTTCGCTAGTTCTTCAGGTCTTCTAGGTTTCAGCTTCTCATCCGGTAGTAGTGTTTAGATGCCACATACATCGCATACGCCATCTATTGGTTAATTTTGAAACACCCGCATTGACAAATCCCACCAAAATCATATTTATTGGCTCGTATGTATTCACTTGTACGCTACTCTCCAATTTAAAAAACAATCCCAACAAAATCCATTATTACACCTTCATCACAACTGACATAGATTAGGGTTCGATAGCCGTGAAAAATAATACGCGGCCAAAGGTTGCAGATTTGGCGGGGAAAATGACAGCTGTCAAATGGGGATTAAATATGGCCGCTCGTTGAGCGCGCGCTCGAGAACGTGTGGAGGTGACTGATTGGCGAGCACGTAGGTTTTATAGCGTTTTGTTTTTTTTATTACGTCGTTTAAACGAACTTTCGAATCGTATCTATTGTTTGCTCATGTGTGCTTTTTTTGGCGCGGTTTATTTCGCTCGTAATTTGTAAAACTCGTTGGGTCGCTTGTGAAATGTGAATTCGATCAATCGAATTACGTTGCATATACGGTGGAATATGATGAACCTGCTAGCGGCCTCTCACGGCTTCGTACGCGTGAGGTTTGTAACATTTTATTGAAATTACTTTGAAAATCAGAGAAGGTTCCTAATACACTCTTACGTAAGAAATGATTTTGGAATTCTTTTACACCTTTTTTTTTAGTATCTCTACATTATGGCTTCCCTACGCCTGATAGAAAGCGAAAGAGAAGCCCAAGTCGCTGTGACAACTGGCAAGTTATTGGTCAGTTACCTGTCAGTTGCCACTGCCATGCCGGCCCAAGCCCAACCCCCACGAGCTCCGGAAACCCTACTCACCAGCAGGAACTCGACCCGGACGTCATTTGGCTGCGGTATTCTATAGGGTGGAGGTTCTTCCCCGGACGGGCAGCTCAATTCGAGCGAAGATTCGCTATGCCCTACCTCTCTTAACCTGACTTTCAATGAAGAGCCTTTTACTGAATTTCATTCCAATAACTTCAAAAATGGTAATGTTTCGTACTAACTTTGCACACCAAAGTATTTTTGAAAATCGTCCCTTTCTTAGTAAATTTCATCGTTATAAAAGGCTAAACGTTTTAAAAGGAACCCATAGACAACATTTCAAGTTTCTAACCCTTGTATGCCAGTCAATTTAAAGTCTTGAATCGAATCATTTTCATGTTACCAAATTCGCTGATCTACTGAATCGTTAATCAGTCATCAAGTAACTAACGTACTTAAAACAAACTAGTCATGGGTAATGAATAGCCGTATCTATATATTCTCTATCTCTATAAAATATCTCATCTGTCGCGCAGTGCATTAGCGTAAACGACAGACTCATTAGCCCTGTATCTTAACTGCACTCAAGACATTTACTTGCATACGGAAATTCAGATCTTAAACTAAGTAGGACACATATTTTGAGACACACTAAGTTAATTTATACTTATAATAAATCTGTAGAAAGGTCAATTCTGTACATGAAATATTTTTTCAAAATAACTATCGGGGGGTGATAAGTGATCGATACTGATGCCAAAAATGCAATCAGTAAAATTTTTGTCTGTCTGTCTGTATGTTCGCTATAGAAAAAAAAACTACTGGGCGGATTTTAACGAAACTTGGTACGATTATTCTTCATACTCCTGGGCAGGTTATAGTATACTTTTCATTACGCAATCAATAGGAGCAGAGCAGTGACGGGAAGCGTTGAGAAAACGGGAGAAATTTTTATTTGCATGTTTGATCGCGCATCAAGCAAAAACTACTGCATGGAATCAAATGCGGTTTTCACCAATGTATTGCTAGAGGTCTCACCCTAAAATTTAGGTACCATTGTAAGGATGTCCGTTATTTTTGAAATCCGATATCCACGCGTGCGACGCCGCCGGCACAGCTAGTGGTTAATACGTAGTTGCGTTTTACACTCTTAATAAAATAACTGTCCGTGTAGTTTCCAGTTTTATAACAGGACCACCCAATTTTATCCCGTGGGTGCAATAGAAAACGACTAAGGGAATCTTTAAGAGAGGTAGGGCGAATACTCGAATTGAGCCGCCCGTCCAGAGAAGGACCTCCACCCTATAGAATACCGCAGCCAAATGACCTCCGGGTCGTGTTTTTGCCGGTGAGTAGGGTTTCCGGAGCTCATGGGGGGTTAAGGTTGAGCCGGCATGGCGGTGGCAACTGACAGGTAACTGAACGGTTACTTAACCGTCGTCACAGCTTCTCTTTCGCTTTCCATCAGACGTGGGAAGCCATTATGCCGAGCTCCTATAAAAAAAACTATATAATAATACTAAATACAAAAAAAATACAATGTAATACGAATAAAATATGTGCAGAAACAGATAAAAAATACGAACGATATCGTTACGAAGCGTCCCGCTTCACGTAATCCACAGCACTAATCTCGGTTGCGAATTTAAAAAAGTGTGTCAAGATCTGACTTTCAAACTCCGATGGGGGCGCGCCTAATTTTTGAATTTTTATTTTACAGCCACGTAGAAACGACAGTGGCGTAGCTAGGGCCTTACTTAGGTCTCTGGGGCAAAAAAAATACGGTCTTTTTTTTAATAAGGGATGTGTTAAAGCATGATCCTCGGTAAAAAGAGAAAAAGACTTACATACACAATTATGCGACCACCGTAAAATACGAGTATATCGCATGTAATGTAAACTATACTATGTTTACGGTACGTAGCTGAAAAAATTATAACTGGCGGTGGAAGATCGGCTTTCAAAGACATGGTAATTTTTTGAATTTTTGTTCATCATCATCATCACCCTATTGCAGTTGACACTGCTGGACATGGCCGTTCCAGTTACCGGAGGAGATACCCATAATCGCCACGCTGAGCAGGCGGGTTGGCGATCGCAAGCGTAGCTTTCCGCTCCGGTGACGCTGTTGCCCTTCATCGGTCTGTGGTGTTTAGCTACGCCTTCAATTGTGATGGTTATACGCCGTAATTTAAGATCACGACATGACCGCACGCCTTTTTCTTTGGTGCTCTGCAAGAATTGGAAACGCTCCTTGAGATAGGGGGAATATGGAATATGTAGTGTGATAGGATGATGATGATAATGAGATTTCTGGTAAGGATTCAAAGGCCCTTTAGTTTAAGGGCCCCGGGGAGCTGCCCCGCTTTGCCCCAAGGCAGCTACGCCACGTAGAACGTGCTCCAGGTAACGAAATGCATAACGAATCGTTGGAATGAAATTTTAAGCAAATTTTATGGGCAGCGCCGCGGCTTAATCGAATACCGTCTTGGTTGGTTAGCAAAAGTTCGGATATACTCGTATTTTTATAACGAGTGGATGATATTGAAAACCACTTGACCTCAGTGGACTGTGAAAACAGTCTTTTATTTATCAATCAAATCGAATGACATAGACTTCTCCAGTTGTTCGCCACCTAGGGCAAACTTCTGGAAGATATACCCATAATCGCCACGTTGGGCAGGCGGGTTGACTGACGATCAAAGGGCGTAGCTTCTTGCTCCGGTGACGCTGCTGCCCGTCATGGGCCTGTGGTATTTAGCTACGCCTTCTATCGTGATGTTTTTACCGCCACCAGTCGGTTTGCCAGAGCCTCGTTTGTTGTTCGGCAGGATGCACCACGGGCAGGTGAGAATGGTTTGGAGCGAAAATGTGATAAGTCGCTCCCTTACATTCCAAGTATAACATCTTCGAATACATATAGATTAGTAGCATGGATGTAAGGGAGTGACCTATCATCTTTTCGCTCCAAGCCAACCTCACCTGCCCGTGGTGCATCCTGCCGAACAACAAACGAGGCACTGGCAACCGACTGGTGGCGGTATAACCATCACAATTGAAAGCGTAGCTAAAGGCCACAGGCCGATGACGGGCAGCAGCGTCACCGGAGCGAGAAGCTACGCGCTGCGATCGCCAACCCGCCTGCCCAGCGTGGCGATTATGGGTATATCCTCCAGATGTTTGCCCTAAGTGGTGAACAACTGGAGAGGCCTATGTCCAGCAGTGGACCGCAATAGGCTGACGATGATGATGATGAGTAGCATTGATGGCACTCTTCATCCAGTGGATGAAAAGAAGCAGCTGCTACCTATGCAAAAGTTAGCAGGTCTTATCTATGTCCTCCACATTTACCTTTATTAAAGTTTAAAGTATGACGTCAGAGTACAACAATACGTCGATAGGCGGACAGTCGACAGACAGCAGAGTGCGGCCGGTAGCCGTCAAACAGATGCCGGACTAATACACCCTCAATAAGTGACTCCGGATGGTACGAGCATAAGCTGAAGCGATGGGATGTAAGGAAGCGGCTTATCATCTTCTAGCTCCAAGCCAACCTCACCTGCCCGTTGTGCATCCTGCCGAATAACAAACGAGGCGCTGGCAACGACTGGTGGCGGTATAACCACAACAATTGGGATGATGACTAAAAAATAATTTAATGTCCATCAGATAGATTAATGAAAAATATCGAGTTGCGGAAAACGGCCCATTCAAACTAACTAAACTAACTACGTATTTTTTATTTTGCCTCTTGTTCAAAAACTTACGAAGATACATTGATTTTAAATGTCACATGACGTCACGTTGGAGTACAAAATATACTCTAACGTGACGTAGTTAGCCCCCACTCCGTAACTTTAATGCGCTATATCTAAGTATTTTCTTGTTATTTCGACAAAACAAAAAATACGGGTCTTATATTTTTTTATTATCTAAGAGACGGACTAATTATTTTCTTCATTTTCATACCTTGTCATCATCCGTATTGAAGTTACGGCGGTATTTAGCTACATTACCATAGGCCGATGACGGGCAGCATCGTCACCGGAGGGAGGAGCTACTTCCTGCCATCGCCAACCTACCTGTCATTATGTTTAAAGCCCCGATAGCCCTATATAGATGATGATGATGATGACCCATAAAATTGTATTAAATGTTAGCCTATTGTAAACTTCTTTAAGGTTTTATCAACAAATTTTAAGTGAGGCACCCAAAAGTACGAATAAAGTTTAAAATGTGTGTGCATTACTTATTCTAAAAAGAACTACGATTATAATACATCATTCATTAGCAGCCTGTGGCCGTCCACTGCTGGACGTAGACAGAAGTCTGCTTCTTCAGTGGGAATTGAGCGTAAAAAGTGCGTTTTTGTAACTTGTACCACACCTCTCCAGTCAAATGTCGAATAAATCAATTTGCCGTCCAAATTCCAATCTTATTGTTTTGAAGTTACCGTCCATTTTCCGATAGACGTGAGCCGGATTACTTGATCAGAGTTGAATTTCAAATTGGATCCAGTTCAACTATTAGTTTTGGTATAACATTTAATTTTGTTGCGGTATTTTAATGAATTCGAATTAGTTTGAATAGTCCTTTGTAATGGAGGTAGCACCAGGTATTTAGGTATGGTTTAGAATCACCATTGGAATGACTCTTTTATTACAATAACAGTAATCATTTGGGTTTAAACTAAGATCTTACCTTTTATCTATATCTATACTTACAATAAATCTGTAGAGAGGTCAATTGTGTACATAAAATATTATTTATTTTTTAAACCCAATTTCCACGCGTGGGACACCGCCGGCACAGCTAGTTATAAATAATACCAGATGACTGATGGCATCTCACAGAACACCCAATGGGACACGAAGAAAATAAATGTTTTTTCTTGCGTGTGTTTGCGAAAATTGTGCACTATTCCAGTTTCTTCACATGGATAGTACTTATCTCTGGGTAGCATTTTTAATTGTTCAGCCTAATTTCACAAATAAGACATGCCATTGTGTTTTTACCTTATATACGTATTTCATCATCAGCCTATTGCAGTCCACTGCTGGACATAGGCCTCTCCAGTTGTTCGCCACTTAGGGCAAACATCTGGAGGATATACCCATCATCGTAAATGTACGTATTTACACTTGGAATATCATATTGATTTATGTGTATAGAATCAACAGCCTAAAATTAAGTTCCATGTTCTAGCTCTGAAAATGACGTAACGTCATCCCCCCCTTTTCAACCACTTACAATCCATTATATTGCATTTAAAGTATTTCCTATGCCCTTTCTCAGGCTGTAGAATATCTGTGAACTAAATTTAATTTAGACCGGTTCGTTAATTGCGCTACGGACGGACAGAGCTACTTTCGTATTTATAATAATTAAACAATACAATGTAAAATTACATAAATATGAAACAACAGCCCATTGCAATACAATTACATAAATAGCTCCATAATCAGATTGCTTCACGTAATAAAGTATTCAGTATTGAAATGGGAATTAAGCTCAAACGAATATGCCTGCTAGCTTTAAAAGCTCGCGAAAGCTGCAGTTTTTCCTCAATGCATTGCATGTTCATGTAATTATGCAATTCGTTGCTGTTCACGCCCGTGTGTTTCGGCACAGTATAGGTAAGGACAGTAAAGTCTTTAAAGCTTTCTAGCACTGAACTAATCAATCCTCTCCTGTCTACTACTACTACTAAATTTAAGAGCAAATTAAGAGCATTGCTCTTGTTGGTGGAGCAATTTCCACTCCTCCCTGGACTCCGCCAGGGACCGACTTCAAAAATAAGTGATAATTGTAATATTTAAATAATTATAGTTATACACATAATATGTATTAAGGATAGAATTACTTACGTTATTTATCGCTTTTTAGTTTTGGTCGTTTGTGTTTTTTTTGAAGTCGGCTTAATTATTTTTTTTCAAAAATATTTTTTTTTCTCGATTTTTAGTTGCGTTAATGTGCTGTGATTTTAATGAAAGGTTGTGTTTAATAAAAGCTAATTAATGTCTTTAAGAGTTTTACTTAGGAATGAAAAATTTTGATATAAGTCAAGTGAAGACTTTGCAATCTAGAATCAAGCAAATCACTTACCAAATCACCTGCCCTATTAGCCCTGCATAAGTACATACTATTACCTAGTTTCTATCGACCAATGGCAGTACTGTTCCCTAACTTCTAACCGTTAAGGAGTTCTGTGACTTCATCATCAGCACCAGATGTTGACGCCCGGAAGCATATACCTGAGTAAAATATGATTACGTAACAAAAACACCACATGAGCAGACAATTTTCGGTTGTTGCCCTGAATTTCTCAAGGATCCTATCATCAGATCCTGACTTGGTGATAATGGGACCACCTCGAAAGTGTCGTCTATCGAATAAAAAAATTTTTTGAAATCCATCCATAATTGACGGAAATATCGGTGAACTAACATAAAAAAAAAATTATACATACAGACGAATTGAGAACCTCCTCCTTTTTTCGAAGTCGGTTAAAAATAAATGAATGAGATGGGTTGATTCTATTCTAAATTCGTTAACCATATAGACACTTGTACCCAGGTAAGCTGTGCTGCTCTTTGTCATATCCTGTAGGTGTATGTCCAAGAAAACCTGGGTACAAATAAAATCTACTTCGGTCACCTGCCTGCCAAGCGACTAAGGCAAATCCCCCCAAACCCAAATGACAATTGTCAATAAAGGCCTATATTCAGCAGCGGACGCTGCTGCTGCATGCTGCAAGCTGGTGATAATGATGATGATCATGCTTCATGCAACTAATAGAGATCGGTCCCAGCGATAAGACCGCCGGCATTGTATAACACTATATCTGTATACTCTTTCCTGTAAAGGTTTAGTTTTGTGCAATAAAGAATATCTATCTATCTATCTACCCTCCAAAGAAACGTTGATACTTTCATTTTTTTTATTGCTGATAGTGGCAGATGATCAAGCGGCCTGTCTGCCAGAAGCATAGCTATGCCGCTGCCTACCGTGAGGAAAGAGCTCTCTTTAAACCACGCTTAAAGAGAGTTCTTCATTCTAGTCTAGCGAAGATACCTCACTGTCACATAGCGACACTGTGGCTTTGTTAGCATTAAGGTATGCGCAGTGCCTTTGTTTTTTTTATATGAAAGTAAAACTTTTAATACAGCTGGAAATTCCAACGTTCGCGTTTGTAATTCAATACTCCCGTATTACAGAATTTTCAGCTATCTTCAAAAGCTTAATTTGCTCTATAAATTTACTCGTATTTTTTTTTAGTAATTCAACTGCATCAGTATTTCAGTTTTCATATGAATTAACTACGTCATCATTCTCCTTCCCTTATCCCGCTCTTTTCTCCTTCCACTCTTTTCCATCAGCCGTCATCTCCACACTCACACCTTCGACACGCATATCATTTCTCACACAGTCCATCTATTCATTTTTCGGTCTTCCTCTCCTCTATATCCTTCCACATTCATACTCAATACTCGTCTCGTTATATGCCTTTCATCCCTCCTCATAATGTGCCCAAACCATCCTAATCTGCTAAACTTTACTGGCGCTTTTGTTTATGTGTCATTATAATTTTCCTGCACAGATGAGTTTTGGGAATGCAAGGGAGCGACCCATCACCTGCCCGTGGTGTATCCTGCTAAATAACAGACGAGACTCTAGCAACCGACTGGTGGCGGTATAACCATCACGATGGCAGGCGTAGCTAAATACCACAAGTCGATGACAGGCAGCAGTGTCACTGGAGCGAAAAGCTACGCCCTGCGATCGCCAACCCGCCTACCCAGCGTGGTGATTATGGGTATATCCTCCAGAAGTTTGCCCTAGGTAGCGAACAACTGGAGAGGCCTATGTCCAGCAGTGGACTGCAACAGGCTGATGATGATGATGATTGTAGGTTTCTTAGTGCACAACATTTTTCGGCACCTTGCCGGTAGCGTGCGTGACAACTGCCCAGCGTGGCGATTATGGGTAAAGGTGTTTGCCCAAAGAGGCGGACACCTGGAGAGGCCATTGTTTTCCTTCTTATCTTTCAAGATATTTATTTTTTGTAAATAAATTAAATTAGGTATACCTACGTAGTAAACACACAGACTTTATATGTGTTCATGAACACAAATGTGTGTACTATGCGGGGATCGTACCCCCCTTGGCTCAGAAGGCAGAGGTCTCCGGGCCATAATTTACGTATTTACACTTTTCGTGGAGACAAGTCTGTTTCTACAAATGTATTATTTTCATTTAAGAAACTATTCAAAGAAATGACAACGGTATAGCAAATGTGCTCCAACTTAAACAAAAGGCACAAACGCGACGCAAAACGGACAGGGATAATTGAAAGAAACCTCGAAGGAGGACGTAAGTGGGACAGCGAATCCCAAAAGTCATAACACGTAGCATCCTCGCGTCAGAGAACAGCCCTCAAGCACGAACCAGTTTGTGACCGACTGCAGGGCTGTGCACTAGGACACAATGAAATAACCTTTGTTCCTATGGATTTAAGATTACACACACTAAAAAATAGGGATGTAGGTAAAGAAGCGGCCTATCGTCATTTCACTCCAAGCCAAGCTCACCTGCTCGTAGTGCATCCTGCCGAATAATAAACGATGCGCTGGTAACCGACTGAAGGTGGTATAAACATCCCAATTGAAGGCGTAGCTAAATACCACAGACCGATGACGGGCAGCAGCATCACCGGAGCGTGTAGCTACGCCCTGCGATCGCCAACTCGCATGCCCAGCGCGGCGATTATGGGTATATCCTCCAGACGTTTGTCCTAAGTGGCGAACAACTAGAGAGGCCTATGTGCAGCAGTGGACTGCAATAGGCTGATGATAATAGCTGGCTCCTCTGTGCGCATTAGCCTACGGATGAACTTGGGCAAAATCAACGTCATGTTCAATGCACAACATGTTCTACCGGAACCGATTGCAGTACGCGGTGCCGTCTTGGAAGAAATTCAGAAATATGTATGCCTCGGGCAAACATAGAAATTGGGTGAAACAACTTTGAGGACGAGGTAAATAGGAGAATCCAGTTAGACTGGGCTGCGTTTTGGAAACTATCGAGTTTATCCTATCGCAATAGTCTATCGAGATGTATGTAGATCAGATATATTTAATTAAAGTATTATCTTCTCAGCATTTAAACCTAAGAGCGGCCGTACACGCACTGCTTCAAGCAGTTGAGAACCTACTGCTTAAAACTTCAGTTCTCAAATTCACCGCTCGGTCGCAGCTTGAAGCAGTAGGACATGAATGCTGAGAAGATAATACTTTAAATATATCTACACACAACCCTACACCCCGTCCGTCTTGTTACTCCGTATCACCAACTTTTCCTGCCGCCATTGAGCGGGAATCCGGTTACCGGCGCTAACCGGATTGAACTAGTTGCGACTAGTTAGTTCCGCTGCGGTTCCGCCCCGGACCGGCTCGCTGTGAATTCGGACACCTGGATTTTATTAACTTATCCAGTTGGACGAAGTTACGTCAAACTTTTCACAAATTAAGCTCGGAACACTGACGGATACGGCGCTGAGAATTGCGCTGTGATGCACGGGTAGCCTGTCGAAAATAAAACAGCGGTGTTATTCAGAATCAAACGTCTGACTCGGATTCGAAAAGTTAGTGCGCGTTTAGTCAAATTTGACGTTTGGTTTCGGGATTATGATCGATATGTTAGAAACTAAATGGAAACTCTGAGGCTGGCGAAAAAATGTGAATTCGAATTCAATATTATAAAAAATATTTCAAATAAAAATTAAAAATCTCTTTATTCATATAGGCTTGACGCAAGCACTTACAAATCGTCAATGCAGAATATAGTAAATTAAAAGGAATTATACTACCACCGGATTCGGAATGCAACTTCTATCGAGTCGAGAACAACCTTTGAATGGTTGAGTGTTGAATGGTGCTTCATTTCTTCAGACATTCGATCAATCGAGTAATTCAAGATTAGAATAAATCTAGGTCGAACTACAGAGCTACGAACTTACGAACTATGGGTATAAATATAGAGCTAATTAAATGACCAATTGGTTAATTTAAAGAGCAGGCGATGTTAAAGCTCTTCAAGAAAAAAAATTTTTCTTCGGGAATAGAACCCACGTCATCGGCGATCACCATTCTCAAAGCGACACAGTCTTATCAATAGCTATACCGAATTCAACCCTAATTTCAGAACTTTTCACAAAACACAATTATCTGCAAAGCATGTACGCTGCAGACATTAATTTTTTTTAATAAAAAGCCTCCCCTACGGACACACGGCTGTTTCAAGTAAAAAGGGGGGAAAATTTCCAAACGCCTGGGTCCTAACGACGCGAGCCAATAAAAGTTTTATCAGTACGGACCCCGTTAGCGCGAGACCTATTTGGCACCCGATACCGGCGGACGGACCGGTTTAACCGTAGTTTGCAGTAGTGATGGGAAAAATCGTCCTGGTATTTCGACAAGTTTTTACTTTTGTTACGTTTTTATTGGCGTTAGAAAATTAATAACACAAAAGCTATTTTTCTTACAGACCTGTTTTGATAACGGATAAGGGAGCGGCCTATCATCATTTCGCTCCAAGCCAACCTCATCTGCCCGTGGTGCATCCTGCCGAATAACAAACGAGGCGCCGGCAACCGACTGGTTGCGGTATAACCATCACAACTGACGGCGTAGCTAAATACCACAGATCAATTACGGGCAGCAGCGTCACCGAAGCGACAAGCTACGCCCTGCGATCTCCAACTAGCCTGCCCAGCGTGGCGATTATGGGTATATCCTATAGATGTTTGCCCTGTGGCCATTTAGCCAACAAACATTTTATTTAATTTTCAACGATTTTATTTTTATTACGGAGGCATCTATCCCATTGTAGGGCATCTATACTCATGTCGAAATTTTGCCAGGGGCAACTACCCCATACAGTAGGCGTCTATCCTCAAACAATAAGTTTTTTTTAGAGCCGAATATCTACAGATCTACGGTATGTATTGAATAATGATACGAGTAGATAATAAGTATAAGGACTATAGTTGTTACAAATAGTTAACTCACTCGAATAGTGCTTTAAAAAAAAAAAGTTATAGTCAGCTTACAAAAAGTGGGGCATCTATCCCACTTTTACCCTAGGTATGTAGTGTGCTGGAATAATGGTGTGGAAACATACACATATGACCTAAAATAAAATTAATAAGAATATTCTATGGTGGTACATTTTCTTTTTAATATTTTTTTTATAGTAGCTCGACATAATGGCTTCCCTACGCCTGATGGAAAGCGAAAGAGAAACCCAAGTCGCTGTGACAACTGGCAAGTAACTGATCAGTTGCCACTGCCATGCCGGCCCCACCCTAACCCCCCACGAGCTCCGGAGATCCTACTCACCAGCAGAAACATGACCCGGAGGTCATTTGGCTGCGGTATTCTATAGGGTGGAGGTCCTTCCCCGAACGGGCAGCTCAATTCAAGCGAAGATTCGCTATGCCCTACCTCTCTTAAATAATTTGATAAAACGCATGTCATCGACACCACCTTGTCCCATCCCTAAAGGCCATCAGTGGGTCTGATAAGGCCAAGTTCCGCACGCCGCAAGTTGTAGCTAAGCGCGTGCGATGTGCCCTCACTGCATGGCAACGCCGGTAATCGAATGCGGATGGCACTGAGAATCCTTTTATCTACATGTACACTATTTAAACCAGTATTTCCCTAAGTGTGGGTCGCGACCCACTGGTGGGTCGGATTTAGATTTTGGATGGGTCCTGATTGTCGTAAAGATCCTCCTTAATTGAAATGGATATATAGAATACCGCAGCCAAATGACCTCCGCGTCATGTTCCTGTCGGTGAGTAGGGTTTCCGGAGCTCGTGGGGGGTTGGGGTTGGGCCGACATGGCGGTGGCAACTGACAGGTAACTAAACAGTTACTTGCCCGTTGTCACAGCGACTTGGGCTTCTCTCTCGCTTTCCATCAGGCGTAGGGAAGCCATTATGTCGAGCCACTATAAAAAAAAAAAAAAATGGGTGTGGTGACGAGCTTTAGAAAAGGCCAAAGCCCAACAGTGAAAAAGTAGGCTGATGATGATGGTATGATTTTCTGCCTCGTGCAACCGGTCTTTGGAATCAGCTTCCTACTGCAATTTTTCCGAGTGGATATGATTTAGGGACCTTCAAAAAGCAAGCCTATAGATTTCTCAAAGGCCGGCAACGCACCTGTGACTCCCCTGGTGTTGCTGTGTCTATGGGCTGAAGTGATCACTTACCATCAGGTGACCTTCAGGGCCGTTTGCCCCCTCTTCCATAAAAAAAACTAAGAAAAGAACAAAAGCTGCTTTTTGTGGGGGTCAAACCCCTTTTTGTAAAAAGCAGGGACTCAAACGTAGGGCAGAGCAGATTTTGTAAAACACGGAACATCAGATACCCTCTTACGGTAGGCAATACACGTGCTTGATGCGTTTAGGATAGACGTTAATCCTATATGTTTGAGTTAATTGCCCTGCGCTGCCCTGTTCTGCTCTGCTTAGCACTGCTCTGCCCTGCTCTGCCCCGCTCTGCCCCGCTCTGCCCCGCTCTGCCCCGCTCTGCCCCGCTCTGCCCTGCTCTGCCCTGCCCTGCCCTGCTCTGCACTGCTCCGCCCTGCGATACTGCGCTGCTTGCGGCTCAACATACGTTTAATATTGACACATATCCATCTGAGCAGATAACGTAAAATGCGCATAAAACGTACCATTAAAAACGCATTACAAAACTCCAAAACACCAATATTTCCTCACCTTTCATTTCACACGGCCCCACTGCCTAAACCAACACTCAAAAGTAACTACCGACCCATCGATGCCTGGTTTACTGCGGTACACGCCATAAATTTCATTTATGATAGCTCTATCGCGTAAACCAAGCGGGTATGAATAAGAGAAAACGCACTAAATTGCGATTTATAGTTTTCAGTAACGCCGTCTCCGTAGGTGCGAAGAGTTTTACTCGAGAAAACGGATGGACTCCGATCCTGAGGGAGCTTTTACGTGTAAAAGGTACGGTCAAGGTTTTGGGTACGAATGGATAGATTTCGGGGTCCATTGAGAGTTGGAATTGAACTCTGGGGATGAGACTTATTGGGGTTGCTTTGTTGAATGCGCAAGATTTGGAAATTGAATTTTGGTTGCGTTTGTGATTATAGGTCGCACCCTTACATCCCTATCAACTTCTTGCTCCAAGTTACCAACACCTGGTGGCGGTATATCTGTCGCAGTCATCTGGATGAATCCAGATTCAATTGAACTGTGTAATGTTTAGTTTTTAATTTTTCTTTATAAATATCCGACGGCGGCGTATTAATAGGTAGATCCATGCTATCACACTAATTTAATACAAATAAGTCAGCTTAAAGTAAATCTATTCCAAAAAAATTCAACACTTTTCATATATTTTTGAACATGTTTGACGCCATAATTTGATTTGGTGACTACTAACGCCGCGTGGGAAAAAAAAGAAGTCCAAGAATAAATGAATGTAGGATTACTAATACTGAACCAATGTATAAAACAAAAACACCCTTGACCGTGTTTTTACTTCCCCTAAAGAGGGGTAAAAAAGTTTAGCGTCGGGAGCAGATAGACTTTTAGAATTCATTGGGTACTAAACTCTAAGGTCAAGTAACATTTGTAAGTAATTAATTGAAATAGTTCCAACGTCTACACTCAGGCAGTGGAATGAGCTCCCAGCCAAGGCTCTCCCCCGAGACTACAGTATGGGGTCCTTCAAAAAGGTTGTGAAGAGATTTTTAAAGGGTAGGCAACGCGCGTGTGATACCCCTGGTGTCGCAGGTGTCCATAGGCTGCGGCAACCGCTTAACATCAGGCGGGCCGTAAGCTTGTTTGCGACACTAGTGGTATAAAAAAAAGGTCTAAAAATACACTTTGATTCGTTCAGTGATTTGTGTTGGTTTGTGAGTGCCAGCGCACTCATTCTTCTGAACATTAGGGCCGTGGGTTCGATTCCTACCCAGGACAAACATTCTGTGAAGAATATTTGTGTTGTTCCGTGGATGTTATATAACATCTCCTCTGCCTGAAAGTTGTCTGACAGATATCTCTACCAGCGACAAGATTGGATGCCTACATTGTACTAGATCATCATCAGCCTATTGCAGTCCACTGCTGGACATAGGCCTCTCCAGTTGTTCGCCATCTAGGGCAAACTTCTGGAGGATATACCCATAATCGCCACGCTGGGCAGGCGGGTTGGCGATCGCAGGGCGTAGCTTCTTGCTCCGGTGACGCTACTTACTAGATACGAGTACATTATGTCCGCTTCTTTTAATGTTTTATTTTTATGTACGTTAAAAACTATGACATCTATCATTTATTTATATTTATTTATTAATTAATCTATATTAGGTATATTTGTGGTAAGTAAGTACGTATAACATCATTTATATTGCATATACTTAATTACTTACTTATTTAGATTATATAAACAATACCAATTGAGTGTTGAGATTTATACAGTTTCTACAATACAGAAATGTATTCTTGATTATATTTCCGTTCTGCTCACGATCCCCATCAAAAAGTTCCAATAACAATTGAATTTTTTGCCCTACCCTCTCGAGACCTCCGACAGGTCTTCAGTGCGGAGGATCCCAGAGTTTTTGCTACAAAAGAGAGGGCTCACGGAGTGTCATTAGCGTCACGAACTGATCGCAGACCGATGCGAGATAAAGTAAAAATGTTCAAGGAGGATTAGAGATCTGTAAATGAATAAGTGAACCACATACTGGCTAGGTCTAGTGCGACCGTACGCCGCGGTGTTGCCAGATCATTAGATAGATATTATTCATTGTAAAGAATATAAACATTTACAGGTAAAGGCTTTGGACATCTTGTTTTATTAATTTACTAGCGGCCCGCCCCGGCTTTGCACAGGTACAATTTGTTTTAAAATCTATGTACCTACGAATAACGTTTTCGCGCTGAAAAACACGTTTTTAAAAGTCAGTAATAATATCTAATAATTGTCATTTTCTTCGCTTAAAAGCTCTAATAAAAGCGTGCGATCGCTTCTAATTATAAAGTGCTATAGGGCGAAGCGTTTTTTTTTCTAAATATTATGATGATAGTCAGGAAGCCCTTGTCATCCTCACCAGATAGTCAGGGGAGCGGAAGACTCTCACCCCTAGGTAAGTGGAGCAACACAGGGCTACAGGGCAAACTAAGGGCGGCCCCTAGTTGGGGTCGGACCTTGGGTTAGAGTGTCCCTGGTACGAACGATATTTCGAGGTGAGGGACGACCGGTTGAGGGCCGGTTTTCGCGGTCGGGACGCAACAGCTAAGAGATGACGAGGCGCAGGTTCCCACCGCGCGGCGGGCCGGAACGACGGACTTGAAGTGTGAAATGTCTTGAGTTGTTCGGGGGCGGCCAGCATGGCGAGGGTGATGGAGTCATCAGCGTCCTGGAAGACGTGACGGGTACGATGATTTCCTATGGGGGGCTTCGAAAGGAACGATTCCTATGAGGGGCTGTACGACGCAAGGAGGAGGAGGTCTTAGTAGCGAATTTTTTTTTTTATAGTAGCTCGACATAATGGCTTCCCTACGCCTGATGGAAAGCCAAAGGGAAGCCCAAGTCGCTGTGACAACGGGCAAGTAACTGGTCAGTTACCTGTCAGTTGCCACTGCCATGCCACCCCAACCCTAGCCCCCCACGAGCTCCGGAAACCCTACTTACCGGCAGAAACACGACCCAGAGGTCATTTGACTGCGGTATTCTATAGGGTGGAGGTCCTTCCCCGGACGGGTAGCTCAATACGAGAGAAGATTCGCTATGCCCTACCTCTCTTAAATCTAGAGATAATGTTGCAACAGTCTATCATTTACTGCGGAACCCAGGACTGTTTGTTTCAAAGACAACTAAATTTGATCAAGAAAATCTCTTCGGGATTAAGCGAATCTTATCCGCTCGGCCGATTAAATGCGTTGTTTTTTTGTTTTAGAACGCCGAGATAAGTACTTAATAAGACTAAATTCTACTTCGAACCTGTTTATTATAAAGTTTGCGCTCCATGGGGCTCCCCATCGGAACTTTGGTACAAACTTTCATGTTGTATTTTACCCCCTCAGGAGATGAATTTTCTGTAATGCTTTGTTTGTTTATTTAGTTCTGCTATTTTATGTCGGACCGTCTAGTCTGTCGGCGGCTTCACTCGAGTGAATATCCTATGTTATCAGTTCGCCTAACTGGGAATGGGTATAGCTTACCCTAAGTGTTGCGGAGGTCTGATGGCAGTCGCTCTGTGTATAAGTTTAGCCCTCGCCAAATCTCTCAGTTTGGGAAGCCGACCCTGAGACAATCGGGAAAAAAGCTAGGATGATGGTGATGATGATGATGATCAGTTCTTATTCCGAAATGAAAGATGCCCTATATTTCTCTTAGTAGTCATAGGTTTTATGCAAAATTTAAAGCTTAAAGCTTTAAATTTGATCAAGTAAAGCTTAATTAACAGGCCTCAAACGCAAACAGTCTGTGCAAATGCAATCATGGTTGTTGCAATACAGTCTCACGATATATTAAGCTGTAGCAGATAATGTACTACATAATATATTTCACGTATGAGTCTTATTAATTAACTAGCTGTGCCGGCGGCGTCGCACGCGTGGATATCGGGTTTCAAAAATAGCGGACATAAATAAAATGGTACCTAAATTTTAAGTTAGACCTCTAGCAAT
The DNA here is from genome assembly GCA_031163375.1 of Conogethes punctiferalis. Classification (NCBI taxonomy): domain Eukaryota; kingdom Metazoa; phylum Arthropoda; class Insecta; order Lepidoptera; family Crambidae; genus Conogethes; species Conogethes punctiferalis. The sequence goes on from CM062099.1 coordinate 2,378,791, forward strand.
ACATTGGTGAAAATCGCATTTGATTCCATGCAGTAGTTTTTGCGTGATGCGCGATCAAACATGCAGATAAAAATTTCTCCCGTTTTCCTAACACTTCCCGTCACTGCTCCTATTGATTGTAGCGTGATGAAAAGTATACTATAACCTGCCCACGAGTACGAAGAATAATCGTACCAAGTTTCGTCAAAATCCGTCCAGTAGTTTTTTTTCTACAGCGAACATACAGACAGACAGACAGACAAACAGACAAACAAAAATTATACTGATTGCATTTTTGGCATCAGTATCGATCACTAATCATCCCCTGATAGTTATTTTGAAAATATATTTTATGTACAGAATTGACTTCTCTACAGATTTATTATTAGTATAGATTTTTAGTACTAAACCATCAATCTTAAAATAATTCAGTAGATGGAGCACAAAGAAAGATATCTAATTTCATTCTTTGGTTAAAGAAATCGGCCAAAAATAAGCTATAGAAACCTAGATTTTTCACGAAGTATTCTAGCATATTTTAATTAAACATAATTGTGCTTTTGATTACATTATTATCTAACTAACTTCATGAAATTAGGGGTATTACCTACCGTTAGGTACGACGATCTCTAATACCTCCTAACATTTAATCCCATTGAACCAGCCAGCAACTCTAAAACAAAGCTTCAAATCCTCACAAGCGGTTTCATCGAGCCGATTATTCGAACCGCTTTGATTTCTAGCCCAACTGTTCATTCTGAACGAGTGAATGAACGAACGAGAGTTAATAATTAACGATTGAGACTTATTCAAGGCATAGATGGTTGTTTATGGTTTCCGGATTTAGAATAGGATTACACACATCTCTATATAGGGTCTAACCTAGTCTATTTAGAGAGGTAGGGCATAGCGAATCTTCGCTCGAATTGAGCCGCCCGTCTGGGGAAGGACCTCCACCCTATAGAATACCGCAGCCAAATGACCACCGGGTCGTGTTTCTGCTGGTAATTAGGGTTTCCGGAGCTTTTGGGGGTTAGGGTTGACCAGCTACTTACCAGTTGTCACAGCGACTTGGGCCTCTCTTTCGCTTTCCATCAGGCGTAGGGAAGCCATTATGTCGAACCACTATAAAAAAAAAAGTTATGACATGTTTATTTTAATTTATTTGTACACCGCTCCGCTATCTCCCACGACTTGTGCCATGCTTTCACGGCCTGTTGCCGCCTCCAGCTTGTGACGCCGCGTTGGTCTCGAAATGGCTGTCTAGTTTGAATCCGCAGGAATTCGCGCTACATTGTAAGGTTTATATAGATGCCGTACTTTGTACTTGCGTTTTCAGTTTATTTATAACGTATGCTCTTTTTTATCGCTGCAGTTTTGATGGTACAAAGTTCGCTGTTGATTGAGAACTGACATGTTCACCTGGATTTGCAGTTTTTCGGGGATAATAAAATGGATATCTTTCATAGTATGACGGAATAGGTGAGGAGTTCCATATGTAGGGGTGTACTGAATGATTAACCTAGTGTCCATTATCCCTGACGTCTTCGAGTATTTAATTTTAACTAACCCGGCCCTCGGGCCGTTGCAGTCTCGCCACGGGTACGCGACGTAACTTCTTTATTATTGCAATAACGCTTACCTCTTTTACTCCAACGTTTTTACACACTCCTTGGGTCCTTGCACACTCTCTTCCTTATTATAATCCCTTTTCCTCGTTTACATGCATCAATGAGCCCCCGGTGTCTCCTCGCGATACCTGCGTCGTTCCCGCTTGCCGCCACACTTGTCGTCTTTTTCTTCCAGCCGTTCCAGCGCCAATCCCTCGCAGCGGCGGGGGGCCGAAACTCCAGCGCGCCAATGAACCTTCGCTTCGTGCCGCTCGACGATAACTTTCAGTACTTATATTTAATAAACTTAATATTCCGGCTAATGAATTTAGCCGGTAATTATTACTTTTGATAAAATGAAATGTGAAATATGGTTTACGTATTACTTTGAGTGTTTTTGTGTCTGCAATTTTATTCAGAATCTCTGTTTGTGTTGTCATAATTGTTACTCCTAATGCAATCTCAAGCTCTCGAGACTATGTTCCTAAATATAGGTGTTTGTTTAAATATTAGTTGATTTTTAATAACATTTGGATATGATCCTTCATTACCTTTTCCTTTCTTCATATTATAAGTACTGTAATGACACAATGACCTTGAAGCGCGCGTGACGAGTGGCCAACACTCGTACGCGACTTGTAAATTATTTAGCGACTTTTAAACGATAATATTTACAATAGAAATCAAATAATTGAATATGTTGTGATTAGTTATTAATTCCTTAATTTATTATAGTCGAGAGTTTATATAATCTTATGGTCGCTTATGGTGGGTGATACGTATTTATTTACTAAATAGAATGAAAACCGTCTTCATATTATAGGTGTATTTATTTACAATGACACATAACAAAAACCGTCGCTATGGCAACGTTGAGACACCACAATCCTCCGCCGTGAATTCCCTAGTCGGGTCCCTTAGGGCTACTCTCCCGGCTGGAAGCATTTGGTCAATGTGGCGCCGCAAGGCCTTCCTGGCAACGTTGAGACACCACAGTGGGATAGAGCCACCAATGCACGAGGCCGGATATGCTTTCTTACACATAGAGATCGAAAGAGAAGTCGAAGTGGCTGTGGCAACGGATAAGTAACCGAACCATAAGAGGTCAGTTGCCACTGTCGTGCCGGCTTTTGAGGAGATCTCGTAGGAAAAAAAGTATGTACATGTTTTTTATAGATTCCATGGTCTAATATTTTAGTCTGAGGTACTTTTATGATGAACTTACCGTTTTGCTGAATATCGCGAAAAACTCATTTTACGACCTTTGACCAGGAATATTTTTTTTCCATAGACGGGAATGATGGGGAGCTTTTAAGTTTTATTTAAAGTCACATTTTAAACAATTTTACCAATTTTCAGCTTGATGCGGATTAATATACCTTCACCCTAACTTTTTGGTCTGTTTTGAACAGACCAATAAAATTATTTGAATTGACCGGACTAATAATAATTAAGTATAAAGTGTAGGTGTGGTAACGTTTCTTAGTTATATAAAATTTCCCACATCCTCGTTTAACCTAATAAAGAGTCTACAACTTATGACGTCACAGGATGCCCGCTACATCCCATGGCTTCCCCCCCTCCCGACACAGCCTGTTGGTCGCACCCCCTCTAAAGTGTGCCGCGACGTTGACCACGAAAAAGCTTGTCCAGTTTATAGCTGCACCAATCCAAACTACAATGTATGTACAAAGGTGGAGCTATATATTGGTCTTGTTTTTTTAGATGGCCGTTACATAATGCGGTGAGCTTTTTTATGCAAAAGGCGGCAGACGACAAAATGTAAAGCCTGATGGTAAGCAGTCGACAGTGCCCATGGACTCGAATCGAGTTCTGGGGTCGCTGCCGGCCTTTTAAATAGGAACACGATTCTTGAAGGCTTCCAAGTCACCATTCTCCACCACCACTCCACTCTCACCTGCCCGAGGAGCATCCTGTTGAATAGCAGATGAGGCTCTGGCAAACGATTAAAGGCGTAGCTAAATATGACGCGGGTGACGGGCAGCATGTCACCGAAGCGAGAAGCTATGCCCTGCAGGCTATTATGGCTGAAAATTGTAATTAGTCCGCCTTTTAGCTTATTCAAAAATAAAAGACATGTATTTTTAGGGTTCCGTAGCCAAAATGGCAAAAACGGGACCCTTATAGATTCGTCATGTCTGTCCGTCTGTCTGTCTGTCTATCTGTCTGTCTGTCCGTCCGTATGTCACAGCCAGTTTATTCCGAAACTATAAGAGCTACATTATTGAAATTTGGTACGTAGATGTATTCTGTGAACCGCATTAAGATGTGAGAATAAAATCAGAAAAAAATCCAAAATTTTTAGGGTTCCCCATACATAGAACTGAAACTCAAAATTTTTTTTTTCATCAAACCTATAGGTACGTGTGGGGTATCTATGAATAGGTATTTGAAAATGATGTTGAGGTTTCTAACAACATTTTTTTCGAAACTGAATAGTTTGCGCGAGAGACTGTTCCAAAGTGGTAAAATGTGTGTCCCCCCCCCCCCCCCGTAACTTCTAAAATATAAGCATGACAAAACTGAAAAAAATATATGATGTGTATTACTATAAAAACTACTAACGAAATTTGGTTTGAATGAAATCTAGACAGTAGTTTTTTTATAAACGTCGTAAATCAAATTACCTAATTTTTCATTCAATCAGTGGTACGGAACCCTACGTGCGCGAGTCCGACTCGCACTTGGCCGGTTTTTTTTATTTGTAAATGAGACTAAAAATTACAAAGTTAAAGCCCGTTGAAATTACGCGTGACGTCACTCGGTGAGGCATTTTTACGGGAGCGAGTGACGTCAAAGACTCCCACTCCTAACCTATGTTTCCTTGTATCTTTGCTATTGTTTATTTGAATGAAAAAAGGAAAAATACGTCTTTTATTTTTGAATAAGCTAAAAGACGGACTAATTACAATTTTTAGCCATAATAGGCTATTAAATAGGCATCTGCTCTGCTGGACATAGTTCTTCGCCACTTTAGTCCAACATCTGGGGCCTTTGCCCATAATCAGTACCCTGGACAGGCGAGTTGGCGATCGCAGGGGGCAACTCCTCGCTCCGGTGATGCTGCTGCCCGTCATTGGCCTGTGCTATTCAGCAACGCCAATCGTGATGATTATACCGCTACCAGTCGTTTGCCAGAGCTTCGTTTGTTATTCGGCATGATGCACCACGGGCAGGTGAGTGGGGTTTGGAGCGAAAATATGATAGGTCGCTCCCTTGCTTATTTTAAATCCAAGCATGGCGGCGGCAAAGCCTCCAGATACTTGACCAAAATGGCGAACAACAGGATAAGCCTATGTCTAGCAGTGGACTGTGATGGGTTGATGATGATGATGATGATTGTATTCTTCATCCGTTCCCGCTAGTCGCTTTTGCCTCAAGCCCGTCATTTCACGCTCGGTTGGCCGCGCCGCCGCGCGTGCGTCGCTCGCCTCATAATTGCACCAGAGGCTATTACGCTAATCCCGCTATTATTTTTCAGCGTGAAATGTCTGTCTTTTGAGATGTTTTAGAGTTACTCTGGCGTGTGATGTTTTGGCGAGAGTGATGTATTAAGCGTTTGCGTCTTAACCCAAGACATAACCGCGCCGTCTAGCCCCAAACTAAGCCGAAGTTTGTACTATGGGTGCTAAACAGCTGATAAACATACTACGTTTGCGTCTTATGTAGTAGAATATCTATGTAGCTATGGATAAAAGTATAAATGGAAAGAAAATAACTTTTATTTGGGGAACTGTTGAGGTAAGCGAGTTTTAGAGTAGATACCGCGCAACGGCAAACATAGTGTAGGACGCCGTCAGGCCGGGTGGAATGAAGTTTGGCTTAGAATGGCTGGCAAGTGCCGAATGCCCGAAATCGATCGAAAATAGCGAACAACTGAGGTGGCCTATGTCCAACAGTGGACTACAATGCTGATGATGTTTTATTTAAAAAAAAAGTAATAAGAATTATCTCCACTTTTGTGCTTGTCAATTATAAAATTTTCGCGATAAGGTATATTTTTTCTTGTAACGCCTAGAGCTATTGTGTACCTATTTATAAAAAAAAGCATAAAATATATACTTTCTAATTTTTTAAAAAATAATTAAGATGATAGTCAAAGCGTCCTTGTCATCATTACAGGTCTGGTGGGGCATTGGAATATTCTTTCTACAGCTTAATGAAACAAATTATAGTTTTTTGAACCTTTATAAATAAAAAATAATCACACATTTACTAGTATCAGCAATTTTTAATTCGTTTTTCAATGATAAATCTAGCTAATAGCAAAATAGAGAACAAGGCTACCTATTTGTGTACTTATCTCAATGACGTCAGATACAACTATTTTCCTACACAACAGAATCAAGATTTTTGACAGGCCCACTTAGAAACGGCCGATTTATTCCCATGTCCCGTCAAATTAGAGAAATTTCAGTTTTTTTAAACATAACTTACGTCTGAAAGATTGAAGACATTCATTTGTATTAATTTTTCGCTAAAATACTTTGTTGATTCTTTGCAAGACTAGGTTTTGTAGACGCATTGTAGAAGAGAATGCTCATAACCGCGTTAGATTCATAAATAAACATAGGTAGATAGTCTTTATTTTACATCAAAAATTTACTTATATTTAGTTTTTCTAACGTAAAGTTAAAAGTGATAAGGAATCTGTGTTGAAAACCAGCGTTGCACTTATTTATCGATAGACTAGAGACCCGCCCCAGCTTCGCACGAGTGCAATTTGTCTTGTATTTCCTGCCTCATTTCCATCTTCGAGGCGGGGTGGGTCCCACATACCCCGCTGCTCCCCCAAGCAGCGGGAATGCATAAATGCATTTTCCCCGGTAACAAAAAAGGGGGTATCACACGCGCGTTCAACACTAACCCCCGGCTGCCGACTTAGCATTTTCCCCGCGGGCTCCGGATGGTAGGGCATAGCGAATCTTCGCTCGAATTGAGCCGCCCGTCCGGGGAAGGACCTCCACCCTGTAGAATACCGCAGTCAAATTACCTCTGGGTCGTGTTTCTGCCGGTGAGTAGAGTTTCCAGAGCTCGTGGGGGTTAGGGTTGGGCCGGCATGGCGGTGAGAACTGACAGGTAACTGACCAGTTACCTGCCCGTTGTCACAGCGACTTGGGCTTCTCTTTCGCTTTCCCACAGGCGTAGCGTAAGCCATTATGTCGAGTTACTATTAAAAAATACATAGATGCGATAAACGATTGAGCATTGAGGCCACACCGGTCAAACCCCTATTCCGTTCTAGAGTGTTAATTATATCATGCTTTAAGGAGAAGTCCGATCCGAAGGCTATAAAATCAAATTAATCGTCTTAGTCGCGCGCGTTACGTCGTCGTAAATACGATTCGCTATCAGTAACATTTGCCAACTGCCGTTAGCTGGACGTCTCTGATAGTTATATTTATTGCTTCGTGATATTTATTAGTTCCCCTGGTGTTATCTATAACTATTGCATAATTACCTAAGGAAAGGGAGCAATCCATCATCTTTCGCTCCAAGCCAACCTCACCTGCCGATGGTGCATCCTGCCGAATAACAAAGAGAGAGAGAGGGAGGTATAAGAGAGGTAGGCCATAGCGAATCTTCGCTCGAATTGAGCTGCCCGTCCGGGGAAGGACCTCCACCCTATAGAATACCGCAGCCAAATGACCCCCGGGTCGTGTTCCTGCCGGTGAGTAGGGTTTCTGGAGCTGGTGGGGGGTTAGGGTTGGGCTGGCATGGCGGTGACAACTGACAAGTAACTGCCCAGTTACTTGCCCGTTGTCACAGCGATTTGGGCTTCTCTTTCGCTTTCATCAGGCGTAGGGAAGCCATCATGAGCTACTATAAAAAAAAAAACGAGGCGCTGGTAACCGACCAGTGGCGGAATAACCATGACAAATGAAGGCGTAGCTAAATACCTTAGACCGGAGCGAGAAGCTACGCCCTGCGATCGCCAACCCGTTAATGATGATGATTGTAGTGAAGCGGACTGCGATGATGATGATGATGATTACCAGTGAACTACTGAAACTCGTAAAGCGGTATACCCGCACCGGATTGACCGCTCACTAGATTAAAATTCATTTCTCGCTAGTAAACATTTGTCGAGGCTAAATTACATTTGCCAGTAATCCGTTGATCTGTCAACGTGTCGTATGCATAAAAGATGCACTTGGAATAGCTCCAAATTGTCCAGGGTTCTATTCTCGGCGCCATAACTCAGGTGCGGTAGTCCAGTTGTTTTGTTTTGAGGAAACGTATGCCGGTTTGATTTTAATAGTCTTTGCTGGTATGTTTTATGAGTTGCTTCTAAGATTGGTATCTTATCGATGCTTGTTGCTTGTTTGAAGAAAAAATAATGCATGGTCATACTTTATGTACAGTTCCACACAGAGACACAAATCAAGTTAATCTGCCTAACGAACGTGATCATACTGACCAATAATTATGTCTATCTGCTTAGATTATGATTATTATGTGTCTAAAATCATTAAATATAAATAAGACATACCACCCTGGGCCACACAGCGCCACCTACATACATTGTTTATTAATTTAAAGTTATGTTAGTGTAAGAAATTATAGAATCATCTACCAGGGGTCAATGCGTGCGAAGATTCGCTGTGCTCTTCTACCTCTCTTACATTTCTATCGCAGAACTGATTTATCTGTGGTGTAGGTACTTTCTGAAGTAGATACCGCACATAGAAGGCCCATGTCCAGCTGTGGACTGGTCAATGATAATGATGATTATGAAGCCACAAAATGTCAAATGACAGGCTATCGATTGCTTAAATGTTGCCATTATTTAAGACTAAAAGAAATCCAGACGTAGATAAAACACTTTTCATATCATCACATTGTTTATCTCAATCTAGGTATTCAACACATAATCATATTTTACTGCAACATCTGGTTCTATCCTGTCACAATCTTATTTTGCGCTCTAACTACCAAAATATACAGCTCAAATTACATTGAGATCCAAAATGGAAGTCTAACCTATTTATATTTTGAGTTCTAATCAATGGAGAACAAGGTCGGAAATAGGTTGTGCTGAAAAAGGTTTAATACGCGGAGTCAGCCATTGCTATGTGTTCGGCCGTTAGGTCCAAATTGTATGTAATTTGCACTCCATTGCTTAAAATAACTATTTGCTTACTGTTATTGTATTAAAAGATGTAGATAACACTTTTATTTATCTGTTAACCCATTTCCTTTGATATGAGAACCTTTAAACGAGGCGTGAAGAATAAAATATGAGCTAGTCGGGCACTGCTGGACATATGCCTCTCCAGTCGTTTCGAAACCTGGAGACTTTGTTAATATCGCTACGCTAGGCAGGCAGGTTGGCTATAGCAGGGCGTAGCTACTCGCTCCGGTGACGCTGGTGCCTGTAATTGGCCTGTAGTATTTTAGCTATGCCATGACTGGCTCGGTGGCTCAATTGGTAGTGACCCCTGCCTTCTGAACCAAGGGTCGTGGGTTCGATTCCCACCCGGGACAAACATTCGTGTGATGAACACTTGTGTTTGTTCCGTGTCTGGGTGCTTATATTTGTATTTAAGTATTTATTTGTGGTACCATCGTTGTTCTGACACCCATAACACAAGTGCTTAAGCTACTTACTTTTGGATCGGAGCAATGTATGGATCTTGTCTGATATTTATAATATTTATTTATGCTTTAACTTTGATGGTTAAGTTGCCACCAGTCTGTTACCTGAGCGTCGTTTGTCATTCAGCAGGATGCACCACGGGTGGCTTGAAGCGAAAAGATGTTGGAGCACCCTTATATCCCCAAAGACAGGACATAGTACAAAAAAATCTTTCTACTGCACTATCGGAACCCCTAAGTGTACATAGCTGCGGCGTGCTGTGGCGCGCTGCGGCATGCTACGGCACGCTTCGGCTCGTGCATGAAGCACGTGCATCTCTCTGATGCAAATATCGGGAAGCCGGCCCCAAGCCGTTTTATAGCTAGCCTTAAGGAACAAGCGGAAGCGGAAATACATTAAATAAATATCAGACAACATCACATAGGTACATTGCTCCGATCCCAAAGTAAGTAGCTTAAGCACTTGTGTTATGGGTATCAGAACAACGAAGGTACCACAAATATATACTTAAATACAAATATAAACACCCAGAAACGGAACAAACACAAGTGTTCATCACACGAATGTTTGTCCCAGGTGGGAATCGAACCCACGACTCTTGGTTCAGAAGGCAGGGGTCACTACCAATTGAGCCACCGAGCCAGCCAAGCCAAGCCAGCCACATTACAAGTTAAAACCCATATTGTCATCATATTATCAAGTTGCAAAAGTCCACTGCTGGACCAAGCATCCCCCGAATGACAATTGTCATTTGGAGAGATTTTCCTATATATATCTATCTATCCACCTACTGTTTGCGGTATAACCATCACGATTGAAGGCTTAGCCAAATACCACAGGCCGATGACGGGCAGCAGCGTCACCGGAGCGAGGAGCTACCTGCGATTTTTTTTTATAGTGGCTCGACATAATGGCCTCCCTACACCTGATGGAAAGCGAAAGAGAGGCCCAAGTCGCTGTGACAACTGGCAAGTAACTGGTCAGTTATCTGTCAGTTGCCACTGCCATGCCGGCCCAACCCCCCACGAGCTCCAGACACCCTACTCACCAGCAGAAACACGACCCGAAGGTCATTTGGCTGCGGTATTTTATAGGCTGATATAAACCCAACCCGCCTGTCCAGATCGGCGATTATGAGAAAAGCCTTCGGTTTTTACCCAAAGTGACGAATAACTAGAGAGGCCTACGTCCAGCATCGGACTGTTATAAGCTTGTCATAATGTGGTCTGTGTGATCTATTTGTGCATTAAATCTATTTAAATAATACTACGGCAAGATAATGGGGATCATTTAGTCCGTATTTTAGATCATAAAAATATATTAGACACGTATTTTTCCTTTTTTCATTTAAACAAAAAATAACAAAGATACAAGGCATCAAAATTTAGGAGTGGGGGTCTTTGACGTTACTTAGTGGCGAAAAAACTCCCACTCTGTGACGTCACGCGTAATTTTAACGGGCTATATCTTTGTCATTTTTGGTCTAATTTACAAATGAAAAAATACGTGTCTTTTATTTTTAAACAATCTAAAAGATAGACTTTTTACATTTTTTACGGAAACAGGCCTATTATTGCAAGAAACTGAAAATATTCTGCTCAAAGCCTTTTCAATTCTTTGGCTCTTAACTTGGACCAAACGTAAAGTCTTAAAATAAATACCAGTATATTTACACCTTGTGTCGTATTTCAAGATCTTCTCAGAATGTACATGGCCATTAATTTATGTACAGTCAGATTCAGATACATTGATTTTTTTGATTAAACTGACATGAATCATAATGTACCTATATGTATATTTGTAACCCCTTATTCTTACTTGTGAAATACCTATTGTGAAAGATAACTACTGTGACAATAAATAAAATTATTGTTATTAACAGAAAATGTTTACTTAGTTCGATTCCCGGTGGGGCCAATTAAGAAACGATTTTTCCTATACTGGCTTTGATCTGAATATTCTGGACGACGTCCCCAGTCCAAGTTTATTTATTTATTAATTTAAAGTATCTCTTACTATTAAGGAGACTCTTATCCAGTGGCGTAACTACAGGGTGGCATGTCGGCAAAATGCCACGGGCCCCCAGCCGTAAGGGGCCCCCGGTCAGAGGAGAATCCAAACTGCCAACATTTATTATTACACATTTAGTGAAAATCTGATGAATTTGCCACGGGCCTCGAATGGTATAGTTACGCCACTGCTCTTATCGCCATTCTACCATCCCTCATTTCTCATCAAGAACTGTTCGTTTCCAACGACCGTTTTTCCCACGTATATGCAAGCTCCGGAAAGCAAGGGTGTTTCCTAAAGAGAGTTCTTTGCTCATCTTTGCTCACAGTACGCAGTGGCTTAGCAATGCCGGCCTTATAGAGTCTATGTGCGGCGATAACCGTTTAACATTGTATTTTAACGTTTAACATTAGTAATAAGAAAGATATTATTACTACGAGTACAATAAGAAAACCCACTTATATTAGCAAAACGTCACATGTATTATACTTTCCACATATTACCATTAACTGTTTTTGTAATATGATATGCTCATTAAAACATTTGAATTTGCACATCAAATGAGCGAGCGGGCCTTGCTTGTCTGCCATCCTTAGTAATAAAAAAAGAAAACTACTTACTTAAAAATATATAATAGCAAAACTTGATCTCTATACAAAGCTGACTGTACCCATATTCATTTCAATAAACTTACATTAATTCCCGGTTCTCCTCAAACTTTAATCGAAAGTTTACATTAAAACTGATGTATGCAAAGTTATGACGTTATGTACGAATAGTTTAACCGTTGAATGTTGTTCTAAAAACGTCGGCACACGGATTTTTAGCCACATGGCCACTTTTGAAATGATGTGTTTAGATTTTAGATTGAATTTGAGTGATTTACTATGTTCTGTAGATATTTTGTAATACTTCCTGATTTAGGTATATACTTAATAACGTTCTCCTAACCAAGATTCACTAACAATTAAATAACCAAAGAAGAGTAGATAGCAACTCTAAGCGAGTTTAGGGTCACTGCCGGTCTTTTAAATATAAATGCACTCGTTTCTTGAAGGTTCCTAAGTCGTAGCTATTCGGAAAGATTGTCGCAGGAAGTTGGTTCGACAAAACCGAGGCGCGAGGCAAGAAGTTCCGGGGAAGGACCTCCACCCTATAGAATACCGCAGCCAAATGACCTCCGGGTCGTGTTTCTACTGGTGAATAGGGTTTCCGGAGCTCGTGGGGGTTAGGGTTGGGCCGGCATGGCAGTGGCAACTGACAGGTAACTGACCAGTTACTTGCCAGTTGTCACAGCGACTTAGGCTTCTCTTTCGCTTTCCATCAGGCGTCGGGAAGCCATTATGTCGAGCTACTATAACAAAAAACTTCTTTGCATCTATCACTATCGACATTTGTGTTGGGTCACCAATCAACCGAACGAATACGTTGCAAATGCAACCAAATTCTGCGTCCTCGGTGGCCGCTCCCGCATGAATAATGGAAGCCAAAAAGTGCTATGCATAACTTTTGGAATTCGCCGTTCGCCTGGAATTGAGAGGGTCTGGAATCTAGTGGAATATGGAATAAGAGGATGCTTCAAGTTTCGGTGGGAGTAATAAATAATACAGACGATTCATATCGGACATCTGATCTCAAACTAAGGTGTTCCTTATACTATGAGTACAGATGTTCAGTTGGGGTGCCTCCCAGAACACCTGGACCCGAAACAAATTACAAAAGTACATTGATTATTAAATTGACTCGAACACGGAACCTTCGGGGCGTCCGCGCTTAACGCTTGAGGATTTACTCGTAATTGCCGCGCTGGGCAGGCGGGTTGGCGATCGCAGGGCGTAGCTCCTCGCTCCCGGTGTCGCTGCTGTCCGTCATCACAGGCCGATGACAGACAGACAGGCGAGAGTGGCTTGGAGCATAAACATGATGGATGCCACCCTTATTGACTGCTCAGTATTTTTTTTATTGCACAGTATCTCAATATCTTTGCATCAAGAGGAAAATATGGCGCCTGCCTACAATATAAAAAAAAATATTTTCTATCAAAATGCAACCTATGTTCTGTGCATGCATCCCTACGTTAACACTGGCCACGCGGATTTTGAACATTTGAATTTCGAATTGTTCCGGCACCGCGCCGAATCCCGACGGTCAATTTTTTGTACCAGTACGTGTTCGCAACTTCGCTGTTCACTGTTCGAATTTTGAAATTCGAAAATGTTGGCTCGATTGCTCGAGTTTCATGGTTCCATTTTTTTTATGAGAGGCTGCCTTTTTCTCAATAATTATGAAAACAAAATAACCGGAAGAAAATAAAAGTCAGTAACGTTACTCACTCTATTTTTTTGTTTTGATTGTTATCAATTGATTATAATTTAAACACGTGACTACGTTCAACCAATCAAAAGGGCGGTTTTAAAAGTTCAGGTTTAATATCAAATTTAACTTAAGAAACATTAATATTATAAGATAAACAAAGTAAATTTACCAATATCGCTACTCGCTGAACATGAAGAATACTGCATACCTGTCAAAGAAAAACACAAGTTCAGAATGAGTTCAATGAAAGCCGAAACCGATGTAGGTACTCAAGTGGACTCGACTACCAATGTACTTTAATAGGTAACATATGATTTTAATGAAAAATATGAAGAAATAAATAATAACCTAAGACATGCCACGCTGGACCCCACATCGTCATCTAGCCCCAAACTAAGAAGCTTGTAGGTACTATCTATGGGTGCTAAACAACTGATAAACTTGATTAGTTTTATAAGAATTGATTTCATGAAAGTTGTAATTATCATGTAAGCGACTTTGTAAGTCTCTATAGAAATAAACTCTTTTACATAAAGTATGTCTCGGATAGAGACAGAACCTACAGACAACTATTGCCTCAGAAACACTTAAACACACACACACATACACACACACACACATATAAAAAATGTTAATAGTCACCATTAGATACTGCGATACAGGCCTGCGAGCCTAGTGCAGTATCTATAGTAACACAAACTGTAGCAGTATTATGTTTATAAATGATTTTATTATCATTATAATAGAAAGTAGGTATAACCTCCAAATTACTCATTGGGCCAGTCCACCTTATTAAATCAGGTCTCTAACTAATTCCGCGGGGAACAGAACTCTAGATCTTAACTAGACATGTCGGCCACTAGATCTAGATCGCCTAGGTAATTCTGTTCGTTTGCATGCTCATTGGGTTAAGTTTGTGGGCTAAGCACTTAGGTTGACCTAGCTCTTGGATTAAGTCTAGTGTCGGGATGGTATCGATTGAAATTGTCGGTAGTTTTTTTTATATATATTGGCTCGACATAATGGCCTGCCTACGCCTGATGGAAAGCGAAAGAGAAGCCCAAGTCGCTGTGACAACGGGCAAGTAACTGGTCAGTTACCTGTCAGTTGCCACCGCCATGCCGGCCCAACCTTAACCCCCCACGAGCTCCGGAAACCCTACTCTTCGGCAGAAACACGACCCAGAGGTCATTTGACTGCGGTGTTCAATAGGTTGGAGGTCCGGCTCAGTTTGAAGATAGGGAGTTAAGGGAGCGACCTATCATCTTTTCGCTCCGTGGTGCATTCTGCTGAATGACGGACGAAATGTTGGCAACCGACTGGTGGCGGTATAACCATCACAACGGAAGGCGTAGCTAAATACCACAGGCCGATGACAGGTAGCAGCGTCACCGAAGCGAGAAGCTACGCCCTGCGATCGCCAACCCGTCTGTCTAACGTGGCGATATGGGTATAGGCACGAACGGAAATAAGAAAGGGGTGTCCCCGTACCCCCCCTGTTTTTGCCACGCACAGTTCCTATGAAAATATTGGTTATGGAATCTCCTCTTTGTATTTGCTCCGTGGGTATAGGTATCCTCCTGATGTTTGCCCTAAGTGGCGAGCAACTGGAGAGGCCTATGTCCAGCCGTGGACTGCTATATACTGATGATGAAAACTTACACACGACAATTGAAACACAATACAAAATTCATTTCAAGCCTTATACATTTCAATTCATACTGAGCCGGGAAAATTCTAAGTCCCATGTCGTGACAAGCGATAAGGCATTTTGTGACTTAAGACAGTACAAATAAGGTTTAAAATGGTGTCAGTTTACTTGGTTATTTGTTTTTATTTACCGGGTACGGGTGACATCTTAGCCACTTCGCTTGGTATATTTGTGTAGCAATATTGCTCCCTCTTACTAGGGAATAAGAAGTAGAGGCGGCAATATAGTTGAACAAATACAGGTATATTGTTATAACAATGAAAACTGAGTCTATTTTGTTTGTTTACATAGGTTCGAGGTCCTTTTTTTATTGTAGCTCGACATAATGGCTTCCCTACGCCTGATGGAAAGCGAAAGAGAAGCCCAAGTCGCTGTGACAACGGACAAGTAACTGGTCAGTTTCTTGTCAGTCGCCACCGCCATGCCGGCCCAAACCTAACTCGGCAAATCTAGGCTAACAACTTAACACAATTGTAACAATTACTTCATTAAATGTTCGCATGACATATCCCAATAACGTTTCACACGTGAAAGTAATAAAAAAAGTTACACATGATCCCAGTCATCGTAAATAACAGATACACTGGTGGAAATGGCGGCGGTGAAAACAGGAAAATGAGTTTTATTGTTACGTTAGTAAAGTGTAATTTGTCTTTGCATTTAAATGTCGGTATTTTTTCGCTGGCGTCTAGCGGTCTATGGTTTTATTGATTTTATAACGTTTTTGCAGATTTTATTAATGTTCGGTCAGTGATATTAGGAATTACTTTTAATAAAGTAACGAAACCTTTCTGCCAAGTTCAATCCCCTGACTGGCTCGGTGGCTCAATTGGTGACCCCTGCCTTCTGAACCAAGGGTCGTGGGTTCGATTCCCACCCGGGACAAACATTCGTGTGATGAACACTTGTGTTTGTTCCGTGTTTGGGTGTTTATATTTGTATATAAGTATTTATTTGTGGTACCTTCGTTGTTCTGATACCCATAGCACAAGTGCTTTAGCTACTTACTTTGGTGTTAGAGCAATGTATGTGATGTTGTCTGATATTAAAAAATATATCATATTAAAAAAAATCCCCGCACAGTACAAACTTTAGTGAGTAAAGACAGTTTGTATTGGTCTGGATGTTTGCTATGTACCTATAATATAGATAGCCATATTTTAGCTCCAAGCCGCTCACCTGCCCGTGGTGCATTCTGCTGAATAACAAACGAGGCTCCGACAACCGACTGGTGGCGGTATAACCATCACGATTGAAGACGTAGCTAAATACCACGGGCCGATGACAGGCAGCAGCGTCACCGGAGCGAGAACTACGCCCTGCGATCGCCAACTAGCCTGCCCAGCATGGCGATAATGGGTATATACCCATACGGAGGATATCCTCCAGATGTTTGCCCTGAGTGGCGAACAACTGGAGAGGCCTATGTCCAGCAGTGGACTGCAATAGGCTGATGATGATGACAGGTTACTACCAAATGAGCCATCGAGCAAATCTGTATCAATGTACAATAAAGTCTTTCTATCTACCTAAAGCAGAGGTCAAAGCCCAAAGGTCCTCTTTGTATTTGCTCCGTGCTCTGCACCCACCTACCCCGCGGTCAGTCAGACCTTCGGGTCGTTTAATTGTCTCCATACGGGTCATTTGTCGGAACTTTGCACCGGAGATTTAACTGCCAACAGCCGTGTATGTTTATCGATAACCCTCTCGTAGGGCACAATGGGGGATTGTTCGAAGGGTTGATAACAGGCCTTTGAGCGATGAGTCTTGTGTAAAGCTTGATGAATGAGGGACATACACTTATCAAGTTTAGAACAGCTTTGCAATTTATTCAGCAAGAGTTCTACCAGCCAGACACAAAAGATTGGTTTTATATATTTGACACAATATTAACTTTTAAATTTAGGCATCCAAGCACAAATGGTCGGAAACTCACTCAGACACCATAAACACATACACCTGCATGCTAATATTTCACTGATGTTGTTGTAAGAATAGGTTTAATTAAGTTTATTGTTAAGAGCATTTCATGATTTTTGTAAACACAGGGAAATGTAGAATTAGCTATGTCACCGGAAAATAGCAAGAGTCGTAAGTTGATCAATTTCCTAGGTAGTTGATTAACTTTCGGAACATAACAAACGGTAGTTGAAATATATTATTTTACGCAATGGATTTCAGTTAGTTGATCAATTTACGGTAGCCTGACAGTCATTTAATAATTTACGATTTTGATACAAGTAAAATCGTCCTCAAATGGGCCAATCGTTGCTCAATGTTCTATTTTACGGTGCACTATTACCCGTAAATTAATACACTGTTCCCTGATTGGTTGCCGGGATAACGCCACGTGAGCCTTTGAACCAATCAACGTTCACCTCACCTTCGTCGGATGATTTTACGGCAAGACCCCGTATAATGATCAATTTACTAAAATACATACGTTAAATAATACATTTCAACTGCCGTTTATTATTTTCCGGAAGTTAATCAACTACCTAGGAAACTGATCAACTTACGATTCTTGCTATTTTACGGTGACAGCTATACCTATTTTTATGACTAAATAAATAAATAATTTTGGCACAAGTGTAAAATTATTAAATAAGTTACCAGCCCATATTATGTCTATGCCTAAATTTAAGTTTCACATGAAATTACTAAAAGGGGCTACTATAAAGGTGAGGATAGGTAGATCACCTTAGCCCATTGACAAACGCAATACCATAGATTACACAGAATACATAGGAATATAAGACATTATCCTAATAATAAAAGGTTATAAAAACCGCGGATATAACTCACGACTCGTGAGCTAATCCCGTGTTTGGTTAGGACGGACAGACGGCAATTTATTAGTTTCTGTATGTATTTTTGCGGTGGAGCCTCTGTTTTGCTTGGTACTAAAGTAATATGAGATCGTGTTATCCAATTTTGGTGGCAAAAGCCATGATAACATGTTATAAAGGTGTTTCTGCACTGGGAAAATTCTCTGGTAATAGATACATAGGTACGAGTAGATAGATATTCTTGGGGCAGGCGGGTTGGCGATGGCGCGATCCATTCATAGGGGCGTAACGGTGTGGTGGGTGCAGCCACACCGTTGCACGAGGTCCGCCCGGGGAGCACTCTATTGCTCCCCGGAACCGGGGCAGGGGTATTTGCCCTCCCCGGACCAGGAGTGCCAGCCGCTTATCATCTGCGGCTGGCCAGGGCAGGCAGGGATGTGACCGTATGCTTGGGCGCTACCCGTGTCCCTGCAACTTGCTGCCCACTGGCGACACAGGAGGGTTTAGTGGGTATGCCCTCCCTTTTTGGGAGGCGTGAGTCCCACACACCATGCCGACATGACGCCGCCATGACGCCCCCCGGAGACGACATGAAGGTGCCTAATGCATTCCCCTCTATAAAAAAAAGGCGGGTTGGGCGTTGCTCCTCGCTCCGGAGACGCTGCTGCCCGTCATCGGCCTGTGGTATTTAGTTACGCCTTCAATCGTAATGGTTATTTCGCCACTAGAGCCTCGTTTGATATTCAGCAGGATGCACCACGAGCGGCTTTGGGCGAAAAGATGATAGGTCGCTCCCGTACATCCTATAAAGTTCTGCAACAAAAGTTAAAGCTAAAAGTTTTTTTTTAATGCGTGAGGCGGTGAGTAAGGGGCTGCACAGACAACAGGCTTTTTGTGCGATAGAGTCTGCGTCTGAGACATTTAAAAAGAGCGTCTAGGTCCCTACAGCTCTGCCGACAGAATGATCGAAGATGTGCGTTGAGTCTGTGAAATATCCGCGGCAGATTTTTGCGCGGTGTGTGCGTTACTGCATATAATTGTATCACAGACTAAAAAGTGCGTCACGGATAGTCTGTCGTCTGCGCTGCCCCTAAGTGTGATGCCTGATGGTAAGCAGTCGACACCGCCCATGGAAACCCGCAACTCTAATCGAGTTTAGGTCGCTGCTGGCCTTTTAATTTTTTTTTAAAGTATAATTTATTTATACTTTAAATCAACGTTATTTAGAGCAGTATTAATGACGATGTAAACATACAAAATATTTACACTAACACTAGTCACAACTACAATAAACCTTAAGTTTTATCGCCCTGTCTTTCCGTCCTGCCCAAACAGTGGATTAGACGCCACATTCCGATCCCCGTCTAGGTATTAATATATAAGAAAGACGCATTATTTTTTTGTAGAAATTCCCTTGTTTTATAGATGTCGTAAAACCGTTACGATTTCAAATATAAAAATGGCTTATTTATTGCGTTTTCATGATGGCTGTAAATTAATTTGCATCGTACAAAGTAAAAACAATGTTTGTTGAGTGACCTTTTGGACTAGTGGTCGCAAGCTACCTAAGAACCGAGTCGTCCCATGTTCGATTACAGAGGGTCTACAACAGAGCTTATTTATTATCTACTGAACTTTTGACGACCAGTTTAAGTAAATAAATAACCAAAGACATGCCACACTGCGCCATCTATACCCAAACTACGCCTAAACTTGTACTATGGGTACTAGACAATTGATAAACTTACTTAGATACCATTTTTTTTACATTTGTTTTGTAAATAAATACATTTATACATAGAAAACACCTAGACCAACACAAACAGAAATGTTTGTACTGGGGATCGAACCTAGAACCCTTGTTTCAGAAGGCAGAAGTCACTACCAAATGAGCCATCGGGCCTATCAATGAAGATCATAGTATGTGATATTGCCTAATATATGTATACTAGCTTTTGCCCGCGACTTCGTCCGCGTGTTTAAATTTATACATACAAAAGTTTTTTCCCGCTAACTCCCGTTCCCGTGGGAATTTCTCAAAATACAGCCATAACAAAACTTTATATTTACTAAGGTATCTGCATGCCAATTTTCAAGCGTCCTAACTTAAGCGGTTTAGATTTTTCATACAAAAGGATTTTCCCGCTAATTCCCGTTCCCGTGGGAATTTCGGGGAATTCCTTTCTTAGTGCACCCCTACGGGTACCTAAGCTACGTCCCTTCCAAATTTCAAGTGCCTACGTTTAGCCGTTTGGGCTGTGCGTTGATATGTCAGTCAGTCAGTCAGTCAGTCAGTTTCTCCTTTTATATATATATAGAAGATAAAGTCGGGATTATCGGATGCTGGCTATAAAAGATATTTGCAATAAATTTAATGGATATAGTACCTGTGTCTAGAAAGTGTCTGTATTAAATGAAATATGTATTGTGTGTGTGCATAGTGTGTAGAGGTATTAGTATCAGACAAAACATCAGCCAACGTTTGGCTTAGTTTGAGGCTAGATGGCGATGTGTGGCCCAGCGTGGCATGTCTTGGGTTATTTATGTTAATTATTTACATACATACTTACAAATATGTAGTAATTTTAGTAAAAACTAGAAGTACCGAAAGAGAAGAAGAAAACCTAGCTTTTAATAAAAAAAATAAAGCTAGACATTTTATTTATTGACTAAGACTTCTATGCTATGGTATAAGGGTTTACCGTTTTCACCTTCTAAGGGACGCAACCCTAAAACAAGTTGTTTTGCTACATAATATGACGTCACTAAATCTCAAAAGGGACATTTTGGGGTATTACGCCCTAATGTGTTCCAAATGACCCCGGCACCTGCCGTTGGACCATTATGACTTATCTTTTATGGACCCCTAAGCCGGATTAGAGGATTTCGCAACTAATGTCTGTTTAATATTAAGTATGAGGTAAGTGCTCACTCATCTAGCCAGAGGGTCCATAATCAAGTTATGTTTTTTTAAAAGCAATTTTTACCTTTTCCGCCCCTGGCGATACAATGATATCCTTAACCTAAATGTTGACTGAAAGATATAATAAATAAATAAGTAACCCAGGACATGCCACGCTGGGCCACACATCGCCATCTAGCCTCAAACTAAGCCAAAGCTTGTACTATGGGTACTAGACAACTATGCCGAAGCCAGTTTGTTCGTGGGGGGGTTAGGGTTGGGCCGGCATGGCAGTGGCAACTGACAGGTAACTAACCAGTTACTTGCCAGTTGTCACAGCGACTTGGGCTACTCTTTGGCTTTCCATCAGGCGTAGGGAAGCCATTATATCGAGCCAATATAAAAAAAAAAGTTTGTACCTATTGGTCTATGGCTTGTACTATGGGTACTAGATGGCTCGTGGGGTTAGGGTTGGGCCGGCATGGCAGTGGCAACTGACAGGTAACCCCGGTAAACGCTGCTGCCTATTTTCTGATATTCACACAGGCAGGTGCGGTGGGTATGCCCTATTGTGCCTGTCGACCTAACTTTTGGACCTCACGACTGCTTACCATCAGGTGGAGTGAGGTCATCCTGAACGCTCTTTTTATAAAAAAAAACCCTCAGTTGCCTTTTACGTCACCAGCCTACACCTAATCCAATATAAAACCTTTTAATCTGGTCAAATCATTAAAAAATACCTACATAACAAAAAATCTTTTTCCTTTGCAAGTCCTTATTCCAACAAAGACGTAGTACACATAAAAAAAGCGAATAATTCACCACATTCCCCAGTGTGTAACATTATATTTTCTTAGCAAACTCAAGCTTTTAATATTGCAAAGTTGTTTCTGCCTTCATTTCCTCAAAGAGCCAGAACCAACAGAGCATAAGACTTGGATATTTGCAAACTACAGTTCGGTAGTGTAGTTCGCAGTAGTGACGGGAATAATAGTTCACGAATGAGAACGCTTAGTTTACCCCGCTCATGAACGAACGAAATAATACAAATCAGGCTCTTTCTCTTACTGTGGGCGTCGTAAGAGTCGTCTGTCCCTTAGTCGATGGACGGTATATATGCTTGAAACTTTTCAGCCAGTGGTAAGGTTTATCTGGCTGGTTGGAGATCACTGTACGACAGTATGACAGTACACATAGCAACACATCCATATACTCGTAGTAGCTCGGGTCACGTTCCGGGATTAGTTTTAGCCAGATCTATCATATAGGTTTCCGTAGCGATAGTCACAAGTTATTGATTTGGTTACTTATCCAATGCCGCATCAAATTAGGCTTCAGTTTTAAAGAGAAGCCTAATTTGATCTAAGATAATTTGATCTAATATGAAAGCTACGATGTGCTATGAAAAGACGATCATTTTTCAATACAAAACAAAAAGTACTGTCTATGATCCCCTTTCATTAACTATGGAACTACAATGCGGCATAAGGGAACTAATTCGCGTAGTTCATCTTTGGAACTAGTTCGCGAACTACACAACACTCACAGCAGTTACAGTGCAGCACCGACAAATATCCGTGACGCACTTTTTTGCAATTATATGCAGTAACGCACACGACGCGCAAAAATCTGTCGCGGATATTTCACAGACTCAACGCTCACGACGCATATCTTCGAATATTCTGTCGGCAGACCTAGACGCTCTTTTTAAATGTCTCAGACGCAGACTCTATCGCACAAAAAGTGTGCCGTCTGCGCTGCACCTTATTGTGCACAAATATTTGTCTCTCTATCAACTTCCGTATTGCGCCAGAACCTTAAAGTTGCTCAGCAAGCTATAAAAAACCTACGCTCAGCGTTTCTCTACGAGATCGAGTCCGGAGTGAGGTGATTCCACAGAGAACTAAAGTCATCGAATTAGCATGCTAAAGTGACAGTAGGCTGACCATATCAGCCGCAGAACCGTCAATATTTGGGGTAAACGAGTGGATATCGAGCATTGGCAAATGTAGTATGGGACGCCCTCAGGCGAGATGTAGTTCATCTTGCGAACTAGTTCATCTTGCGAACTAGTTCATCTTGCACACTAGTTCATTTGCGAACTATACAAGCCTGGTTCACAGCAGTTACAGTGCAGTGTACAGTTATTGTGAAACTTTGTTGCTTTATGTACGTCGAACACGTAACTGGGGATGCAATGTACCGTCATTCTTTGGGGACGCATGCCATGGTTGTTTGTAAGCTAAACTAATTAAGTTAACTGATTAAATAGTAAAAGAAACTGCTAAAGCTTGGCTTCAGTCAGAGTCATATTCACGGCCTCTGTGTGCGGTAAGGTCAAGCGACTTGATAATACTCATTTTATAACTAGCTGTGCCAGCGGCGTTGCACGCGTGTTAAAAATAACGGACTTTTTAAACAAATGGTGCCTTAGTTTTAAGTTTTTTAGACCTCTAGCAATACATTGGCGCATACCACATTCAATTCCATGCAGTAGTTTTCGCGAGATGCACGTTCAAACATACAGATAAAAATTTCTCCCGTTTTCCCAACACTTTCCTTCACTGCTCTGCTCCTATTAATTGTAGCGTGATGAAAAGTATTGCACAAAATGGTACAAAAGGCGAAATTAATGCTAGGCGCATTCTCTACCAGTCAACCTTTAGGTCATCCAGAGATTAGATTTATGGGCGGCACATAAATTATCTAAACTGGGTACCATTGAAGTCTCTCAGCGAGCTATAGAAAGGGCTATTCTTAGCGTTTCTCTAATAGATCCAATCCGAAATTAAATGATACCAAAGTCATCGACATATCTCATCAGATTAAAAATGAGAATTTTACTATAAATTGTTGTTACCGTCAATAAAGTATTACATTACTATAGCTAATTTTTCTAAAAAAAACAGTACTTCATAGACGTGACTTATCAAAAGAAAAAGAAACGAATGGACGAGTTACGAATCGTCTGCCCACTTTACAATATACCTAGTGGGCGTCCCATCATACTAAACATAATTCAACATTCAATTTCAAAGGTCACACCTACATCAGATAATATGAAACTTGTCAGTCACGAGTTTCGTCAAAAGCGATCTCATAGGCTAGATCTCTCTGACAGCTGTTAGATTTAACTTTAGTTGTGGGAAAACCTATCTGGAATCTTGTCTGATATAACTTTACACGCCGAGATACGTTTGTGACATACGAGCTTTGTGGATGTGGAGCGTTGAAATGTAGCATGTGAAAGCAAATTTTGGTTAGATACTTGAATAATAAAATTAAATAATGAGTTAAGTATGGGTGGTCCAAGTCAGTAAAGATAAACAAAAATAAATGCTTTTATAAACTTATTTACAACTAGCTGTGCCGGCGGCGTCACACACGTGGATATCGGTTTTCAAAAATAACGGACTTCCATAAAATGGTACCTAAATTTTAAGTTAGACTTCTAGCAATACATTGGTGAAAACCGCATTTAGTTCCATGCAGTAGTTTTTGCGTGATGCGCGATCAAACATGCAGATAAATATTTCTCCCGTTTTCCCAACTCTTCCCATCACTGCTCTGCTCCTATTAATTGTAACGTGTTGAAAAGTATACTATAACCTGCTCAGGACTATGAAGAATAATTGTACCAAGTTTCGTCAAAATCCGTCCCGTACTTTTTTTTCTATATCGAACATACAAACAGACAGCCAGACAAAAATTTTACTGATTGCATTTTTCCCATTTATAAATATTTTTTTTTATTAAAATTTTCACGTTTTTATTTTCAGCAACATAGTTGGGAGCAATAGTAAAATGAAAAATGATAATCTCAACCCATAACCGGTCTGTGGTATTTAGCTACCCCTTCAATTACTATGATGATTATACCGACATCAGTTGGTTGTCAGAGCCTCGTTTGTTATTGGACGGCATGCACCACGGGCAGGGCTTTGAGTAAAACGATGATAGGTCGCTTCCTTACATCCCTTAATTAAAAATATTTATACATGCCGTTCGACTCTAATAAAGAGATCCCGTCAAACATATCGTTAAGAATTCATTTTAACTATTCACCAAACACAGTGACAGTATCAATATGGAATACTGGCCGCTGTAACAAATGGCGGGTGTCATGGCCGTTTTGGCGCGAAACCACTATGTCACAATAAAATATGGCGGACATTATAATAGTGGCGGTTTTCTTCGGGAAACGCGGGTGTTACTTATTCAATATTGCTCTACGAGTTATGGTGTTGTGACGTATGATGCGATTTTATTATGTTGGCGTGATATAGGTTTTATTTTAGTACTAGCGACTCGTCCTCGCTTCGCATCGGGTATTTAACATTAACTAATAACAGATACATATACCTATTCTGTCACAACGTTTTCCCCGATTGCCGCACAGTACAAAAAATTGTGTGCAAAACATATTTGTATTGGTCTGGGTGTTTACTATGCATAATATGTATTTTAATAAAAAAAAAGTATCTAAGTAAGTTGATTACTTGTCTAGTATTCTTATTACAAGCTTCGGCTTAGTTTGTGGCTAGATGTGGCCCGGCGTGGCATGTCTTGGGTTATTTATTCATTGAAACGGGTCGTCCGATGGTCTGGTGAATCTTAATCTTAACTAATATTATAAAGCTGAAGAGTTTGTTTGTTTGAACGCGCTAATCTCAGGAACTACTGGTCCGAATTGAAAAATTATTTTTGTGATGAATAGACCATTTATCGAGGAAGGCTTTAAGCTATATAACATCACGCTGCTACTATTAGGAGCGAAGAAATAATGGAAAATGTCAAAAAAACGGGGAAATAATAACTATTCCACGCGGACGAAGTCGCGAGCACAGCTAGTAAATAATATTGTGCAAGCAAAAACAATTCCCATTAATATTATTTCAATTAAAACCTTCAACCAAAAAAATGGAATATACCCCAAGTCTAAATACGAGCGTCATTCATGTTGAAAAATATTGCTTTTTCTTTGGTCAAATAAACAGCGCTGAAAGGCTGAAAAGATCAGCCGCTGAATGCGTTTTCATAAAGCGCAGTTTTCAGCGAATGTGTTTTTCGTTCTGAAAAATTATTCGGATGTGGTTTGTGCTTCAATTAAAAATGGAAATGTTTGTTTAAACCGTATTAATATAAATAAAAAAATGGATCTTAAAAAATGATGGGCGCCTATAACTTTCGAACGACTGCACCAAATTGGATAAATTCGTTATAACAAATAGATAAAACAAGGAAGTCCTTGCTTGTCCTAGGTTTTAGCTTTTTTATATAGTAGCTCGTCATAATGGCTTCCCTACGCCTGATGTAAAGCGAAAGAGAAGCCCAAGTCGCTGTGACAACGGGCAAGTAACTGGTCTGTTACCTGTCAGTTGCCACCGCCATGCCAGCCCAACCCGGTGAGCGCGTTCCATTGCATAGTCTACCTACGATATCGCTAACAATCAGTCGAATTGCAAACTCACCCGCGCGAAGCCGGGGCGGGTAGCTAGTTTTAAATAAGTAAAACCTCTTTCCATATTTTCCGGAAAACATTAAACGTCGCTCACACTGTTAGGAAACAATTTATAACGATAAATCTTAGTTCGGTCGCTTTTAGTGGGTTATCAGCCCTCATAATCTGAAGTTTGATGTCGATATGGGTAGGTCATATTAATTCGTCGGTGGCGTAGTGGGATGGCTAACGTTTTGTTAACTGCGTGTTGGTCTAGTGAATGCAGCTGCCTGCGAAAGGTTCCGGTTTCGAACCCCGGGTAGAGTTGAATTTAAGAAATTACTCAGTCCAAGTTATGACTGATGCGTTTAAACCGATTCCGGCCTTGGAAAATGGCAGCTCTAACCGTAATTCAGTGAGGAGAGTATATCTTAACTAATATTATAAAGCTGAAGAGTTTGTTTGTTTGTTTGAACGCGCTAATCTCAGGAACTACTGGTCCGAATTGAAAAATTCTTTTTGTGTCGAATAGACCATTTATCGAGGAAGGCTTTAGGCTATATAACATCACGCTGCAACTATTAGGAGCGAAGAAATAATGGAAATGTAAAAATAAACGGAGAAAAAATAAAAATTCCACGCGGACGAAGTCGCGAGCACAGCTAGTCGCTAATATACAAAATTAACTTATTATGCTTGCCATACATACACTTAAGTTACCTATTCACAGGTAAACACCTAACTTAATGTATACAATTCGAAGGCTAAGTTTACGCGGAAACTTCGGTCGAACTCCCTAATGTCCTAACACAGTGAGGTAGATGCCGCTAGCATGAATAAACCTAAATCCTGAGTGTGGCTTGTGGACCTAACTTGGGTATTTTGTATGCGATACCAACTTTCAACAGTTGATAATCTAGTGCCGTCTAACGGAGGCATAATACATTATATGTACATCAAAGTTTTCAATGCTACTTGGTCGTACGGTGCATCATCATCATCATCAGCCTATCGCAGTCCACTGCTGGACACAGGCCTCTCCAGCTGCTCGCCACTTAGGGCAAACATCTGGAGGATATACCCATAATCGCCACCCTGGGCAGGCGGTTTGGCGAATCTTATTAGACCACCCTTATTCAGAGTTAGGGTCACTGAATACCGGGTGGTGTAATAACTGCTTTATGTTAATTGTGCAATGGTTTTGTATGGTTTGCAATATAAAGAATAGTTTTCTCCATATTTTATACTAGCTGTGCCGGCGGCGTCGCACGCTTGGATATCGGGTTTACAAAATAGCGAACTTCCATAAAATGGTACCTAAATTTTAAGTTAGACGTCTAGCAATACATTGCTGAAAACCGCGTTTAATTCCATGCAGTAGTTTTCGCGCGCTGCGCGATCGAACATACAGATAAAAATTTCACCCGTTTTCCCAACACTTCCCGTCACTGCTCCGCTCCTATTCATTGTAGCGTGATGAAAAGTATCCTATAACCTGCCCAGGTGTATGAAGAATAATCGTGCCAAGTTTCATTAAAATCCGTCCAGTAGTTTTTTTTTCTATAACGAACATACAGACAGACAGACTTACCCATTCTTCTATCTATCCTCTGCCCAAGGGTGCCTGGAAGAGATCGCTTTAAGCGATAAGGCCGCCTAATTTGTACTATGATATGTCTTTGTATCTAGTTTTAAGTCGACTATTTCGTGTGAAATAAAGAATATCTTTCTACCTTTCTTCTTTATGCGCCAGACAAATTCATACCACCTGGGCTCAAACTACGATCTTACCTTATACTATAGCTACCAGTTGATTACAGGGGGCCTCTCTCAGACCACCCAGACCCACCATTAAGAAAATGTAATTTCCTAAATTGCCCTGACCCGGAACCCGTTTCGAATCATTTTTTTGGCTTACCATTCTAACAATTGCTCCATTAAGGCAACTAAATCAAAAATAGAAAAGCCTAAAATCTTTACTACCTTCTAATTACGTCCGTTACCCTAATTAGCGTCTAATCTGCATGAAACAATCGGCTTGATTAGCTAGATTTCCATCAGCCAATTAGCCTTCTGCAACCGACGTTCGTTGATTGACTGCGCTGAGTGGACACAATCAGACCTCATTTTCATGTGTTTTCACTCATAAATTACTTAATTAGTCGTATTCTACTAATATTCATTATTTATTTTATTTTGGCACGGTAACAAAATACAATCAAAACACTCCTTATATTAAGTACATTACAGATTACACAGGACTAAATTTGTATTTCAAAAACAATCGAGCACAGCATTCGATTAATGTGTTTGAAATTAAGTTACAAAAAAAATACTTTGGTGTTAACTACCTACTTGGCGGAAAGATACAAATTAATATCCTTCGAACATCTTACACTTCTTAAAAAAGATCTGTGGATTTGATGAAA
This sequence comes from Conogethes punctiferalis, assembly GCA_031163375.1. NCBI lineage: Eukaryota > Metazoa > Arthropoda > Insecta > Lepidoptera > Crambidae > Conogethes > Conogethes punctiferalis. The sequence goes on from CM062099.1 coordinate 2,407,598, forward strand.
CATGTCAAGGTCCTCGCACAAAATGTTAAAGTTCCTACAAAATCGAATCAATAGATTATTGTGTTGTGTTGTGTATTTGTAAGGGGATATGAAACAGATGCTGTAAAAGGTCAGATTTGGACAAGAATTTCAGTGAAACACTCAGTGAAATAGTTATAAATGCGAAAGGATGTGTTGATTTAGTTAATAGATCTATACTAAATGTCTAAACAAGAAAACTGGAGAGATTAGGTACAAAAGCGTTTTGTTCCGTCGTGACATAATTAAATGAGTTTTCCGTCATACGTATTTCGTCCTACAAAGAAATTTCGAAGTAAGTATTACGAATATGTCGCAGTGAAAATGTTTTATTTTTTATTAATACTACCTGAAATGGAAATCTGATTTATACGTAGGTACATAAATTTAATAATTCAATAATGTAGCGGTCGGTGCCATGTTTTGTTGTGGAAAAAATATTTTTACCATGTATTTTATCGAAATGTTTATTTATTTATTGGGTCTTTTGTATTTATGCATTAATTAACAATTACATACTAAAATGCATATTAAATTTCAATATTTAAATGTTAAATACAGCGTGCAATAATGTTAATTATGTGTATGGCACACTAGCCAACAAATGTTTGTTTATTTTTACGCAATGTGAATTTATATAACAAAACAGTAAATAATGTGTATCTGTATTGAATAACTAGCTGTGCTCGCGACTTCGTCCCCGTGGAATAGTTATTTTCCCCGCGTTTTTTTACATTTTCCATTATTTCTTCGCTCCTAATAGTTGCAGCGTGATGTTATATAGCCTAAAGCCTTCCTCGATAAATGGTCTATTCAACACAAAAAGAATTTTTCAATTCGGACCAGTAGTTCCTGAGATTAGCGCGTTCAAACAAACAAACAAACAAACTCTTCAGCTTTATAATATTAGTTAAGATTAAGATTTATCAGGCAAGGTTCACTAATATTAAGTGTGCCTGTGAGTAAATAAATGAGGGATGTAAGGAACCATCATCTTTTCGCTCTAAACCACATCTGACCTCGCTGCATCCTGTCGAATAACAAACCAGGCTCTGGTAACAACTGAGGGCGTAACTAAATGCCACAGGCCGATGACGGGCAGCAGCGTCACTGGAGCGAGGAGCTACGCCCTGCGATCGACAACCCGCTTCCTTAGCGAGGCGATTATGGGTAGCCTCCAGATGTTTCAACAAAGCGGCGAACAACTCGAGAGGCCTAAGTCCAGCAGTGGACTGCAATAGGCTGATGATTATAACATAAATGAATAACCCTAAACATGCCACTCTCGGCCATGCAACGTTATTTAGTCCTTGTGTGTGTCTGTGGTTATTTTTGTCTATCATCCCTTTTCGTCCCTATGTTCCCACGGGATTTGTAGCTAAATATAAACTCCAATACTAATTCGCTCGTGTTTCAAATCGAAAATAGCAGTGTCCGGCGTGCGACCATTATTTGATCAATATCTGTAGCAATTTTCCTCTGAAAATGCCTTAATTCTCGAGGAATATTTGGTAAACAGTGAACATTCTCTGAGAAACCGCTTGAGAAACACGTCACGAATTTTTTCTTTATTTATAGTAGCTCGACATAATGGCTTCCCTACGTCTGACGGAAAGCGAAAGAGAAGCCCAAATCGCTGTGACAACTGGCAAGTAATAGTTTAGTTACCTGTCAGTTGCCACTGCCATGCCGGCCCAACCCTAACCCCCCACAAGCTCCGGAGACCCTACTCATACATTGCTATAATCCCAAAGTAAGTAGCTTAAGCACTTGTGTTATGGGTATCAGAATAACGAAGGTACCACAAGTAAATACTTAAATACAAAGATAAACACCCAGACACGGAACAAACACAAGAGTTCTTCACACGAATGTTTGTCCCGGGCGTGATTCGAACCCACGGCCCTTGGTTCAGAAGGCAGGGCAGGCCAGTCAACTTTCGGTCTTCTATCGGTGTGCTATGGAATGTGTATTTGATAACTCCTAGAGTTTAACCAGAAAGCTATAAAGTGTTACCTCTTCCAATCCACTTGTAATTTAATTAAATGCCAACCAATAAACTTTTAGAGGCGGCCCTGCGTTTTATGTCTTGTAACTATCAGGGGTGGGGTTAATAAAACACGTCCCAGAGAGGAGGTTGGAAATACATAAAATGATAGGTATAGTGTAAGACACAATCCGTGTGGTATTCCAGAAGAGAGGTAGGGCATAGCGAATCTTCGCTCGCTACATCCACCCTATAGAATACCGCAGTCAAATGACCTCTGGGTCGTGTTTCTGCCGGTGAGTAGGGTTTCCGGAGCTCGTGGGGGGTTAGGGTTGGGCCGGCATGGCGGTGGCAACTGACAGGTAACTGACCAGTTACTTGCCCGTTGTCACGGCGACTTGGGCTTCTCTTTCGCTTTCCATCAGGCGTAGGGAAGCCATTATGTCGAGCAACTATAAAAAAAAAGCCATCCTATCTTATTCCGTGGTTGTCCATAAAAGACGACTTATGGAATATCAGGAAATAGGCAGTACTGTTTACCTGGGCACAAATAAATAATAATAGTGGGACCAGTTTACCATTTTATCAAATTAGAAAAGGGCAAATTGGTCCCTGGTCCTGCGCAAATTGTCACTCCACCTGGCCTGACAGCGTCCTACACTACTTTTGCCGAGACACGGTCTCCACTCCAGAACCCGTTTACCCCAACGGTTATCGGTTCTGCGGCTGTTGTGGCCAGCCCACTGCCATTTCAGCTTACTAATCCGGTGAGCTATATCGGTGACTTTGGTTCTCTGCCGAATCACCTCATTTCGGATCCGATCCCGCAGAGAGACTCCGAGCATACCTTGATCACTGAAAATTGTTTTAATCTCATCAACTTGACTTAAACAAAATCCTAAACTGGTACAAAGACATAAAACTATCAGGGCTCTCGAAGAGGCGATAAAGTTTAAACCGGGACTGACTCCGCGCCCTCTCCCGGCGGGGACGTAAACCGATACGGAACACGTAAAATAAAGTAAGAGAGTAGAAAGGTTAGCGGGACCCGTGATTTGCACGTAGGGTTCGGTAGCTTATATATTTTTTCTCAAGAACATAATACAGTTTGTTCTTGGTACAGGTCCCTGGCCGAACAGGTATATGTCTTATAGCCGCTGGAGGCCTAAATAGGCCACTTCTGGCAAACATCTGGAGGCTTTACCCATAATCACTACGCTGGGCAGACGGGATGGCGATCGCAGGGCGAAACTCCTCGCTCCGGTGACGCTGCTGCTCGTCATCAGCCTGTGGTATTTAGCTACGCCTTCAATCGTGATGATTATCCAGTCGGTAGCCGAAGCCTCGTTTATTATTCGGTAGAATGCACCACGGGCAGGTGAGGGTGGTTTGGAGCGAAAAGATGATGGGTCCCTTAAATCCCATTCTACATGTGATTTTCAAGAACATAATACAGTTTGTTCTTGGTACAGGTAAAGAGACGGTCGTTTAAGTTGAGCGGCAGTAAAGCGACATCCCTGGCCGACCAGCTTTATGTCTTGTAGCCGCCGGTGGCCGCTATAAATTGGCACAGTATACAAGAGATAGCAGTGAAACAGCAGTTGGTATAATAGTGAAAAACTTCGTTACGTTACATTGATAAAATATAGAAATATATCTATTTAATTTACATTTATTGCCAAACTATTTTATTACATGATACCATAAAAAGATATTTTTTATGTCATTGTTCGTTTCCATTTCATTTCATATACCTATATTGATTTATAAAATTGATAACCCAAGACAGACCACCCTGGGCCACACAGATCCATCTAGCCCCAAATTGAGGCGAAGCTTGTAATTTAGGTAGGTACGAGACAACCGATAAATATATTTGTCAGAAAGCTGGTACCATAACCACCCATAGCTGTGCAATGGGTTGGAGATCGCAGGGCGCAGCTTCTCGCTCCAGTGACGCTGCTGCCCGTCATCGGGCTGTGGTATTTAACTACACCTTCAAACTTGATGGTTATACCACCTCCAGTAGTTTGCCAGCTCAGCCTCCAGTGAGGGTGGCTTGGAGAATAAAAGATGATAGGTTGTTTCCTTATACCCCAGCCCACTCTTGCACCTTTTGTCTAGTGAGACAACCTCACGGACAGTTGAGGGTGGCTTGGAAACAGGGTAGGTCGCTCCCTTACATCCCTTTTTTTTTTTTTTTTTTTTTGTTTCACCAGGGAGAAATGCAGTTTACGCATACCCGCTGCCCGAGGGAGCAGACGGGTTATGTGGGACTCGCTCCGCGTCGGCAGAGAATACCCACTAAAAAACCCTGGTTTGCACCGTCTAATGCGCCTTGGGCGACAGCAACGCGGGTCCTGGGCTATAACGCCGCGAAGCTGTCAGCGCTGGTCTGCTGTGCAGACACGGGCTGGCCCCCCCACTTGGGGCAGCCTAGGGATCGGTCCTGAAAAGGACGTCTCCCTCCTCCAAGGACGGAGTTCGTGCAATACGTGGCCGACACCCTCGTGCCGACCTCGCGGAACTCCGTCGGGCGTGCAGCCGCCGCCGCACGGTGGTTTTTTATTGTGGTTTTCTCCACTTGAGCTCGCGCCCCCTGGTCCCGACCGAAGTCGGGATAACAGGCGGTTTTTTATTGTGGTCTCACTCCACTCGGGCTCGCCAGTCAAGGCAAGCCCCCTGGTCCCTCCAGCAAGGGGAAACAGGTTGCCCGGCGACCAGTCCAAAAGGACCATATCCGACGACCACGAGAACCGTGGCCATCGGACCCGCCGCGCCGCAGTGATACACTGCCAACCCGCGCCGTCAAGCGGCTCCTCTGGTAAGGCGGCAACGGTCGCAGAAGACAGGGAGGTCGGCAACGAAACACCGCGAGATCCCCCGAAGGGCACTCCTCTTCCCCTACGACCATCGCCGACAAACCGACGCAAAATGCGTCCCACAACACGTCTCTCACCAATCGGACAAACGCCCCGCCATTGGGAGAGACCCACAGGCCAAAAGGCCCCCATCTTGGGTAAGGCGGCAACGGTCGCAGAAGACAGGGAGGACGGCAACGACAACACCGCGAGGTCCCCCGAAGGGCACTCCTCTTCCTCTGCGACCATCGCCGACAAACCGACGCAAAATGCGTCCAACAACACCTCTCTCACCAATCGGGCAAATACCCCGCCATTGGGAGAGACCCACAGGCCAAAAGGCCCCATCTGGTGTGCCTAAGCACAGCCGTGGAAGGCGTCGGGGGTCATCGACGCCAACACTTGGCTCCCGGAGCCACGCACAAATGCGTGCTCCCACAGGGAATTAGCCGTCGGGTAGTAGCCAACCTCTACCACCCGCCGTTGCCCGGGGTACGCCGGGCCGTCTGCAAGACGACCACGCGTGGAGGCTTCCCTTGTTGTACCCCCTCCCTTACATCCCTGCCCTTGCCTTGCACTTTTACCCAGCAGTGGGCTAATCAAATGAAAGATTGACATATACCTACCTCACTGACATATTCCACAGTACTACGAAAGCCCAGAACCTATAAAACACGCTGAACCATACTAAAATTAGACTAACATTAATGTCGCAGCCGTTGTCCGATTTGTTTAGTCTGTGATCAGAAAAGTGAAATATGCGCAACAAAAATGGGACAGGGAACCGGGAAGATGGCGGGCAATATGTCACACTAAAATAAAGATGGTGTATTGTGTAAGAGACTAGTGGGGCTATTCATAAACCCGTTTGGAAAGATCTCTATAAGAAACGTGCAATTCGATCGGAAAGATTCTCGAACGTTAATTCAAATCTGACAGTTCTGTCGAAAATTTGGTGTATCCAGTCGGGTGGAGTAACTGATTGCGCAATATGGCTGATGGCAACTTTAGCTCGAGCAAAAGCAAGCCAACCTCACCTGCCCGTGGTGCATCCTGCCGAATAACAAACGAGGCGCTGGCAACCGACTGGTGGCGGTATAACCATCACAATTGAAGGCGTAGCTAAATACCACAGACCGATGACGGGCAGCAGCGTCACCGGAGCGAGAAGCTACGCCCTGCGGGGCGATTATGGGTATAACCTCCAGATGTTTGCCCTAAGTGGCGAACGACTGGAGAGGCCTATGTCCAGCAGTGGACTGCGATAGGCTGATGATGATGATGATGTAATTTAAAACTGTAGACCCGCCTCGGCTTCGCATGGGCACAATACTAAATGCATATATTATAAAAAAAAAACACCCTCTTGAATCCCTCTATTAAAAAAACTCATGAAAATTTGTTGCTTAGTTTTAAAGATATAAACATACATAGTGACATACAGAATTCAAAAATTAACCCTAACCTATAATTATGCAAATAAATATTTGATTTCATTTGATTTGAAAAGCAACTTTGTTTTAAACTACGTAGTGAAGAGTGTAAATAACGCACTTACATACTTCAAATGATGTAATACTGCAATTCACTAATTGCCCAAGTCATCTCAACCGCTTTTTGGCAACCAACTTGACTTTCCATCGCGACGTCACTCGTGTTCGCGCAAGTGTTCGAGTATCGCATATCAAACGATTCCGTCTGTGCACACGAGTCAAATATTTGATTTCATATATATCATAGCCGTTTGATGTCGCAGACGGCAACTGTTTTATTATTTACTGCTGTCACCTGTTATTCTGTCTGAATCCCTTCTGAATAAATGAGAATTCAGTTTGAATTGAAAGGCGGGGAAAGGGTGCGATACTGCGATTTGTTTTTAGTTTGGAAGCGAAATTGACAAAAGGGATGTCAATTTCGTTTGTGAACTTGACAAAGCTTTTGTCAATTTCGTTTGTGAATTTGACAAAGCTTTTGTCAATTTCACTTGATCTAATAGTTGGACTTGGGTCCTTCAACCTCAGTTCATTCTTGTCCCCTACGAGTGCCTGGATGTCTTCAATTAGAGCGTTCAGTGGAGTAAGGAACTTTTTCTATTTTTTATAAGTAGTAGCTCGACATAATGGCTTCCCTACGCCTGATGGAAAGTGAAAGAGAAGCCCAAGTCCCTGTGACAACGGGCAAGTAACTGGTCAGTTGCCACCGCCATGCTGGCCCCACCCTAACCCCCCACGAAACTCCGGAACGGAAGCCCTACTCACCAGAAAAGCACGACTCGGAGGTCATTTGGCTGTGGTATTGGATAAGATGGAGGTCCTTCCCCGGACGGGCGGCTCAATTCGAACGAAGATTGGTTATGCCCTACCTCACTAAAACTGCAAATCGGCAAGCATTTTATACAAAAGGGTAGCGTTTGTATGAATTATCATCATCATTAATCTCTAAAAGCCTACTGTTGTCATGAATGTGAACGTGTGAACTCAATAATGTTTTCAATATCATCTAAAAATTTACTAAATACTACTACTAATAAAGACTTTAAATATTTACCAAATTGTTGAATGTTGCTTACCTGTAAAAGGAAAATAGGAATTAGATTTCTCAATAATTTGCTTTTAAAATAGTTTCTATATCCCTACAAATGACGATCGGTACGATTATTTTTCATACTTCTGGGCAGGTTATAGTATACTTTTATCACGCTATAATCAATTGGAGCAGAGTAGTGAGTGGAAAGTGTTGGAAAAACGGTAATTTTTTTATCTGTATGTTTAAACGTGCAATACGCAAAAACTACTACATGGAATTGAATACGGTTTTCACCAATGTATTGTTAAAGACTTAACTTAAAACTTAGGTATCGTTTTATGGAAGTCCGTCATTTTTGAAACCCGAGATTCACGCGAGGGACGCCGCTGGCACAGCTAGTCCATAATATGTAAGTAAAAGTCAATCCGTGCGGTGATGGAAGAAAATATAAATCAACGCTCCATTTCCCTGTGGTTGTCCTGTAAGAGTTAACTAAGTGACTTCTTGAGATTCTAAATTGTCAGCCGGTGGTATGTTTCCCTTCAAGGCTGGGAACAACACGACAAAACAACCGTGAAGTTACCTAATACCCAGGACTATCTTGCGTCAGCCTACCTGCGACAGTCTTTCCGAACGGCTACGGCTTGGGAACCTTCAAGAAACGAGCGTATTCACATTTAAAAGGTCGGCAGCGACCCCTCCATATTTGGAACCTATGATTTGTTAAGACCAAGATGTATCATTTAGTCTGTAATAAAGAATTTGAATTTGAATTTATATGTCACCGCATGGATAAACATGGCCAGTAATTGTTTTATTGTTCAAGATATTGCGCAAAAGTGTTAGCTTCTTTTACTTAATTGAAAAGGTGATAAAATAGCTTTTTCTTCAGACGAAAACGCGAACCGAACCCGGCCAAAGGTAAGGTTAGTGATGTGACACGACAAATAATAATATTTTTATCGATACAACTGGATCAAAACTCGTAGGGAGTCTTACCAACGTACTTTTACAAGTACCAATTCCCGACCTTATACGAGTATAGCTTAGCTTATAAGGGCTCTACAGTAAATGCCCTCTATCTAAAGGTTGTCTGGAAAATATAAAAAATAATGGACTTACTTACAATAGTGCCTTAAATTTAAAGTTAGACCCTAGCAATACATTGGTGAAAACTGCATTCAATTCCATCTAGTAGTTTTTGCGTGAAGCGCGATCAAACATACACATAAAAATTTCTACCGTTTTCCCAACAGTTTCATTCACCTCTCTGCTCCTATTGATTGAAGCGTGATACAAAGTATGGGGATTATTAACTGCCCAGGAGTATGAAGAATAATTGTACCAAGTTTCGTTAAAATCCATTCAGTAGTTTTTGTTTCTATAACGAACATACAGACAGACAGATAAAATTTTTGCTGATTGCATTTGTGGCTTCAGTATCGATCACTAATCACCCCCTGATAGTTATTTTGAAAATATATTTCATGTACAGAATTGACCTCTCTACAGATTTATTATAAGTATAAAGAATTATAGGTTGGTCATCATCATCATCAGCCTATTGCAGTCCACTGCTGAACATAGGCCTCTCTAGGTGTTTGCCACTTAGGGCAAACATCTGGAGGATATACCCATAATCGCCACGCTGGGCAGGCGGGTTGGCGATCGCAGGGCGTAGCTTCTCGCTCCGGTGACTCTGCTGCCCGTCATCGGTCACTGGTATTTAGCTACGTCTTCAATTGTGATGGTTATACCGTCACCAGTCGGTTGCCAGCACCTCGTTCGTTATTCAGCAGGATGTACCACGGGCAGGTGAGGTTGGCTTGAAGCGAAAAGATGATGGGTCGCTCCCTTACATCCCCATACATATAGGTTGGTAGTTATTTTTTTTTTTTTTTTTTTTTATAGTGGCTCGACATAATGGCTTCCCTACGCCTGATGGAAAGCGAAAGAGAAGCCCAAGTCGCTGTGACAACGGGCAAGTAACTGGTCAGTTACTTGTCAGTTGCCACCGCCATGCCGGCCCAACCCTAACCCCCCACGAGCTCCGGAAACCCTACTCACCGGCAGAAACACGACCCAGAGGTCATTTGACTGCGGTATTCTATAGGGTGGAGGTCCTTCTCCGGACGGGCGGCTCAATTCGAGCGAAGATTCGCTATGCCCTACCTCTCTTAAAAACTAACTACCTCTCTTAAAAACTAGTTAATCGATAACTGAGGTGGTACGTCACTATCCTTCGTGGAAAAGTTTCCGAGATACGTTCAACTTGCACAATTTCTAGACAGTAAATTATGAGTCTTGGTGCGCTCACGGTCTCCTAGAGAAATTTACATTTTTTCTTTTCATTTCACATTTAATTCCGGCGCCTCTTGACAACTTTATCCCGGCGTAATTTTTATTTCGAGGAAATTATTAACTGGCTCGATTGGTTCACCATTTGGGTAACCCAGCCTGAGGGCGTTATGGTGTAGGACGCTCTTAAGTCAGGCTAGGTGAAGTGACGATTCTAAAGCGGGACTATCGGAAAGTACTGTGTTTGATTCTTGGTCGGGTGAATTATTATTTTATTTTTTATTTATATATAGCTGTGCCCGCGGCCTCGCCCGCGTTTATTTAAGTGTGTCACAGAAGTTTCTCTTCGTCCCTTTTTTCTCAATAAAAAGTAGCCTGTGTCCTTTCACAGGGCTTAAAGATTTTCTGTGCCAAATTTCATCAAAATCGGTTGAGAGGTTTAAGCGGGAAAGCGTAACAAGTAGTGTTGAAATCCGTCTTGTAGTTTCTGTAACGAATATACATAAAGACAGACCGACAGATAGACAAAAATTTTACCAATTGTATTTTTGGCTTCAGTATCGATCACTAATCACCCCCTGATAGTTATTTTGAAAATTTATTCATGTACAGAATTAACCTTTCTACAGATTTATTATAAGTATAGATACTAGCACGACATTTATTAAAACAAAAGCTTGTAATAACAATCTTATTAAAATTCGACTCCAACAAAAAAAAAAAAACAAACGGACGAGTCAAAAAATTACCTTAAAATCTCATCAATTTCATCTTTCATGTTTTAAAAGGCCCATCGAATAATTACAATTAAAAAGTAATTAATCAAAAATCCCCTCTGAAGTTTCAGTAAGTAATGTTTTTGTTAAAAGCTTCATTACACTCGCGTATTTATTTTAATGATACGTTAAAGCGATGGAAGATTTCAAAGCGTTACTTTTGTACCTTTGTTTTATAAAATTTTAAAAGAAAAATCTGTTCAACACTCTCTATTTTTCCGTGCGGTCATCATTAGCCTATTGCAGTCCACTGCTGAACATAACTCCAATCAGCAGCTGTTCGTCACTTTGGACAAACATCTGGAGGACATACCCATAATCGCCACGCTGGGCAGGCGGGTTGGCGATGGCAGGGCGTAAATCCTCGCTCCGGTCACACTCTGCCCGCCATCGACCTGTGGTAGGCATTTAGCTACGCCTTCACTTGTGATGGTTATACCGCCACCAGTCGGTTGCCAGCGCCTCGTTTGTTATTCAGCAGGATGCACCACGGGCAGGTGAGGGTGGCTTTGAGCGAAATATGATAAGTCGCTCCCTTACATCCCTTCCGTACGGTAGCAAAATATAATACAAATCGCCGCCCCATTTTTTCCCGTAGATTTCGTAAGAGTCGACAAAGTTGCTACTTCTCAACTTGTGTTAGGGTTTATCCGCCTGGCAGCCGACTCTTCGAAACACCTGTATGTCTGTCTTTGGTCAGACTCACCAGTCACTCACAGACCAGTCGGTATAGGTATACCGACTGGTTGATACTGAGTCTGATACATAGGTATGTATAGCGGTATAGATGGAAACTGACAAGTGGTTGATTTGGTTACCTATTTGTGCGTTGCACAGCGACTTGGGTCCCTCTTTCGCTTTTAGATTAACACATAGGCTTTATTTAATAAGAATACTATTATTGATATTCGCGAACAAAGCCGCGGGCATTAGCTAGTATTATTATGTAAAGGAAAAAAATCTACACAATTTGTTAATTTCCGGTACAAATCCATTTACTCAGCATTGCTCTTCCGATTTTTTGATGAAAAAATTTATTTACAAAACAAAATACCCTTACCTCTGGGTACCCAACCCATTGATAAAGTTGTATGAAAACGGGAACCTCGGGAATGTCAACATACTCGGCGTACAGTCAGGATCAAATATATTGAAGCTTGTTGGGTACTCAAATGATTTATTTGACTGGCTCGATGGCTCAATTGGTCACTACCAATGCCTTCTGAGCCAAGGGTCGTGGGTTCGATTCCCACACATTACAAAAATTTTTGTGCATGAACATATCTGTTTGTATTGGTCTGGGTGTTTTCTATGTATAATATGTATTTATTTACAAAAAACAATGTATATTAAGTAAGTTTATCAGTTGTCTAGTACCCATAGTACATAGCCACTTAAAATTAGTTTCTGCTTAGCCTTATGGCAGAGAATGGTCGAGAATACCTATGTGGCATTAAGTCCGCCTTTTGTACATAGTTTAATTGTGCAATAAGTAAAGATTAAATAAATAAATAACCCAAGACATGCCACGCTGGGCCACTCATCGCCGTCTAGCCCTAAACTAAGCCGAAGCTTGTACTATGGGTACTAGACAACTGATAAACTTACTTAGATACTTTTTTTGTAAATAAATACAATATTATACTTAGAAAACACCCAGACCAAAACAAACAGACATGATCATGAACACAAATATTTGTACTGTGCGGGAATCGAACCCATGACCCTTGGCTCAGAAGGAAGAAGTCACTACTGATGAGCCATCGAGCCAGTCGAATTAGTAAGCTGAAGTGGCAGTGGGCTGGCCACTTCAGCCGCAGAACCGATAACCGTTGGGTAAACGAGTTCTGGAGTGGAGACCGAGTCACTACCGAATGAGCCATCGAGCCGGTCGAAATAAAAAAAAAATTGACTTAGTTGGGGCTAAAAAACGCTACGTGGTTCAGTGTGGTGAGCCAAACATTCTAGGAGAAATATTATTTTTTAAAAAAAATTAAACCGACTTCAAAAAAAACACAAACGACTAAAACTAAAAAGCGATAAATAACTTAAGTAATTCTATCCTTAATACATAATTATTTAAATATTACAATTATCACTTATTTTTGAAGTCGGTGCCAGCTCTTGGTACCTAACGTAGACTGTTGTTGTATGACGCGCGCGGCCGGCAAATCCACACGACAATAATACATTTATTTGTTTGGCTGGCACCGACTTCAAAAATAAGTGATAATTGTAATATTTAAATAATTATGTATTAAGGATAGAATTACTTAAGAGCGCGCATACAGAATTCGACGTATTTGCGGCGAAACTGGTATTTTCGGGCGAGCTATTATCATAGAAAACGATTTTTTTAAAATAAGAAACATAGTTTTTTATATAGATAAAGTCTTCAAGCAGTGCGTAGGCTAGATAAAATACAACATTTACTAGTATATTTTTGTTTATCAAAGATCTCCCGTAAGCCGATTCGCAAAAATGCGAGTCAGAGTCAATTTCGAAAGTCTTAATATCAATTGCATTACATACATATGTTTTAAATATATGTTTATACAATAGCTTATATGGTCTATTAGTGCACTAGACAAAAAAACTTTCAAAAATGTCGTATTAAATTGCCCAAAATAATTTTTCAAAATAAGCTCAATTCACACTTTTCAACAGTGTTTTTCTAGTAGAAAACACTGTTTCTTGTAGTTGAAATTTTGTGTAAATGTAAAAGAAGTCTTTCTTAAGTGCACTTAATTATTATTTTATTAATATTCTATACCTCTTATTTTATACGATTTTTTTAAAAGTGACTATAAAGCCACGCGCGCGACGCTTGCCGATTCAGTCCAAATCGGGTCATCCCAGAGGGAGGACGTGCCGCTCGCTGCTCCGCTCACGCACACATACGCACAACCACTTTTATGAGCGTATACCTCTCTGCGCGCGTGCAACTCCACGAGTTTGATACTTTGTAATATTATTTATGTATGGAAAATTTATTAAGTTAAAATAATATACATACTAAATTAATGAAATGATTTACCTAATGTTTAGTCATGAGTATCAAATACAAACATCAGGATTATTATAATTATTATTATCTACAACCACATTTGCTAAATATTTCAAAAAATTAATATGATATTTGTTTATTAGTTCACTAATGAAGTTACAAAGTAAGGCTATTCCAATGATTATTAATATGCTCGTTAACATCAATGGTCAGAAACAACTTCCATGAAGAAACTGATAAGGAGATTCATTTGAGTTGGGAGCATTTAAGGAATCTACGTCACATGTTCACGACTATAAATAAAGGCATACAATGAAGCTGAAAGTCATAGAAATCCCATAGTCGAGTTATTATTAGTAAAATTATATGTGTAAAGATGGATGATAAAATGTTTGATGGTATGCACGAAATTCATATATTTAGATTTAGATAAATCGATCTTCGAATCCAATTTTGAAATTGTCGCTTAATTGTTTAGTGTGAATAAGTGAATCTTTGTGTCACAATAATAACAAGTATCTACGATTAAAATTAAATCGATCAAAGTGGTCAACAATGGGAGAGGCCAATGTCCAGCAGTGGCCTGTGAGAGGCAGATAGTATTAGAAAGAAGTAAAAATTATATTTTATAGTTTCAAAATGTAAAACCAAAATGCAATATGATAGTTGTGAAATGTATGGCCATTACGGTTACTAGGGGTGATTTTAGCGAAAAGGCTGGTAAGATACGGATATGTTACGGTAACTTATTTACATACATTACGTTAAAATTACCGGCTACGCATGCTGAATGGTAGTATGGCGGCGAGCATGTAACTTGCAGTATGCAAGTCGCAAGGTGCAACGTTGCCAATGAGGGCTACCGTTTTTTTAATCACCAGAGGGTGCCACTGTATAGTGAGGTCTTCGGGCATAGCTGTTAAGGTTTGTTTTATGGATGTGATGACTGTTTGTTCGTTATAAGAAGGAGGCCATAAGTTTCCAAAAGGCAAAACTGTTTGTTAACGGTTAATAAACAAACCATTGAACCGAGAAAATGAGGTATAAAAATTAGCGGTATGAAAGAAAAGCTATTCTTTCATACCGCTAATTTTTATACCTCATTTTCTCGGCTCCGCTTTTAAAGCGCAGATAATCACTGAGCCGTGTCTCATATTTTCGAAAATTAATGCCAGCTATGCCAAAATTGCACAAAATTATTTAATTTTCCGAAATAAACTCGTTTAACCCACAGAACCTATGTAATTTGACATTTCGGATACCTCACGCTACACTAGCACCTCTGGTGGCGAATTCACACGCGATATGGGCGCCCTCATTAGTGCAGCAGTTTGCCATAATAGGTATTGTTATTTCTTTTATTTGCTTCGTCGCTGTCATTGGAATTATGTTAAATTCGAAATATTATTAAGTAATTAATTAATTCAGTTTAATTTCCAAAATGTCGATTTTGCGGGAAAAGGTAAGAGCCAAAATTGTTCGGAAATTGACTCTCTAGAACTTTGTTTCTTTTCATTCATGCCGTAAAAAGTACAACATAGGAGATAATGATACAGTTTTGAATATGTCGCGGTTTGCGAGTTTTATTTCCAAAATATCGATTTTAGGGGAGAATAAGGCAAATTCAAGTGATTCATACATCCCTGCTATATTTTCAAATTTTATTAAAAGAGAATCAATGTTATCAAATCAATGAATGAAAACCTTACAATTTACTTTCATCACCATCATCAGCCTATTGCAGTCCACTGCTGGACATAGGCCTCTCCAGTTGTTCGCCATCTAAAGCAAACTTCTGGAGGACATACCCATAATCGCCACGCTGGGCAGGCGGGTTGGCGATCGCAGGGCGTAGCTTCTTGCTCCGGTGAGGCTGCTGCCCGTCATCGGCCTGTGGTTTTTAGCTACAACTTCTATCGTGATGGTTTAACCGCCACCAGTCGGTTTGCCAGAGCCTCGTTTGTTGTTCGGCAGGATGCACCACGGGCAGGTAAGGATGGCTTGGAACGATAAGGTGATTTATTTATTTTATTTATTTATTTAAACCCTTTTATACAATATCCTTACAGGCTAATACCTAATGCGATATTGTATCTTAAAAACTATGTGCATTTAAACGTTATGCTCAAAACACAGCAGTTTAATTGTTGCCCTTTCGAATTCACTCAATGTGCAATGAAATAGGTCTACCAGAGTGTGTACCTTATTAAGTAATATAATGACGCGCGTCATAGGCGTGGTCTGCAGTAACTTAGTCCTAGCCGCCGGCACCTCCAGCAGGCCGGGGCGCCGCCGCCGCCACACGTACCGGTCCGGGACCTGCAGCCCCACGCACCGCAGCACCGCCGGGTTGTGCGTGACCCCCCTCAGTAACTTGACAACGTAGAGCGCCAGTGCCAGTTCTCTCCGCACCTCTAGACGGTACAAACCAACCATCCCCAGGACAAATAGTGTAGGATACTCGAGGGGATAGAACGGGTACACCCCATAAAGCTAGGTGATAGGTCGCTCACTTACATCCCTTACATACAATTTACTTTACTAACACATATTTTATATTATTTAATGTACGTAACATTATTTGTTTCTGACCCTCCGAATTAGGAACCGTTTACCGCCGTAATAGGCACTGACCGAAATTATACCTCCGAATTAGGAACAATCGACTCGGCTATTTAAATATTTTTTTTAGAAAAAACTAACATCAAAAGAAACACAAAATCAATAGAAATACAAAATATAATAACCACTTTTGACGATGAAGTGGTTTTGCACATTTAGAAATACTTACAAATTCTTATTTTTGTCTCCTAGTTTCGAATGTTGCGAAATACCTCCGTAATAGGAGCGTTTACCTTAATTTTTACAAGTTAAAATATAAAACGGGTTAGAGTTATATCGTGGCAACCACGGAGACTGCTTTTTCCTTAAATAATAATACAAACACCTAAACACAGAACAAACACAAATGTTCAGCACACGAATGTTTGTTCTGGATGGGAATCAAACTTTTGACTCATGATCAGAAGGCAAGGAAAAGAAAACACAGTAGGGATTATTGATTTTTATCAAGCAACATTAATAATGTCAATCACTCACACAATACCTTTGGATAGGTATGTACCTGGTACATATAAAGATAGAAAGACAAAAATATTGTTATATTTTTCTTAAACCTTAATTAGTAAACACTTAAGAATAATGTACTCTAAAGTGTTTAAATCAATTTAATAAGTACGCACCTATACTACACTAATAAAATATTTAGCAATAAAAGAATGTTCAAATAATTTAGTTGAATAACAAATTGTTAAGTATCAAAATATGTTCGTCCGCCGGAGTTAGCGTCCGACACGCCGCTCACCCACACAGACACAAATGATGTCTATGTGTGTTTCGGAATCGGCTCCCGCGTGCGTTTCGAGTTGCTTAAAATTGTATGCGCGCTCTTAAGTTATTTATCGCTTTTTAGTTTTAGTCGTTTGTGTTTTTTTTGAAGTCGGTTTAATTTTTTTTAAAAAATAATTTTATTTCACTATTTTTAGTTGCGTTGATGTACTGTGACCTTGAGTAAAGGCTAATTAATGAATAAAGGGATCCTTAAGAGTTTTACTTAGGAATGAAAAATTTTGCTTCAAGTCAAGTGAAGACTATGCGATCTAGAATCAAGCATATCACTTACCAAATCACCTGCCCTATTAGCCCTGCATAAGTACATACTACTACCTAGTTTAATATCGACCAATGTTAGTACTGTCCCCTAACTCCTAACCGTTAAGGAGTTCTGTGGCTTCATCATCAGCAACAGATGTTGACGCCCGGAAGCATATACCTGAGTAAAATATGATTACGTAACAAAAACACCATATGAGCATACAATTTTAAGAAATAAGAAACTTTTATCATCGACAAAACATAACATTTTCGGTTGTTGCCCTCAATTTCTCCAGGGTCCCATCATCAGATCCTGACTTGGTGATAATGGGACCACCTCGGAAGTGTCCTCTGTCGAACTGTCGAAAAATTTTTGAAATCCATCCATAATTGACGGAAATATCGGTGAACATACATAAAAAAAAAAAAAAAAAAATATTATACATACAGACGAATTGAGAACCTCCTCCTTTTTTGAAGTCGGTTAAAAAGCAGACAGACTCCGCTGGCTCGGCCACCTTGAGCGAATGGGTGAGGATCGTGCCGTGAAGCGAGCATACCTGAGCCGACCAACTGGCCGACGACCTGTGGGCCGGCCCAGGTACCGCTGGGGAGATGAAGTGGCGAAGGACCTGCGAGAACTCCGCGTCGACGATTGGCGCGATGTAGCGCAGGACAGGCCGAAGTGGAAATCGTTATTGTTGGAGGCCAAGACTCATTTTGGGTCCCTGCGCCATGTTATTCGATTCGATTCGGTTCAGTGTGGCATGTGATATCGGTTGCTGACTGTACATACAACGTGATTGAGCCATCCTATGTGAATAGGATGTTTTCAGGCGGAAAATTGTTTTACACCATCGCATATATGATGTGCCTTCTGACCTTATGTGGAAAGGGGGACAGGTACACAGGACAGGAAGGTATTATGACTAAAATACTCGGATACAGATTGGATAGAATCGGGATGATTGGTGTTCTCTGTAGAGCCTACGGGATTTAAGAGAGCGGCCTATCATCTTTTCGCTCCAAACCAACCTCACCTGCCCGTGGTGCATCCTGCTGAACAACAAATGAGGCGCTGGCAACCGACTGGTGGCGATTATGGGTATGTCCTAACACATAACATAGGCTCAATTGGTAGTGACCCCTGCCTTTTGAACCAAGAGTAATGGGTTCGATCCCCACCCGGGACAAACATTCGTGTGTGACACTTGTGTTTGTTCCCGCCCCGAGCCCCGAGGCAATTTTAATAACATCGCCACCATACAAACAGGCCACTTATTCCGTCGAATTTACCGAGCATCTCCTGCCCCATAAACTAGTTAGCCATAAACTGCGGCCATTATGATCACAAACAATGGAACAGATGGTGCCGGCCTGTTTTATTGCCGCACCGGAGACAATTCGACTGCTGTAGTTAACTCATTCCAGTGACGAATAGGAAAAAGGAAATTACCTACTGGCGTATAGTATTAGCTCCGTGCACGATTACAGCGCCAACTAGCGTCCACAACTTTGTAAGCTCTGTCACATTGACATTTAGGTCATAAATTTGTGAAAAAATATCGAAATGAAAAATTAACAAATATTTTCGACTAATAAATTGTTGTGATACCACGATTTGGGAGGAAAAAAGGTTTTGAAATCATTTTGGTCATTCAAATCAAATGAGGCAAGTCCAAAAAGTGTGTTTAGTTTTGATTGTGTCAGGGTTTGTTTACTTCATTTACAGTTGTAGTTTTGCAGTAAAACAAAAAGAATAAGCGGCCCATCATCGGCCTGTGGTATTTAGCTACGCCTTCTATTATAATGAACTAGCTGTGCTCGCGACTTCGTCCGCGTGGAATAGTTATTTTTTCCCCGTTTTTTTAACATTTTCCATTATTTCTTCGCTCCTAATAGTTGCAACGTGATGTTATATAGCCTAAAGCCTTCCTCGATAAATGGTCTATTCAACACAAAAATAATTTTTCAATTCGGACCAGTAGTTCCTGAGATTAGCGCGTTCAAACAAACAAACAAACTCTTCAGCTTTATAATATTAGTTAAGATATACCGCCACCAGTCGGTCGCCAGCGCCTCGTTTGTTATTCGGCAGGATGCACCACGGGCAAGTGAGATTGGCTTGGAGCGAAAGATGATAGGCCGCTCCCTTAAATTTCCTTAAATAAACAAATACACTTTCGCATTCATAATATAACTTGGGTTGGCTCTTAAGCAATAAGAGTGAGCTTTACCGAGACGTCACAAACAAGCAATCACTTGCTTTAAAGCGGTACTTAGCAGCGCTGCAGCGCTTAAACTGTTCTTCCCTTTAGCGTGGTCAAGCGCTAAGTGGCACAACTTGGTGAGTGCTTAAGCTGCCGCTTAGTTGTAACTTAGTTTATTCAGACGACCACGCTTTTAGATACGTTTTCAATTTACAATCAGTCTCAATGAAATACATACATCTGTACCTGAAGATTGGTTGGAGGAGATCGCAATTGCTGATAAGTAACTTCTTTTTTATTTATTTTTAATGACAGAGGGGGCATACGGGCTTAAAGGTCACCTGATGGTAATGGATTACTTTAGCCCATAGACATCGCAACACCAGTGGAGTCACGGGTGCGTTGTCGGCGCTTAAGAAGTCTGTAGGCTAGATAATTCTAGATACAAACGTCAATATTATTTTAGGTACAAATATCAGACAGTATAACATACATTATTGCTCCGATCCCAAAGTAAGTAGCCTGAGCACTTGAGTTATGGGTATCAGCACAATGAAGGTGCCACAAACATATTATTATACTTCAATACAAACACAAACAGACACGAAACCGAAAACGAAATGTTTGTACCGAGCACGATTCGAACCCACAAACCATGGTTCAGAAGGCAGGTCACTACTTAGTAAATGAACCACCAGACCAAACCTATAATAAGTCCATAAAGTATTTTCTTGTAAACATTTCGTGTATAATATCAATGTAATTAGCCACTCACCAAAAGAGGTCATGATTTTCAATTTGAATTTTGTGTACGTAAATTTTAAGAAGTATCACATTTCATCGAGTTTTCCTCGTATTTTCAATAAATATCCCCGATAAATCTGTGAGATAAGGCGATTGCCCCGGGGCTATGTCCCTACTCAGGGATAAATTCTGGGGACAAATTGAAAATAAGTAATGTATCTAGTCGTTAAAGCGGCATCCATTTGTGGGTTGGAATTTAAGCCTTACGTAGTCTATAATTTACTTTTAATTAATTATGATCGTTCTTGCTTGCTTTTTTATGCAAGAGGCGGCAGACGAGCAAGTGTGATGCTTGAGGGGCTGCGCAGACTACAGACTTTTTGTGCGATAGAGTCTGCGTCTGAGACATTTAAAAAGAGCGTCTAGGTCTGCCTACAGAATGATCGAAGATGTGCGTCGTGTGCGTTGAGTATGTGAAATATCCGCGACAGATTTTTACGCGTCGTGTGCGTTACTGCATATACGGATAGTCTGTCGTCTGCGCTGCCCCTGATCTACGACGACACAAATTACCACTTTGGAAGAGTCTCTTGCGCAAATTATTTAATTAAAAAAAAGATGTTAGAAAACTCAACATCATTTTAAAATACCCCACAGGTTTGATGAAAAAATTAATTTTGAGTTTCAGTTCTATGTATGGGGAACCCCAAAATTTTTGTTTTTTTTTAGATATTATTTTAAAATCATAATGCGGTTGATTACATCTACGCACCAAATTTCAATAATGTAGCCTTTATAGTTTCGAAATAAACTTACTGTGACATACGGACAGACAGACATGACGAATCTATAAGGGTCCCGTTTTTGCCATTTGGCTACGGAACCCTAAAAAGATAAAACAGTCGTCTATTGATCGAAGCACAGCTCACTACAGATCTTCTTCTTCTTCTTTTCTAACCCACTACAGATCATAACACATTTTTTTTTCTAGAGGGGAATGCATTAGGCACCTTCATGCATGGTGTGTGGGCCTCACACCTTCCAAAATGGGAGGGCATACCCACTAAACCCCCCTGTGTCGCCAGTGGGCAGCAAGTTGCAGGGACACGGGTAGCGCCGAAGCATAAGGCCACATCCCTGCCTGCCCTGGCCAGCCGCAGATGATAAGCGGCCGGCACTCCTGGTCCGGGGAGGGCAAATACCCCTGCCCCCGTCAGATCATAACACAAGCGTGACCCGTAATATGCAGACTAGCTGCTAGTTAGCATAATATATCAACTATGTCACCTCTTGCATAACGCCAGACATTCCTGGATCCACCAATTAACGCGTGCTATTGCACCGACGTCATTGCTAGTGATGTGCTGACCGTTCAAAATGCATATCCGCGGATACAAATCCGGATACAAGTCTTTATAATGTCGCTCAATTTCATACTATCAATTGAAAATTGGATGGGGGGATGTAAGGGAGCGGCCTATCATCTTTTCGCTCCAAGCCAACCTCACCTGCCCGTGGTGCATCCTGCCGAATAACAAACGAGGCGCTGGCAACCGACTGGTGGCGGTATAGGTAACCATCACAATTGAAGGCGTAGCTAAATACTAAAGACCGGTGACGGGCAGCAGCATCACTGGAGCAAGAAGCTACGCCCTGCGATCGCCAACCCGCCTGCCCAGCGTGGCGATTATGAGTATATCCTGCAGTGGACTGTAATAGGCTGATGATGAATTGAAAATTGTGAATGGATACGGATTTTGGATACTGGTAGTGAAGACAATAGTCCGATCTACGCACAGTACAAATATTTAATCTTTGCTCGCATTGAGCCGCCTGCCTGGGTAAGTACACCCATCCTATAGAACATCGCAGCTAAATAACCTCCGGGTCGCGTTTCTGCCGGTGAGAAGGCTTTCCGGAGCTTGTGGAGTGAGGGTTGCATCGGTAGCCGGGGTGAGCAACGGGCATGCGATACCCGTGGTGTTGCAGGCGTCCATAGGCTGCGGTAACTGTTTAACATCAGGCGGGCCATAGGCTTGTTGCTACTTTAGTTACTAGGGGTAAGAGCCTTCCGCTCCCCCAACAGGCCGTTGATGATGACAAGGCTGCCCTGACCATTTTATTCTTGGCAGAGCGAGACAATATTTCACACCAGCCCACCGTCTTCAACTGTACAAGGCACAGGTGCGACCTCACATGGAATATTGTTCTCATCTGTGGGCCGGGGCACCTCAGTACCAACTCCTTCCTTTTGACCGAATCCAGCGAAGAGCGGCTCGAATCGTTGAGGACCGAGAACTTATAGACAAGCTCTTTGGAATCAGCTTCCGGCTGCAATTTTCCCGAATGGATACGACCTAGGGACCTTCAAGAAGCGTGCATACAGATTTCTCAAGGGCCGGCAACGCACCTGTGACTCCCCTGATGTTAAGGTGTCTATAGGCTGAAGTGATCACTTACCATCAGGTGACCTTCAGGCCCGTTTGCCCCCTATGTCATAAAAAAACCATTATCGTAGTCATTTAGAAAAAAAAGAAAAAAACACCTTACTTGGATAAAAAAGTATATGACTCAAAACTCTTAAAAACTCGATACACGATGTGTAGGCGCGCACTACGAGTTTTTTGCCAATTGTATTGCGCGCACTTGACGGCACACGCTACAATATTACAGTGCGACATTATGCCGCTGCTCTTTTCTGCCGCGCGGCGAAAAACTCGTAGTGCGCGCCTGGTCTATACCTATCACTCTTTTCCCACGGATATCCGCGGATACGTATACTAAATATCCGATCCATCCACTATTCATTACACAGGTGGACGACATCATGCAAATATGGCTCGCAAATAATTCAATGGGCGATGTAATTCGTACGGCATTAATGCTGTTTGCCCGGAGTGAGTTTAACTGAATTTCATGTTAATTATCATTATATTGGGCCGGTTGAATTTTAAACCGGTTCGGTGTGCCAATTAATTTGATTTGAGTACGTATGGGAATGTATTAAAGTGGTTTATTATGATGGGAATAGGGAATGTGCATCGGAAATATTAATAGAATATTAGAATATGTTACTTTTCCATATTTATAATAGACCTGTTGCCGTAAAAAAAAGACACGTATTTTTTCATTTGTTAATTAGAACAAAAATGACAAAGATATAGGCCATTAAAATTGACGTCAAAGAGTGGGAGATTTTTCGCCACTGAGTGACGTGAAAGACTCCCTGACCCTACTCCTAAATTTTGATGCTTTGTATCTTTGTTATGGTTGTATGTTTACAAACGAAATTCTGATAAAACATTGTTTAATATAAGCACAGGCGACACGGAAACGACCTCTTATTTGAATATAATGAGAGATGACATCGCTTCTTTGTAAATATTCATCCGTCGGATGGATTATGGAAATCGGCCATCAGTGCGGGGACCAGGCGGGCACATTTTACTAGGACAAACTGGGACATACATAATTGCTAGCATACTTTATATACAGAGTTATAGCTCAGTTAGAAGGAAGAAAAAGCATACTTATTAACAAATTAAGTATTATTGCAATACGTGGTAGACAAGCAAGTTTCAGGGTATGTTCAGATGACAAGCGCTCAACGCGCCATCGAACCAAACCTTTGATGCCAAAGCCAATTGATATTTAACTGTTTGTTATTTTTATTCGTAATCCTTTAGGTTCTTGGGTGCGTTCGCACGACGCATAGTAACGTTTGTGAACACATCCGTATATGTGTCAGGGAAAAAAAGAGTCCGGTAAGGAGCTCCATAGTTTGGTCGTACGAGATTCCAAACTCTGCTCATTGTAAACCAAACTTTATAAATAATGATCATCATCAGCCTATAACAGTCCACTACTGGACATAAGCCTCTTCTTCAGAGTTGTTCGTCATTTTAAACAAAAACCTAGAGGCTTTACCCATTTAAACGTTGTAAATGTAACAAAGATGTTTTTTTTTTCATATCCACTAACATTATTTATAACTCATGGTGGCCCTAAGTGGAAGAGAAATAGACAATCTGTTGGTGTTTTGACGGCGGAATGGATGCCGGCGGCCATCGTCTAAATATTTGCATTACACGTTTTGTTTAAGCAGTCTTTGAATTAGAAAGGAAATGAGGTAAGCCTGTTGACAGGAATTTTAAAAAATAAAAGTCTTTGTTGTTGTTGGCACAATTAGTGAAGCTCGTAGTTCGTAGAAGATGAGAGAGTAGAGTAGACGACCATATTTTAAAATTGAATGTTGTTTGATGGCTGCAAAAAAACAACCATTAAATCGGACCTTTAAGAGGAATAAGAACAAAATGATTTAACAAATTGAGCGATTAAATACTTTCAAGAACTTTGAAACTTGGGAAAGGCAATTTAAAAAGAGTATTTTTTTTTTCATTACTAAAGTTGACAAACAAGCAAGCGGACCGTCTTATGTGAATCAATAACTGCCGCCAATGGACATGCATCCTGCCGAATAAAAAACGAGGTTCTATTAACCAACTGGTGGCGCTATAATCATGACGATTGAAGGCGTAGCTAAATACCCCAGGCCGATGACGGCAGCAGCGTCACCGGAGCGAGAAGCTACGCCCTGCGGTCGCCAACCGGCCTGCCCAGGGTGGCGATTATGGGTAAAGTTTCCAGATGTTTGCCCAAATTGGCGATCAACAAAGAGGCATAGGCTGAGGCATAGTCAAAGTCAAAATACCTTTATTCACATAGACTTAAAATAAGCACTTATGAATCGTCAAGTAAAAGTAATGTAAAAATATAAAAAGTAATGTAAGAATGTGAATAAAAGCAATTTAAAAGAAGCTACCGCCGTGTTCGGAAAGTAGATTTCTACCGAGAAGAAACGGCAAGAAACTCGGTAGTTACTCTTTTTAAATCGCCAATTGTTATAATAATATGTTTTGGTATGGGCTGGACAAAGATCCAGCAGTGGACTGCGATTGGCTGATGATGATGACTTATAGTAAACGTTGTTACTTGGCTTCCAAATTTAATCAAGACAGGCCGCAGCTCAAACAATTTTTAACCAAGCATTATTATTAGTTAAAACGGGCAATTAGTTCTCCAAAATAAATACAACAGGCGGAAACATTAATGGCTCAGTATTTTCAACGAAGCGATAAACTCAAATTTATTTTGATAGCTCACACACTTCCGTGACTAATTTATTCACCGTGGCCAATTAGGGAGAAAACCGCATTTTGTAAGGAAACAAATTCGTTCACTTAGGCTTTGTTAATATTGAAATGTTTCCTTTTTCATCTATTAGACATTTCGATCTTAACAGTGCTAACCGAGGCTGCTTAACTGTAGTGTCAATCGTTTAGGCTCCCACAATACGGATGTTTTCCAGTGTGGGCACTACGGAACCTTCCTTGAAGACGAGACCCACAATAAGATAGACTTAAGATGTAAGGGTGCGGCCTATCATCTTTTCGCTCCAAGCCAACCTCACCTGCCCGTGGTGCATCCTGCCGAATAACAAACGAGGCGCTGGCAACCGACTAGTGGCGGTATAGCCATCACGAGTGAAGGCGTAGCTAGATACCACACAGCGATGACGGGCAGCAGCGTTACCGGAGCGAGAAGCTACGCCCTGCGATCGCCAACCCACCTGCCCAGCGTGGCGATTGTGGGTATATTCTCCAGATGTTTGCCCTAAGTGGCGAACAACTGGAGAGGCCTATGTCCAGCAGTGGACTGCAATGGCTGATGATGAAAGGGCTATTCTAAATCCGGATTCCACACGACAGGAGCAAGTTCATATTCCCTACATGCTCGACTACAACCAATAGATAATACTCAAAACACTTCTCCGATTAATTAATTATCAAATCCAATTAAGCTAGCTGAAGTTTCACAATTAATTTCGCGAAATTTTTGCGAAATTATTTTCCAATAACCGAGGCGTTGTGGTTTTGACAGACCGAAATTATATTTTTACCCTCGAGGGGACTTAAAGATACGCCTTCGGAAGGATTAGGGTTATTAATGATAAACTTTGATCAGTATTGTAATTAGGGATTATGTGAGTGGCGTTTGGTTGGTTCAGCCACTGGATTTGTGTTTAAATTCTCATGACATAGAGAAGCGAGAAGCTACGCCCTGCGATTGCCAACCCGCCTGCCCAGCGTGACGATTATTGGTATATCTTCCAGGTGTTTGCCCTAAGTGGTAAGGGTGTTTGCCCAGGGCCCCTATCACCAAAAACGAAAACGATCGTTCGTAGAACGGATCGCGTATTTTTGCCCCAGAAAGGGTGTGTGCGTGAACAACAAAATCCAACGATCATTCTACTAATATTATAAATACAAATGATTTTTTGGTCGAATGGGTATTTGTACGTAATTCTAAGAAAATAAATACAATGAAATAGGGCGTGATAACTACACAATAGAGATAACTAACAACTAAAAGAGAAAGTTGTGTCAGAAATCTGTACCTAGAAATAGATTGACACGACTTGTCTAACCGATAGGGAATATGCATGAAAAATACTTTCATGTATTTACTAATTTATCGTAAAATTGATAAAAATATAATACGAACAGTGAAAACAAAATCAAAATTGACTGAAAAATGGGCGAGATATAGTCATTGAAAGTAAATATATCCGTTTCTCTCACGCAAAACAGATTTTTCTATGGAGTTTGGCGCACACGGTACGTGACGTCATCCGCCACGTCGGATCTCTCTGTCTAAGCAATAACTTTAACGCTTTATAACTCGCTTAATACAAAAGATAGTTTAAAAATTCTTAGATATTTATGTATCTGGAAGATAAAAGATCTCAATAAATCCATAAAAAAAGTCATGTATATTCCCTATTGTCATAGATTAAAGTTTACAAACCTTTCCTAATGACCTACCAACGGGTCGTTTTTTCATACGCAACGTGTCCAAAACATTCGCAATATCCGTGCACTCCCCAAAGTGGGGCCAAAAGCATCGGAAAGAGGGTAAATTATGAAAAAGCTACTTTCCGCTCATCAATCACCCAAAGCGCCATCTATACCTGGCTTCCCGCAGAAACTGGCTCGCACTGATTTAGGAAACGTTCCACTCATATGCGTAGCTATACTTTGCTATACAACAAGATAAAAAAACATAAAACGCTATTAAAAAAAACATTAATGTACTTCAAAACGTACGTTTACATTATTCTCTTTTTTCCTTGGCCACTTTAATATATTTAGGCCCACCAGAAAATCCCCCCTAGTGCATCATCATCATCGGCCTATTGCAGTCCACTGCTGGGCATAGCTCGCCTCCAGTTTTCCACTGAAGACAAACATCTGGAAGATATACCCATAATTACCACGCTGGGCAGGCGGGTTGGCGATCGCAGTGCGCAGCTTCTCGCCCTGATGACGCTGCTGCCCGTCATCGATGTGTATTTAATTACGGTTGTGGTTATACCGCCACCAGTCGGTTGCCAGCGCCTCGTTTGTTATTCGGTAGGATGCACCACGGGCAGGCGAGGTTGGAGGAATGAAGGTGCCCAATGCATTCCTCTCTAATAGGTAATAGGCCGCTTCCTTATGCATGCTTACCTTTAAAATTTCCATATTTTACACACACGATGGTTAGTATCGCTTTGTATGGATCAATACCTTTAAAAGCTTTGTTTCATAACAGGCTCGGTTACATTGAGGTGACTAATCGATAGAGAAATGGTATTTATAATGGCTTGTGCTATTATACTTGCTTCTTAATTTATTGATCCCTATTTTTACTAGAAGAATCTATTCTATTATGTATTTTATAGTAGTCTCTAGTACTGTTGTAATTTAGATATTGAACTTTTGATTAAAACTTTGTAGGTGCAGTTAGATATTTTGACAAATTTGAGTCATTCAGTGGTTGTGTGTATAATAAAGCATTAATTTATTTGTCTTAAATATAGTTTTTTTCATATCTTTCTATGCAATTTGTGTAAATGTATTGCGGTGTGAATGTGAGATATTTTGCGATACTTCATATACCAAATCATTCCTAAGATGATTACACAGTTGAACGGGCATAATAAAAGACCCAAAAATTCTTTCTATAGCTAAAAGCGGACTATAGATACATCGATCATTAAATCCTTTGGCGATTGTACCAATACTGTGTTAACAAAAAGCGAAGCAGGTTAACCTGTTCAAAGGTTAATTAAAGGGCAGACTGAGCCACATGTGTGCCGTTTGTGGCACATATGCGGGCTGTTACTCACGATTTGTCCAGACTGTGGTGCTCCTATGCGCACAGATAATGTCTCATGGATAGAACTTTTTATTAGTGTTCCGTGTAAAGGGTAGATGTTTAATTTTCCATTATTTTTTAATGAAGAGGCCTATACCCAGCTGTGGGTAGGTGTGGCCTGATGTGATGATGATGATTTTAATGGAACCATTAATATCGCACTTATTTGTGAAATCAAAACAAAATTACTTAGCAAAATAAGACCGCGATATACCTGCAAATTCATCGGGAAAGTCAATTTCAAAAGTGTGAAATGAATCAAAAATAGCATTGGGTGACCCAATCATAGAAACATACAAAAAACATTATGCTTCTATCAATATCAACCGAAAACAAATGATTTGAAATGAAATGAAAATACCTTCATTCATATAGACTTAAAATAAGTAAGTACTTATGAATCGTCAAGTTAAATGTAAGCAACAAGTAATATAAAAATGTGAATATGAAAAGTAATGTAAACGAATATGCTACTGCTGTGTTCGAAAAGTATATTTCTACCGGGAAGAACCGGCAAGAAACTCGGTAGCTTAAGCACTTGTGTTATGGGTATCAGAACAACGAAGGTACCACAAATAAATGCTTGAATACAAATATAAACACCTAGACACGGAACAAACACAACTGTTCATCACACGAATGTTTGTCCCGGGTGGGAATCGAACCCACGACCTTTGGTTCAGAAGGCAGGGGTCACTACCAATTGAGCCGCCGAGCCAGCCTTAGGTGCCTAATTACAAAAAAAAATATAGTAGGTATACTCTTATATAGAACCTCTTTTCAAGAAGTCGGTCAGAAACATCTTTCGGGAAACAACATTAACCCTTTATTTCGCAATGTGTTTGTGGTGATACACTCTAAACTAAAAAATATTTCATGAAATCTAAAAAGAAAATTAACAAAATTATTTTACTATGCTATAAAGTATACTACTCCTATGTAGTAAAAAAATTATGAATTTGCTCCGGCGCACCGTCTGTCACTAAATTGCAAAATGGTGTCGCAACCCCGCAGAGCACGCTGACGTTCCGTAAGTTTTATTCTATAATAATTATAATAGTGATTATTTTGGCAATCTATTACTGTGTATTAATTTCTAGTAAGTGCATTTATTTAAAACATGCACAAATGCGAATTAGTCGAGTTTAGTTTTTACGTAATCTGTATGAATATTTGTATGTATTACCCGTATTACATCGCGCAAGACCCAGTAAACTAGTTGTGATTTTGTTTGTATTACGGGTGATACATTGCGCGAATATTAAGAAAATAGATTGCATGGAATTTTAAGCATTTTTCTATAATCTAACCCTTTTATGGAGTAATACAGGCACTAAAACATTTATTATGATAACCTTTCCATTTTGCGTGTTCAAAATATGTACTATTTAATTGGTGTAAATAAGGTGTTCTAAAAATATGTGCTACCGCAATGGGAAATAGTGTCATATGTATCGATTGGTGGTTTGGTGTAGGTGAAGGAATTCTGTACTCAAGAGCTCTGTTCATCATCATCATTACTT
The DNA here is from genome assembly GCA_031163375.1 of Conogethes punctiferalis. Taxonomy (NCBI): domain Eukaryota; kingdom Metazoa; phylum Arthropoda; class Insecta; order Lepidoptera; family Crambidae; genus Conogethes; species Conogethes punctiferalis. The sequence goes on from CM062099.1 coordinate 2,437,461, forward strand.
AAGCGAATGGTCGGTGGAGGTCTACAGCTGAACGTACCCCAAGATTTCGAAAATAAATTGAATTGTTATTGTAGCTTAAATTGTAACTTGCATGGGAGAGAACCAAGAAAATCTTGGTATTGATTCCACCTAAACGTGCTTCTTCTAAGGACCATCAGCTTCGGATGATGAAATCATCACTGAAGATGCCGCAACTCATCGTCGACGTTATACTTAAGACTTTGATTCAGATAGCAGTTCCGAGCCGCATTCTATTTGCTCTTCACTTGTGAGAATGTATATTTTAGACAGTTTAACTTCAAAACAAGATTACGATAATTCATTTTCCCTTCTTACCCAGGAAGAATTTTTCAATGTAAGCCGAATACTAATATTGACATGGAAACTGACCCCTTTACCCCAATGGTATGAAACGAAATGTTCCCACTTCAAAAACAAATTGATCCAATGCCAGTTTTAAACTCGGTTTTATCTGTTCTATCTCATATTAGGTCACCAACTACCCAGAAGATACGATCGAAGTATAGCACAAATCAAGAACCTAAATATATATTTAGGTTCGTGGTTATTATAAACACAAGCTTTTTTCAGAGTATGAAAATAGTCTTGGGCTTGTAGGGAAGTTAGTGTTGGTTCTTTACATGATAATTGAGAAAAGTCCTGCCAATATCTATTTCGATAACTTTTTACATCCCTGGAGGTTATCCACTACTTGCGGAAAGAGCATGGCAGCCTTGGGACAATCAGATCCAATCGTCTTCTTCTTCTGAAGGGTTGTGAAAAACCTACGGATAAAACATTAGTGAAGAAAGGTAGGGCCTCCCTTGGAACCCATTGCCCCCCGACCGAATGATAGGATTCGTTTTGACGGTGTGGATCATCTTCCGATATTCCAAAATAGATAGGATACGAGGTAGGTGTCGATTGTGTAAAGGGTCAAACAAATGTAATTGCGTTAAATTTGATCTCTGTCTTTGTTTTGTACCAAAAAGAATTGTTTTTTAAACTTTCATGCAAAATAAATTTTAAATTGATTACTTTTGTTAAGATATTATCAATAATTCATACCCCTTTTGTACTCCAACTGGTGTTTTATCAAACCTTAGCCCAAGAGCAATGTAACAAATATGATACGTACTTTTGATATGCTACTTCTTTGTTTATTGGTCAATGTAACATATTTGATACATATCATTTCTAAAAAACTATAACACTTTAATTTTTTTTTGTCTATTTTTATACATCCTTAGTTACTATTTTATCATACTATTTCGCTAAAACACTAAAAAGTAAAAAAAAATAGTCTTGCGCTTTAAAGGGTTAAATTACCGAGCACACGATTACACGGCGCGAATCAATCCACCTTGTCGGCGGCATCACGCGGCAATCACGCGTGCGCGCCACGTGACGTGAATCCCGGCGACTTGTCACGCCAACTTTGTTAGCAACAGTCCCAATATTCCCGCCCGCAATATTGGGACTTCACGTACACTACTTCTTGCGGACTCCCGGCCGATAAATAAAATATTGCTTTTTTTCTTCTTAATAAGATGATAGATGGCTGTTTTTTGTTTGTACTAGGTTTGAGACGGGAAGTCATAGAATTCCATAAACAGTTCTTTTTTCTTATAGTAGCTCGACATAATGGCTTCCCTACGCCTGATGCAAAGCGAAAGAGCAGCCCAAGTCGCTGTGACAACGGGCATGAAACTGGTCGACACCTGTCAGTTGCCACCACCATGCCGGCCCAACCCTAACCCCCCACGAGCTCCGGAAACCCTACTCACCGGTAGAAACACAACCTGGAGGTCATTTGGCTGCGGTATTCTATAGGGTAGAGGTCCTTCCCCGGATGGGCGGCTCAATTCGAGCGAAGATACTTTTTTTTTTTTTTTTATATTGGCTCGGCATAGTGGCTTCCTTTCGCCTGATGGAAAGCTGAAAAGGAAGCCCAAGTCGCTCTGGCCGCGGGCGGGAAACCTCAGTTTCCAGTCAGCCACCACAGCCATGCCGGCCTACAAGATGCTTCTTCACGCTTCGTTTAAAGGATCCCATGCTATAAGAAGTCGGAAGATGATAGATGGAGAAGATACTCTAACAATTGTAGATAAAATGTAACAATTTTATTTACCATAGATTAAGAAGCATAAAAGTTGATAGGAAAGAATGTTTTACATTAATTAAATAGAATTTTAGAAAATGATACCAACATCATCATCATTATCGCAGTCCACTGCTGGACATAGGCCTCTCCAGTTGTTCGCCACAGGGCAAACATCTGGAGGATGTACCCATAACCGCCACGCTGGGCAGGCGGGTTGGCGATCGCAGGGCGTAGCTTCTCGCTCCGGTGACGCATGGCGATGACACCCACTTTATCTACGTTCCACAACTTCTATCTCTCCGTTAAAAACTAGGAAAGCATTACGTTTTTCACGTCCTACGTCGATGTTACATCTCTGTTTGTGGTGTACAGTTCACCCAAACGAAGTTATGAGCGCCAGAGCGGATCGGTGCCCGCGAGCGAAGCGAAACGAGCTGAGCGAGCGAAGCGTAACGGTAAAAAAAGAAGCAAAGCGGGCCGGGCGCTTTGAGATTTATGGCCGCTTCGATTGATAGATTGTGGAGTAGAAACTTTGTAGTCTTTATAAAGATTACTTACTTTCTATAAAGAACCAGTCGAGTTTCGCAGTTGAAAACGTGCTTTTGGTTACTAAAAAGGTTTGCGACTTCTAACTGTTTCTTTCTTTCAAAAACCATATCTGTACTGGCATCATCATCAGCCTGGGATGTCCACTGCTGGACATAGGCCTCCCCCAATGGGAATTGTTGTTCAGAGATTTGCCTTTGTCACCGCACTGGCTGATCACAACGCCACACGAACTTGCCTATCTCTTCAGAAAATCACAGTTCGTCTACTTTTGGTTGTCTGAGAGAGAAAGCTTACTAGCAATCATCATCATCAGCCTATTGCTGTCCACTGCTAGACATAGGTCTCTCCAAGTTAGGACAGGACTGGCTAAATTATACCACTTATGTATGTAATAATACCCTTTCTGTAAATGTTTGTGTGTATTGCAATGAAGAATATCTGTCTATCTACCTATCTACAATCATAATTGTTTTAAAACGTAGGCCATCCATTAAACCTTCAATTGCCATGAAACACAATAGAAAAATTATTGTTCAGTAGTACCGGTGACCCCAGCAGTAAACGTGTTAAAGCACGGATTTCCCAATAACCCCAGTTACGCAGTCACTGCTGGCGTGATTGCGGTGCCGGAAAACACATTGCGGCGTGACCACATTCGCGGTACGCCGCGCGCCGAACGGAGCGAGCGAAACGAAGCGAGCTGAGCGAAATGTACGGAAAAGCAAAAGCTGGAGCAGAGCCTATTGTTTTGCGTGGTTCTCTTAAGGAGGAGCGCAGACGACAGACTATCCGTGACGCACTTTTTTGCAATAGGGAATATGCATGACTTTTTTTTATGGATTTATTGAGATCTTTTATCTTCCAGATACATAAATATCGAAGAATTTTTAAACTATCTTTTCTATTAAGCGAGTTATAAAGCGTTAAAGTTATTGCTTAGACAGAGAGATCCGACGCGGCGGATGACGTCACGTACCGTGAGCGCCGTACTAACTCCATAGAAAAATCTGTTTCGCGAGAGAGAGACGGATATATTTGCTTTCAACGACTGTATCTCGCCCATTTTTCAACCAATTTTGATTTTGTTTTCACTGTTCGTAGTAGATTTTGATCTATTTTACGATAAATTAGTAAATACCTGAAACTATTTTCATGCATATTCCCAATTATATGCAGTAACGCACACGCGCGCAAAAATCTATCGCGGATATTTCACAGACTCAACGCACACGACGCACATCTTCGCTCATTCTCTCGGCAGACCTAGACGCTCTTTTTAAATGTCTCAGACGCAGACTCTATCGCACAAAAAGTGTGCCGTCTGTGCTGCCCCGAATTTTTGCTCGAATTGAGCCGCCCGTCCGGGGAAGGACCTCCACCCTATAGAATACCGGAGTCAAAAGACCTCTGGGTCGTGTTTCTGCCGGTGAGTAGGGTTTCCGGAGCTCGTGGGGGGGTTAGGGTTGGGCCGGCATGGCGGTGGCAACTGACAGGTAACTGACCAGTTACTTGCCCGTTGTCACAGCGTCTTGGGTTTCTCTTTCGCTCTCCATCAGGCGTAGGGAAGCCATTATGTCGAGCCACTATAAAAAAAAACCAAATACCGGACGAGGAGTTGTAACGTCCAATATAAAAGGGCCTCACTCAGCATTGAACCAGATAATGTCCCGAACAGAATAAATCACAGCAAATAACCTGCTAGTATTTTGCTTTCTTCAAGAAACGTGATTTACAAGGGGTTGAGCAAAGATCGAAGATAGACTACATAATTCAGGTGAATTACCATAAATCACCTGAAAGCTCCGGTAATATACCACTCGTTGTAATTCCGTCACTGCCCATTAATATGCATGAGGTCGCTATTATTAGGGTTCCGTACTTCGAAAAAACGGAACCCTTGTGTGCGTGCACTGGTGGGTGACTTCTGCCACCGCGCCAATAATCTGGCAACCGACTGGTGGCGGTATAACAATACGGTTGAAGGCTTTTTTTATATATGTGGCATAATGGTCACTCTACATCTGATGGAAAGCGAGAGAGAAGCTCAAGTCATGGCGACAACGGGCGGGTAACCCAACCAGTCACCTGTCAGTCAGTCGACACCGCCATGCCGGCCAAAAAGATGCTTCTTCACGCACCGTTTAAAGGATCTAATATCGAAGGAAGGAGGAAACACATGTACTGGCAATGAATTTCACATTTTAACAACACGGCAAAGATAGGAATTGCCGAACTTTTTTTGTGCGCGAAGGAATGTTTTCAACGTTGTAGCTGTGACAATGGGGGCCAGCACGCGTGGTTCTGTAGCGGAAGAGGGAAGGAGGGACACGTCAGGTGTAGCTAAATACCACAGGCCGATGACGGGGATGTAAGGGAGCGACCTATCACCTTTAAATAAATAAATTTCAGACAACATCACATACATTGTTCCGATCCCAAAGTAAGTGCTTAAGCACTTGTGTTATGGGTGTCAGAACAACGAAGGTACCACAAATAAATACTTAAATACAAATATAAACACCCAGACACGGAACAAACACAAGTGTTCATCACACGAATGTTTGTCCCGGGTGAGAATCGAACCCACGACCCTTGGTTCAGAAGGCAGGGGTCACTACCAATTGAGCCACCGAGTCAGTCAACCTTTGCGCTCCAAGCCACCCTCACCAGCCCGTGGTGCCATGCTGAACAACAAACGAGGCGCTGGAAAACCAACTGGTGGCGGTATAACCACCACGATAGAAAGCGTAGCTAAGTATCACAGGGCGATGACGGGCAGCAGCGCCACCGGAGCGCGAAGCTACGCGCTGCGATCGCTAACCCGCATACCCAGCCTGGCGATTATGGGTAAATCCTCCATTATGTTTGCCCAAAGTGGTGAACAACTAGAAAGGCCTATGTCCACCAGTGGACTGCGATAGCCTGATGATTATGATTATAAAAAAAAAATATTTTCAATTTACTACGGAACCCTCGATGCCAGAGTCCGATTCGCACTTAGCCAGTTTTTGACCGATATTATCTGATTTACAAGTCCTGGGCAAATAGAATTTTTGGTTTTAGGGATAAAATCGTTGCGTGCTTGTATGGGAATGTATTTTCGGGTTCATTGAGGTGTTTTGTTTACGTTTTTACCCGACTGTAGATGAAAGGAGGGTAATATTTTTCGAGAAATGTTTTTTTATCATCATCATCAGCCTACTGCAGCCTACTACAGTTGCAAACGTTTAAGAGGGATAGCGAATCTTCGCTCGAATTGAGCCGCCCGTCCGGGGAAGGACCTCCACCCTATAGAATACCGCAGCCAAATGACCTCTGGGTCGTGTTGCTGCCGGTGAGTAGGGTTTCCGGAGCTCATGGCCCCCCCTTAAAGTTGGGCCGGCATGGCGGTGGCAACTGACAGGTAACTGACCAGTTACTTGCCAGTTGTCACAGCGACTTGGGCTTTTCTTTCGCTTTCCATCAGGCGTAGGGAAACCATTATGTCGAGTCACTATAAAAAGAAAAACGTCTACTGCTAGATGTACACAATTGTCCTTTGATAGGATTTGCCTTTGTGACCACGCTTGGCAGGCAGGTTGGCGACCGCAGTAGATTTTACTTGTACCCAGATAAACGCTGCTGCCCGTTTCCTGATATTTCATTAGTTATCTTCTACGACACATACTGGATGAGTTGGGATGCTCCTATTCTATTCCCGGACACCAAACGGACGTAGGATATTCCGTTGGATAGTACGAGTATTATCCGAACGCATTTCTTATTGAATAGCTCTACGCGAGATGAATTATTTTTCCATTTTTTTTGAGCAAAAACGTAAACAAAACACCATCAAAATAAATCTGTCACCCCATATCATCTCCGAAATGCATAAATAAACCGAACCACATTGAATGGTAAAACTTTATAACGGCCAAAATGTACACGAAGGTCGTAAACCGAATAATGTCTATAAATAAAACTTGAGCCGTTCGAAGTTACGCGTATTATCTGATCTGTCATGCTTTCTTTAAGTGTCATTTTGGTAATGGAATCGTCGCGTATCGCCATAGAATGTTATAACTTTATCATTCACTTACTTTTTCCTTTTTATGACTTCTATACTTAATGGTATATCTGTGGAAGATTCATTTCAGAGTGGTAGGGCATAGCGAATCTTCGATTGAATTGAGTTGGCTGTCCGGGGAAGGACATCCACCCTATAGAATCATCATCATCATCAGCCTATTGCAGTCCACTGCTGGACATAGGCCTCTCCAGTTGTTTGCCACCTAGGGCAAACTTCTGGAGGATATACCCATAATCGCCACGCTGGGCAGGCGGGTTGGCGATCGCAGGGCGTAGCTTCTTGCTCCGGTGACGCTGCTGCCCGTCATCGGCCTCTAGTATTTAGCTACGCCTTCTATCGTGATGGTTTACCGCCACCAGTCGGTTTGCCAGAGCCTCGTTTGTTGTTCGGCAGGATGCACCACGGGCAGGTGAGGATGGCTTGGAGAGAAAAGGTGATAGGTCGCTCCCTTACATCCTATAGAATACCGCAGTCAAATGACCCTAATGTCTGTATTATATTAAAAAAGAAAGAAGGCAAAGGACATTGAAAGAAAGTGTTAAGTTCACAATAACAAGTAAACCTAATGCGACACTGTTTCATCATTAGCCACCTAAACTTAATGTCAAAGTAATTTGGAATACAAACTTAGTAACTTAGAACTCAAGTTGATGACTGCAAATAACACTAAGTCAACAAAACTTACGCACTGGATATCTGATCGTCACTAAGTCATGATTCGGTGATTACGTATCTGGTACACTGGCGAGCAAAAATATCGGCCAAAGCGGACAACTGTTTATTTGACTTGATATATTTTTTATTTATGGCTCGTGTGGTCTAAGGTATCAGGTAGCGGTGACGAGAAACGGTTTTTTTTTCTGGCCGTGATGGATAAAAAATATAAATCACTGCGGGCCAGCATTACTAGAATGTTACTTGTGTAACACAGCTCAAAAATCATACTAAAAATCTACCTGTATGTACTCTAAAGAGAACTCTTTTCTCACAGTAGGCAGCGGCTAAGCTGTGCCCCTGGCATTGCAGAGTCTATGAGCGGCGGTAACCGTTTAACATCAGATGGGCCGCTTGCTGGACTGCCACCCACAACAATAAAAAAACATATACCTGCAACACAAGGGGTCCCAAAGGTGTGTTGCCGACTTTTTAAAAGGCCTTAGGATATGTGGCTGAATCCTCTGTCGACGGCAAGTGGTGCGGTTGTAAATATAGGACTTCTTGAGTTTTCAGCTTCTCAGCCGATGGAGTTCATTTGCCTGGCTGAGGACCACTGATAGGCGATAAAAGATTTCTATAAATCCCATAGGAAATACCTATTCAAAACACTTTTACAGCATTGATTGCATCAATTAAGCCTCTTTTTCCAACACTTCCCGAACATGTTAGATTGCGCCATTTTCACGGCCTCCACTGCATACCGAGAACTACAAAATGACATGTTATTAAGTCTGTGTTTGTGGTGAAAAGGAACGACAAATGACTCGTCATTATTTAGCAGTTAGACGCGGTTCAAAATTACCAAGAAAGGGTGCAGTCGATTATGATTAAATCAAAGAAATGCTGGTGATTTAGGTGATGTGTTTTAATACAAAAGAGGGGATGCAAGGGAGCGACCTATCATCCTCGCTCCAAGCCACACTCACCTGCCCGTGGTGCATCCTGGCGAATAATAAACGAAGCTCTATCTACCGGTGGTACCGATAAACCATCACGATTGAAAGCGTAGCTAAATATCACAGGCCGATGACGGGCAGCAGCGTCACCGGAGCGAGAAGCTACGCACTAACAGTGGAAATATCGTATTGATGACTTGCAATACTATCGATACACGATAGTAAAACTATAGATAGTTTGGCTACCGGTATCTCGTACGAACGCTTCCTTCCCGCACAAAGAATGTGGTGCGGGCGAGTGCCACGCTGCTAACACCTGCGCACTACAGGTGAGAGATGCAGCCGTGTGTCACGCTACTAGCGCTCGCTTCCCGCACAAAGAGAGAGGTAAGAGCGAGTCTCACGCTACGAGCGCTTTCTTCCCGCGCAAAGAGAGAGGTAAGGGCGAGTTTCACGCTACGAGCGCTTTCTTCCCGCGCAAAGAGAGAGGTAAAGGCGAGTCTCACGCTACGAGTGCTTTCTTCCCGCCCAAAGAGAGAGGTAAGGGCGAGTCTCACGCTACGAGCGCTTTCTTCCCGCGCAAAGAGAGAAGTAAGGGTGAGTCGCATGCTACAAATGCTTGCCACTCTCGCTATAGGCGCTTTTTCTATGTATAATATGTATTTATTTCCAAAAAAAAAATGTATCTAAGTAAGATTATCAGTTGTCTAGTACCCATAGTACAAGCTTCGGCTTAGTTTGGGGCTAGTTGGCGCTGTGTGGCCCAGCGTGGCATGTCTTGGGTTAAAAAAAAAATATAAAAAAAAGGTAAGAAATACAGCTGGGTGTCACGCTACAAGTTTATCAGTTGTCTGGTAGCCATAGTATAAGCTTTCACATAGTTTGCGACTAGATGGCGCTGTGTGGTCTTGGGTTGTGCTAAACTCACCGTTCTTATGGCCATAGTAGCCGGTGCCCGAAGAGGACCCGCTGCCTGTGGAGGAGCCCTGCGGCGGGCGGCCCTCCTCGTCCGCCTCCAGGGGCAGCGTGGGCTCCATTGTGGCACTCACTGCACTTCACTCTGCATCACTCACTGCACTCCACTTGTACCTGTAAAGAGGGAGTCGGTTTTGAGTGAACTTTTTTTTACAACTCGACATATTTGCTTCCCTACGCCTGATGGAAAGAGGAAGAGAAGCCCAAGTTGCTGTCACAACGGGCAAGTAACTGGTCAGTTACACGTCAGTTGCCACCGTCATGCCGGCCCAATCCTAACCCCCACGAACTCCGGAACTTTGAAAGCAAGGAAACATATTTGTGATTTTAAAACACCTTACGGATTCGGCATTGCAGTGGCAATTGACAGGTTACGAGCCCGATGTTGCAGCGATTTGGGCTTCTCTCTCTTTCCATTAAGCGTTTCGTCAGTGGCAACTTACGGAAACTCGGGTAGCAACAAAGCATACCCTGCCTGTCCTGGCCAGCCGCAGATGACAAGCACCCGGTACTCCTAGTCTGGGAACGGCAAATACCCCTACCCTGGGCTTCCGCGAAGCGAATCAATCAACAAACACCCTAGTTCATCCACTGTGAAACGTAAGTCTCCCTTAATGTATCCTCCCTTAATATATTTATTGTGTAAAGGGTTATTAATGTTGGTACCGATAATAATAATTTAACTTAATTTTTTTTAGCGTTCAGGATGACCTCACTCCACCTGATGGTAAGCGGTCGTGAGGTCCAAATGTTAGGTCGACAGACACAATAGGGCATACCCACCGCGCCTGTAGCCCTCACCCTGAAGGCCCATTGAAATGCCGTTTCACGCCCCCCCTAAAGAATCCAGGATTGTAAGTATAAGTAAGGGTTGTAATTTTTATGGTAACTACTTAATATAAGGTGAAGTGACGATTTGCGCAGGACGGCTGGCAAGTGCTGGATGCGAGATGCCCGGGATCGAATCGAGGTACCTATGTCCAGCAGTGGACTGATATAGGCTGATGATGATTAACAAAAAAAGCTCCTCCTTTTTCAAAGTCGGTTAATAAATTAGAAGTCGCGTCGTGAAGTACTTGCACTATAAATGACCCAAAGAATCTCTTCTTCCCAACGAACGCTAAAATAATGAAACTCCAACAAATGAAGAGAGGTAGGGCATAGCGAATCTTCGCTCGAATTGAGCCGCCCGTCCGGGGAAGGACCTCCACCCTATAGAATACCGCAGCCAAATGACCTCCGGGTCGTGTTTCTGCTGGTGAGTAGGGTCTCCGGAGCTCGTGGGGGGTAGGGTTGGGCAGGCATGGCAGTGGCAACTGACAGGTAACTAACCAGCTACTTGCCAGTTGTCACAGCGACTTGGGCTTCTCTTTGGCTTTCCATCAGGCGTAGGGAAGCCATTATGTCGAGCTACTATAAAAAAAAAAAAAAAAAAAAAAAAAAAAAAAAAAAAAAAAAAAAAATGACCTCCGGGTCGTTTTCCTGCCGGTGAGTAGGGTTTCCGGAGCTCGTGGGTTGGGGTTGGGCTGGCATGGCGGTGGCAACTGACAGGTACCTGACCAGTTACTTGCCCGTTGTCACCGCGACTTGGGCTTCTCTTTCGCTTTTCATCAGGCGTAGGGAAGACATTACGTTGAGCTACTATAAAAAAAAACTTACCAAAAATCTAACCCACGAAATGTCCTCGATTTCGTCCTAATTTCCTCCCTTCGTACGTAGCATGTAAATTAGTACGGTAAAGCGGTCACCAATAGTGGTAGCAGTGCAAGCCGCAAATGGGCCGTGTACGGAACCAATGAACCAATAGCCGACCGAATATAGGCAGAAGCACGGAAAATAGCTTTCGCTGAAACCGTTTGTCAAAACTAGAAGCGCTTACATGTTTTGTTTCTTTAGCAAATATGATCTGTTGGGCTACAAAGTAATACTAGTTAATTGGAATTTTATTTTATTGATGTGTGGTAGTCTGTACAAAAATTATCAATACGTAATATAAGATTACGTACCTACATTTTCTATTCTAATGGTAATTTATTCTCAATGGAACGACAATAGTTTAATACACTGGTTAACAGTTTGACTACATGTATATTTGTCAATTTTACTAACCTGATTATTTTGTCCAATGCACAATCAAACTGTATGTCACCCACAGTATTTTAAAATAAAAAAACAAACGAGCACTTTTTAAATTTCGAATTTCCACAATGGCCACTTCAACACTCGATAATTTAAATTTTAAAAAACATCGCGTTCCTGTCAACGCCGCAATCCGAGAAATACGGAACGTTCAAAAACGCCGACGGTAATTTGCGGAACGCGTTCTATATTCAAATTGGGAATGGACTCGTTCGAATATTAAATGGTTGTTGTCGTACCGCGTGCACTGGCTGACTGCGCTTAGTTCCTTGGCCACTATTTTTACAGATGTTAGAATAGGCCGGGAGCCATAGAGAAATAAACGGCGTTGCCAGAATGTTACTTTTGTTACATTCTTTGTTATTAAATTATTATTCATAAATAGATCTGTAACCTATTGCTCCAAAAAGTTGACTTAAAGCTTGAACGTTAGAACGTTGCTCAAAATGTTACTTTCGTGATATTTTTCAGTACAAAATATTAACCATCTCTTTATCTCGTGCCACATCTTCGACCGCGAATAAAGTTTATATGAAAAGAAAAAGAATCGTTTAGTGACAAATATTAGGCTTATTCTAATCACATTATTATAATAGATAAAAACGGGTAAAATATGCCACCAAAAAGGACACAAAGTTTAAATAAAAATAAAATAACATATTTGTTTTTGTGCCAAAATATTACTTTTTGACCAGTTTCAGACTTGTGGCCACTGGTAACACTATTAATAAATGCAAATGGCCGACGGGCGGGAAAATAAAAATCACTATTTATAAATAAATCACACATCTAGAGCGATAAAACTCGGCAAGTTAATGAAACACAGTCATAAAATAGACTAACAGGATTATGATTTACGTAAAAACTCAGATTTCGAATAACCGCGTACAATTTTTTTATGATTCATAAAATATGAGAAATTGTTTTAGACGAATGATAATTCTTTTTTGCGTGAAAGGAAGAAGTACCATCGAAGAGGGGTTCGCGGAACTTTTAATGTTCTTGTTTACCGCGAAAACCGATTACTAATCATTACATTTTTGGTAAAATAAAATATGGGAATAGATGTCCTCAGGGATTGGAATAAAATTTTATTTGTCCTTCAATAAAAGTTGAAAAGAAATCTTCAAAGTTAAAACGAGTTTTTCCTGATGTATTTAAACTTATGAATATTATTTGAATAAGGTTACAATGGATGTATTAAGCTATTATAAATGCATAAGTACCTAACTAACATTGTTTTATTCTTTTTCTAAGAGGATCAGATGACACCAACATTTTTGACAAATGCTTATTTTAAACGTTGTCTTGCGTAATCGCTCAGTTAAATATTTAATAAGGAAAATAAAGTTGCAAGCTTCTAAACCCAAAAGTTTCTTAGTTCAGATATAGAAAGATTTAATACAATCATTAAAATATTATTTTTTGGTAAATACTATTTTGACTTTTAACAAGGCTAATTACTAACAAGGCTAGGACTGATTCGATTCCAAAATAAGTAGCATAAAGTAATCACGTGTATTATGGGCCAGACCAACAAATTAAGTGTATGGTGATAACTTATGCACCACTTTACCCCTCTCCTTTGCATAATGTCCTATACCTGATTTTTGTCTGGAAACTCGCTCTCAGCGATAAAACGACCTACGTTGTACAACATTATTATGTCTGTAATACTTTTTAACCGACTTCGAAAAAAGGAGGAGGTTCTCAATTCGTCTGTATGTATAATATATTTTTTTTTTTATGTTTGTTCACCGATATTTCCGTCAATTATGGATGGATTTCAAAATTTTTTCGACAGTTCGACAGGGGACACTTCCGAGGTGGTCCCATTATCACCAAGTCAGGATCTGACGATGGGATCCTGGAGAAATTGAGGGCAACAACCGAAAATTGTATGCTCATGTGGTGTTTTTGTTACGTAATCATATTTTACTCAGGTATATGCTTCCGGGCGTCAACATCTGGTGCTGATGATGAAGCCACAGAACTCCTTAACGGTTAGGAGTTAGGGGACAGTACTGACTTTGGTCGATATTAAACTAGGTAGTAAGTATGTACTTTTGCAGGGCTAATAGGGCAGGTGATTTGGTAAGTGATATGCTTGATTCTAGATCGCAAAGTCTTCACTTGACTTAAAGCAAAATTTTTCATTCCTAAGTAAAACTCTTAAGGACATTAATTAGCCTTTATTCAAGGTCACGGCACATTAACGCAACTAAAAATAGAGAAATTAAATTATTATTAAGAAAAAAATAAAACCGACTTCAAAAAAAACACAAACGACCAAAACTAAAAAGCGATAAATAACGTAAGTAATTCTATCCTTAATACATAATTATTTAAATATTACAATTATCACTTATTTTTGAAGTCGGTGCCAGCCAAACAAGAAAATGTATATTGTCGTGTGGATTTGCCGGCCGCGCGCGTCATACAACAACAATCTACGTTAGGTACCTACCGAGAGGCTGGCACCGACTTCAAAAATAAGTGATAATTGTAATATTTAAATAATTATGTATTAAGGATAGAATTACTTACGTTATTTATCGCTTTTTAGTTTTGGTCGTTTGTTTCTTTAAATGTTTTTTTTTGCACTAAAGAATATGTTTGTCCGTTTGGGGATCGAACATACTGCCCTTCTTTCAAAAGACAGCAGTCACTACGAAATGAGCTACCGGGCCAGCCAATAACCGTAAACTATTCGCACCCAGTCCCCGGCACTATCTTGGCAAGAATCTCTACGCGAAGTGTTATTTTCCTTAATTCTTTTATTATCGCGCGTAGATCATCTTCCGTTCCGGAGACAGGCCAGTTATTATTGCCCAGATGCCGACTCTTTGGTGAAGATTTCATTAGTGGAGATTTGTTTTTTTTTTTCAGTGCGCACAAGGAATGCGATTTAGACAGCCAGTTCGATTCATTTCACAGTATGGTTTCCGCATTTAGAAAAGGACCATCTCATCATGACTAGGGGAATATCTTAACTAATATTATAAAGCTGAAGAGTTTGTTTGTTTGTTTGAACGCGGTAATCTCAGGAACTACTGGTCCGAATTGGAAAATTCTTTTTGTGTTAAATAGACCATTTATCGAGGAAGGCTTTAGGCAATATAACATCACGTTGCAACTATTAGGAGCGAAGAGATAATGGAAAATGTAAAAAACGGGGAAAAAATAACTATTCCACGCGGACGAAGTTGCGAACACAGCTAGTCAGAAATATTTCCTTAGTCGTTTTCAATGTTGTCATCATCATAAGCATATCGTAGTCCACCGCTCATTTGCCAAACACCTGAAGGCTTTACTCATAATCGAACAGGAGAATTGGCAATCGCAGGGCGTAGCACCACGCTCAGTTGACGCTGCTGCCTGTCATAGGCCTGTATATATTAACTACGCCTTTAAACGTAAATCAGTTGCCAGCGCCTCGTTTGTTATTCGGCAGGATGCACCACGGGCAGGTGAGGGTGGCTTGGATCTAAAAGGTGATTGGTCCGCTCCTTTCCTCTGATAGCGACTGAATTTTATTCTTTGCTATTACCGCATGAATAAACATTATAGTACCGATCTTCTGTACCGATATAAGGTGTGGCAGGAAAGATTTGCATGCCTGGATAAACTTCCACCTGGACATGAGTTGCCATGGCTGACCTGGAAGTCGTTAAATAGACTCCATACCCAGATTGGTCGTAGCAAGGAGAATATGTTCAGGTGGGGGTACTCTGATGGGTCAGACCTTGCCTGCGAGTGTGGTGCCCCTCTCCAGAGTATGTCTCACCTGGTCTGCTGTCCCGCGAGTGGAGAGACCTGCTCGCTCACCGAGCTAATGTCCGTGGCTGGGGGTGCGGTCGGGGTGGCGGAGCACTGGGCACAGCGTGTATGATTTCGATTTGCCATTTAAGAGAGGTAGGGCATAGCGAATCTTCGCTCGAATTGAGCCGCCCGTCCGGAGAAGGACCTCCACCCTATAGAATACCGCAGTCAAATGACCTCTGGGTCGTGTTTCTGCCGGTGAGTAGGGTTTCCGGAGCTCATGGGGGGTTAGGGTTGGGCCGGCATGGCAGTGGCAACTGACAGGTAACTGACCAGTTACTTGCCCGTTGTCACAGCGACTTGGGCTTCTCTTTCGCTTTCCATCAGGCGTAGGGAAGCCATTATTTCGAGCCACTATAAAAAAAAAACATCTAAATAACATGACAGTTGACTAGCCTTACTTTTATTGTCCTTTATAGTTCAAAATCCATAAACGATATTGATATAGTGATATTATGACTAAATTGATTTATGCTGACATTTTTGCCAACCTAGACTCTTGCCAAAATAAGATATTCACTACATTCACTACCAACCCACGTCACTACACTACCAAGTGTCGTATAAATAAAGAGACTACAAAACAAAAAGCCCTGTTCCCAATTATTTACAGTTTCAACAAACTTGTTCTAACAATTTATCTGCGAAGGTGACCCGAACGAATAATTTTATGTTGTTATTTGTTCTAGTTCACCGATTCTCAATCTTTTTGAATATGCTACCCCTATCCTTAAGGGGCAGCGCAGACGACAGACTATCCGTGACGCACTTTTTTGCAATTATATGCAGTAACGCATACGTAGCGCAAAAATCTGTCGCGGATATTTCACAGACACAACGCACACGACGCACATCTTCGAATATTCTGTCGGCAGACCTCTTTTTAAATGTCTCGGAACTCTCAGGCGCACACTCTATCGCACAAAAAGTGTGCCGTCTGCGCTGCACCAAAATGATGACCAAGCTACAAAAAAATATAAATTATTTTATTAAGTCCTAAACGGAGGTATCATTGACACACGTATTCACAAACAATACTTATCTATGAAAACTAAGAACACAATGCGAAGTAAGGCATTTACAATAGCGACTGGCACTCAAATGTTGTCTATGAATAGGTTTTTGGGTACTGTGCGTCCGCGCGAAGCATAATATTAAGGTTTATGAATACTATACGCGTACGTATGTTAGTCTGTAATAAAGCATTTGAATATTCACTTACTCGGTGGCTCAATTGGTAGGGACCTGCCTACTGAACCAAGGGTCGTGTGTTCGATTCCCAGCCGGGACAAACATTCGTGAGATGAGCATTTGTGTTTGTTCCGTGTCTTTGTGTTTATATTTGTATTTAAGTATTATATTTGTGGTATCTAAGCTTTCGTTATTCTGATACCCATAATACAAGTGCTTAAGCTACTTAATTTGGGATCGGAGCAATGTATGTGATGTTGTCTAATACTTATGTATTTATTTATTTACTGGTTGATAAATTCTGGCAATGGAAACACAAAACATAAATAAATAACCCAAGATATCTTTAGGGGGTAAGGTACAGGAAGGCTAGGCCCCGATTGCGAGCGTCAAACAGTTTGAACACCATTGTACTTCATAACTCTGCCTACATGAGATTGTGGAGAGAAATAAAGCGATGTAAATTAGATACTGAGTGTTATTTATGACTCTTTTTATAAAGTTTAGTCGGAACTAGTCGGGCAATTTCAATATCAAACAATATTACATTGGTTTCTGTTTAGATATACATGTATAATAATACTCATCATGAGGCTTCTAACGTCCACTACTGGACATAGGCCTTTTTTTTCCACAGGGGAATGCATTAAGCACCATCATGCCGTCTCCAAGCAAAGCATCGGCAAGCGTCACAGCGTGTTTGATTTCGATTTGCCATCGAAACGCAAAGAAGAAGACCGATCTTCTTAATAACATGACAGTTGACTAGCCTTACTTTTATTGTTGAGGAATGTAAGGGAGCGACCCATCATCTTTTCGCTCCAAGCCAACCTCACCTGCCCGTGGTGCATCCTGCCGAATAACAAACGAGGCGCTGGCAACCGATTGGTGGCGGTATAACCATCACGATTGAAGGCGTAGCTAAATACCACAGACCGATGACGGGCAGCAGCGTCACCGGAGCGAGAAGCTACGCCCTGCGATCGCTAACGCGCCTGCCCAGCGTAGCGATTATGGGTATATCCTTTGGATGTTTGCTCTAAGTGGCAAGCAGCTGGAGAGGCCTATGTCCAGCAGTGGACTGCAATAGGCTGATGATGATGATGATGCCATCTCCGGGGGAGGTGACATGGTGTTTGGGACTCACACCTCCCAAAATGGGAGGTGTGAGTCCCCCCTTGCTGCCCACTGTCGCCAGTGGGCGGCAAGTTGCAGGGACACGGTTAGCTACGCCCTGCGATCGCCAACCCACCTGCCCACAAATGAAAAAATACGTGTCTTTTTTTATAAGGAGAGATTACAGGATGACCTCACTCCACCTGATGATGAGCGGTTGTGAGGTCCAAAAGTTTATTTTTGACAATCTAAAAGTCGGACTATTTACATTTTTTCCGCAACAAGCCTATTGTCTTTGGTGGGATTTTCCGTAACACTTGGCAGGCGGGTTGGTGACCGCAGTATGTTAGATAATGACCAAAATAAAAATGATAAGCAAGTAATTAATATCAATTAACGCTCGCCCACGTAACTAGTCAACCATTAGCTAATTACTAATTCGACTGTGAAATTTAACGCGTTACTAATTTAATTCACGTACACAATGTGGTTCATGTACTGTAATTGACTGGCTCGGTGGCTCAATTGGTAGTGACCCCTGCCTTCTGAACCAAGGGTCGTGGGTTCGGTTCCCAGTCGGGATAAACATTCGTGTGGTGAACATTTGTGTTTGTTCCGTATCTGGGTATTTAAGTATATTTGTATTTAAGTGTATATTTGTAGTACCTTCGTTGTTCTGATACCCATAACACAAGTTTTTCAGCTACTTACTTTGGGATCGGAGCAATGTATGTGATGTTGTGTGATATTTATTTAATTACTAGCTGTGCTCGCGACTTCGTCCGCGTGGAATAGTTATTTTTTTCCACTTTTTTTTTTACATTTTCCATTATTTCTTCGCTTCTAATAGTTGCAGCGCGTGATGTTATATAGCCTAAAGCCTTCCTCGATAAGTGGTATATTCAACACAAAAAGAATTTTTCAATTCGGACCAGTAGTTCCTGAGATTAGTGCGTTCAAACAAACAAACTCTTTAGCTTTATAATATTAGTTTAGATATATTGTTAGTTGTACGACGTCGAAAGTAGTGTATTGTGTTACGTGTTAAGGGAAGTCTTAGTTCCTAAGGGCTCATGCCAACCCATAAGTCGCTTGGTGGAAGGACCGGAGTTTTCAGTGCGTACTCCTTGCCTCACCACTGTTTCGGGTTAGGTTTCACTAGGCTGGAGAGTCCCAAATACTCCGCCACTCCCCCAAGTACCCCCCATTTTCCAAAATAAAAAAAAGTGTCGAAAGTAGTGCGTGCGCGCGTGTATAATATTTATTTTTTATTTAAGAAGTTTTCTGTATGACCTCACTGCACCTGATGGTAAGCGGTTGTGAGGTCCAAATTCGTTCCCTTTTATAAAATCAGCGTGTTGGTTGTGGCTATATCCTGCCATGACATAGTTGATATCATTTAGTTAATTAAGTCTACTTTATAAGCTATGTTAATTTTAGATATCCTGTATTTTAAAATTTTCAGTCAATACTTCTTTGTGTTTCTTTGTATTCACGGTGAGGGCAGCCGCATACACTGACAGGCATACGCAGTTTCTTTCTTCTCAGTCAAAAAAACCGCTCCGCTACGTCTGCAAAGCTTCTAAACGGTAAACGACCGACAAGTCGAGTATCCTAAAAGGGTAATAAACTCCTATATTGTCTTTTATTTATTTATTCAATCTTTATTGCACAAATGAAATATAGTGTACAAGAGGCGGACTTAATGCCGCATAGGCATTCTCTACCAGTCAACCATTGGGCTAAGCAGAAATAGATGTAGGTAGCGTGCTGCAAAGTTGGATAAAAATAAAATTAAACAGTGTCTTAACACACAATACCTAACACTATTAAAACGTGCTCTCCAATACAGCCGCTAATTTGCCGCATAGTTAATTTTAATTAAATTAATTAGCACCAAACCCACACTGTAGCTGAATTGCATGCCTAGCCAATTAATAAATGCCGCAAAGTGCAGTAAACTAATTATACTAGTGCAGGTGATCTACAGATAGAGAACCAAGTTCATCGACATAGCGTAGAGAGACGTGCCAAAAGGTTTATTGGCAAAAACTTGATTTGTGACGTGAATCTACAAAGCCTTGATCACCGAAAAGTTGCAAGCCTATCAGTATTCTATCGGTTACATTTTGATAAAGTAAGTATACCAAAGACTCGCACACGGTGCGTTTTGCCTATATAGTATGCTACTAATATGAAACTCCTTGGCCGGACTCTTTGTTCCCCGAGAAATACAATCATCCAACCTTCAGGTAATTTCTGGGCGCGATCCATCGTAAGTTTCATAATCACCTAACATCAGGTGAATTGGTGCGAAGCGCAAACCCCATAATGAATAAAAAGAAGCTCACCGGATTAGTAAGCTGAAGTGGCAGTGGGCTGGTCATATCAGCCACAGAGCCGTTAAGGTATACGAGTTGTAGAGAGGATACCGCTTCTCTGCAAAACGGAGTGTAGGATGCCCTCAAGCTAGGAAGAGCGACGATTTGCGCAATTTGGTTGGCAGGTGCTAGGTGCGTGAAACCCAGGATCGAGCTAAGTGGCGAACAATTGGAGAGCCCTATGTCCAGCAGTGTAATAGATCAAGATTCTTCAAAATCAAGAATCACAACAAAATATAAGTGCTTTGTATTCGGACGCTAGTATGATAAGGGTCACATGTATAGCGGAACATTAGTTTTGATACTTACTACTTATTCATTGTGCTTTTTTGCAGAAGCGTAAAAAATATGCTAATGAAAATAATACGCGTCGCTACTTCTTTTTTACCACAACTTGGCTGTATACGCTGCCACGCAAAGATTCTGCGAATTTGACCTACATCATTCAGGGATGATAAATATGTTTTTTGTATTTCAATGTTTCAAGCTGAGTCATCTTCATCATCATCATCATCCTGCAATCGTTCACTGCTGGACATAGACCTCCCCCAGTGGCAAATGATGCCAACAGCTTCATTTTATCATCGTACCGCTCGCCATCGGCAAGGTGTTCATCCTCACACTTTAAGGCCTAATTGGTCACGCACGGTCCGATTTCAGAGTCGATTTTTTAGTCTCGTTATTCAGCAGGATGCACTACGGACAGATGAGTGAGATTTGAAGCGAAAAGATGATGGGCCACTCCCTTACATCACCTTTAGTGTGTATTCATTTTGCAAGACATGATATGTCACCATCTCAACTATTTTCGTTACGGATGGAGGAAGCCGTAACCGTTTCACGTAGACACTAGAGGGAATATATCTGAATTCATTTCTATTCATATAAATACTTGTTTAGTGATGCGTTTTAATACTTTTTTTTTTGAGATATCGATAAGCATTAAGAACTAGTTGCTGCCCGCGTGCATATTCTTATAAAACATAGCATAATATGTGTTAACCCAATGTATAAGCTACCTATATAATCGTGCAGTTTAATTAAAATCTGTTCATTAGTTTTTCCGTGAAAGAGTATTAAACATCCATACATCTATCCATCTAAACAAACTTTCATCATCATCATCAGCCCACATCAGTCCACTGCTGGACATAGGCCTCTCCCAATGCTCGCCACCAAACAAACTTTCGCATTTATTAAATTAAATAAATGAATAACCCAAGACATGCCACGCTGGGCCACACAGCGCCATCTAGCCCCAAACTAAGCCGAAGCTTGTACTATGGGGACTAGACAACTGATAAACTTACTTAGATACTTTTTTGTAAATAAATACATATTATACATAAAAAACACCCAGACCAATACAAACAGACATGTTCATGCACACAAATGTTTGTAATGTGTGGGGATCGAACCCACGACCCTTGGCTCAGAAGGCAGAGGTCACTACCAATTGAGCCACCGAGCCAGTCGAATTAGTAGTATGGTGTACAAAGATGTGGAGGTTCCTCTGTGCGGTGTGGTAAATGATAGAAGTCCAAAGTCCAATAGAAATATATATTTGGTGCACCGATAATACAATGAATTACATATTGTTAGCGAGTGGTCGGAATGCGCGGCGGGGAACGACTGCCTGTTAAGCAGCGCACAATACAAAACTGCGTGCGCTGCAAAACTGCTACTGTAGGCCGCTACAGTAGGATAGGATGGGAAACTGATATGCAATGTAGGTATTTATTACATTTTGTACATAGACTTCTTAAGATTTCAGCTTCTCAGTGAGCGCAAGCTGGGTATGCCCCATCTTGCGCTCACGGACTAGTTTCTCTACTGGTTGTAAAAATGGGCCAAGTATTTCAACTCTAAGCACTAACTAAAAAGCCATTATCTCAGAAATAGCCATTTTATTCTCGTTTGAAATGAAATCTTCCGAATTGCATTTCCAGATTCAAATATAAGATTTGTATGGGACACGGTCTGCATTTTTATGGGATCATATGAGGTCCTTATCTATGATAATGCAGTCGTAATTTTAAATTTGAATATCCGTAGTTGGTTCTGAATATTGCATTTTCATTCATAACAGACTTATTGAGTTATGTTTACTGCTAATCCGTGTGGTTCCGGCTTAAGGATCGTATCCCGTGGGTGTCATAGAAGAGGACTAAGAGAATATCAGGAAGCAAGCAACGGAATTAACCTGGGTACAAATAAAAAGGAAATCCCCCCCAACAATTGTAGTTGGGGGAGGCCTATGTCTAGCAATGGACGTTTGCAGGCTAATCATGTACATAGTAGGTATATATTGTGCATACTATATACGATCTAACTGGAGTTTTACCAAAAATGATACGTCGATAAAGTTGCCAAGAATCGACTACAGCACATCCCTAGTTAGCCAAACTAACAGTTATGTCACTCAATCCAAAATAACGCAAATACCCCCGGTTGTGGCGGTTCATTCATCGGCCCGCGAGACGTGCCAAGCTGCGCGCGCGCATAATATTATAATGTGAAGACATCTGCTTTATGAGAAATGTCGCATTCGTATTTCGATAGCACATTTGAAATGGAAAAGTAATAAATAAATATCAGACAACATCACACACATGGCTCCGATCCCAAAGTAAGTGGTTTCAGCAGTCTATTGCAGACCACTGCTGGACATAGGCCTCTCGAGTTATTCACCACATAGGGCAAACATCTGGAGGATATACCCATAATCGCCACACTGGGCAGGCAGATTGGCGATCGCAGGGCGTAGCTTCTCGCTCCAATGACGCTGATACCCGTCATCAGTCTGTGGTATTTAACTACGCCTTCAATTGTAATGGTTATACAGCCACCGGTCGGTTGCCAGCGCCTCGTTTGTTATTCAGCAGGATGCACCACGGGCAGGTGAGGTTGGCTTGGAGCGAAAAGTTGATGGGCCGCTTCCTTACATCCCCGAACTCAGCACTTATTCCCTCTAATACAGTATCTTTTAAATCAACAAATTGCACTTCAGATTCATTTCATCATACAACGAATATGCATTAGAACTTACTAATAAGTACCTACTATTAGCAATGATATCTCATACCAGAGTTGACTTCGTAAATGGACGTTCTAGTATGAATGTTCTTACAAAGTAAAATAATCTAGTTTCACATCTACAGAAGTTGCCTCTCGATGTTCAAATTTGAACTTTCTAGTCGAAGTTGCTACAAACGTGAACCCTGTGGGATTGTGGTTCGACTGGAAAGTTATGCACAGTTCTGCACAAAAGTAGACAGATTTTTATGTCTTAAAATCGTAGGATTTGATCTCAACTCGCCTAATGATATGCTAAGCGCGTCTAATGAATACCAAACACCCATTTTTATCATTACAAATTCTATGAACATAGAAACCGTGGTTTTTTATACAATTTTATCAAATATAGCATATTATGATAAAAAGGGCGATATCGGTTCTGGTCAAACAAAACCAAGTTTTAAATGAATAAACATTTCATGGTTGAATCTTATGTTTTTGTTATATGATGAACTAGCTGTGCCAGCGGCGTCGCACGCGTGGATATAGGGTTTCAACCAGCGTGGCATGTCTTGGGTCATTTATTTATTACATCCGTAGAATAATAGAGTATCCTTGTAATTTATATATTTTGGCATGCAAGCCCTATGAACACTGAAGAGGCCTAAATTAGAGCCTGAAAAGTCTGTGGTACGGTAATAACCTCGTCAATAAATAAAGCTATTAGAGAGACTGCCAGCTCAAAACAGTAGTAGATAGTACACCATATTACCTCTTTACCTCTCTTTTAGATTGGTCATTTTGGTCGTATTTCGAAGATTTGTAAGTTAAGGGTCAAGGTTGTTTGTTAAATTTATTCAAAAAATCCTTGGCTTTTACCAGCAAAATAAGCTAAATAAATATATCCTACTTGCATGATAAAAAAAAGCTCCGATAATGAAACGTTAAAAACTTCAAAACACTAGTTACTTAAGTTCGATCGCTTATCGACCTATAATTATAATGTAAAGTTGTGAAAGAAAAGAATAAAAAAACAGTTTTTATACAATTTACTTCCATTTAGGTAGTCACAGTTTTGACAAAAGTTTCAACATGTTTCCGACTTCAACGTTATGCTGGGGCTACATCAGCGGGCGAACAATCAAATAGAAACATAGGGAACCTTCGCCCGAAGCTATTACTGAACTCAACTGATTGTCATTAGCAGACACGACCCAGATAGGTACATCATTATCGCATATCGAATGTTAACTCCCATAATAGGCTATTATGGCTAAATGGCAAAAAATTGTAATTAGTCCGTCTTTTAGCTTATTTAAAAATAAAAGACACGTATTTTTTTATTTGTAAATTGGACTAAAAATTGTAAGTATAGCCCGTTGAAATTACGCGTGACGTCACTCGGTGAGGCATTTTTACGGGAGCGAGTGACGTCAAAGACTCCCACTCTTAACTTTTGGGTGCCTTGTATCTTTAGTATTGTTTATTTGAATGAAAAAAGGAAAAATACGTGTCTTTTATTTTTGAATAAGCTAAAAGACGGAATAATTACAATTTTTATTCATTCAGTTAGTCAAAATCTGATGAATTTGCCACGGGTCTCCAATACTCTAGCTACGCCAATGATTATCGGCTCAATATCTTCTAAGTACCTACGCATTGCAACGTTTTATCTATATTTTCCGCTCTAATGTAGCCTAAGCATTAGAGTAAAAACAATTACTTATGATTCATGTTATTACAAACTAATATTACTAAAAGCGACGCCTCTGCGAAGCAAATACAACTGTTGTGATCAATAAACTAATGTGTCAGGTGTTCAATTTCACTAATGTTATAGAAAATGGAAATAGGGATTCGCCATTATTCATACAAACAATATAAATTGAACGTAGAGCCACAAATACTATTGAAAAGCGGACCGGCCTGTTTGGTAGCGAATATAAATGAGAATTACTTAAAGCAAGTTTCGTTGAATTGAGAATCAAAATATGGACCCTTTAAAGGGGTGCGAAAGAAGCTAATACACATTTGTACAGCACAAAATACCTCGGCCTCTCCCCGCTTCTCCTAACTCTTTTATTTAGGGGGTACAGCTCAGCAGTGCCTAGCTGGACTGTAGCACTAGGTACTTATATGGATAGTAAGGGATGTAAGGGAGCGGCCTATCATCTTTCCACTCCAAGCCAACCTCACCTGCCCGTGGTGCATCCTGCCGAATAACAAACGAGGCGCTGGCAACCGACTGGTGGCGGTATAACCATCACAATGGTAGGCGTAGCTAAATACCACAGGCCGATGACGGGCAGCAGCGTCACTGGAGCTAGAAGCTACGCCCTGTGTTCGCCAAACCGCCTGCCCAGGGTGGCGATTATGGGTATATCCTTTAGATGGTTGCCCTAAGTGGCGAACAACTGGAGATGCCTATGTCCAGCAGTGGCTGCAGTGGACTGTAGCAAGAAATGTTGTATTCATCATCATCATCAGCCCAACGTTCACCACTTTGATCGATCCTGGGTTCCTCAGCATAGTGGCTTTACTCCGCCTGATGGAAAGCAGGAAAGGAACCCCAAGCCGCTCTGACAACGGGCAGGAAACCATGGTTTCCAGTCAGTCATCACAGCCATGCTGGCCTGTAAGATGCTTCTTCACGCTTCGCATGTGGTGTATTGATTTGAAAAACGAAGTCGGTTAATAAGTAAACACAATTTCCCCGTATTGTCTCCCTGGGGAACACTCGTCCGCCTCCAGAATAAATAAGTAAGTAATTTACCGATCAATTTGTTTTGAGCAGTCAAATGCACCGATTAGTTTTCCACCCAGTGCACACTGCGCTCAGCTGTCGGCTGCAGCGAAAATAAAGCTTTAAACAACGATGCCCATTGCATAGTTCACTTTCCATTAAATTGTACACTTGAGGCCGATGTGCACTTAATAAGATCAGTTTCAATTAAAAAAAAACCATTAGATCAGCACAACTGGAGGGGCCTATGTCCAGCAGTCCACTGTTCGCCACCTAGCTCAAACTTCTGGAGGATATACCCATAATCTTTTTTAAAGTAGCTCGACATAATGGCTTCCTTACGTCTGATGGAAAGCGAAAGAGAAGCTCAAGTCGCTGAGACAACGGGCAAGTAACTGGCAGGGCCGTCTTAAGTATATTCGGCGCCGGGGGACTCTAACTGCACCTTCGTGCGCCCTGCGACTTGCGCCGCGCCGCCCGGCAGCGCCCGGCAGGCGCCCCCGGGCGCCCTGCGCCCGGGTTCGCCGCACCCCTTGCACCCCCTGGTAGAGACGGCCCTGGTAACTGGTCAGTTACCTGTCAGTTGCCACCGCCATGCAGGCCCTATCCTAGCCCC
This sequence comes from Conogethes punctiferalis, assembly GCA_031163375.1. NCBI lineage: Eukaryota > Metazoa > Arthropoda > Insecta > Lepidoptera > Crambidae > Conogethes > Conogethes punctiferalis. The sequence goes on from CM062099.1 coordinate 2,463,797, forward strand.
CCACGAGCTCCGGAAACCCTACTCGCCTGCAGGAACACGACCTGGTCATTTGGCTGTGGTAGAAGCGGTTCTATAAGGTGGAGGTCCTACCCCGGACGGGCGTCTTAATTCAAGCGAAGATTCGCTATGCGCTACCTCTCTCAAAAGGAAAATGCTTGGATTTACCTTCGACAGTCTACATAGTCATCATCATCACAAAACTCATTCCTCCCCCTACTTTACAATCCATACTCTCAAAAGCAACTCGGCAACGAAACGCATAATGTTTTACTAAATTTTAATATTCCATCCACCGGCGTTGACGTCAAAATAGCTCGTGCATTTTCGTGTAAGCCCTCCGTGTATTTTAGGCGAGTTTCAGATAAGCACTCACCAGTCCGCGTAATATGGCTCAGCTAGATGATAACCGATGCACGTCATAACTGCGAACAGGTGTTTTAACGCGAGTTTATTCTTGGTAGAAGTTAAACTAGCTGTGGCTGATAATTTTGGAATATGCGTCTGTGCAACTTTTTTTTAGAGAGGTAGGGCATAGCGAATCTTCGCCCGTCCGGGGAAGGACCTCCACCCTATAGCAAAAAATCTTAACTGAATATTTACTTACGTTGGATTACGAGGCCACTGAGAATTTCATGCGAGTGTAGGATGCGAACAGTTTAAATATACATTATGAATATATAAGTAAATTCATTTATAAATATCACACAACATCTCGTACTATCTATCTACCTACTATCTATGGCATTATATGTATACATATAATATTATATATCATATTAATTTATGTATAAATAACTATGTATTGTAAAACAAGTAATATATATAGGTATAGTAAAATAAGTAGTATATTGTATGGATTGCGTATTTTATGAGTGTTGCACTAACGATGCGTGAGTATGTAATTTGATTGCTATTTTGTTATGTATTTAAAAAGTAAAATTTATATTGACGCAGAATATTATTTGCCCAAAATTAATTGTATTCCTTGTTACTTATAGGCTAAAAATTTATCACAGAAGTATTAATTTTTGTTCTGATGTTTTTGCATGTACTATGTCTGTAAGCTAATGCACAACCAATCATATCCGAGCTGACGGCTGCGCGCGCGCAATACTGTTTTGCGTGTCTGGGTTAAAGTTGAAATAGTTGTTTGTAAATTTTATAATGAGTGTTCGCGGTGATACTACACTGCCGCAATACAGTTTTATAACTAGTGCGGAGGGTAGTTGTCATTCTGCAATGTTACTTTAGGCACTTTCCACAGCTGTTGTACTGGGCATGATAAATATTATGTAACATGTGTTTTTTGTGATTTAATCAAATAAATTATTCTTATTCTCTTATTCTTATTATATTCTTATAGAATACCGCAGTCAAATGACCTCTGGGTCGTGTTTCTGCCGGTGAGTAGGGATTCCGGAGCTCGTGGGGGGTTAAGGTTGGGCCGGCATGGCGGTGGCAACTGACAGGTAACTGACCAGTTACTAGCCCGTTGTCACAGCGACTTGGGCTTCTTTTTCGCTTTCCATCAGGCGTAGAGAAGCCATTATGTCGAGCCACTATAAAAAAATATATATATATCTCTTACCAGCTGATACCAGCGATTTTAATTCCGAGGGACCTGTCTACACTTCTATAGATAGATAGATATTATTTTTTTCCACCAAACAGATAACTTAAAACTAGGTACAATAACAACTCGACGAACAATAATAATCGACTGGCTCGATGGCTCATTTGGTAGTGACCTCTGCCCTCTGAGCCAAAGGTCGTGGGTTCGATTCCCGCACAATACAAACGTTTGTGTTCATGAACATGTCTGTTTGTACTGGTCTGGGTGTTTCCTATGTATAATATGTATTTATTTACAAAAAAAAATGCATCTAAGTAAGTTTATCAGTTGTCTAGTACCCATAGTACAAGCTTCGGCTTAGTTTGGGGCTAGGTGGCGTTGTGTGGCCCAGCGTGGCATGTCTAGGGTTATTTATTATATATTATTATTAAAAAAAAATAAAGATCTAAACATACATAGGGACAGACAGAAAAACACCATTGTACATTTACGCATAACACAAGTGTTAAAAAGCTACTTGCAATGCGATCGGGGCAGCATTTGTGATGTTGTCTGATTATTTATTTTTCAATACACTTTAAGAATATTGACAATGTATACTTTTTCCTGGCCAGCTGTGTTTAGGGGCACTTTGCATTTGCTGTCTAAAATGCTTAGTTGAAACGAGATGCTACCGGGTTCAGCAAGACAGCGAAAACATTATTTTCTGCAATGATAATAAAACTTGCAGCCTTTGTTTTTCTACGGGAATAAGGAAAAAACACTCGTATCTAAGTTTTATCACCTAGAATATCAGATAAAATTAATATGAATAGAATAATTTTGAAAAAATCGTTTATATTCTATGAATTACAAAGCTTTACCGTTATTGTTCATATTTAAAAGGCCGGCAGCGACCCTAAACTCGGTTGTTAGAGTTCCAAATGTCCATGGGCGGTGTCGACTGCTTACCATCAGGCATCACACTTGCTCGTCTGCAGCCTCTCACATAAAAAAAATTGATTAAACAGAGAAATCCGATTGACTGTCTACTATAACATCATTTAGGTATCATAGACGCCCCATTTGACTTTCATACTATATTATCACCCCATAACAGTCCATGGCTGGACATAGACCTCTCCCGTTGTTAGCCACTTCGGGCAAACACCTGGAGACTTTACCTATGATCGCCACGCTGGGCAGGCGGGTTGGTAATCGCTGGGCGTAGCTCCTTGCTCCGGTGACGCTGCTGCCCGTCATCGGTCTATTAGTGCTTAGCTACGCTTTCAATCGTGATGGTTATACCGCCACCAGTCATTTGGCAGAGCCTCGTTTGTTATTTAACAGAACGGATGCAGGCAGGTGAGAATGGCTTGGAGGGAAAAGATGATTGGCTCCCTTACAAAAATTCAAATTAAATTTTTAGTCATGATCTCCTCTTTTCTAACAGACCACTAGGAGCCACAAGACAAATAATAAAAAAGATAATTTACCGTACTGAAATCAACCGTTGCCAGTTCCACATAGCAAACATTAAAACTCGTAATTTACACAATAATTGCTCTGCCATCAATCGGTTTGACCGGCGGACAAAGCGATTTTACTACAGACCTAGAACTAGCTGGCTGCCCGCCAAGTCTCTGATAATTTATCTTACAGAACAATGGACGGATAGACTGATCTGATAAAGTTTTGGTAACTGTATGTTAGGGGAAGTGGAGTCAAAAATTGAAGGGAGGGCTGTACTCGCAGTCCACAATGTCCATTGTATATGAAGTTTGGTTAATTATCATCAATCATAGTAAAACAGCAAAAAAGTGTATTTGTACATTAAGTATTTTTACAAAAAAAGGGTTATGTAATATTTTCTTTCTAAGTTTATATAGAAACAAAAGGAATCGTCTGTATATTTATACACGCTAGTCTCAGGTAACATGTAAGCTTTGATAGGTAATTTATGTCGCACGCTGGAACACATAGCGTGGAAATACAACAGCCCAGCTAAACTAAGCCAAGGGTCGTGGGTTCGATTCCCGCTCACTACAAACATTTGTGTTCATGAACATGTCTGTTTGTATTGGTCTGGGTGTTTTCTATGTATAATAAATGTATTTATTTACAAAAAAAATGTTCTAAGTAAGTACAAGCTTTGGCTTAGTTTGGGCCTAGGTGGCGCTGTGTGGCCCAGCGTGGCATGTCTTGGGTTATTTATTTTTATTTAAACTATAATGCCAGACCCAGACTCTTGCGCGGCGCCTCCTAGGGGCTCTCCAACCAGTCTTGGTGAGAGGAGGCTCCAGGAGTGGCGGTCTTCCCCTCACCTCTCACACTCTCGTTTTAATTCAGTTGCCCGCTACACTACGGCTCGCGTCCTTTGACTCGCGTCTGAAATCCGCGCGAACAAAGTCGCAGGCTCCAAATACTCGTAGAACAAGAACAAAAATGTGTTACCACTGATTTATTTACCTTAATATCAACCCAGACTTGTTCTACAGCGATATAACAATAACTTTTACGTTATTTCCATACCACACTGACGGGACACCCATCCGCAGAGAATCGCTTGGGTTTCGGCCAAAAAATTCAATTCACATTCGAGTTTGTTTAACTGTTTTACATTTGTCTATTGTCTATCTTTGATCTTTATTGCTTTACTAGCTTTGTTTTTAGGTACTATAGGAATAGGCTATAGAGCCACCGAGCCAGTCAAATAAAAATATTTGACTATTTTTATTTGACTGGCTCGGTGGCTCAATTGGTAGTGACCCCTGCCTTCTGAACCAAGGGTCGTGGGTTCGATCCCCACCCGGGACAAACATTCGTGTGATGAACACTTGTGTTTGTTCCGTGTCTGGGTGTTTATATTTGTATTTAAGTATTTATTTGTGGTACCTTCGTTGTTCTGATACCCATAACACAAGTGCTTAAGCTACTTACTTTGGGATCAAAGCAATGTATGTGATGTTGTCTGATATTTATTTATTTTTGCCATCGATAGACTACGTCATTAAAGAAATATTGCTAGAAAAACTAATTCGTAAATAAGTTTTCTCCGATCCATTGGATGTAAGGGGGCGATCCAGCACCGGAGCTGTTCTGATACAGTAATGTAAAGAGCATGTAAGGGAACGCCTATCATCTGTTCGCTCCAAGCCACCCTCACCTGCCCTTGGTGCATCCTGCCTAACAACAAACGAGGGTCTGGCTGGTGGCGGTATAACTGTCGCAGGCAAATTCTATAATTCGCCCGTATACAAACGGCGTCGGCAGTTTACAAAGACAAATTCGTTACATAAAATGCCGTACGCCTTAAGTAAGATGTCTTTAATTTTCTAATATGCCGAGCTACGATATTACAGCCGATTACAAGTTGCCTCGGCATATCGTTCGAATTAGTACCAAATTGAACCGCGCGTGGCGCTACTAGACGCCAAAACCAATATGGCGGTCAATAGTGAAAGTGTGGAAGAAAAGAAATATTAAAAATATGTCTAATATCGGCGGTTTCAAATAGATTTTAAGTATTATAGTATTATAGGAAACTATTGAAATTAAACTAATCACAAAGGGGGCTTCGAAAATACCGTGGAAAAAAAAACAAAAAATTTCGAGGTTATCCACCACGTAATAACGCTAGGGTGTCCGTCCATGGAAACTGGTAAAGTGGAACTAAAAATTGCAATAAAATGCTTTGTATTTTGCTTTGTATTGTAAATCAATTGTTTTGCTGATGGTTTTATGCTTGTTTAAGCTTAGCAGAATAAGTGAAACAAAGAAACATTGTTGAATTTATTTTTGTTATTACCACTGAATGTCTTGTTTAATTAATAGGTAATTCTTGGTAACTTTACTATGTATGTGTAAGTATCCTAAGATAATGGAGAATATGTTCTCACACGGTGCCATTTAGTGCAGGTTTGGTTTGGTTTCGGTTTCAATTTCATATTTATTTAATCGACGAATTTATTTTTGTAGTCAATAATTATTAATATTCTATTATTAAACTTAAATACCTTAAAAAAAATGATTAAAAATCCTGTTTCATTTCTATTATCATGGTCACCCTAATACACAAACCAAGTCGACGTTGAAGCAATGACAATTTGCCTTCGGCATTTTATAACACGTATTTATCTTTGCAAACTGCCGACGCCGTTTGTAGACGAGCGAATTATAGAATTTGCCTGCGACATAACCATCACGATTGAGCGTAGCTAAATACCACAGGCCGATGAAGGGCATCAACGTAACAGTTCTACGCTCAAAGTCCTGTTCAGCAAATGTCTTCTACCTCAACGTTACCTGAAGAGATCGCTCACAGCGATAAGACTACCTACAATATGTATGTTTTACTCTTTCCTATAAATGTTTTCTTTTTTCTGCAATAAGTATATCTATCTATGTAGTTGTTTAGATGGTATACAGAAACAAAAGCAATATTTTCTGGGTTTGATCCTGCACCCCCTCAGTAAAAACTCTAATCTATTAAGCCACCATCACTCCCCAAACCAAATATATTTAAAGAGAAATCTTATTAAACGTAAATTCTACGGGTTTAAACCTGATCAGTGTTGCCCGAAGTTATAAAAGGCTTATTGTTCGAAGAAGGGTTGAGTATTTATTGTAATATTTCGCCCGTGTCCGAACCGTTAAGGGATTTTAGAATTAATAATATCGAACAGGATGAAACCCTCCCCTCTGTCTAGCGGTTAAAGTCTAAAAGGTACAGGATTCAAACCTGGTCAACGCAATTAATTCTTTTGACGGTGTGAATTTTCAGTAGGTCTACCCCATCTCATCAAAAATCCTGCTGAATAACAAATTAGGCTCTGGGACCGTTCTTAATTTCATAACTGTTCATCATCATCATCGGCCTATGCAGTCCACTGCTGGACATAGGCTTCTCCATTTTGGTGTTCGCCACTTTGGCCAAAGGAGGCTTTATCCATAATTGCCACGCTGCTGGGCACGCGAGTTGGCGATCGCAGGGCGTAACTCATCGCGCCGTTGACACTGCTGCCCGTCGTCATTGGCCTTTGGTATTTAGCTACGTCTTCCATCGTGATGTAGATTTAAGAGAGGTAGGGCATAGCGAATCTTCGCTCGAATTGAGCCGCCCGTCCGGGGAAGGACCTCCACCCTATAGAATACCGCAGTCAAATGACCTCTGGGTCGTGTTTCTGCCGGTGAGTAGGGTTTCCGGAGCTCGTGGGGGGTTAGGGTTGGGCCGGCATGGCGGTGGCAACTGACAGGTAACTGACCAGTTACTTGCCCGTTGTCACAGCGACTTGGGCTTCTCTTTCGCTTTCCATCAGGTGTAGGGAAGCCATTATGTCGAGCCACTATAAAAAAAAAAAATGGTTATACCAGTCGGTTACCAGAGCCTCGTTTGTTATTCAGCAGATGCACCACGAACAGGTGAAGGTGGCTTGGAGCGAAAAGATGATAGGTCGCTCCCTTACATCCCCCATCCAGTTCATAATTCATAATTTTGAGAGAGGTAGGGCATAGCGAAACTTCGCTCGAATTGAGCTGCCCGTCCGGGGAAGGACCTCCACCCTATAGAATACCGCAGCCAAATGACCTCCGGGTCGTGTTTCTGCTGGTGAGTAGGGTCTCCGGAGCTCACGGGTGGGTTAGGGTTGGGCCGGCATGGCAGTGGCAACTGACAGGTAACTAACCAGTTACTTGCCAGTTGTCACAGCGACTTGGGCTTCTCTTTGGCTTACCATCAAGCAATTTAAAAATTAGACATAGAACCTACTAACCTAACAAAGAACGCCACACGTATAAGTTTTTCTGAAAAAAATATTTGAGTTTCAGTTCTAGGTATGGGGAACCCCAAAAATTTTGGATTATTTTCTCATTTTATTTTTAAATCATTGCGGCTAACAGAATACATCTATACACCTTTCAATAATGTAGCTGTTATAGTTTCGGAATAAACTGGCTGTGACATACGGACGGACAGACAGACAGACATGACGAATCTATAAGGGTCCCGTTTTTGCCATTTGGCTACGGAAACCTAAAAAAGGGCTGTTGATTGATTGATTGAGGCTTCCCGTCGCCTTATGGAACTCTTAAGGTAAGTACTCCAGGATAGGATTTAAGGACTTCTTAAACCACCGGTACTCTGAGCATAAATAATCGTACCTTGTGTGTGTTTTAAAATATACTTAACAGATTCCCATTGACATGAGAAAGCTATGAAAATATTAACAACAAATAACCGTGTGCTTATTCAAACTCTTTTAAATTTGAAACGCTCAAAAATACTGAACAAAAACGTAATGCACAGTCGAAAAGCATATTTGTCAACGTCAAATGTAATGAGTCTCGTATGGAAAATGCTTTAATGGTGATCGCGGGACATTATCGAGTTGGGTTACTCGCGATACGGGAGAATTGTGACTGTCGAGTATTTATATTGTATTACAAGCTGTACCTATAGACAAAAGGAATTATGTTTCTACACTTTAGACCGTTGTCACAATAGTCAAATGGCATGCCAAGATGATGCCGTGATGACAACATGAAGCAGTATTAATTGCATTAAACAATACTGGCTTGACTGGCTCGGTGGCTCAATTGGTAGTGACCCCTGCCTTCTGAATCAAGAGTCGTGGGTTCGATCCCCACCCGGGACAAACATTCGTGTGATGAACACTTGCGTTTGTTCTGTGTCTGGGTGTTTATAATTTGTATTTAATTATTTATATGTGGTACCTTCGTTGTTCTGATACCCATAACACAAGTGCTTAAGCTACTTACTTTGGGATTGGAGCAATGTATGTGATTTTGTCTGATATTTATTTATTATTTATATTATTAATACATACTTTATTGTTGGCCATCAGATCGAAAAGAGTGGGTTTTTAATAATTAAATGAATATTCAATAAATGGATTGTCCGTGTGGTTACCAGATTCGGAATAGAACCAACCTATTTCATCCCGACGGTGCTGTAGAAAACGACTAAGCAGCTTTTCATCATCATCATCATCAGCCCGTATCAGTCCACTGCTGGACATAGGCTTTTCCTTATAGCAGCATTTACCTAGGCACAAATAAATTCCCGCCCCGAATAAAACGGATAAGTACATCATAAGGTCTATTTACCGGCGTGGTGGGCTTACGTTTTAAAACCTTAATGGGGGGGCCGGGCCTTTTTTGCACCTGGTCTCATATAAATGACCTCAAGCTAGAGATGTGCAAGAAAGTTGACGAAAAACGAAAAATTAGTCAATCGAATAAAAATATTATAATCACGGAAGTGGTTCATCATCATCACCTGCAGACTTGCTGAATATACCATGGTTGGTAGGAGGTTGGTGACCGCAGTAGGTTTTATTTGTACCAGATAAACGTTGCTATAATGCTTATTTTTGTTTCTTACTTTTGAATGTTGCGAAATACCTCCGTAATAGGAGCGTTTACCTTATAGCCCTTAATACGCAAGTGGTTAGGTCAACATAAATACCACAGACCGATGACGGGCAGCAGCGTCACCGGAGCGAGAAGCTACGCCCTGCGATCGCAACCTCCGGGTCGTGTTACTACCGGTGAGTAGGGTTTCCGGAGCTCGTGGAGGGTTGGGTTTGGGCCGGCATGGCGGTGGCAACTGTCAGGTAACTGACCAGTTACCTGCCCGTTGTCACAGCCACTTGGGCTTCCCTTTCGCTTTCCATCAGGCGTAGGGAAGCCATTATGTCGAGCTACTATAAAAAAAAGAATAAATATTCGAGAATATATCCGAATAATCGTAATTTGCTCATCACTAGCTAGTACCCGCCAGGTCTCGTACCCGGTAAATGTTGGCACTTAACATAAATTTCCGACCTTCAGATTAGGGAAGGTGAGTTGATGGCCCGTTGTAATGCGTCTCATCATTATCTTGTCTCGCGAGAAAGAGAGAGGTGGGTAATTGTAGTATTACTGTCCTGGTTAGTTAGTTGGAACAAGGTAATTTTTTGGTATTACTATCTTGGTTAGTTAGTTAGAAGGCGTTTCCGTATCTTGACGAACTTTTCTGGGCATTAGGTAACGTTAATAGAACCCAATTCTGTAAAAAAAGTCATCGCCATCATCAACCTATTGCAGTCTACTGTGTAGCTCAACACTTAGAGCTAACATCTAGAGGATACCCATAATCGCCACGCTGGGCAGGCGGGTTGGCGATCGCAGGGCGTAGCTTCTCGCTCCGGTGAAGCTGCTGCCCGTTATCGGCCTGTGATATTTAGCTACGCCTTCAATTGTGATGGTTATAGAGCCACCAATCTGTTGCCAGAGTCTCAAAATGTTTTCGAAACAACAAATTCATTATAATTTCGCATGGTTTTTATTTTTATTTATATAGTGGCTCGCCATAATAGCTTCCCTACGCCTGATGAAAAGCGAAAGAGAAGCCCAAGTCGCTGTGACAACGGGCAAGTAACTGATCAGTTACCTGTCAGTTGCCACCGCCATGCCGGCAACCTTAGATTACTGTCCACATTATTAGGTATATCATACTTAAATGTGTTTCACAAACATTATTTAATTCTGCAAATATAGTGGCGTAAAAACGACCCATTTTCACACATTTTCCGACACCCATCCTAACACATTAAACGATAAATGTATGCCGTGTGATAATTATACTAAGGGCCAATTAACGCGAATTATTTTATATCAGCGGTTTTACCCTAAACGCAGGGGATAATTGCCTTAACAGAGTCTGAAAATAAGCTACAATACTGTTTCTGTAGAACACGGAGCAAGTGCACAGAGGAGACGACCTAACCAGTAGTGATGCCTATGCTGACGTAATGTCAATAGTATCGATACAGGGAACGTGAACATCGATGGTGCTGCCAACTGGTGTCATAAATTTGAATGTTTTACCCTTTTTTTCTAGAGGGGAATGCATTAGGCACCTTCATGCAGCCTCCGGGGGGAGGCGGCATGGTGTGTGGGACTCACACCTCCCAAAATGGGAGGGCATACCCACTAAACCCCCCTGTGTCGCCAGTGGGCAGCAAGTTGCAGGGACACGGGTAGCGCCGAAGCATACGGCCACATCCTTGCCTTGAATGTTTTACCCTAGTTTAATATTTGACATTTACAATACGTGTAAATAAAGTGATGCCATAGTGCCGTGCTATAGTTTGTGCACGGTCCCTATTGTCAATTATTTAGATCCAGACAATATTATCGCTTGGCTCGTCTTGGCGAGGGCACGACCGTGCCCTTAGATTGCAAAGTCAAAGTCAAAATAATCTTTCTTTGTACAGGTTTTCAAAATTCACTTACAAATCGTCGAAGCTACCACCGGTTAGGAAAGCAGCATTCTACCGAGAAGACACCGGCAAGAAACTAGTGTAGTTGCTCTTTTCAACATACTGTTTACAATATTAACATCACATTGATAAATAACCCAAGACATGCCACGTTGGGCCACCCAGCGCCACCTAGCCCCAAACTAAGCCGATGCTTGTACTATGGGTACTAGATAACTGATAAACTTACTTAGATACATTTACTTAGGTACAAATATTTGTACTGTGCGGAATCGTCGGGAATAGAACGCACGACCCTTGGCTCAGAGGGCAGAGGTCACTACCAAATGAGCCATCGAGCCAGTTATATTAATAACTTATTGTAATATTTTATGCAGACTGCAAAATAATATTTCTTTTTACATATAACCCACATAGCGCCATCTTGATTTAGACGTTGAATAACATGACGGCTATGATTTACTAACTTGACAGTTACAACTTGACAGTGACTCTGTCAACGTCAAACTTTGACAGCGGGAAGTGGCGACATTTTATTTTCGTTACCGTTATGTCAGTTTTAATAACGCGCGTTGCGTCACAATGTCTGCGCTTACAGGAAAAACGTTTTAGTAAAAGTTTGCTTGAAAATAACTGTCAGTTGTGAGATATCGGTTTTTTTTTTGGTTTTTAAAGTGTTTTAATACTCGTACTACCTGGAATGTAAGGGCGATCTATTTATTATCTTTTCACTCCACCCACCTGCCCGTGGTGCATCCTGCCGAATAACAAACGAGGCGCTGGCAACCGTCTGGTGGAGGAATAACCATCACGATAGAAGGCGTTGCTGAATACCATAGGCCGATTATGGGCACCGGAGCGAGAAGCTACGCCTTGCGATCGCCAACCCGCCTGCCCAGCGTGGCGATTATGAGTAAAGCCTCCATGTTTGATTTAAGTAGCGAACAAGAGAGGTCTATGCATGAACTGTGATAGGCCGATGATGATGATCAAATCTTTGTCTGCGTATGATCTGGAATAAGTCTTGATGTAAATAAATCTGTAAGTAGTTTTAAAAGTGGGTTATCTGAATATCTTCGGCTAATGCACTGGCTCGGTGGCTCAACTGGTAGTGACCTCTGCCTTCTGAGCCAAGGGTCGTGGGTTCGATCCCCACACATTACAAACATTTGTGTGCATGAACATGTCTGTATTGGTCTGGGTGTTTTCTATGTATAATATGTATTTATTTACAAAAAAAATTATCTGAGTATGTTTATCAGTTGTCTAGTACCCATAGTACAAGCTTCGGCTTAGTTTGGGGCTAGATGGCGCTGTGTGGCATGTCTTGGGTTATTTATTATTATTATTTATTAATGACGGCTCGATCTGTAACACAATTCAGAATAGGTCCACAGGTACCTATCAAATGTTTATCACACAAATGTTTATTCTTGATGGAATCGAATTCGCAACCTTGGCCAAGAATATATCTCACTACTAAATGAAACAAAGGCCAGTCAATTATACACATAGTAACAAAGAGATGATTTACTGCGATCATTCTATTACCATCAGCTGTTTACATTTTCTGTACCCTCTGTTCACATACTACAAAGCGCACCGCTCCTTTGATCCTAAGAGCGGTTGCCGACAAAGCCGCGATTCGGTAAGGGCATCCACACACTTTCTAACAAACCAATTTCTATTATAAATATTGGACTAAGCCTGGGGATTACATGAAAGGTTCTACTTTTATCAATTTAAGGGCCGGATAAGAATGGGGTTCCGTATCGGGAACTTTTTAGGGATTAAAGGATGTTTCGCTTAAAAATAAGGTTCGGTACTTTAATTATGGATAGGATTCGCGCTACTATAAGATTTCGTAAAACAATATCTTCTAAAACATGGTCATGTGTTGTGTTCAGGAACACGTCTGGGTATTTTCTATGTATAATATTATTATTATTATACATAGAAAACACTCTGACGTGTTCATAAGTATTTATTTACAAAAAAAAAATATCTAAGTAAGTATATCAGTTGTCTAGTACCCATAGTACAAGCTTTGGCTTATTTTGGGGCTAGATGGAAGTATTTTTATCGTATTGTAAACCAGCATAGTAAATAAGTATTGTTTTATGTAAAAGTGTTAAAGTCAAGTTCACAAAATATGTTTAAAAAATCACATGCAACGTTTTTTCACAAAAACGCGCCATTTTCAATAATTAATCTTCGGCTCCACACACGCGAACACAATTTACAAATTGCACTTTCAGTTACAAATTACAAGTATTATAATAACATGCAATTTGGCTCGAAAGCCGTGATTGGTTTCAGCCTGAAATTGTTACCTTGTAAAGTTAAGTTTAAGTTTTAACTTTATGTCAAGGAATAAATAGTTCGATCGATCGATTCGTTCGATTTTGCCGCCCGTCCGGGGAAGGACCTCCACCCTATAGAAGCAGAGGTAGGGCATAGCGAATCTTCGCTCGAATTGAGCCGCCCGTCCGGGGAAGGACCTCCACCCTATAGAATACCGCAGTCAAATGACCTCTGGGTCGTGTTTCTGCCGGTGAGTAGGGTTTCCGGAGCTCGTGGGGGGTTAGGGTTGGGCCGGCATGGCGGTGGCAACTGACAAGTAACTGACCAGTTACTTGCCCGTTGTCACAGCGACTTGGGCTTCTCTTTCGCTTTCCATCAGGCGTAGGGAAGCCATTATGTCGAGCCACTATAAAAAAAAAATATCGCCAACCAGCCTGCCCAGCGTGGCGGTTATGGGTAGGTATATTCCTCCAGATGTAATTTTTTTACACACAGACTTTTTCATGGGGAGTGCTACGAGGAGTTGTTTGATACCATGCCGATGACACCATTCTTCTATCGCACTACTCGACGCCGCGGTAGGGTCCATCCGTACCACCTGGAAACAATTACCTCCAGAACCGTTCGTTTTCAGCGTTCATTTCTGCCACGGACTTGCAAACTCTGGAAAGACCTCCCAGCCGCGGTGTTTCCTGATCGCTACGACATGTCCTTTTTCAAACGAGGTTTGAAGAGAGCTCTTTCCTCGCGGTAGGTAGCGGCATCGCTGTGCCCCTGGCAGTGCAGATGTCCATGGGCAGCGGTTACTGTTTAACATCAGACAGGCCGCTTACTTATTCTTTATTGCACAATAGATAAAGTGTACAAAAGGCGGACTTAATGCGGCATAGGCATTCTCTACCAGTTAACCATTGGGCTAAGCAGAAATAGATGTAGGTAGTGTGCTGCAATGTTGTCTGATATTTATTTAAAAACTAATAAACCTTCCTAAGTTTTGTGACAAATCTTTTCCCTTACTAAGGGCCCCCAAACATTTTTTTGGCGGGGGCCAAGGTACGCTACGTTTCTAGATGAGGTGGTCCTATTTTAAGTCCGACGATCATACTGACATAATAATATATTTAATTTAAACATCGAAAACTAAGTTTGTATATGAAAAAGTGAAAAAAAATCTACCTAAATATGTATTTACGTAAAAATTCATCTGAAGCAAAACGCATCAGGCATATTTCCTCATTCCTTATTTTTCTCGTTAAAAGATACTTCACGCGTTTTATAATCCCCGCTTCCTAAAAAAGGTTCTTTCGGAAATACGAGTAGACTCCGACGCAATACTGTACGTGGTCGCTATCAAAACGTTTTTAGAAGCCCATTTCCTCACAGCCTAAATGCTTTTGGCGGGCTAACGAGGTTTATAACTGCGTCAGGCTGGGGCGTCACTGTTAGAGGGAAATAAATCTTAAAAAAAAACAACTTAAGACATGCCAGGATAGAGAGGTAGGGCATAGCGAATCTTCGCTCGAATTGAGCTGACGTCCGGGGAAGGACCTCCACCCTATAGAATACCGCAGCCAAATGACCTCCGGGTCGTGTTTCTGCTGGTGAGTAGTGTCTCCGGAGCTCGTGGGGTATTAGGGTTGGGCCGGCATGGCAGTGGCAACTGACAGGTAACTGACCAGTTCCTTGCCAATTGTCACAGCGACTTGAGCTTCTCTTTCGCTTTCCATCAGGCGTAGGGAAGCCATTATGTCGAGCTACTATAAAAAAAAGGATGGGTCACTCAGCGCTATCTAATCCCAGACTAAGCTGAAACTTGTACTATGTGTACCTACTAACTATACACGACGAAAAGATGATGAACCCATCACCTTTTCGCAACCAATCTTCCAATTAGAAGAAACAATTGTACCTGTTAGGCGTCAGTATCGACGGATATGGCATCATATGCTTTGATGTCTTGGCCTTACCTTTTCTTCTTTTTTTCTGTGACAGTGACAACCCACACCACTACCCTGTTGGGGATTGCGATATAACAGTATAAAAGGCCGATTCCAGACACACAAGCAGTTCGACCGTAGTGATGAACAGACGTCCTAAAAATGCTGCCCGCGTAATTGTGTAAAAGTACCAATGTTTAATGTGAATGTAAGTTAGTGAAGTGAAACAAGTAAATAAATGAAGTTACTGTGATCGAGTTGGTTTTAATGCCTACATACCAACAACAAAAAAATATTAATTATATGAAGCATACAACCCGAAATACATATTTCATATTTTTTCAAACCCAAATTGGGATCAGTAAAAGGCCGTCCATACGATTAATCACCTTTGCTCGATTTAATCAATTTGTTAAAATCCCTTTATCCGCTCATATTACACCCATACCCCAAACTTATCGCCAAACATCCTAATGAGTTTCTCAAATGATTTCGCTAAACTACCATAGATCTTGCTTGGGCCCACGATTAGGGCCTGAAATTCCAGCGCATCAGTCTGGCCATACAAAGAGGAAACACGACCAGCCTTCTTGACTTGCTCTTGGGCAGTGATCTAGGACATATTTTCTAATAGCTGTGGAATAAAGTTTTATCTCTTATTTTATCCCCCTTTTACCCCCTAAGGGGGTAGAGACAGGCTCGATGGCTCATTTGGTAGTGACCCTCTGAGCCAAGGTTCGTGGGTTCGATTCCCGCACATTACAAACATTTGTGTGCATAAACATGTCTGTTTGTATTGGTCTGGGTGTTTTCTATGTATAATATGTATTTATTTCCAAAAATAAATGTATCTAAGTAAGTTTATCAGTTGTCTAGTACCCATAGTACAAGCTTCGGCTTAGTTTGGGGCTAGATGGCGCTGTGCCCAGCGTGGCATGTCTTGGGTTATTATTATTATATTATTATTATTCTTGCTAACTGTCTGTGTTCTATTTATCTAATACGCTATGAAAGTCCTATTATGTAATCTAGCAATCTATATCCCCCTATCGCCACCGGAATAACATCTTTCAAAACAGCACAACAAGCCTTTGCAATCCCAATCGGAAACACCGGAAGTTATCAATCTACTTCCTTCCTTCCATTTCCGGTCGTAATGGCGCCGGACGCGATAGTAATCAGGATATATTTATCTTTATTTTTACGTCTTTTTGGAAGAAAGTATTCAATGTACTTACTTAAGCAGCGATAAAAGTTTGACTTAGATCGTGATTACCTGAAACAGATACAACATAACTAAATCAATGCATATAAATTTAATAAAACAGTAGAAAAGTGTGTTTGTATAAATAATAATTTTACAAAAAAAAATTAAGTACGTAGGTACGCTAATCTCAGCGATAAGTTTGTTATGTTTTTTTTTTTATTAAACTCTGGGGCTATAATTTATTTTGGAAACCGCAATACATAAACGTAGGAACACCTATGACCAGTTATTCTATTGGCTCTATTGACGAGCAAAACTATAAACTCAACTTTACCCCAAGATATCAGACAACATATCAGACAACATCGCATACATTGCTCCGATCCCAAAGTAAGTAGCTTAAGCACTTGTGTTATGGGTATCAGAACAACGACGGTACCACAAATAAATACTTAAATACAAATATAAACACCCAGACACGGAACAAACACAAGTGTTCATCACACGAGTGTTTGTCCCGGGTGGGAATCGAACCCACGACCCTTGGTTCAGCAGGCAGGGGTCGCTACCAATTGAGCCGAGCCAGTCAAAAGACAAGATGTCTGTAATAAATTTTGCCTGTAAATTATTTGTCAAGTATCTTGTAAAGTAAAAAAATATCTAACTCTAACCAACTTTAAGAAATATGAAAATGGAGTCTTAGGAAGAAATTGTCCGCCTCTGAGTATTTTAGGTTCAGTCATTGCATAAATATCATGGAGTTCACGCAAAATGACAAGAGATGATTATTAAGAAGAAAATATGCCACTTAACCCTAATAATAAGTGCTTCTTAAGAACCCCGGATCGAAAATGTCGATGAAACAAAAATGTCGATCGATGTCGCTGAAACTCCATCAGGAGGATATGAGAGTTTGTGACATAAAGTCGCGTATAGAAATAGAAACTTGGTTCTACACGAGATCTGATCAGATGCAAAGTGAATGTAAATCCCATACATAAACGTACAAAATATCCCCGTTTTCCTGAGCCAGTCGCAGTAAATATTGGAACCAGGCTAGATGCCTGATAGCAGACTGAAATGTGCCAATGTATGCCGGACGTCCGGCGTAGCAGAAATACGAATAAATCGAATGGCACTAATGCTACAATAATACTAATCT
Organism: Conogethes punctiferalis; assembly: GCA_031163375.1. NCBI lineage: Eukaryota > Metazoa > Arthropoda > Insecta > Lepidoptera > Crambidae > Conogethes > Conogethes punctiferalis. Next base: position 2,481,243 of record CM062099.1, read on the forward strand.
TTTTATGGGATGTACAGGAGTAACCCAGCATCTTTTCGCTCCAAGCCTTTCACACCTGCCCGTGGTGCATCCTGTAGAATAACAGACGAGGCGCTGGCAAGCGACTGGTGACTGTATAACCATCATATATTTTTTTTTTTTTATAAGAAGTGCTTTCAGGATGACCTCACTCCACCTGATGGTAAGCGGTCGTGAGGTCCAAATGTTAGGTCGACAGGCACAATGGGGCATACCCACCGCGCCTGTCGCCCTCATCCTGAAGGTCCACTGAGATGCCGTTTCACGCCCCGCCTAAAGAACCCAGGATTGTAAGAGGAAGGAAACACATGAGCTGGAAGGGCATTCCATAACTTAATGGCACGGGGCAGGAACGAGGAACTAAACCTCTTGGTGCGCGCCACCATCGTCTGGATGGTATACGGATGACAACGCTGTCCAGCACGTGTTGTTCGGGAGTGGAAAGGAGAGGGCGGAATGAGTTGGAATAACTCTTCGGAGCATTATTGAAGGCGTAGCTAAATACCACAGGCCGATGACGAGCAACAGCGTCACCGGAGTGAGAAGCTACGCTCTGCGGTCGCAAACCAGTATTTATTATTACATTTTTTTTTTACTTTTTGATCTCGTCTCGACCCGAGCTATTAATTTCACCCTATTCTTTCTAAAAACAGCTGGCAACAAATACCTATTATTAACCCTCACCTGCCTTCATAATAACATTTATAAAGCCTTTTGAAACATGATAATGACTCTATTAAATATTTGATCAATTCTTTCCCCATCTTTATTTGCTCGATCTCACACTTAGGCTAAGTTCATATGGCCGCGCGGTACCGCGCGGAACTACGAACCGCGCGGCACAAGATCAATATAAACGATAATTATCGTCTACATTACCGCGCGGTACCGCACGCCAACGCGCGGCGCGCTCTGACCCGCGCGCAAGATCTAGAACCGCGCGCTGCCGCGCGGCACAAGTATTTCAAACCTGTATCGACCTGTTCAGTTGATCCGCGCGCCTTGAGACGGAAAGACACATAGATCGATGCAATGAGTACCGAAGATGACATTGTGCCTATCGATTTGCTTATCGACGAAATCGAAAAAAGAGATGCGATTTGGAATCTTAACTCTAAGGATATTATATTGGATGCACCCAGTATCGCCTTTGTCGTCTTCTGCGACGTCTCAGTCTTCTATATAAAATCCACAAGCAAATTGCCTCCTCCACGTCCATTGTATATCAATGTTAATGCCAGACTGGCGCTCGTATATACCCTGTCATGTGAACTCTCACACCGCGCGGCGGCGCGCGGTGCCGCGCGGCCATATGAACTTAGCCTTATCATCGCACAAAAGATTTTCGACCCTCATCATACAAAATCAAGTTTACATTACCTTGGCATAGCTGTACGAGTATAGTTAATATTTTCTTTGTATCAGAAATGGGGGGAGAGGGGGATGCTTCGTTAAAGAAAGACCCTTTGGTATGGTAAAACGTATTATTAGATTTGGTGTTTATTTTGTAAGATAATAAAGTGGGAAATAGATTTCTTGGTAAATTATATTTGAAGAGAAAATGACGGTTGTCAGATATCCCTTATTGGACATCCCTTGTTGTCTAGCTTCGGCTTACCGACTTCAGACAATTTAGAAAAGTCAATTTCCTAAATTGACCCAACCTGGATTCAAACCCGGAACTTTCGAATTGCGAGAATGCTTAGCCATTACGCCAAAAAGTCAATGCAGTTCTAATAATGTTTTTGTATATTCTTAATATTCCCTAAAGACATCGGTCGTGTTCTACCTCGATAAAGTGGTTTATACAGCTGACTAAATGACCTATTAAGAAACCTTTTTGGTCAGCGCTCTTTGAAACAGATGTCAAGGGAACACTAAAGGATTTATCCTAAGACTATCCCTACGAGTATTCTAGGGTCACTGGTTAAATTTTATGAGAGACTTTATAGGTTTTGGTTACGTATTATAATAGGCTATTATGGCTAAAAATTGTAATTAGTCCGTCTTTTAGCTTATTCTAAAATAAAAGACACGTATTTTTCCTTTTTTCATTAAAATAAACAATAACAAAGATACAAGGCATCAAAAGTTAGGAGTGGGAGTGCTTGACGTCACTCGCTCCCGTAAAAATCACCTCACCGAGTGACGTCACGCGTAATTTCAAAGGGCTAGAACTTTGTGATTTTTAGTCTAATTTACAATTTAAAAAATACGTGTCTTTTATTTTTGAATAAGCTAAAAGACGGACTAATTACAATTTTTAGCCATAATACCCTATTATGTAATTGTGGATACCTACGTACTTTATTGTTGATCACCTCTAGAGAAAACAATTATGTTATGGTTCGGCTTGCGTTCAGGTATAACTATTAAAGTAAGTGCGACATAATACCGCTGCTCTTTTCTGCCGCGCGGTGAAAAACTCGTATTGCGCCACTGGCTTTACATTTGTGATTATTTTTGTGTTTGTTTCAATGCGTATGTTATTAGGGTGTTTTCTATGTATTGTACGCATTTAATTACAAAAAAGTATCTAAGTAAGTTTATCTATCAAAGAAAGGTAGGGCGTAGCGAATATTCGCTCGAATTGAGATGCCTGTCCGGGGAAGGACCTCCACTCTATAGAATACCGCAGCCAAACGATCTACGGGTAGTGTACTGCTGGTGAGTAGGGTTTCCGGAGCTCGTGGGGGGGTTAGGGTTGGGCCGGCATGGCAGTGGCAACTGACAGGTAACTGACCAGTTACTTGCCAGTTGTCACAGCGTCTTGGGCTTCTCGCTTTCCATCAGGCGTAGGGAAGCCATTATGTCGAGCTACTATAAAAAAGCTGTTGTACAGCACCTTTAGTACAGGCTTCAGCTTAGTTTGGGGCTAGATGGCGCTATGTGGTCCAGTGTGACATGTCTTGACTTATTTATTATTTTATGTTATCGGAATGATCTACAAGAATTTTAAAAGTAGCTCCTAATTGCCTATAATTTAAGTAGTAGCTGAATGTAGCCTGGAAGATATGACCCGGAATTGTACGCAACGGTGTGCATTAAAACGTATTTATCTATTTTTATTTTATCCTAGCCACTGAGTAATTAATCCAAATTAAATTATAGGCAATTAGGAGCTACTTTTAAAATTCTTGTAGATCATTCCGATAAGTCCTCTCCGTCGTTACAAATACAAACGAGGCTATTAGTAAATACCTAGTACTCAGCCGTTGGACACTTACCAAGATTATATCTATTGGATTATAAATTAGCAAGTGCCTACTTATCCGAGTGTCGATCTCAGCTCGAGATGTAGACAGTCTCGTATATGCATTAAATAAATAGAATACTTTAATGCATAATAATTGACATAAAACTGGGTACCTATTTAAAAATTGGTATCATATTTTCGCTCCAAGCCAACCTCACTTGCCGAATAAGAAACGAGGCGCTGGCAACCGATTAGTGACGGTATAACCATCACAATAATTGAAGGCGTAGCTAAATACCATAGATCAATGACGGGCAGCAGCGTCACCGGAGCGAGAAGCTACGCCCTACGATTGCCTATATTGCGAGCCTATAAATTTCTCAAGGGCCGGCAACGCACCTGTGACTCCCCTGGTGTTACGGTGTCTATGGGCAGGAGGCCCGTTTGCCCCCTCTATCATAAAAAAAAATCTTTAACGTTTCAAATAAAAACAATATATTTATTTCAAACGCTAAAGATATTTATATGGTAACTCTAAGATGTTGTTAGGTTTGATATTTACGTAAAAACTTAAGACAGAATTTCCTTTAACTAGGCACTGAATAAATTAATAACCGACTTGGTATTACATGGATCTCACAACTTTTTACGGTAGAACAACTGGAGATCCATTAATTTCTTTCTATTCTATAAGACATACATGTACTTTGGAACATAAGATTTCATACTAAAGCTACCAATCACTTCTACTAATCCCATATTGTGACAATAACTGTCCTATCACTATTCATCCGCGCCCTTCTTCTAATAGAAACGAAACTTCTCTATTAACTAGTTTGTTTAACACTTGGATCTGTACCAAAACTATTATTAATTCGCTGAAATGCAAGCAGTCTACAGGTGGTTACAATCGTGCATGAGAACGGGCGGTGAATATAAAGCTACTATTTGTTCTTTATATTTCTGTGTGTCAAAGGAATTTTAAAGGACGTCCATAGCAGCTTAAATGGAATTGTTTTCGAATTACGTCAGAGGAAAATTTTGGGTAACCTTTTATTTATTTATTTAATCTTTATTGCACAGTAAAAATAATGTACAATTTGTAATGTTAAAATTGGCATGTATTGTTATGCACTAAATAAACGATTTTTCTTTCTTTCTTTTTTTCTTTCTTTCAAAAAGCGGACTGAATGCCGCATAGGCATTCCCTACCAGTCAACCATTGGGCTAAGCAGAAACAGATATAGGTAGTGTGCTGCAAAGTTGGATAAAATTAAACAGTGATAAAAATACTTAAATATTTACATTCCTACTTTTCAGTCTTTCCGAACAGCTACGACTTAAGAGCTAGAAAATCGTATAGTAATATTTCATTTGACATTTTTCAAGGGTAATGGTTTAAGCTCAACAATCTTCAAATTACCTGGTAGGTAGGTAATGCCCAATGCTCTTCATCATCATCATCCTATCACAGGCCTATGTCCAGTTGTGGACTGCGATAGGCAAATAATGATGATGGCACTCCTTACCTTTGACAAGGCAGCTGTGTATACAAAATCGCATACCAAATCCTTCTCCCAACACGCTGTACAATCAATTAACAATGTCGCATGCTATTTCATGAATGCACAATTAACCTCGCGCGGACTGACACGAGAGCGCGCCGACGACACAGATAATGGTCTAGCTGTTCGTATCGTCTTATGAGCTACATCTGTCAAAACTGTGCTACGTGACTTTAGTACCTAAATTATTCTACCAGTTGAAGGTAGATACAAAGTCGTATAATATTTCATGTGACATTTCTCAAGGGTAGCGGTTTGAGATCAACAATTTACCAGCTAAGGCCCAAATGGTAAGGCTCAATTTTTTTTTATAGTTGCTCGACAAAATGGCTTCCCTACGCCTGATGGAAAGTGAAAGAGAAGCGCTCAGTCGCTGTGACAAAGGGCAAGTAACTGGTCAGTTACCTGTCAGTTGCCACCAACTGCCCCGCCCCCCACGAGCTACGGAAACCCTACTCACCGGCAAAAACACGGCTCAGAGGTCATTTGACTGCGGTATTCTATAGGGTGGAGGTCCTTCCCCGGACGGGCGGCTCAATTCGAGCGAGGATTCGCTATGCCCTACCTCTCTTAATATGATGCTTATCCCATTATTTTATCTATATATAGATAGACATCCTTTAACCATACAATGACTTAAAACTACATAGGTATAACATACATTTATTCATTGTGTGTAGCCACCTTTAGCAAGGCAATAATCTAAGTAAACTCTCTTATGTTACATGGTTTAACATCCAGTTTCATGGGCCAAACGCTTTCTTAGAATTTAATAAAAAAAAGAAACCATTCCTACAAACTTTCTGAGAGTACGATTGTCGAAAAATATACAAATATTTACCAAAAGTATTTCATAAAATATAATACTAATACCCGTCATATAATAATACTCTGTACGACGATTACGTGAAATATGAAACACTTTTCTAAGAAATACCACAAAAGTCAATGAAGTAGACGGAAGAAAAGTAATTCTTAGCTTGAAAATGTTGACTATTTCGGAGAATTCGGATGTAATGCCTATTTTTACTACAATTCGGGATTCGTAGAAAGGAACAGTCTACAGTACTTATGATAATCCTATTAAAATACAATAGACAGTACGTGCTTGACGATTAAACTTCACTCTCATCATCATCATCATCCGCCTGCTAACGTCCACTTCTGGACATCATCATCATCAGCCCGTGTCAGTCCACTGCTGGACATCATCATCATCAGCCCGTGTCCGTCCACTGCTGAACATCATCATCATCAGCCCGTGTCAGTCCACTGCTGGACATCATCATCATCAGCCCGTGTCAGTCCACTGCTGGACATAGGCTTCTCCTAATGTTCGCCACTTTGATCGATCCTTGGCTTCTCGCATCCCGCACGTGCCAGCCGTCCTGCGCAAATCGTTACTCCACCTGGTCTGAGAGGGCGTCCTACACTACGTTTGCCGAGACGCGGTCTCCACTCCAGAACTTGTTTACCCCAACGGTTATCGGTTCTGCGGCTGATGTGTCCAGCCCACTGCCACTTCAGCTTACTAATCCGGTGGGCTATTAGTCCTTAAGGGAGGCCTATGTCCAGCATTGGACGGACCAAGGCTGTTAATTAATTAAAGGAAATTAAAATGTTTTTTTTTTATCATAGTAACATAATGCCATCCCTACGCCTGATGGAAAGTGAAAGAGAAGCAGAAGTCGCTGTGACAACGCGCAAGTAACTGGTCAGTTACCTGTCACTTGCCACCGCCTTGCCGGCCCAACCCTAACCTTGCACGATCTCCTGAAGCCCTACTCACCGGCAGAAACACGACCCGGAGGTCGTTTGGCTGCGTTATCCTATAGCGTCGAGGTCCTTCCCCGGACGGGCGGCTCAATTCGAGCGAAGATTCGCTATCTCCCAAAATTTTAACGAAACAAAAATCTGTCTCCCTACAAGACTACAGAACCCTTTTTCACATGTTCTACACAAACTTATCCAGTTTTTCTTGATAAAACCCTCTCAGAGGCTCACATTGTCCGTGCCCACTGATCCTCGACGACAGATAAGTACCACAATAGCTCGTTGAGAAAATAATAATATAAATGTCAGCCAAGTGACTGGTTTTTGTATGAAAAACTACCATTTAGGCTGAATATCCTTGATAGGTTTGATTTCCGATTAGAAATTAATTTCTAGTAACCGCATCGCATCTAACGCATCTAGCTCGCCAAACTAAGCCGAAGCTTGTACTATGGGTAACTGATAAACTTCCTTAGATACTTTTTATTGTAAATAAATACATTATATTATACACTAGCTGTGCTCGCGACTTCGTCCGCGTGGAATAGTAATTTTTTCCCCGTTTTTTTTTTACATCTTCGCTCCTAATAGTTGCAACGTGATGTTATATAGCCTAAAGTCTTCCTCGATAAATGGTCTATTCATCACAAAAAGAATTTTTCAATTCGGACCAGTAGTTCCTGAGATTAGCACGTTCAAACAAACAAACTCTTCAGCTTTATAATATTTGTTAAGATTGAAACCCAGACCAACATAAACAGACATGTTCATTTGTTAATGAACACAAATGTTTGTACTGTGCGGAAACTGAACCCACGACACGGCTCAGAAGGCAGAGGTCACTACCAAATGAGCCAGCCAACGTTGGGCAGGCGGGTTGGCGATCGCAGGGCGCAGCTTCTCGCTCCGGTGACGCTATTGCCCGTCATAGTCTGTTCACGCCACGCCACGCCACTTTTAATTGTGATGGTTATACCGCCACCAGTCGGTTGCCAGCGCCTCGTTTGTTATTCGGCAGGATGCATCACGGACAAGTGAGGCTGGCTTGGAGCGAAAAGATGGTAGGCTGCTCCCTTACATCCCTACGCTTAATAGCCTAATTCATATTTATTCTACTTACCTACATAAATAAAATAAAGTACTTACGTAAGTAGACGTGCAAAGCCACGTTAAGAAGTAGTGAATAAATAAATCGTCCGGCTTTCAGTGTTCGGGAAAAATTGTGGCGTTTTGAAGCAAGCATTAGACGTACTGCGCCCCTGACGAATATTGATAAGAGCAGTGAGTGGGGGGGAGTCGCAAACTTTGTATTTTTACCCGAATGCCAAAGGAGAAGGGTAATGTTTTTCGATTGTATGTATCTTTGACTGGTGGAGAATGCTCCTAGCATTGAATTTGCCTTTTGTAGTACGAGTAGTTTAAATAAATAAATGTCTGTTTCTTTGTGGCCTCCTGTAGTCTAAACGGCTTGATGGATTTCGATGTATGAGGCATCGTTAGATTCGTTTTGACCACGGGAATATCACAGGATTTTTAAATTTTAGTTTTAAAACAACTGGAGAGTTATAAATAAAAAATAAATTATTAATAAATAAAAAAACCCGTGTGCACACTGAAAACAGGAAAACAAGCCTTATTAACAGTTCAGAAGTCATAGGATCATTCACAGTCGGGAGCTATTAAAATCGAAACCAATATTCTTGACATTGAATTAGCTCCCAATTCTGCTCATCAGATGAAAAATGAAAGGGCTTTTTTATAGTGGCTCGACATAATGGCCACTGTGGACTGTATAATTAAAAGGGGCTGGTTAAGGATAAAATAGTATAATATTAAAACAAGAAAGAAAGGTAAAAAGCACAAACAAAACAATAAAATATTAAAACACAAAACCAAATCGTTGCAGAAATTACACAAACAGCAGACAAGAGCCGCGCGTTGCTATGGCAACGCGTCAACAACAAAAGAAAAGAAAATATACTAAATGGCTTCTAACCAGCCTGTCGTCGACATACTCCCGCCCGTAAGGCTCAGCCTTACTGCAAGAAATAGACGACAGACTGGCCTTACATTTCATTAGCTTACGGCTTAGACAACAAAGTACGGTACATAAAACGCTTAAAGTGATGCAGTGGCAACATCCGTCACCCGCACAGTGAGTCACGCTCTGGTGCACAGCGCAGCCGGCTAATCTTCGAACTTCCAAAAGGTGTGGAGAAGCTCAGCAATTCTTCTATGATGATACGTTCAATGATGACCCCAAATCAAGTCACAGCTGTCGACATATGCTGCTGGCTTGCCCTTCACTGCTACCTCCACAGGCCCATCAGGCGGTGGTAATGAGTAACGGCGCAATGTTGGTGGACGAAGGCTTCTTGATTGTTCTATGCGATGCGGCAATGAAACGGACAGGCCTCAGCCGAGGTGAAAATAATGCTCTCTTCTGAAGCTCCTCGACTGCTTGAATACGGTCCTGCCCTCCCCATTCGGTGTAGAAACGAACCAAGCGAAGTAAATAGTCTTCGTACAAAATAAGGCGACTTCATTTAGCCAGGATAAAAGAAACAGGTGCGTCTTGGCTCCTTCATAGCCGACAACTTAAGGGGTATCGATGAAGAAGCGAGCCTCAAATATAGCTGCTCGCAGTGCTGAGCTGGAGTTTCTTCCGGGCACGACGATGAAGATGTGACGACGATCTTCGGTGACGTCACTGGCGAGCAACGGACGTACCCTGCTGCGTCTGAAATAGACGTACACTTTTAAGCTACCGTGTTTTTCGGTTTAACTGAAGACAGTTTGTAATAAAAGACAAAAAGTAAAAGATTCCCAACTACCAACTAAACTAAAGCCCTACCGGTTGTACTATAAATTATGCTACAGGCTGTAGCGACTAAGCGCAATATTGAAATCAATGCCTGTAGCTTCAACCGGATGTACAAATAAATGAGCAGTAGGTAATTAGGTATGAAATTATGAGAGAAAGTCATATCACGAGAAGTTCAAAATCAACATAGTAGTTGTGAACAACTCTCCAGTAGCGACATAAAGAAGATATCTTTCGTAACTGGTAAATATATAAGTACATGTTATACGTATATAAAAATAAAAATAATAAAAGGTTTTGTTATAGACACAGAGAATTTTGAGAAAAAGGCCAAAAGTAAAATGTGTTCGTAAAAAAATCACATCATGTCTGAATGCCAATCGCGAATGCCAATGAGTACTCGAGGAGACCCATTGGTATACGCGAGCTCATGGGCAAGGTCTCGCAAATGGTTAAAGCTTTTTAGACTATCAGCTTGAACCGATTGCGGCGAAAGCGACAGCCTGGTAATAATTTGCGCATTGGCAATATGACACGACTCCGAACAATTTTTGCCCCTAATGCCGAAACTTCAATTTTGAATTTAACCCCTTTTCGCTTAGCATTCGATCGCTTATTACAAACGCGATCTTTACGGCTAGACAACCCCAATCCGTTGGCCAAACTACAGTTTATCGTAGAAGATAGACTGTCACTTAGGACAGGAACAGCAAAGGTATCGCGTTTCCCTCCCAGGCCAGTGACAATCACGGCTACAACTTTCAAGGAAATGCGACCCCTTTGTTCGATAGACTTGACCTTAGCATTATTTATTATGACCGACTCTTTAGATGGATTGGGGTTTTCTTTGCTAGACTGAGGGCCGTCTGTTAAATCAGAGGCCTTCACACACTTCGACATGTTATGCAAAAGTGCGTGATGATACCCTCTGCACACCTTACACCTCACCTTGCAGGCGCGCCAGTCGTGCCGACTGCGCTTCAGGCACCTGCAGCAATGTTTTGCCTTACGGACCCACGACAAACGCTCTTCGGCTGACAAGACCGTGAATTTGTTGCACGATCGTATGCCGTGCTTAGGCCCTCCGCAGAATGCACACAGACTGACGTCCGAGCATTTTGCAGTGTGGCAAATAGTTTTAGGAGGTACCGTCCTCGTCAACGCAGATGAAGCTTGAGTGCGGCGGTCTCCGACGAGTTGTCCGACGACTGCACGTGGTGCCGAGGCCGAAGGTTTCTCCGTCTCCGGCGCCACAGCAGCAACGTCGCACGGAACAAATCGAACCCGCTTACTCGCCTCACGCTCCAGGAACTCCGCCATACTGAGCAGCTTCGGTTGACTAGAAAAAGAAGAAGAATGTGCATAGTCTAGCCATTTATCTTGTAATAAAGGTGTTAATTTAGAGTAAATGTTGTCGAAAAGTTCAGGTGAATACAGATAATCGCTTTTGTTTAATAAGTCCATAACTCGCACACATCCCCTTACCTTGTTGGCTAAAGCTACGAGATCTCTGTTACTCCTCCCCAATCGCGGCATGCCGCGAATAAAATTGATGTCCTTGGCAACAATTTGCTCCGGTTGAGCGTAGTACAGCTCAAGAGCTCCAACGACATCCTCGGGGTCATCAGCGACGAGTAACAGAGACTCTACCAACTCGCGTGCCTCTCCTTTCAGGGCATTACGCAACCTACAAAGGTTTCCGGCCGGGGAAAAAGATGTTTTCGTGTCACAAAAGGTTTTATTAAATAACAGCCACTCTGAAATGTTACCACTGAATGTGGGCAGTGGCATAGAGCTGGCACCTTGTCTCATGGACATTAACGATTGTAGCTGTGCTACATCTACTGTTACCATCTGAGGCTGCGGTAAAGAAGGTATGGGATCCTTAATCGGCCGCGCGCGTTCCGCACACGCTGTGTCAAAAAAAGTTGGGTTAGTTACCTTACTTGTACCAGCACGGTTTTGCTGGTCCACATGCGCTACGGTATACCTCTTCCCTGAACGGGAATGTCGCGACGAGCGCTCCTCGGCCTGAGCCAAGTCGAGGTTCGCGCGGGCCTCCTCCTCCTCCGCCGCCTGTCGCCGCTTCCTAATGGCTGCCAACTCTTTCTCAGCCGCTAACCGCTGCTTGACGATGGCGGCAAGCTTGGCTCTATGTTGAGCCTCCGCCACCTTACGGATGGTGCCCCCGGAACGCCTGGACGACCTGGAAGCTGGCAACGATTGGTTGTCCCCCTCCCCCCGGCGAGTTTTAACGGAGAGTACATTCTCCTCCGAGAGAAGAGGGGTCACGACCTCTTCTTGAGGTCTGTTTGTGCTTTTAGACCTAGTTAACATAATTGAAAAGACAAGAAAATAATTTTAACCAAGAGAAAATTTTTGAAAATTAATTGAAAAGAAATAAACACCGAGAAGGACCAAATGTGGACTGTATAATTAAAAGGGGCTGGTTAAGGATAAAATAGTATAATATTAAAACAAGAAAGAAAGGTAAAAAGCACAAACAAAACAATAAAATATTAAAACACAAAACCAAATCGTTGCAGAAATTACACAAACAGCAGACAAGAGCCGCGCGTTGCTATGGCAACGCGTCAACAACAAAAGAAAAGAAAATATACTAAATGGCTTCTAACCAGCCTGTCGTCGACAGCCACCTTACGCCTGATGGAAAGCGAAAGAGAAGCCCAAGTCGCTGTGACAACGGGCAAGTAACTGGTAATTTACCTGTCAGTTGCCACCGCCATGCCGGCCAAACCCTAACCCCCCACGAGCTCCGGAAACCCTACTCACCCGTAGAAACACGACCCAGAGGTCATTTGACTGCGATAATCACGGCGGGCAGTGGTCACTTGAAATGCAGTTAGACTATAAATAAGAACTTCCCAAAAAAAAAACAGCTACAACGACTCCACACGCCCCTGTTCGAACAAAACGCGGCGTTTCAGTCATATTACAGAATTCGATATTGTAATATTTATACGAAAATGTACGAAAACATTCGTAACATTTGCTTAACGCTTTTATGACTATACTATGGAATTTCCTTGCGATTTCATTACCTGGAGTAAGAACGTAACATACTTGAATTTTTGTATTATTGTATGTTTGTATTAATTTACTTGTGAGAAGTAGACGAGAAATTGTTACAAGGAAATGAGGTTTACTTGGAAAACTTATGTAGGTATACGAGTATGTTACTGTAAAAGCTTGAACTAGGGTAAATCTTGAGATTAATAAAATAATAAATAAATAAATAACCCAAGACATGCCACGCTGGGCCACACAACGCCATCTAGACCCAAACTAAGCCGAAACTTGTACTATGGGTACTAGACAACTGATAAACCTACTTAGATTTTTTTTGTAAAAAAATACATATTATACATAGAAAACACCCAAACCAATACAAGCAGACATGTTCATGCGTACAAATGTTTTTAATGTGTGGGGATCGAACCCACGACCCTTGGCTCAGGAGACAGATGTCACTACCAATTGCGCCACTAAGCCAGTCAAGATTAAAGGATGGTCTTAGGTTTACAGGAGTTTAGGCTCTTGTAAGGGAGCGTAAAGGAACCAAATCATTGGATCAAAAAGATACCTACATACATAAATATTTATTGGTCCCTTTAATGTTTAAATTCGGGCAACACAATAAAAATGCGTACCAAATCCCTAGTGCAAGCAACAAATAACATCGGAAGGGTAAAATGGCTTGAAACAGACTTGAAAATCAACCCTTTACCTTTGAAAGGGCACGTGGGGTCCCTAGGGAGAAGGCGATCGAGAAATATGGTGTCGAGGCTAATGCCCGAAGCAGGGAGTTGGGGACCCCTTTGCTAAGATTTATCCTGTAAAGATCCCCTAACATTGATATAAGTTCTTTATTTTTAAAGTTCTGTATGTCTGAATATTTTTTTTTTAATTTTTTATAGCTCGACATAATGGCTTCCCTACGACTGATGGAAAGCCAAATTATATAAATACTAGCTGTGCTCGCGACGTCGTCCGCGTGGAATAGTTATTTTTCCCCCGTTTTTTTTTACATTTTCCATTATTTCTTCGCTCCTAATAGTTGCAGCGTGATGTTATATAGCCTAAAGCCTTCCTCGATAAATGGTCTATCCAACACAAAGAATTTTTCAATTCGGACCAGTAGTTCCTGAGATTAGCGCGTTCAAACAAACAAACAAACTCTTCAGCTTTATAATATTAGTTAAGATTTAATATTGACGTATTTTACTGCTACACCTATTCCAAGCCACTCTTACGCCGACAAAATATTTATAACACTAATAATAGGTATTTATCGACAAGAGAGCTTAAGCCATAAAAAACAAAATAGTAACAAAATAAAATCAACAAATCCCCTAAAAACGTAATATACAAAAATCCATTTCCCGATATACCTACCTTATTCAGAGCATATCGAATAAATAATTTTTACGCCCCCGAACAAATAAACCGATCGGACATAAATTCTCTTTTCCCCCCGTAACGGGGACGGGGGGAGCGGCTGAAAAGTCAATGGCTTCGTTTTCCATTTCCCAAGGATGTAAATTTTGGAGCCGACGCTAGAGTAATTGAGACATACTGCCCTTTAGATTGGTGTGAAACGGGAAACTACACGTAAGTACACACGGCCACTCGTCTACCTAGCCTTACGTGCCGAATTTCGTCAAAAAAAAAATTATTTCATCTTTCTTGCGCAATAATAAGAGTGTACAAAAGGCAGACTTAATGCCGCAGAGGCATTCTCTACTAGTCAATCACTGAGTTAGGCAGAAACAAAAATTGTATTAGTGTGCTGTAAAATTAATATTACTCAATATCGACACTGTTTTTTTTTGTTTTATAAATAAATATCACACAACTTCGCATACATTGCTCCGATCCCAAAGTAGCTTAGGCACTTGTGTTAAGGATATCAGAACAACGAAGGTAAGAGAAATATACTTAAAAACAAATATAAACACCCAGACACGGAACAAACACAAATGTAAATTTTTCCTCACACGAATGTTTGTCCCTCAGTGGGAATCAAACCCACGACTCTTGATTCAGAAGGCAGGGGCTTACTACCAATTGAGCCACCTAGCCAGTCAAATTACGTATATAAAGAGGATTTTGTGTTTTTGTGTGTATGTTTGTAATGAATAAACTCAAAACCCTATGTGCCAAATTCAAAAACACTTTCATCATTGGAAAGCTATGCTATGCAGCATAGACAAACTCAGTTCGCCAATCTTTCTGTTTGTATGTTACATGTAATATTAGTAATCTTGGCACGTCCATCGATCTGTAATAAAACAGTATAGGAAAACAATCAGTGCCTGCAATAATGTTCGTTTCACGCTAGGTGACGCCTCCGGGTTTGCTCGAAGGCTATAAAAGTCGTATTTCCATGTAAGCATATGGGTTTTTTAAGGTGCATAAAATGAGGGTGTTACATGTATAAAATGTTTGGAAATCTATGGCAGAATAGATAGAATTAAGGTCATAGCACACTTAAGACCCTGCTCCGACCCCGTAAAAGTAATAAATTAAATTATGGCCTTGGGATGTAAGGGTAAGGGAGCGGCCTATCATCTTTTCCCATCAAGCCAATCTCACCTGCCCGTGGTGCATCCTGCCGAATAACAAACGAGGCGCTGGCAACCGACTGGTGGCGGTATAACCATCACATTTGAAGGCGTAGGTAAATACCACAGACCGATGACGGGCAACAGGGTCACCGGAGCGAGAAGCTACGCCCTGCGATCGCCAACCCGCCTGCCCAGCGTGGCGATTATGGGTAAATCCTCCAGATGTTTGCCCTAAGTGGCGAAAAAGTGGTGAGTTATAATGTCTAACAGTGGACTGCGATAGGCTGATGATGATGATAGCCACAGCTACGTATGTATCTTACAGGGCGGCATGCCAGTGGCAACTGATTAATACCCATAACACAAGTGCTTAAGTTACTCACTTTGGCGTTGGAGCAATAAATAACCCAAGACATGCCACGCTGGGCCACACAGGCTAACCTAGCCCAAACTAAGCCGAAGCTTGTACTATGAGTACCAGACAACTGATAAACTTACTTAAATACATTTTTTTTGTAAATAAATACATATTATACATAGAAAACATCCAGACCAATACACACAGACATGTTCATGAACACAAATGTTTGTACTGTGCGGGAATCGATCCCACGATCCAAGGGTGGTAAGGTTAGCCGTCTCACGAAGTCCCTTAATCTACACTTACACGCTGATTTATATCCTCTATCCGTCACCAAACGAATCTTAACTAATATTATAAAGCTGAAGAGTTTGTTTGTTTGTTTGAACGCGCTAATCTCAGGAACTACTGGTCCGAATTGAAAAATTCTTTTTGTGTTGAATAGACTATTTATCGAGGAAGGCTTTAGGCTATATAACATCACGCTGCAACTATTAGAGGCGCAGAAATAATGGATGTAAAAAAAAACGGGGAAAAATAACTATTCCACGCGGACGAAGTCGCGAGCACAGCTAGTGAACTATAAAACTCCTTTGAAATTGAAACGATAATTTGCAGTCGTTTAATCACAAGCCAGCTAATTGCGTGGTTCCGCACAATAATTTTGTTATGAAGAGGGTCTGTTGTCGGCGACACCTGGCCCTTTGTGAGACAGTTCACACGGAAATGTTTCAAGGATAGACCGGCCTTGTGTACACTTTAAAGTTAAAACTAGCGAGCCGCTTTCGCATCGCTTCAATGAGGGCTATCGCGTGTGAATTCGCCACCAGAGGCGCTAGTGTAGCGTGAGGTATCCGAAACGTCAAATTACATTGGTTCTGTGGGTTAAACGAGTTTATTTCGGAAAATTAAATAATTTTGTGCAATTTTGGCATAGCTAGCATTAATTTTGGAAAATATGAGACACGGCTCAATGATTGTCTGCGCTTTAAAAGCGGAATGAGAAAATGAGATGTAAAGTTTAGCGTTCTGAAGAAAAGCTAGTTCACTGGTTTGTTTATTAACCGTTAACAGTTTTGCCTTTCGGAAACTTATGTCCTCGGTCCTTCTTTTAATAAACAAACAATCATCACATGCATAAACCAAACCTTAACAGCTGTGCCCGAAGACCTCACTAAACAGTGGCGCCCTCTGGTGATTACAAAAAACCGGCCAAGTGCGAGTCTTTCATTTTGAAACACCCTCATTGCTTAAAAATAAGACGTGATACTCTATCCTTGATAATATGTCTGTGCTTCACACCTTTGTATTGTAAAATTACTAGATTTCATGTCTCGGATTAATGACGACATCGACGGAGTAATATGTGGGGTAGAACCTTAATGAAATAGTATAGCTTAAATACATATTTATATTAAATATCCCAAGACATATATGGTCGCTTTATACGCTGGGCCACACAGCGCCATCTAGCCCCAAACTAAGCCGAAGCACGTTGTATGGGTAATAGACAACCGATAAACTTACTAAGTTTGTTTTAGCAAACACCCAGCCTTTATTGCAGCAGTGTTTACCATGTATAATATGAATTTATTAAAAAAAAAGTATCTAAGTAAGTTTACCAGTTGTCTAGTACCCATAGTACAAGCTTGGGGATGTAAGGGAGCGGTCTATCATCTTTTCGCTCCAAGCCAACCTCACCTGCTCGTGGTGCATCCTGCCGAATAACAAACGAGGCGCTAGCAACCGACTGGTGGCAGTATAGCCATCACAGTTAAGGCGTTGCTACATAGCACAGACCGATGGTGGGCAGCAGAGCCATCGGAGTGAGAAGCTACGCCCTGCGATCGCCAACCCGCCTTCCCAGTGTGGCGATTATGGGTATATCCTCCAGATGTTTGCCGTAAGTGGCGAATAACTGGAGAGGCCTATGCCCAACAATGGACTGCAATAGGCTGATGATGATGATGAAGTACAAGCTTCGGCTTAGTTTATTTATTTATTTTAATTTCACAACATACTTACAGGAAATTAACTAAAACTATATGGTTTGGGGCTAGATGGCGCTGTGTGGCCCAGCGTGGCATGTCTTGGGTTATTTATTTATTTCGCTTTTTAACTACTGAACCATACGGGTCACCAAAATACATTTAGTACAACAGTCAATAATAAGCCTAAACGCTTTCGACCGTCCAAAAAACGGCGTCCATTTTTTTCCGACGCTACCTCACAATGTACTTTAATGGGTGCTCGTGGCAAATTGTCCCTATTTGCTGACTGTACCCATCCATCAAACGCTCTCGATGACGTCACGCACCGGCCATTTTGAACGAGTTTGGACCGATTTGACGCGATATTTCGGGGAGCGATCAGTCAATGGGAATTTGTGGCCATTTATTCGGTCACTAGCTGTGCTCGCGACTTCGTCCGCGTGGAATAGTTATTTTTTCCCTGTTTTTTGTTACATTTTCCATTATTTCTTCGCTCCTAATAGTTGCAGCGTGATGTTATATAGCCTTCCTCGATAAATGGTCTATTCAACACAAAAATAATTTTTCAATTCGGACCAGTAGTTCTTGAGATTAGCGCGTTCAAACAAACAAACAAACAAACTCTTCAGCTTTATAATATTAAGTGTAGAAAAAAGTGGCTGTGACACACGGACGGACAGACATGACGAATGTATAAGGGTTCCCTTTTTTACCATTCGACCACGCGTAGTCCGTAGCTACGGAACCCTAAAAAGGAAAATGCTGATTTTTTAAAACTGCAACTTTTGAAAAATCAAAACCCTTGCGAACCCGGATCCTCTTGATCGAGCCAAAGCTCGCTACCGCTAACCACCGCAGTTAATACCGGTTGCCAAACACGGAAAACTTTATAGCAAACATAGTAAGTTAATCAAACTGCATCATACGAGTGAGCGTGTTCATAAATAACGAACTGATATTGAGCCGGCTGAGCCAATATTGATGTACGAGAGTTTTTGATTAGGCCGTGTCGTGTTCGGCGGCTTTTATTAAACATCTATAACCCAATATGGGACTTAGATGGTATACGAACTGGAGTGGAAGTGACATATTAAAATTTCGCATTCAATTACAATTAAAACGTCATGTTTGTATCTTAAATGTATATGACTCCACACCAATTTCGCAGCACACTAAATAAATAATCAAAATATCAGACAACATCACAAACATTACCCCGATCTCAAAGTAAGTAGCTTAAGCACTTGTGTTATGGGTATCAGAACAATGAAGGTACCACAAATAATTACTTAAATACAAATATATACACCCAGACAATGAGACAAACACAAATGTTCATCACACGAATGTTTGTCCCGGGTGGGGATCGAACCCACGACCCTTGTTTCAGAAGGCAGGTGTCACTACCAAATGTTGTACACAGACTGATTGGCACAAGATAACTTACAAAAACACACTTAAAGTTACCTACATTATTTCTGATATTGTGTTCCTACATTACACTGTGCAAGTCGTCACTCCACCAGGCTTGATCAATTCAACGCATGTTGGTGACAAAAATTGACAATCTATACTTATAATAAATCTGTAGAGAGACCAATTCTGTACATTGAATATATTTTCAAAATAACTATCAGGGGATGATTAGTGATCGATACTGATGCCAAAAATGCAATCAGTAAAATTTTTGTCTGTCTGTCTGTCTGTCTGTCTGTCTGTCTGTATGTTCGTTATAGAAACAAAAACTACTAAACGGATTTTAATGAAACTTGGTACAATTATTCTTCATACTGCTGGGCAGGTTATAGTATACTTTTCATAATGCTACGATCAATAGGAGCAGAGCAGTGAAGGGAAATGTTGGGAAAACGGGAGAAATTTTTATCTGTATGTTTGAACGCGTTTCACGCAAAAACTACTGCATGGAATTGGATGCGGTTTTCACCAACGTATTGCTAGAGGTTCAACTGAAAATTTAAGCACCATTTTAGGTAGGTCCGTTATTTTTGAAACCCGAAATCCACGCGTGCGACGCCGCCGGCACAGCTAGTCTTTCATAAACTCTAAATTGACTCCAGTTATGAATGTATTCCATGGCTACGTCGCCAAAGCACGGAATATCAAATTTAATATTCCGAAATTGAACTCTTTTCTAAAAGGAATATGAGTTTTTAAAACGGATAGAGTAAAGTGAAGTGCTATATTCTGATTCAATAACTATACTTTGTTTTTATTTGGATTATTTGATAGGTTCGTGTGTACGTTAATTGTCTACCGAAAATTTGCATTTAAAAGAAGCAGGATTAGGAAAAATGAAACGAAATTTCAGCCTTTAGCTGCCACTTTTCTGAATGGATATTTATGGACAATATGAGGGATGTAAGGGAGCGACCCATCATCTTTTCGCTACAAGCCAACCTCACCTGCCCGTGGTGCATCCTGCCGAATAACAAACGAGGCGCTGGCAACCGACTGGTGGCGGTATAACCATCACGATTGAAGGCATAGCTAAATACCACAGGCCGATGACGGGCGGCAGCGTCCCCGGAGCGAGAAGCTGCGCCCTGCGATCGCCAACCCGCCTGCCCAGCGTGGCGATTATGGGTAAATCCTCCAGATGTTTGCGCTAAGTGGAGAACAACTGGAGAGGCCTATGTCCAGCAGTGGACTGCAATAGGCTGATGATGATGATGATTTATACATTTCTCAAGGGCCGGCAACGCGCCTTTGACTTCACTTGTGTTGCGGTGTTTTTATGCTGAAGTGATCATTAAACCATCAGGTTAGCTACCTTTTTTTTTCTTTTTTAGAGAAGCACAACGTAATGGCTTCCTTAAGACTGATGGAGAACGAAAGAGGGCACCAATTCGCTGCGACAACGGGCAAGTAACCGGTCAGTCCGCTGCCGGTGCAGCGCTCACTCTACGAGCTCCGAAAACTCTACTCACCGGCAGGAACACGACCCGGAGGTCATTTATCTGCTGTATTCTATAGCGTGGTAAGCCGGACGACCATCCCCGGTAATCGGAGGATAGTATTTATAAAATAGACACTTTATATAGAAAACCGTTTTTTTTAACTTTGAGACACAAGCCATCCCAGAAACCTTCTTTCAAATGATGCGTCAAAGAAAATTTATCACGTTTCGACATCCACCATTCTATTCTGCACCTTACAACTGAAAGGATTATTTCAATATTGAACACATTAATCAGTATTCAACCAGCTGGCGAGCAGATATATAGCGGCCTGCATTGAAGACGATTTGTATTCTTCGTTAGTTACCAGACCTATAGTTGGGTCTGGTGCGGAAGACGAGAGAAAGCGGGCGAAAAGCATTGGGATGGACTACAGGGTGGCATATCAGCTAATAGTCACATACCCACAGCCGTAAAGGGCCCTCATCTGTGAAGGGCCTCCAACCGTAAAGGGGCCCCAGCCGTAAAGGGGGCCCCAGCCGTAAAGGCGCCCCAGCTGTAAAGGGGCCCCAGCCGTAAATGGCCCATAGTCAGAAGATAATTTCAACTTCCAAAATTAATTTATTAAATCATCATCATCAGCCTATTGCAGTCCACTGCTGGACATAGGCCTCTCCAGTTGTTCACCACTTAGGGCATACATATGGAGGATATACCCATAATCGCCGGAGGTCATTTGGCTGTGGATAAGGGTGGAGGTCCTTCCCCGGACGGGGCGGCTCAATTCGAGGGAAGATTAGCTATGCCCTACCTCTCTTGAAAATCTGTTGTCCTTTGGAATACATTATGTATTTTTTTTATTCGTAATTAATAATCCCATAAGCTCTACACTTGTACCAGCGGTAGACCATTCCCTGCAAATAGATTACAGGTTCGATTCCGACATGGACCTTTCTCGTGTTAATGAGAGCAATTGTTACGGAGATCTTTTCCTCCCGAGGGAATCTTTAATTGAATGTGTCTAGGTCTACTCCCGAATCGATTGTGGACTAATTTTCTTTATTACTTGGGTAAATAATACCTTCCTGCCTATGTCAGGAACGAAATCAATACCAGGCAGGAAACCCTACCACCGACTAAGGAACTGAAATAAAAAAACTAGTCGAATCTTACAACATCCATGGATGGTGCTCTATATACTTTATCCGACGGTAGTCGCCAGGCAGAAGGGTAATTCTTACGCCCGACTATATCTTATTTAAAATTCATATAGACATAGGCCTCTCCAGTTACAACCCACGTAGGGCAAACATCTAGAACAGGGTTTCTTAACGTGGGGTCCATGGACCCCTTAGGGGTCCATAGCATGTGTGTCAGGGGTCCGCAGTAGATCAGTCAGTCTAAACATATTTATTTAAGACTTTTTTTATTTCCAAAAATATTTATGGCTGGGGTCCGTGAAATAGTTTAAATTGTAAAGGGGTCCGTGACTGCAAAAAGGTTAAGAAACCGTGATCTAGAAGATACTCGTATACCCATAATCGTTACACTGGGCAGGTGGGTTGGCGATCGCAGGGCATAGCTTTTTGCTCCAATAACGCTGCTACCCGTCATCAGGCCTGTATACTTAAATTAGCTGTGCCCGCGAATTCGTCCGCCTGGAATAGAGTTTCGTCCCCTATTTAATCCCCTTGGGAGTGGAATTGATCAAAATCCTTTCTTAGAGGATGCCTACGCCATAACATCTACCTGCATGCCAAATTTCAACCCGATCGGTCCAGTGGTTGAGGCTGTGCGTTGATAGATCACTATGTCAGTCAGTCAGTCGCACGAATGTATATCCCGGGTGGGGATCAAACCCACGACCCTTGGTTCAGAAGGCAATCATTACCAATTGAGCCACCGAACCGCTCGATGGCTGTATCCTTAATCGATCCTATGGACTGCCCCTCAAATTTATTCAAGGGCAAGTCACAACACCTACACACTGCTCCGCCCATAGACAAATCGCCTCCAATCATTTCAGTACACGAAGCGACATGAAAGTCTCTGTTCCTGATCAATATTCCGACCAGGGCTATATTATTAAGATTGCCCTTTTTCTCTATGCAAATCCGGGCCCAACATTTGTATTCCGGCCCGGGGCAGAGGAACGTGTTAATTCGACAAATCGATAGCTCTCGGAATTGGATTCGTAATAGTTTTGTTGAGTTGGGGAAGAGACAATTGAAAAACTAAATAAATCTGTTAGGTATAGGTAAGTGTTTTTATATCGTACCTCGATCATGTTCAAATCTGACTAAAATGATAACTGGAACCTAGTTATCCCTCTCAGACCAGAGATAATGTAAATATATGATAGTCGTATGATAATATTATGAGAGGTAGGCCATAGGGAATCTTCGCTCGAATTGAGCCGCCGGGGAAGGACCTCCACCCTATAGATTACCGCAGCCAAATGACCTCCGGGTCGTGTTTCTGCCGGTGAGTAGGGTTTTTGGAGTTCGTAGGGGGTTAGGGTTGGGCCGGCGTGGCGGTGGCAACTGACAGGTAACTGACCAGTTACTAGTCCGTTGTCACAGCGACTTGGGCTTCTCTTTCGCTTTCCATCAGGCGTAGGGAAGCCATTATGTCGAGCTATTATAAAAAAGTGCTAGAGCTAAGCTACTGTAAATATGTCATCAACAAAAACGTTGCCATTTAGAAAATTATTTTAAGAACAGCGAGTAATAACCAGACAATTGGTCCCGAATTGGTGCGAATTTGTGTTTTCCCCATTTTACGGTCCAAGTGTGTCATATAAAGAGTACTTAATTTCGATTGTGCTTTATTTCGGGGAAAATTTTCGCCTTTGCTAGTGAGGTGCATCGTTATTAAAGTACTGCCAAATTTATTATAATATTTTAAGTGCGGAAACATAAGTTGTTTAGAATTGAATAGAAAATGTTTTATTTGGTACATTTCACATATAGGGCAGAAAATTGCGCGCAAAACGTAGGTACTCGTACTTTTTGTTGCCCAGTATGGCGATTATGGTAAAGCCTCCTGATGTTCGCTCAAAGTGGCAAACATTTGGACCTCACAACCGCTTACCATCAGGAGGAGTGAGGTCATCCTGAACGCTCTTTTTATAAAAAAAAGTCCTAGAGAAGCCTATGCAGCTAGCTGTGAACTGCGATAGGCTGATGATGCTACTTATTTAGTTTTTATCTAGTAGTTAACCGAGTTCAAAAAAGGAGGAGGTTCTCAATTCGACTATTTTCTTTTTTGTTTTTGTATGTTTTGTATCGGGAGCTGTGAAGTGACTTAGGGGAGGCCTTCGCTCAGCACTGGGACAACAAAGGACTAACAAAAAAAAATGCTTTTTAATTTTTTTACCACATATCTCCGAGAATAAATTTGTATTTTTTTGTTCCAAAGACACTTCTTAGTTGGTCCCATTGTCACCGTGTTATTATCATTATTTTTTTGCTAAAAATGCTATTAATTATTTTAAAAAAAACCTCTTCAAACTGCCTGTTTCCAACACTATTCTTTATTCGGCCCGATGATTACCTGCAACAAAAGGTGTGTTGTTAGACCGGCTCATATCTCGGACAAAGGACTCTTTGACACATTATCACGAACACTGGAAAAGGGTTCGTCACAAGTGAATGTGAGAATATCGCGTTTCAATTGGGTTGGGGAAATGTATTAAGAAACTTTGTTTGAAGATTTGTGTGTTTTATTATGTACTAGCTGTGCCGGCGGCGTCCTACGCTTGGGTATCGGGCTTAAAAATAACGGACTTCCATAAAATGGTACCTAAATTTTAAGTTAGACGTCTAGCAATACATTGGTGAAAATCGCGTTTAATTCCATGCAGTAGTTTTCGCGTGATGCGCGATCAAACATACAGATAAAAATTTCACCCGTTTTCCCAACATTTCCCTTCACTGCTCTGCTCCTATTGATTGTAGCGTGATGAAAAGTATACTATAACCTGCCCAGGGGTATGAAGAATAATTGTACTTTAATATGTTGTGTCTAGTTATAACTCAATTGTTGTTCTAACTAAAGAATCTATTTGTATCAATTCCTACTTCTATTCTAGTTCCTACAACACAAGTCGTTCAAAATCAAAATTAACATCCTTGCTAGGAGCACTGCGTAAAATAGCACACTGTATTCCGAAAACGGTCAAACCAATTATATACAACACTTTAGTCAAATCACACCTAGAATACCTAATAGAAATTTGGGGATCTGCTGCAAAATCTAATTTAAATTCTTTACAGAGAACTCAAAATAAAATAATTAAAGTGCTATTTCATTATCCATTCCGTACTGCTACAATACAATTATATAAAAAAACTAAAATATTTAATGTTCATCAAATGTACACTTACAACACATGCATCCTAATAAAAAAGATCTTAACTAAAACTATCAAATCAAATTTGGAATTGAATATAAAAATAAATAAACATAATCTGCGAAAACAAAACCAACTAACATTAATTACTCCTAGGACGAATTACGGTAAAAAAACTATATTTTTTGAGGGAGCACAACTATATAACAGCCTACCAGACAGCATTAAAGAATGTAAGAGCGTTGAAGCATTTAAGACAAAACTTAAGTCTTATATATCAGCGGGCACCGACGACTAATTTTATTTTATTTTTATATTTATAATGTATTATGTATTATCTCATTTTAAGTGAAATGTAAATTTCTTATGAGAATAAATTTCTTTAAACCTAAACCTAAACCTAAACCTAAGTCGTTAGGACAGCATCGTTCGAAATAGATTCCCCCGTTCACATCGCAGTCACGTAACTCCCGTATATCCGGTTATCCGGGCGAGCCGGACGATCCGGATATATCCGGCTCTAGCGTAATGAGATAATGATGGGAAAATAATGAATTGTGTTATCTACCCGCTTTGGACCGGTCAATGGGGTTGCGCTTCTAAATTCAGACTTTGTCCCGGTGGCTCATTGGCTCAGACCCTGCCCTTTGTACTGTGGATCGTAGGTTTGATTCCAACCTAGGACAAATGTTAACTATCTGTCGCAGGCAAATTCTATAATTCGCGCGTATACAAACGGCGTCGTCAGTTTGCAAAGATAAATACGTGTTTAAAATGCCGAAGGCAAATTGTCATCGCATCAACGTCGACTTGGTTTGTGTATTAGGGTGACCATGATAATTAAAACGAAACAGGGTTTTTAATCATTTATTTACGTATTTAAGTGTCATAATTAAATACTTATTATTAATTTTTCGCACTAAAAAGTCGAAAGTCGATTAAAAATACATAAAAATGAAACCGAAACCAAACAAAACCGGCAGTCGAAACAATGAATTTCGCAACAACGGTCTCTAAAAATTCAGTTCTCCTCATTATCGCGTATATCATCATCATCATCATCGCTCTTTCTGTCCCCGCTATTGTATAGGTCTCAATAACTTCAGTCCACCCCACTATCGCGTGTTATTCGCATCCAGGTTAGCCCTGCCACCCCCCTTTTGACATAACCTCAAATAATACTACTAACCAAGTAACACGGCATCATAACTTCGTCTACTTATTGCCAACAGAAATATCAGGATATTATAAACATAAACAAAGTGAACTAGAACAGCAGTAAACAATAGACAATATTATGTAGTACCAAAGACAATTTATTGCAAAGGCCGGAGTGCAGCCTGTCAATTTTTACCAGAGACAATAATGTTTTCTTTTAACGGGCGCCATGTTTTCTTGTTCGTTATTGTTTTTCCTTGATTTTATGGTAGAAACTACAACATGGTAAATAAAATTGTGAATATATTTAAATTACTTCAACGATAAAATAAATAAATGTAGGTATTATTTATTTATTTATCTGAGAAATTTTACATAAAATAAATGTAGGTTATACTGGTTTCAAATTTAGAATTTTCCTTGTACTAAAAGTAGCTAGTGTAAAGTACATTAAGGGTAAATCCTCCAGGTGTTTGTCCTACGGAGCTAGTACAAAGTTTGCCCAAAGTTGCGAACAACTGGAGAGGCCTATGTCCAACAGTGGACTGCGATGAGATGATGATGAAAAGTAGCTACGAGACGAAGACTGGTAGCTTCTTTTTTTAATAGTAGCTCGACATAATGGATTCCCTAAGCCTGATAGAAAGCGAAAGAGAAGCCCAAGTCGCTGTGTCAACGGGCAAGTTACCCGACAGTTGCCAATGCCATGCTGGCCCAACCCAAACCCCCCACGAGCTTCGGAAACCCTGTTTACCAGCAGAAGCACGGGGGTCATTTGGCTGCGGTATTCTGTAGGGTAGAGGTCCTTCCCGATCAATTCGAGCGAAGATTCGCTATGCCTTACCTCTCTTAAACTCTCTTTTTCGCGTCTGCCAGATCATCCAGACCCGAGACATTCAAATCAGAAAGACACTTCACGAGTGTTTCTCAAAAAATAAGGTCTTATCCCGCCAGACGGTTAAACTCTACGAGTACCACCGGCTGAGAAGCTAAAATCTCAAGACGTCCCTAACTTAGTCCACTCTAACAACACCCATCTTAACTAATATTATAAAGCTGAAGAGTTTGTTTGTTTGAACGCGCTAATCTCAGGAACTACTGGTCCGAATTGAAAAATTATTTTTGTGTTGAATAGACCATTTATCGAGGAAGGCTTTAGGCTATATAACATCACGCTGCAACTATTAGGAGCGAAGAAATAATGGAAAATGTAAAAAAACGGGGAAAAAATTACTATTCCACGCGGACGAAGTCGCGAGCACAGCTAATAGTATGAGATAAAATGTGTCAGTGATCTGTATCCCTTTCCGCCACCGCACAGAAAACAATAAACGCATTACCGTCAAGCCCGCAGGTATGACATTTGCATACAAAATTCTACATCTGAAATTGCAAACAATATCTCCCGAGCTGTGCCCGGGCCGTATCCGGACGACATCCACTTACGGCGTATCCGGAGTTCCGGATACCGGATTTACTAATTTGTCGGCAGTTTATAAGGGTGTAACCACAGTGGAGATAGCATTTATAAATAACTAGCAACCCCTTGCTTCGCTTCGGGTGTTTCAGACAAACATAATATAACATATGCTACTCAGTGATAATGTCATCAGCATCATCATCAGCCTATTGCAGTCCACTGCTGGACATAGGCCTCTCCAGTTCTTCGCCAATTAAAGCAAACTTCTGGAGGATATACCCATAATCACCACGCTGGGCAGGCGGGTTGGCGATCGCAGGGCGTAGCTCCTCGCTCCGGTGACACTGCTGCCCGTCTTCGGCCTGTGGTATTTAGCTACGCCATCAATCGCGATGGTTATTCCGCCACCAGTCGGTCGCCAGAGCCTCATTTGTTATTCGACAGGATGCACCACGGGCAGGTGAGTTTGGCTTGGAGCGAAAAGATGATAGGAGTAATAGGAGCAAAGCAGTGAAGTAGTATTGGGAAAACGAGAGAAATTTTATGTTTGAACGCGCATCACGCAAAAACTACTGCATGGAATTGAATGCGGTTTTCGACAATGTATTGCTAGAGGTCTAATTTTAAATTTAAGCACTATTTTATGGAAGTCCGTTATTTTTTAAACCCGATATCCACGCGTGCGACGCCGCTGGCACAGCTAGTAAAGAATAAAAATGTTTTAAATGATGATTCATATCATACATAGATAGATACTTTGTTGCACAAAACACAGACATTACAGGAAAACATAATACAGACAAAACATAGTACAATTTAGGCGGTCTTATCGCTTGTAGCGATCTCTTCCAGACAACCTTCAGGTAGAGGAAACCAGTTTCACATAATTACATAGACATTATTAACTATTTACTATACTTGTACTAAAATATCTAAGCATATACTCGTACAGGAACAGATAGAGAGATGAAACCTACATGTAAAGCCTCCTGATGTTTGCTCAAAGTAGCGAACAACTGGAGAGGACTATCCAGCAATGGACTGCGATATGCTGATGATGAAACAGTCTGATCCTCAGCGTTCTATGGCCAAACGTGAGAGGTGCCCGTCCGGGGAAGGACCTCCACCCTATAGAAAACCGCAGCTAAATGACCTCCGGGTCGTGTTTCTGCTGGTGAGTAGGGTCTCCGGAGCTCGTGGGGGGTTAGGATTAATCCGGCATGGCGGTAGCAACTGACAAGTAACTGACCAGTTACTTGCCAGTTGTCACAGCGACTTGGGCTTCTCTTTCGCTTTCCATCAGGCGTAGGGAAGCCATTATGTCGAGGTACTATAAAAAAATATGTCGGATTCATAAGTATTTGGTTTTCGTATAAACATAACAAGACTACCATATGAACACACCTCTAGTTAGAAGCAAATTTATTCGTGCTCTAAAGATTACCGCACATTATACGGTACTAAGATCCAACGATTACAAACTTAGTTCGTTATTAACATGTTATTACTGAACTAGCTACTCTAGAACTATGGATACACGAACTTAACCAGAGTCGTAAAGAATTTACTCCCAAACTTTCCCTCATGGGGAATATAGCGTTGGATTAGAATAGAAATTAACATTATTCATGTAGACTAAAGACAGACACTTTACAATTTTATTGTCATCACAAATTAAAATGACTCGGAATTCCAGATTATTTATGTTACTTTTGTTCTTTTCAAATTACGTGTTCTTTTTGAGATCTTTTTAATAGTAGCTATCATAATGGCTTCTCTACGCCTGATGGAAAGCGAAAGAGAATCCTTCAAATTATTTTTATTCGTAACTAGCTGCGCCCCGCGGTACTACCCGCGGTTCCTCGTTGCATTTACTCAAATTTTCATAAATATTCCGCCGTAAGAACCATTCTTGGACTTCAACGAACATTTTAAAAAAAGAATTGGCCAAATTAGTCCAGGCGTTGTTGAGTTATGCGCTTACCAACACATTTTGCGATTCATTTTTATATTATAGATATTTTTTAATAAATCGTTTATAAGTCCCACAACTTATTATAAAAGTATCTTTGAATTATTGTCTACGTAATTTAATGCAGAAATAAAACAATTAAATTCTTCACCGAGTATTGCCATTCCCATGAATGATTTTATATTTTCCTATTGTACAGAAAATGTATATAATTTTTGCGGTACTTAATAAATTTAATGATTGAATTATAATAATATTTTAATGTGAATAATAATATAATAACACACAACACTGTATTGATTCTTCTATAACAACAAAATCAATTGCCTACGGAACCATGAGAATAACTTAACCAATTTGGTTTAATATACTTTCGTTGTGGCACTATATTATTGGTCGTAGAAGGTATTAAAATACATAAAAGAACGTAAACCGAGGCCTCGTTCGTTTTGCCAAAGCGTTTTTGGGAACCATGAATCGGTACTTGATTTTATAAATCATATCCTATTCAGATATAATCATACTTATAAATGTAAGGGAGCGGCCCATAATCTTTTCGCCAACCTCACCTGCCCGTGGTGCATTCTGCCGAATAACAAACAAGGCGCTGGCAACCGGCTGGTGGCCGGCGGTATGACTATCACAATTAAAGGCGTAGCTAAATACTACAGACTGATGACGGGCAGCAGCGTCACCGGAGCGAGAAGGTACGCCCTACGATCGCCAACCCGCCCGCCCAGCGTGGCGATTATGGGTACCTATATCCTCCAGATATTTGCTCTAAATGGCGAAAAACTGAAGGGGCCTATGTCCAGCAGTGGATTGTAATAGGCTGATAATGATGATGATCCTATTCATAGATTTCATCATCATCCTAGCCTTTTCCCCGATTGTCTCAGGGTCGGCTTCCCAAACTGAGAGATTTGGCGAGGGCTAAGCTTTTACACAGAGCGACTGCCATCAGACCTCCGCAACACTTAGGGTAAGCTATACCCATTCCCAGTTTAGGCGTCAGAGTTATCATCATCTCTGATATGATGTAACGACTGCTATCTGAGTTGTTAAAGATAACACCCGGGACCAACAGCTTAACGTGCCTTCCGAAGCACGGAGGAAATCGGTGTCAAATTTTGGTTACCCATCATCGGATTGACCGCGCCAATGGTTGCACAACGTTGCGATCATTGTTAAGCGAACAAGACCGCGACGCCACCGAGCTCCTCCTATTCATAGATTTAGGGTACAGTCATTTGAATGCTAAATATTTTAGAGCTTATCTAATACGATTATATTGTCATTGTCCATTCTATCACGTTCTGTACAAGCCTATACAATCCTCTATCCCATAAATCTCCAATATAATATTTTACGACACATTTTACGATAGACTCAATGTAATAAATAACTGATTTTCCGTTTTATGTACACCGGTACCGTACTCCTTCGAATATTCCATCAAAAGTGCAACATTGACACAGTTTGAACTTGTAAGTTAAATATTAATGGCTTATCTGATTTAGTAGATAGCATTTCTCTCTATGAAACGAAAGAGAGTGAATATTCTAAGCTAGGAACAATGACTAAGCATGGAACCCGGGCTAAAATAAAAACTGAGTTACACTACATCTTATTCATATTGTCAATTAATTTTACACAAGTGTGAGTGAAACAAAACGACGCTATTTGTTCTTATTATTTCGGAACGTGTCACAAGAACGAAAAAAATATACCTACGTCAAATGGTCACCTTTGGTCACCATAAAATATTGAGCGAGTCACATCACTGGCCTGAAACGAAACTAGTGACAACCTTCGAAATTTCGAAACGTCTTTTCTATTCTATTATATTGAGTTATGTTATACCAAATATATTGAGTTATGTTGTTATTTTAGCCCGGGTTCCATGCTTAGTCATTGTTCCTAGATTCAAAGGCAGTATGAAACAAATACGTTTTGCACGTATCTAGGAGGCGAGACGAAAAAAAAATGTAATCTTTAAGAAGTTTTTATTTGGCCATAAAGTTAAAAGGTTCAACCTCAGCGGCCATAATGGACAAACCTAACGAACTTTCTGGAAGGTTAATGAAGGTGGAATTCCATCAATGTTTCACAAATAAATCGCATCGAATATTTTAAGGAGCTTAGGGTCTTAAGTTCTGGAGGTCACATTGAAAACAAATTAAAGTAGAAATGGTTATTTGTTTTTCGATTGTAGATTTTTAAGCCTTTGGCTAGGCTAATGGCTATTTGTTTTTTCGATCTGATTGTAGATTACTAAGCCTTAAATACTATGAATTAAATTAATGAAAATTGACTTTGACGAATTTTAGTTCATATATTC
This sequence comes from Conogethes punctiferalis, assembly GCA_031163375.1. NCBI lineage: Eukaryota > Metazoa > Arthropoda > Insecta > Lepidoptera > Crambidae > Conogethes > Conogethes punctiferalis. Next base: position 2,512,722 of record CM062099.1, read on the forward strand.
GAATATGGGGGTGGGGGGGACAAATGGGAGGGATTTATGCAAAAGTACCACCAAAATCGAAAACGAACGATCGTTTTCGATTTTGGTGGTATAAAAACAAAACATTTTTGCATATACATGCCGTACCATATACCAAGTATAGTATCTCTGAACAGACGGCGTAGTTTTCATATCGCCAAAGTTTTACGATATCCTTTAAACTAAGACCATAAAAGCATGACACTACTTCGAGATGGATAAATTTCGACGTTAGTCGGTCATTTCGCTATCTCTTTCAAAGGATGGAGAGAAATGGACATATCTTTTTAGGGGCTGCGCAGACGACAGACTTTTTGTGCGATAGAGTCTGCGTCTGAGACATTTAAAAAGAGCGTCTAGGTCCCTACAGCTCTGCCGACAGAATGATCGAAGATGTGCGTCGTCTGTGAAATATTCGTGACAAATTTTTGCGCGTCGTGTGCGTTACTGCATGCGAGTATAATTGCATAGGTTAGACTAAAAAGTGCGTCACGGATAGTCTGTCGTCTGCGCTGCCCCTTAAATAATGTTTAGTGTTAGATCTTGCTGCAAAATGTCCTTTTCGCGAAATGTACTTTCTCAGAGTGTCATAACTCAACGAAAAGAAAGGACTTTCCGAAAACAATATTTAGCGTATTCGGTAATGAACTCTACCTCTAAGAGAGTGGTCACGAGTTCGATCCCCGTCTGGGTGTTTGCTATGTATTATTAATAAAAAAAATATATCTGAGTAAGTTAAGTAGGTTAAAGCTTCGACTTACCCCCGTATTTACAAACAACACTTATCTATGAAAACGAACAACACTATGCGGAATAAGGCATTTGCTACGGCGACCGGCACACAAGTGTGGTCTATGATTAGGCTATTTAGCCAAGTATACGCTGATGGTCAGCCAGGCGGGAAAACCCTACCACCGATTAAGAAGCAAACATTTCAAAAACCTAATGTTTTTTTTTATAGTGGCTCGACATAATGGCTTCCCTACGCCTGATGGAAAGCGAAAGAGAAACCCAAGTCGCTGTGACAACAGGAAAGTAACTGGTCAGTTACCTGTCAGTTGCTACCGCCATGCCGGCCCAACCCTAACCCCCCACGAGCTCCGGAAACTCTACTCACCGGCAGAAACACGACCCAGAGGTCATTTGACTGCGGTATTCTATAGGGTGGAGGTCCTTCCCCGGACGGGCTGCTCAATTCGAGCGAAAATTCGCTATGCCCTACCTCTCTCAAAATAATGTCACCCACGGGAAAGATCTAAGTTCCTTAAGTGTACGTTCAGATTTTTCGCTCCACTAGTTTCACCCAAATTCGGGCGAACTCCGCCTACACTGGTGGCCAAGATAACCGGCCACTTAGCTCGCGAAGTTGCCAAGTAGTCGCGCAATTCAATTTTATTACCATCTTAATAGACCAGTTTCAACACTTTAAGTATTAAAAGTTATGACGTTTTTATAGACGGGACGGGACAGAGGGGACTTTGATGTATTTTCGGTATGATTTTAGTTTTAATGAGATGTTATAAGTCGGTTTTTTTATAGGTCGTTCAGTTTTCGATGGCTCAAACAGATTTGATGTCAGATCATCGGGCGCGTTTTTAAGTAAATAAAGAAATAACCAAAGACATGCCACGCTGGGCCACACAGCGCCACCTAGCCCCAAACTAAGCCGAAGCTTGTGATATGGGTACTAGACAACTGATAAACTTACTTCGATACTTTTTTTTGTAAATAAGTACATATTATACATAGAAAACACACTGTGCGGGAATAGAAATAACCCACGACCCTAGGCTCCGAAGGCAGAGGTCACTACAGTCAAAAAATAGTAGTAAAAATACTAGTTGTTACAATACTAACTTCAAACTCCAACTAAACCACAGGCTTATGTGTATCCAATCTGAAGACGTTTGTTTGTGGAGCGTCAGGACAGAGCGAGCGAGTTTGCGCTACGTGCCTCCCGCGGCCGGGAGCGGATAGGGACGCGTGGGGATGTCCTAGCCAGTAGGTCGTGTGGAAGTCTAGATCGGCAGGCGATAAGGAGTGATGAGTCTGAATAAAGCTTATGATAAACTGTTTTGTGTCAGCGGATAAGTAGTTCGGAGGAAATTTGAGCTTTAAATTGATAATGATAAGACTCAGAATTTTAGGAGTTTTTTCTCTATATAATCTCAAATTTTCAGTTTCCAAGGTGTTGCAGTCAAAAAATGCTCGGTGAAGTTTTTACTGAGAAGAACTTTCAATAAACGTATCTATACATATTTTCCGTTCTGTGACGTAATACGAATCATAGCTCTCCTTTTTTCCGTAGATGTAGCAGAGTCGATTAAGTTGTTATCGCAAAGATTTGGGCTTCTCTTTAAAAAATACTGATTATACGTAGATCACTTATTGAAGTGATAATTAAATATTTAACACTTGAGCTGATTTTAGCATAAAAACATCTTTTGGACCAACATATAGTTGTACAACAACTTATTAACTGTGTACAGATTTTTCCTAAAGGTTTTCGGAAGTAAGAACTACTAGTCGGTCCTATTGCGTTGTTTTTTATTGCAACATCATTATAGTCAAAATTAAGAGAGAGAAATTAAGAGAGGTAGGGCATAGCGAATCTTCGCTCGAATTGAGCCGCCGGTTCGGGGAGGGACCTCCACCCTATAGAATACCGCAGTCAAATGACCTCTGGGTCGTGTTTCAGCCGGTGAGTAGGGTTTCCGGAGCTCGTGGGGGGTTAGGGTTGGGCCGGCATGGCGGTGGCAACTGACAGGTAACTGACCAGTTACTTGCCCGTTGTCACAGCGACTTGGGCTTCTCTTTCGCTTTCCATCAGGCGTAGGGAAGCCATTATGTCGAGCCACTATATTATATATAAAAAAAATACATACTTTTAAGAGCTCAATTTCCCTACTGCAACCATCACGATTTATTGTCCTCAAGTATACAGCTACGACGCCTCAGGTGGTAGGAAGCGTCTCTGATAAAGACTTTAACTGGAGCTGCGGTGACAAATAGCCGTGGTACTAAGCGATGCTCAGGCGGAATGAGACAACGGAAATGTATTTATTTGTTAGACGGCAAGCCAGAAAACGTGGAAATGGAAATACAGAAGATGTTACCTTCTCTGTACACACAATCATGCAATGTTTTCGTCCTAAACCGGATTAGTAAGTTGACAGGCTCGGTGGCTCATTTAGTAGTGACCTCAAGCCAAGGGTCGTGGGTTCGATTCCCGTACAGTACAAACATTTGTGTTCATGAACATGTTTGTTTGTATTGGTCTGGGTGTTTTCTATGTATAATATGTATTTATTTACAAAAAAAAATGTATCTAAGTAAGTTTATCAGTTGTCTCTACCCTAACTAACTAATTTGGGGCTAGGTGGCGCTGTGTGGCCCAGCGTGGCATGTCTTGGGTTATATTTATTTATTTTAAGTAACAGTCGGCTGGACCGATCAGATGTCGCCTTAAAAATCTAAAGGATATAGAAGAATATCTATGGAAGAATGTAAGGGAGCGACCCATCATCTCTTGAGAGCGACGTATCGTTCGCTCCAAGCCATCCTCACCTGCTCTTGGCGCATCCTGCTGAATAACAGACGAGGCTCTGGCTACTGACAGAATTGACTTCTTTACAGATTTATTATTAGTATAAAAGAAGAAGAAGATTGCAAGACCTCAAGCAAAATTGGCGCTCAGACCAAACTAACTGAGTAGTAGTTATTATTTTCCATCAACCCACAGGTAAGCCTTAAATCTATCAGACAATAGGCCATTTTGGACGATAAAACACTCCACATTGAACCGAATACCTACGTCACTGCACCCTAACCAAATTTCACGACAGTAATTCAAAATTCCGACTAAGCTCCCTATTCACAGCCATCCAAACGGGATTACCCAAATGGCACCTTTTTCATCCAATTTTGTGAATAGCCAATCATTAATTAAACGACCTGTGGCGTCATTGTTCGGTAATTATTAACGCATTCTTTTATTGCGTGGAAAAATGGTCTTATTATACGTTTTGACCGTAATTCAAAGTAGGGTTCTGGGTCATTGGGGACCTTTTTAAACCGCCATATAACCCAAGATATTCCAACACCACAAATCGCCACCTAACCCCAAACTAAGCCGAAGCTTGTACTATGGGTACTACTAGACAAGTGATAAGGGAGTGTCTTATCATTTTTTTACTTCAAGCCCTGCTTTCATTTGCCCCTGTTCGTATTGTCTGCTCAATAACAATAGAGGCTCCGCAACCGACTGGAGGCGGTATAACCATCACGATTGAAGGCGTAGCTAAATATCACAGGCCGAAAACGGGCAGCAGCGTCAACGGAGCGAAGAGCTATTGCCAACGCCAACCCACCTGCCCAGCATGGCGATTATGTTAGTCACCAGGTATTTGCCGAAAGTGGCGAACAGCTGGAGAGACCTGTGTTTAGCAGTGGACTTAAAAAAATACTGGACCTATTTCAATAATTCTTGTTTCATTAGAATGCTACATTATCACTGAGTAACATATAGGCTATTGAAAGTCCTTGATTATTAAGAACTAGCTGGATATCGTGTATCAAAAATAACGGACTTCCATAAAATGGTACCTAAATTTTAAGTTAGACCTCTAGCAATACATTAACGAAAACCGCATTCAATTCCATGCAGTACTTAGTTTTGCGTGATGCGCGTTCAAACATACAGATAAAAAATTCTCCCGTTTTCCCAACACTTTCTTTCACTGTTCTGCTCCTATTGATTGTAGCGTGATGAAAAGTATAACCTGCCCAGGAGTATGAAGAATAATTGTATGTTTCGTTAAAATCCGTTGAGTAGTTTTTTTTTTCTATAACGAACATACAGACAGACAAAAATTTTACTGATTCCATTTTTGGCATCAGTATCGATCACTAATCACCCCCTGATAGTTATTTTGAAAAAATATTTCATGTACAGAATTGACCTCTCTACAGATTTATTATAAGTATAGATATAGAAGAAGATGGTTGTTTTAATTTAGCATACCTATAACTTAAATATCTGCCTACCCATTTATGTCTACCCGTGCGAAGCCGGGACGCTAGTAATAATATATTTTTTACTCAAGTAAGGTACATAGCTGCTGCTCTTGTATCTACGCTTCACTTGTTTTCACTTCCTAACCAATTTTATTGACAGGACAGCAACAAAACCGGCCAATTTTTCGCCGCAAATTTACTTTAGAGGCGGTTTACGTTAAATATTTATGACTGGAGGCCTAAATTGCGGCCGTCCCCGGGTAGGGCAGGCCCAAGGGGTGACTTCGCAAGGGCCATTGACCCTCGGGATTACAAATTCGACCCGACACCCACCATGGGCCATCTTGTAGATTTTTTCTGGAATTTTTCAATTCCAATTAATCTTTGTTCGGCAAATCTCGGCTTCGTTGAACACGAGATTATTGAATAATGGGTATTGAGTGCTGTTTAATTTACTGGACAAACACAGGCAAAATACGACTCAATAGCCCAAACACAGATGCGAAAAGTGAATTTAAATATTGAGGAAAGGTCACTTCCGATAAATTACGATATTAAAAAAGATATTGCAAACCCTACTTATCATACGAGTATTTAAATATTAATTAAAAAGGGCTGGTTAGAAAGATATTAAATATATTATTATTATGAACTAGGTATTATTATTGACAAATATAAATACTTAGCCCAAAATTTTGGAAAAAAATGCAAAGAAAGCTTTCAGATAGCAGGTAAACATAAAAGTTGTTGATAAAATAACTTTGACTTTAAAGATTCATTCCACTGAATGTATGACCTCACTCACAAAATTCTCCTCACACGCAAACCCATTCATACTTCAAAGCCTTTCTCATCAGATCATTATCACGCGGTTACCCGCATCTTCCATATTCGTGATACCTTAATGCACCTTGAATATTTTAAGGCTTTTTTCAATTTCAAAAGCTCCAACACCAGTGTTTTATAGCCGCATTTTGTAACCCGTACGTAACGTGTGATGCAATTTCCAACGTGCGAAAGATTGCCTCCTCCCCCCATCTGGACCTAGGGTTCCGTGGTATCTTTCAGGGAGGGGACGCTATACCGGTGACTGGGTTATCGATACCGATTTAAGTTTCGTTAGCATGGTTTTCAAAACACTTTTTAGTCATCATCATCATCAGCCTATTGCAGTCCATAGGCCTTGGTCTGCTGGACATAGGCCTCTCCAGTTGATCACCACCTAGGGCAAACTTCTGGAGGATATACCCATAATCGCCACGCTGGGCAGGAGGTTTGGCGATCGTAAGACGTAGCTTCTTGCTCCAGTGACGCTGCTGCCCGTCATCGGCCTGTGATATTTAGCTACGCCTTCTATCGTGATGGTTTTACCGCCACCAGTCGGTTTGCCAGAGCCTCGTTTGTTGTTCGGCAGGATGCATCACGGGCAGGTGAGGATGGCTTGGAGCGAAAAGTTGATAGGTCGCTCCCTTACATGCTTTTTAATATCTACTTTAAAACCAAGAGATCATCATCATCACTATATCACAGTCCGTGGCTGGATACAGGCTTTTCCAGTTCTTGGCCTCTTTGAACAAACATCTGGAGGCCCTACCCATAATCGCCACGCAAGGCAGGCGGGCTGGCGATCGCAGGGCGTAGCTCCTCGCTCCGGTGACGCTACTACCTGTCACCGGTATGTGGTATCAATGTTGAAGGTTATACCGCCATCAGTTGACAAAACTTCAAATTAATATTTCTAATTGAAACATCTCTTATTTTTCCTAGCCATTTCCAATTATTTTGATTCAGATTTTCTCGTTCTCCGCTGCCAGTGTCGTCTCTACTAGATAGTTGAAATATGTGTTTGCGCAAGCTTTAAGTTTTCGGCTACCGTAGACTGGCAGGTGGTGACAGACACTACTTTTCCTGTTTATTGGAAATGCTTAGCCTAAAAAGACAAAAGACTTCCTAAATGATTCCCAGTTAAATGTCATCTCTAACTTATAATGGCGAAAAAACAAAAATATCGACATGATACCTACCGGTATCGGTACTTTTCCCCTCCCTAGCAACCTCACTGTTGCGGCTGGGCCATTATTTAGATTGCCTGATGTATAGGTAATGTGTTTTATCTGAACACCTGAAAAATATGGCTGATACTTGGAGGAATCTTCGGAAGATTTTTGTATGAGCATGAAATGATGTCTTAGGTGTTACGAGGGTATTACATTTGACGCTCTTGATAGAAAAGCGACATACATATATATGCTGAGCATCTATGTCCTTTTAGTGGCATATTTTTAAAATCTTTTATCTAACTTGCCTTGTTAGTATGTTAGTGTACGGCAAGTCTTGGGAGCTGAATTAGGAGTACTTCCTGCATCTGCGGCTGGCCAGGGCAGGCAGGATGTGGCCGTATGCTTCGGCGCTACCCGTGTCCCTGCAACTTGCTGCCCACTGGCGACACAGGGGGGTTTAGTGGGTATTAAACTGGGTTTAGTGGGTATATCCCTTTTGGGAGGTGTGAGTCCCACACATCATGCCGCCTCCCCCCGGAGACGGCATGAAGGTGCCTAATGCATACCCCTCTTAAAAAAAAAGGAGTACTTCCTGCCATCAGATTAAATTGAAATTTGGTATACTTACGTAACCTCAGTGACAATGCAATAGTATGGTATCATGAAGCTGATCTCAAGACGGAGTCTGAAGGTGGCCGTAGGAATCCTAAACTAAACAAGATAAAACCGTAGAGTTTGGACTCGTTTTAATAGTCTTGACAAGCATTCTAGTGCCACATGACAGCCATGGTCTCAAGATGGAGTCAAAGGGTGGCCAAAAAGCTGTTTTTAATAAACTTAGACATAATATTTGGGTCCATCATAGTAGTGTGTTAGAATGAGCCCAAAATTTTAATTTTCTTTTTTTTTAGTTTATAAAAATTTGTGGATTGTACTGTACTGAGGATGTACTCGTATACAGTTTAAACTGAACGTATGTTATGACGTCCTCCTTAACTCTAAAAGGTATGAAACATTAAGCTCTTTCGCGAAGCAAGAGCTTGGCTTTGCTGTTTATATTACGAGTATTCTATTTTTCTTTTAATAGAATGGAATTCGCTTTGTCTTATGTGAATTTGTATTTACGTTTTATTATATTTATTTATCATCATCATCGTCATTAGTTTGTCGCAGTCCACAGCTGGACATAGACGTCCAGTTGTTTTTTTCGTCAAACATCTGGGGGCAGTATAATCATCACAATTGAAGGCTTATCTAAATAACATAGGCTGATGACGGCAGCAGCGTCACCGAGGCGAGAAGCTACGCTCTGCAATCGTCAACCCGCCTGCCCAGCGTAGCAACTGCGAGTACAGCCTTCAGGCGTTTGCCCAAAGTGGCGAATAGCTGGAGAGGCCTATGTCCAGCTCTGGACTGCGATAGGCTGATGATGATATTGATGATTACTATACCCCCTTGAATTTTCCTTGCCCGATATATCTGTACTGTCACGATATCGAATGGGTACAGCATGAATGGAGAAGTGTTCCAGTCAACATATAAATCACTGGAGTCGCTCAAACTGCTTATTTTGTTTGGAATCGACTTTCCCCCGCACATTGCAGTGTAGGAGCTAGCAATGTATGATTTTATCAGTTTCTTAAGAAACAGTAATTTGAATCGACTTAGTAAGGAGAAAGAGTAGTAAAAGATTAAGAAAATATATAGGGGCACAGCAAAGTTTTCTCCCGTTGCCTAATGAGAAGCTCAACAGAAGCTCAAGTCCCTCCGACAACGGACAAGTAACCAAATCAATCAGTTGTCTTTTGCCACTACCATACTGTCACAGCCCTATACCCCATGAGCTGCGGAAACCCTACTCACCTGCAGAAACAAGACCCAGAGGTCATTTGGTTGCGGTATTCTTCATATAGATGAAGATCTTCCCCGGATGGGCGGCTCAATTCGAGGGAACAACGCTATGCCCTCCCTCTCTTAAAAATAAGTAGTGTTATTGTCCAGTAAATTGTTTCAATTTAGTACAGTAAAGTATACTACCCTAATTTTTGCAATTTACAAAACTGTTTATTGCGTGACAAATAGGTAGTTAATGTAATAAGTGTCCCTTCTGAAGGTCGCGCCTATTTATATAACCTTTCAAACAGTTCGGCTGGAGAAAGGTCACTTACAATTAAATACGGTTGCTTTCGAGTACATTTTCAACCTCTTAAACTTCGTGACCTCTACAAAATAGTGTATAAATATCATAATAATATAGGTACATATATATTTAACTAGCTGCTGTCCGCGGCTCTTCCCGCATAGACATTCTTATAACATAGATCTAAATATATATACGTAGGACTCAAAAGTGACTGACTGACATAGTGATCTATCAACGCACAGCACAAACCACTGGACGGATCAGACTGAAATTTAGCATGCAGGTAGATGTTATGACGTAGTCATCCGTTAATGAAGGATTTTGATCAATTCTACCCCCAAGGGGGTAAAATTGGGGATACAACTCTTTTCCACGCGGACGTAGTCGCAGGCACAGCTAGTAGCTTTTAAATGTATTAAGTACTTAGTTATATCTTTTTTATTTATTATAGTCATATAGCCTGGCAACCGACTGGTGGCATTATAACCATTGAGGGCAATTTAGGGCGTAGCTAAATACCACAGACAATAATGGGCAGCAGCGTCAGCGTTTTGTCACACATGTTTTTTTTATATAAAAATCGGATGAATCCTGACCCAATTCTCGTGCAAATACAAAGTACCCTAGCTGCCAATAAACTTTTAACTATCCAATATGAACTCAAAATAAAACTAAAAGCGATTGATCCCCGACCGGCTAACCGGATAAAAAATATCAGCTGAAACCATTGGCGTGACAAACTGGTTGGAATAGTTTCACCTATTTCGTAACATCGTATCAAAATATGGACAGTCCAATTTATTTATATGTATTCATAAAACCCTTTGTTTGGAAATAGGCAAGAGGACAATTGGCAATTTTTAACGCCTGATCATAATTGTTGGCGAATTATTCTCTGATTGTGTAATCAGAGAATAAATTCGTTTCGCCAAAATAGGAATGTTTCCGGGATCAAAATAATTACATTTTATTTAGTCCGTATTTTAGATTATAAAAATATTTAGGACACGTATTTTTCCTTTTTTTAATTTGAACAAAAAACAACAAAGATACAAGGCATCAAAATGTAGGAGTTGCGAAAAAACTCCCACTCTTTGACGTCACGCGTAATTTTAACAGGCTATATCTTTGTAATTTTTGTTCTAATTTACAAATGAAAAAATACGTGTCTCTTATTTTTGAACAATCTACAATACGGACTAAGCACATTTTTACGGCAACAGGCCTATTATTGTTGGGCAAAGTGGAGAACAATTGGCGAGGACTTCGTCCAGCAGTGGACTGGGACAGGCTGATGATAATGATGTGTTAATCGAATATATCAGCTACATTACTGTGAAGTTTCGTTATAATACGTTCTATATAAGCGGGGACCAATTTGGTACTTCATACCTAGGCTGCTAAAAGTTGTGTAATTATTATTTACACACATACATAACGTCACGCCTTTCTCCCAGAGCGGTAGGCAGAGACCACGTCCTTCCATTTGCTACGATCCTGGCACACAACTTTTGCTTCGTCCACATTCATCAATCTCTTCATACATGCTCGTCGGTTTAGGGTACTTATTATTATTTTGTGTGCACCAAATAAACGTATTCTGTTCTATTCCAATATGTATGTTAAATAACGTTACACATTATATTATTATGTTTAAATCTGGCATGTATTGTATCATCAAAATAAAAGTCTTTCTTTCATTCTTTCAATCAATAGCTTTTACGTCAAAGAGTTTGAAACATCCGCCTAACCAAACATTCACATTCGTAATATTAGTAGGATTATTCCCGTATTAGATTTAACTCACAGCCCCTAGTCTAAATAACAACACATTCCCCGCAAAATATCAAGGACGGTCAGCAAAAACAGTGAAGTGAAATAAAACTCGACCGAATCGTTGTTTTTGCGGTCCCTCCCCAAAAAAGGCTACATTTTCCCCTAAACAATCAGATACTGTTTATGTGGTGCGAATTTTTATGTACCTAACAGAAAGACAGTTTGGACATTTTACGATGAAAGTTTTTGTATCGCTTTTTTTTATTTTAGTTCGGCCAAAAGAATGCGTTTGTGACAGATGTCAATTCATATATTTGATAATTAATAATAATAATAATAATAATAAGCGCGTAGGGAAGTGACGACCCCATCGCCCGCTGTTGGGAGTTGGTGAGCTTCGCACCATGAAGAGCAACAACTCCCATCAGTGCAGTCAGTCTCCGCAGGGCAGCTTGTGGCCAGCTGTTGGTGTGTGGCGACACCACGGACCCGAGACCTCCCGGGGGAACACACCATCTTTCCCCCACCTCTGGCTTGCCTTCGTTGGCCGTCCAGAGTGGAGCGCAGGAGCTATATGCTTGAAAGGGTGGAAGTGCTCAATCTACATAATAACGGGGAATGGCTGACCGGATTACCGCGATCCAGAAACCGGTGTACACCTCTCTACACCCTTAGCCAGCCACGCCAGTGTTGCCCCCTTGCCGCCCAGTCTGGTGGCTAATTTGGGGGGCCCACCTAGTGGCAGGCGAGTCACCACCTGCCTATATTTTAATTTGTGAGATATTGAAATGGCAGGCGACCGTTATCTCACCCCATAGCCCAGATATCCTGCCCACAAGAACCTCAGTCAATAGTCCCAGTTTTCGTTACCCATCTTTACGCAATAGTGCTGCACTCGCCGGGTATTACTATTGAGTGCATCATCTTGGGGCACTCAGAAGTAATGCCCGGCCGGTGTATCCCATCTCACCTTCACATATTAAATCGTCTCAAGGGGCCTCTACGTGTTGGGCCTGTGCCCCCACGCAAGCCTTCCAAAGGACCGGGAGGGGTAACACCTTCCCGTGAAATCCAAAGGAGACAACATAATAATAATAAAAATTCTTTATTTTCTTTCACAATCAATTAGTTAGGTTAGGTACATAAAGTTTGATCAGACATAAATTACATGGATTGTGAGAGACTGGTGTCTGAGCTAAGCTATAAGCCTGTGTTACAGAGCACCAGCACTCTCCTCACTCGATGTGGACATGATAAAGCGCCTGTTCATACTAGCGTTTATTTTCGTTCACACTAGGGTCATTGTCAAAACAGGGTTCAGAAAAAAAAATAAAACAAAATCAATTATTTTTAAAGAATTCGTCCTTTATTTAATAAAAGAGATCAATTGTAACAATAACAAATTATTGTCTGAGATCAAACTTAACAATTAGAATAGTTATTTTAAAAAAACGTTTTTATGGGTCCACCGAAAAGATACAGATGTCTACCGAATGTACTAAAAGTGTAATTTAGCAACAATCTTAACATAATTAAAGAATCTTTATTCTATAATATAAATCCAATCGTCTCACAAAAAACGATAAAAAAAAGCCAACGCGGTATCATTGAAAAGTAAATTAAAATTAAATAAATCCCTTTGTCCACCAAAAAGACTATGTCTTCTTGGTGGACATAATATCTTCTTCCTCGGATGACGACCAAAAATGTTGATTATGCGTCTGGTGGACTTCTATTGGAGTTCCGGGTCTTGAAATAGGTGGTGAACATGAACAGCTGGAGTAAACATAAGCAAACTAAGGCCATGTAGGATCTTGGAGCGTGTTGGTTTATTTAAATCATTGCTTTGAGTCTCAGTAATATTGGGTTCAACTTTTTCCTGTCTATCAAGTTGAGCAACAGTTAGACTATTGGAGTCCGGTTTCTTCTTTTCTTCTTCTCATATTCTGTCAATTTATTTCTAGTTTTAGCCATTGTCTGTGGATAAAGAAAAGAGGGAGCCTAAGCAAGGCACAAAGCACAAACGAAACTTTTATTATTAAAGTGGAATACAAATGTTTCACATATAAGTCAACTGCAAACCTCTAGACATTGACTGTTTAGTCAATGGTATGGTATGGTAATGTCTAGAGATAATCTGACTTCACTTCTGCGTTAACAATAAATAAAGAAACAGCGAACATGGCACAACATAAAAAGCCAAAAACAGGATCCAGAATTCTCATCCCGAATGCAATATCTCTATTACGCAGTTAAATATCTCATTTGCATTAACAAACACATGCAAAACCAGTGTGCACAAAACAAAAATAAAATATTTCATCCAAATTCCACCGAAAAGATGTCCACCAAATGGATTTTTCTGAGAAATTTTAAGATTCCAAGCATTATTTTGATGTTATGTTGAAATCACAAGTCTTTTTAGATAAATACTTTATAAATCTAACGCATAACGTAAAGTTATGAATTATTAAGGTTTCATTTACCAAAATACACAAGGAACCGAAAAGACACTTCAACTTTGACACCACCAGCTATTTTTAAACAAGGAGCAATAAAATCGTTCGTATGCGAGCCGCGTAAAAATTGCGCTGCTGGTGATCAGCTGAGTATTGCACGCGTTGGTGAATAACGTTCTGTTTACAAAATTTTATTATTTTCATAATTATTTTTATAAATGAATGAAGTCCACCGAATAGATGTAGATTTTAGTAACAATATTGCAACGTGCAAAAAGTGTTTTTATTTTAATTCATTATTTTTAGTTCTGAGTTATTAAAGCAATTAGAATATCTATTTAGGGAAAACATATTCAAAGGTTAACTTTACATAACAGTTTTCATTATATGATCGAATTTACATCAAGAAGGAGAGCGGTAACAGTCCACCGAAGCGGACTTTTCTTCCGAAATTGTGTAATAACTACTTTATTTTAGTTCTATTTGAAATTACGAATATACATTTTGAATTATTGAATAGTTATCCTTATTATAAAATAATAACATGGTATTTTATTTACATTGAAGTATTTTTTTTCTGCTTGTAACACAATTTTAGGCGGTTATGACAATGACCCACTAGCGGTTGATCCGCCCGGCGGCGACCGCAAATCGACCGCCGATCAACCGCAAAACGGCCGAGGTGTAGCGGATCAACCGCCAAACCGCAGTTTGAACGCCGCGCCCCGCCGCGTTCGTAGTGTGAACAGGGGTAGCGGTTTGACGGCGGTTTGATGGCGGTTAAACGTCAATCTGAAGGAAGCCTAAGATATTATACATAATAACATTCAGATGGTGACAGAGAAAGAAGAGAAACACTAAATTATAATCTAATCCAAAAGAAAGATTTTTGTGTGTGTGTATATATGTATGTGTGTGTACGTGAGCTCAGGCGTGCGCGCGCGTGTGTGAGTTGTGTGAATGTGTGTGTGTGTGTGAGTGTGCGTGTGTGCGCGCGCGTGTGTGTGTGTGTGTGTGTGTGTGTGTGTGTGTGTGCGTGTGTGTATGTATTTGCGTGTGAGAGAGTGTTTTGTTACCTTTCGGGGTGAAGTAGTAATTCGGTTTCCGCATAATTTAAGGTTTGTAGATAGTTCGCAACTTTCAATTTACAGAAGTATTTAGATAGAGGAAAGATGTTTAGCTTTTGATGTAACCTGTTGTAAAGAAAAGGACCCAAGAAACAGAAAAAGCGTTGTGAGAAGATGGTTTTAAACGGGGTCGATCGAGCTACGAGGTAGTTTCGCCGAGATTGGAGGGATGGGTCAAAATGAGAGATACTGTGTTGTTTTAAGATAGATAGAAGGACAAACAATTGGCGCACAGAGAGGACCTCACAATATTGATAGAGATCAAAGGTGGGTGATAGAAGGGGCTTGAATGTGCAGACTTTGAGAACTGCTCTTTGGGCCCTTTCAAGCTTAATCATGTAAGACTTACATGCTCCACCCCAGGTTGTCAGGCAATAAAGAATTAAGGACTGGCAAAGTGCTATGTAGACTGTTTTGACCAATGGTGGATCTGCGACTTGGCGAAGGTTTTTGAAGACATACATTAATTTGCGCAGTCTACAAGCGGTAAGATTAATGTGGGGCTGGAAAGTTAGTCTGCTATCAAGCATGATACCCAGGTATTTTATGGAATCCGTTTTGGTCAGTGGTTGACAGTTACATGGAGTGGAAGGGTTGACAGGGTGAGAGTGAGCAATTAGGCTGAAGTTTTCCAGGACATTGGGAGTGATGCCGCTTAGGGAGAAGGTGATATACTTAGTTTTGCTAGAGTTGAGAGTGAGCAGGTTTGAACGTAGCCAATGGGAAACTAGATCTAAACCGGACTGGGCTAGTTGGAAGGTTTCGTTCCAAGTGGAGGCAGTGAAGACGAGAGCTGTATCATCGGCGAAGGAGACTACTTTACAGCCTGGTATTTTTAGGGAACAGAGGTCGTTGATGTAGACTAAGAAGAGCGTGGGGCCTAGGATACTTCCCTGGGGGACCCCGTAGGTCATGGATAGTTCGGAGCTCACTTTGCCATTTATTGTGACCGCTTGGAAACGATTTGCGAAGTAGCTCCGGAAAAGAGATAATTGGGTCCCTCTGACACCCAGTGATTCCAGTTTGGTTAAGAGAGTAGGGATCGAAACGGTGTCGAAGGCCCTGGCAAGGTCAAGGAAGATAGACAGGCATTTAGAGCCCTGGTCTAAGTTCCTGACCACATGATCTGTGAGGGAATGGACGGCATCGGCCGTGGACCTGTTGCGTCTAAATCCAAATTGCCCAGGGGACAGTAAGTTCGCTCTCTCGAGATAATCAATCAACTGGTTGTTGATAAGTCTCTCTAGGATCTTCGATAGGGCAGGCAGGACCGAGATGGGACGATAATTGCAAGGTAGGCTACGATCTCCGCTCTTGTGAATAGGGTGAACTAGTGCTTTCTTGAGGGCGTCAGGAAAGCAGCCAGTAGAGAGACAGAGGTTACATATATGACAGATTGAAGGGATTAATTTATCCTTGCCCAGTTTGAGGATGGAAGAAGGGATATTGTCCCACCCAACAGCGCAGTCTTCCTTGAGAGATGAGATAAGGGAGTCAACTTCGCATGGAGTAGTGTTTAGGAGCACAAAAGATTGGCTTGAGGGAGTGAATGGAAGTTTGTGGGGAGTTGATGAATCAGAGAATCTGATTATGTCTTCGGCGAGGGTTTTTCCAATACCAGCAAAATAGGCATTTGTAGTGTCGAGCGATTGGGAAGGAGAGGGCATGGAAGTTAGAAGGTCATAACAAACGGGACGCGATTTATTTATATTGGTAACATCTCTAATAGCGCTCCAGAGCTTTTTATTATTTTTACCAGCTTTATTTATCTTTTGTCGGTCATAAGTAATTTTAATTTTCTTAAGAAGAGAATTGCAGAAGTTGCGATAGCGAAAATAAGTTTTTCTAATAATATCGTTATTAGGTTCTTTTTTAAGCTTCTTGTGCATGTCATCTCTGTTCCGGATACATCTTAATAGTCCTGGTGTTATCCAGGGTTTAATGATCCTGCGACGGCTGGACACAGATTTGGAATTGGAATGTAGATTTATCGCTTCCTGAAGTTTACTAATAAATAAGTTAGTTGCTAAATTCGGGTCGGTGAGCTGGAGTACATCGGAGAAGTCAGCTTTATTTAGCGTCTTTAAGACATTTGGAACGTCAACCTTTTTTACAGTTTTTGGAGGAGCATGTGCGACGTTCTTCATGTAGATAGCGAGCAGTACAGCGTTGTGATCCGTGACCGAGGATTGGACAACGAGGCATTGCGCTTGGAGGGAGGTCTTTAAGATAACATGGTCCAGACAAGCTTGATTTCGAGTTGGGAGAGTATGGGCTGGTAGAAGGCCATTATAAGCGAGCATATTTAGATATTCTTCAGTATTTTGATCGGAATTTGAGCTAGATATATTAATATTAACATCACCTGCTATAATTATATTCTTGAATTTGTTTAGGGAGCTTAAAATAGAATTTAGAGAATTTATAAAGTTGGTCGGATTTCTGAAGGCGCAAGGCCGATATATAGCTAAAATGGCAGTTTCTTGTTGAATTTCGATAAGGATTGAGCTGGCGTCAATAACGTGTGGATCGGAAATAGAAATGTTTGTAATACAGTTGTTGTAGTAGACGACAACGCCATCATTTTGGTTGACAGGGTTAGGAGAGGAGTGGGATAGAAAACCAGAAAGGGTAGGAATAGCTGGCTCGCTACGGAGCCAACATTCGGTCAATATAATAACATCCAGGTCAGAGTTTATATTGTGTAAGAGGGTGGAGAAGTTATGCATGTTGGCCGATATACTGCGAATATTTTGGGTCAGGATTTTTAACGGTTTTGTAGCCTGGTTAGGGGCAGCAGCGAGAGCGTTGCTAACTTCGTGCGGGTCACATATAGATGCACTACAGGTAGCCACATTGTCTATATTATTTATTAGATCGATATCAGATGTGAATTTTAAATTTGGAGACAAAAGGTACAGCATTACCGGGCCGGGGTATAGTAGATGCAGTTTTATCAATAAGATGTAGGGTGCGAGGGGGAGACAGTCGAACTGGTTTGTAATGAGTGTCAGCACAAATGACAGGATTAAAACAGGGATATGTTGTATTACTATTTAAAAAGTAAGGTGAAAAGCTATAATATGCTGGCAAGATTGGCGAATAACTTAAAACACAATTGTAGTTGTTTGGGTTACAACAGATTAACTGGAAAGGCAAATAATTAGTGGCAACATATACAGACAAAGTCTGTGCGAGATATTGTGTAGTGTTTGTGTGTGAATACATTTTTAGGTAAGGAGTGTGTAAGTAAGGAATGTAATGTGAATGTGTGTGATGGGTAAATAATACTTTCTTTGACATCAATTTACAAATATAAAACAAGTAACTTGTAAAACTAATGTTAACATAATTAAAAGAAATATTTAACAGTTTTTTGACTTTAAGTCTGCTAATTGGGATTCACTGGTGAGGACTATGAGTTTGCCGTTGTCTTCTTGACGTAAAAGAACCCTTCCGTTTGCCGTCCAACAGTGTTTGTAATTTTCAGCCTTGGCAAATTCGCGTCCCAAATAGAAAAGCCTGCGGGTGCGGGCTGTTAAGTTTTCTGATATGTAGATCAGGTGGCCAGGATATTCCGGGGCTAATGTTTTCGCATTTAACTTGCCGCTCGAGTTATTTTTGTTATAATCTTTAAAGGCCTTTAGGATGCGATTTTTCAATATGACCGAGTTGAGGGTTACAAGTATCGTCTTACTGTCTTGTTTGGAAGGGAGGCAGCGAATGTCATAAATGTCCGATGGTTCGACATTGGTGGCTAACACTGAGAAAATGCGGCGGGCGACGTCCACCTGGGCGACTTGGGATAACGGTACAAGAATAGGCAAATTGCGGATTTCTATCGAGCTGGAGCGCGAGAAACGCTCGATTTCTTCGGCAGTATTCTCTAGTTTCGACAGGCGGTCTTGATAAGCTACATTTCGCGAATGTATATTTTTTAGGTCGCTGTAAATCTCATCGTACTTGGTTGATAGAAACTCGATGGATTTTTCAATTTCCGAGTTTGATACCAGCACATCCGTCGTAAGTTGCTTTATTTCGCTAATTGACTCCAGGATACCCGTCAGTTTGGTATCAGTTTGTTCTTTCCATGAGGTCAGTTGGTTCATAAAAGCTTCTAATTTTGACTCGTTTGTGGATTCACAATCACATCGACGTCTTTTTGTGGATCGTAAGGTGATATTTTCCGTGGGACTGGAATCCTCCCTATGTTGTAGAAGGTTTGGGACCGATCCATAAGTATTATTTTGTTTATCTGACGGCGATCGTAACATTTTGCCGTGTATGTAAACAAATTGAAGGCCTAAATAATGCGTGTAGGCCTAAATGTTCCGTCGGCAATTAGCAGCGGTCCGTGCGTGAATCACTTACGGTGGGCGGGACTATCCCCGTGAGAATCCTGCGCCGGAGCAAGCGGGCGGCGGGCGGCGGGGGGTGGGCCAATTAGCGCCAAGCGACAGTGTGAATAGGAAGTGCCAGGAGCAAGGACGACGCTTTCGTGGATATTCAATTCAATTCAATTCAATTCAATTCAAATCATTTTATTTCGGAAAACTTAGATCCATGGGTTAGTAATAATGCTTAAAAATCTAAGGGTTAGTAATACTACAATACAATACAAGTAATTTATACGATACATTTAACTAGTCTACTGTGTCATGTACCTAAGTGGCACCTCCTGCGAACGCGACCCAGCACTTTTGGTGACTTCAGTCATCACTCGCACGAAGTGCCTTAATATAGGTGCATGCGGATCCTCTGCCACTACCTTCAGTATGCTGTTGTCACTCCCCCGTACACGATGCATTAATGACGCTGCCTTTTTTCGCATGAGCGTCTGAAAACCATCGGTTCTCATCTGCGCAAACATCTCAGACGCACTGCAAAAGCGGGGGAGTCTCAGCAACATCCTGAAGATATTATTGTATTGGACTCGAAGAGTGTTGAGCGATTTTTTGGCACAGCCGACCCACAGACCTCCCGTGTACAGATTTTGGCAATACGCCTTGAAGAGAGTAATCTTTACTTGATCCGTACAGCGAGAGAATCTGCGAGCCAGCATGTTGCCGCGAACCGCCAAAGCTCTTCTCTCCCTTTCTATATCTAGATCGTCTTTAAGGTCGTCAGTAAGTATATGTCCTAGGTATTTAAATTTGAAAACTCTGTTCAGCTCCGTTCCATTGAGGTAGATTGGAGGTACATCTTCAGGACACTTACTGGCGGCCTTAAAGACCATATATTCACTTTTCTTGACGTTGTAAGCCAGACCATGCGACAAAGCGTATCCCTCGCATAGGTTCAACATCTCCCCGATAGCACCCACAGTGGGAGCCAGCAGCACCATATCGTCCGCGTAGCTAATGTTATTAACACTAACACCACCCACCTTGCATCCGACACGCATCCCGCTGAGTCCCACTATGAGGTCATTTACGTACAAGTTGAAGAGCTTTGGAGACGATAACCCCCCTTGTCTCACGCCACACTCCAACCCGTACGCCTCGGAGAGTTTGTTAGACCACTTAACGTAGTTCAACTGGTTCGCATACCAATACCGAAAGATATTGCGTATTTCCACCGGAACACCCCTGTCCTCCATCTTCCCCCAGAGCACATCATATGAAACGAGATCAAATGCTCTGGAGAGATCCAGAAAACAGGCGTAAACCGGCGTCCTTCGGTTTGTATAATACTGGACAGTATGCTTCAGGCTCAGTATTGCGCTATCTGTAGATAGTCCAGGCCGAAACCCAAACTGCGCGTCATGTAGTTTTAAGTACTTTTGCAAGCATGAGTCAAGCAAACTGTCCAGTACCTTCGCCACCGTAGTGGCAAGAGAAATAGGGCGATAGTTCCCCTTGTCCGAGATGTCTCCTGTCCTGTTCTTGACTATGGGTACCACAATAGTTTTCATTAAATCTGATGGTAGGTACGAATGTCTAATGCACATATTGAAGAACAGAGACAGGACCCTCGGCAAGTGTACACCCGCATATTTCAGGTGCTCGATACTGAGCCCATCGTGTCCGGGAGATTTGCCCCTGCTCATCCTTTTTATAACTTCCCTAACCTGTTTAGTTGTAAGTAGTAGCAAGGACGCCTCTCCGCCCACGTCCGACCCTGGCTCGAGCGCCCCGGAAGAGGAGCCCAGCGGAGACTGCAACTTAAAATGTTCCATGAACAAGTTGGCAATCTCCTCCGGATCACTCCTTCCTTCTACACAAGCCGGTAGGCCAGGCTTAATGTCCAATTTTCCCGTAGATTGCCAAAATTTCCTAAAATTCTTATCAGCTCGAAGCTGTGCTAACTTATCCATTTTTATTTGTTCTTGGTTGTTCATGCACCACTTCAGTCGACTTTTAAAGATTTTGCGCGATTCACTCATTTGGTCATATATATCGGCCTCTGTAGGTCTGTTATGTAAGACCCATACTTGAAATCTAAGCCTGGCCTCCCGATGTGAGTCTCTTACATTTTTGTTCCACCCAAACACAATCTTGTTTCTTTTAGGCTTATCGCTATCGGGGCTTTTGGTTTCTACAGCCGCACTTTTTAATGTACTTACAATTCGTTCATAAAAATTGTCCAATATGCGCCTGTGGCCAATAAGGCCGCATGACCCGTGACTGCAATCAGTAAATTCAGAAGGAAAATCTATTTCTCGTAGACCATTTTGACATAGCTCGTGGTATCTACTAATCTGAGATTCATCTCTTTCCCCCCAAATCACCGCGCTACGTTGCACATCACGCGTCATCCGCCTTGCCCTTACAACATCTAAACGACATTCTATGAAGATTGGCAGGTGATCCGATACAAATACATCCTCCACAATACCTACATTTGTAACAGTTTGCCAGGCTGACAGGGAGACCACACAGTGGTCTAGCCATCTCTTACTACCATGTTGCAGGTCCGTAAAGGTGTAGGCATCGGCCTCCAGCCTTTCCACATCTGCACATACCCAGGTCCTGTCCGTACAAAAACTGCTTAGTTCCGTATAAAAAAGCTCATGAGGATGCGCATTAAAATCACCTAGCACAAACACATTTTCAACATTGCAACTAGCTTCAATAGCACTTATTTCGCTTAATATTTCTGTAAAAATGGGCAAGTTCTCATACGATTTGGTCGGCATGTAAACAGAAATTACCAAAATAGAACGATCGCCCACAGTACCCTTGATGGCAGCCAGTCGCTTACTGAAACATTCTATTACTGACACACTGTCAAACATACCCTTCCTCTATAAAATAGCCACCCCACCGTATGGTCTCCCCCTCAAAATCCCAACGGAAGTATCCACAGCTGATTTACCGGTGTACTCAAAATCATTTGAAACAGTTCCTAACAATGGAATGTCGTGATTGAGAAGCCAAGTCTCCTGTAGACACACTATATTACCGGTTTCACACAAATAACGAATATCCTCAATGGATGTCTTAAAATTCTTACAGTTAAAACTATAAAATTTGCAATAATCTGTACTATATATACTAGTCGCACTCACTTGGATGGTGTCCTTGTCTCGTCCGGGTCGTAAGCTCTTTACACTCGATGCGGTCCTGGTACTGCACTGTATTATTCGATGAATATTTTATTTTGAAATTTTTAGAAATAAGTTTGCAATGAGTTAACAATAAACACGTCTGACTGGCCAGACATCCAGCGGGGAGAGGGGTCCAGAATTGATAAAATGTCAATAAATTCTTCCCTAAATTAATACGCATATTGTAAGTTAGCATAATTAAATAACCCAAGACATGCCACGCACACAAACGCATATTCATGCACACAAAATGTTTGTAAAGTGTGGGGATCGAACCCGACCGACCCTTGGCTCAGAAGGCAGAGGTCACTACCAATTGAGCCACCGAGCCAGTAATTATTCGTGTTTTCACTCGTAAATGAGGTAAATAAAAGTTATTTTAAAGTTTACCGTAAATTGTACGCGTGTTCAAGTGTAAAAGCTACTTACTTTGGAACCAGATCAATAAAAAAATATGAGATTTAGTTCGAAGTTTAATAAAAAAAAAGCAAATAAAAGACAAAACTCTAAGTTACCAAGTTTGCGACTCAACGCGGACATTAAATTTCCACCCACTTCCCGGTAAAAAAAATGTTAGGTACCCGACGCAACTTAGTTGTTTTACCTTTTTGTTTGTGCCCAAAATAGCTTTGAAGTTCACTCTAAGTACTTTCTGCCCTTAGTTAAGTAGATCTGTACTGTCGTATTATGTGAGCTTATTATGAAACTGCGGTTACTTAGAAGGTAAGAATGAGCTTTGGCTTTTTTTGGATAATGGGCTTCTAATAACTCACCATCATCATTACGCACCACCAGTGCATTAAAGGAGTATGTCCACATGTGCGATTTTTTTTTTATTTTATTAAACGATAGAAAAAGTTCTAATACATGTCCCCTATTTTTTTCGTATTTTTATCTGTAATAGCCATGAAAATATATTAAAAAAAGTAAAAAGCTACTTCAACATGAAACACAATATTTGACTATCAAAAAACACGTACATAGAATTACTACTCACATATTTTGTTAGAGTCCCTAGCAATAAGCGCGTGAATGCGATCCCGCCTTTTTTGCTCGAGGCATTGAAGAAGGTTTGTTGGAGCAAGTTACTTACTCCTTTAATGCACTACATATTTTCGGAAAATTTTTTCGTAACTTCACATAAGTAAAGAATGTTAAATATTGTCTTATGCGTAAGTGCATTCACTTATCATTGATTTCATAAATTATATTTTAAGTGAATTACTCCTTTAATGCAAGTACCCTACTTTCGTCACCGACATTCTTAATTAGACGTACAGCAAATGTTTATCACAAATGTTCAGTGTATTTCCAGTTAGTGACCGCATAGTTTTAATAAAATTAATAGAAAATTAACAAAGGCAAGGCGAATGCTTAATTTAATTGATGGTGTTTGTATGGTTATATGAAAAATGATGGCGATAAGTACTTCAGACTTTATTTTATTTACAAATACCATACTCAGGCTTGCCAGCTGCCTTAACAAACTGGTTTTCGGAGCGAGTACGGCACCATAGATCACATCCGCTCATTGTGGCAGATTATTCAGAAGACAGAAGAGTATAATCAGCCCCTTTGTCTTGTATTCGTGGACTATGAGAAAGGCTTTGACTTGGTTGAAATCTGGTTTGATCTGGAGTCCCTGCAGCAATGTCAAGTAGATTGGCGATACATCCTAGAGCTGAGATGTCTCTTTAAAGCCGCCACCATGTCCATCCAAGTACAGAATCAGCAAACAAGGCCTGTATCGTTGCATTGAGGAGTGAGAAAAAGGGATGTCATTTCCCCAAAGTTGTTCATTAATGAAATGAAAGATATGTTCATGACACTGAACTGGAAAGGACGTGGCATCAACATAAATAGCGAATACATCTCTCACTTGCAATTTGCAGACGTCATCGTCATAATGGAAGAAGCGCTGCAGAACTTAAAACAGATGCTGAATGAACTGGCTGCTTCCTCTGTGCGCATCGGCCTACGGACGAACTTGGACAGAACCAAGGTCATGTTCAATGAACATGTTCTACTGGAACCGATTGCAAGTACACAGCGCTATTGTACAAAAATATTCGGGCAGACATTGCAGTTAGGTGGAAACAACTTTGAGGACGAGGTGAATAGGAGTATTCAGCTAGGCTGGGCAGCGTTTGGGAAACTTCGTCGAGCTTTCACATCGTCGATCCTACAGTGCCTAAAGACGAAAGTCTTCAATCAGTGCGTTCTACCGATTATGACATACGGAGCCGAATTAAAGGTCGCTCATTAAAGCCACAAATAAAAGGTCGCTCAGCGAGCTATGGAAAGGACTATGCTCGGCGCCTCTCTGCGGGATCGAATCCGAAATGAGGTGATCCGGCAGAGAACCAAAGGCAGTGGCCAGGCCACGTCGGCCGCAGAATCGATAACCGTTGGGGTGAACGAATTCTGGAATAGAGATTGCGTCTCGGCAAACGTAGTGTAGGACGCCTTCAGGCCAGGTGGAATGACTATATGCGCAGGACGGCTGGCAAGTGCTGGATGCGAGAAGCCCAGGATCGATCAAAGTGGCTAACATTTGAAGAGGCCTATGTCCAGCAGTGGACTGACATATTCAGAGTATTGTCTCGTTGTTCTTATGTAGAATTCCGTACCCAAAGGGTAAAAACGGGACCCTATTACCTTACCTTAGTAATAGGGTCCCGTCTTAACTTCACCGTCTGTCTGCCTGTCTGTTTGCTTGTCAGTTGCCAGGTTAGATAGCTAAAATTATAAAAGATTATGCATGTCTATATTAATTTAGATACACAAAATTTCATAATAATTATTTCATAAAATATTTAAGAACTATAATACATTTATTGCTTTATTTGATTATGTAACTGAGACATAACTTCATATGAATTATATTGGTAGCTTCGACGATTTGTAAGTGTTTTTTTTTTTAAACCTATACAAATAAAGATTAATTTGACTTTGTTCTTCATGTGCCTTATGTGTACACCTATCAAACATAAGCTTACATTGAACATTTACACAATACTATAAAATATAAAACTTACCTATATAAAGCATTGTGTGATTCAAATGCTACTATGAAAGTTATTACCAAAATTTGGTTCCCCGTAATGATTCCCAGGGTGAGGAAGATGATGATTACTGATTTTTATACCAAGTACATTTATTGTACATAGAATGTGATTATGTGACTTTGAGATATTATTTAATTTGTATTAATGCCATACACACATATACGTAACACTTACCATAGATTTAATTAATGTTGTGTTTGTACAATCGGTTACTAGTATTTTGATTGTTTAACGATGAAAATTATTTTTATGACACTTGTCATTCGTTTTTGATACCTTATTATATGTAATAATCTGTTATTATACAATATTATCTACGGTGTATTACATTGGTACGAAGTTTATTAAGCTCAACACGTTTCATAGTTTTGACTTAGAAAGTTTTTATAAAGTACCAAGTATTGCTTGTATTCATTTTGTATTTTAATTATGTAATGTACCAATGATATGTTCTAAAGATTTAACGTACCTATCGAATGTTTACTTAAATAAAATAAGAATAAAAGAATGGCAAGATGTTGCACAAGAGTTATCAATAGTCGATATTTCCTTTGAAAATATCGGGAGAAAGGTCTTACACTGCGTTGTATAGGTACAATTTGGTATTTTTTTACCTTTATAGGCGTGAAATGGTGTTAAGAAGAATAGATTTTGTTAATTTTTAATACAATTACTAAAATTAATCTCAATTGTGGCAAAAAAGACGAAAATAAATATTTTGAATTTTTTTAAGGTAATTTGGTTGTATTTCTGTAAGTAATCACTCAATTTTAATTTAAAATACACATTAATGTTTTAAAAAAATATATAATTTACCCACAATTAATACTGTCATTTGAATGTATACTTAATTTTCATAGTTAACAAAATGCATGAAAATATTTCCATCTCGAAAAATATTTTCATCATGCAATAAATATGTAAGACACATACTATGTAATGTTATTAAGAAATACCCCTGCAATAAATATTTAGTACAAATCACTTCATTGCAAATATTGAAAAAAACCGTGCAAAAAGTACGTAAAGATTAGTGATCCGTATTTTTTTACGAAAAGACACGTGCATTAAAGGAGTATGTGCACATAATCTATATAATATTTTAGGAATTGCATAGCAAAATAATCATATATTTACTTACTATAAGTTCTTTGTGAATTAAGCTCATGCATTAAATATGTAATCGTTTCTTTTCTCTCTGAGTATTAAACAAGCAGTCTCTCCACAATACCAATCAATGAGAATTAAAGAACGTGTGTAAAGCTTTCTAATGATATGAAATACATAGGAATAACATAAAGGGTTCAGAAGTTATAACAAAAATAAAGTGTTTTTTTGCTCTCCTGAAAAGTTGGTGTTTTTGAGTTACACCTTTAATGCACGGGTGGTGCGATTATTGCTTGTTTGTTTGTTTGTTAATATGTAGGTATAATTCATGGATTGTTTTTTTTGTAATTATTATGATGAATATGGGACTATGTTCTGAAATAAATTTTATTTTATTTATTACTAGCTGTGCTCGCGACTTCGTCCGCGTGGAATAGTTATTTTTTCCCCGTTTTTTTTTTACATTTTCCATTATTTCTTCGCTCCTAATAGTTGCAGTGTGATGTTATATAGCCTAAAGCCTTCCTCGATAAATGGTCTATTCAACACAAAAAGAATTTTTCAATTTATCGAGGAAGGCTTTAGGCTATATAACATCACGCTGTGACTATTAGGAGCGAAGAAATAATGGAAAATGTAATAAAAACGGGGGACAAAATAACTATTCCACGCGGACGAAGTCGCGAGCACAGCTAGTATTTTATAAAAAGCATGTTGTAACAATTTTATTGGCGATTTAAAAAGAGTAACTACCGAATTTCTTGTCGGTTCTTCTCGGTCTCTACTATCCGAGCTATCTACTTTCTACTTTCCGAACACGGCGGTAGCATATTCTTTTACATTACTTTTCATATTTATTTTACATACTTACACATTTACATTAAGTACCTACTTGTTGCTTACATTTAACTTGACGATTCATAAGTACTTATTTTAAGTCTATGTGAATAAAGATATTTTCATTTCATTTTAACCACGTTTGAAAAAGGACTTGCAACGATCAGGAATCACCGCGGATGGGTTTATTTTTTAATTTTTTTTTATAGTGGATCGACATAATGGCTTCCCTACGCCTGATGGAAAGCGAAAGAGAAGCCCAAGTCGCTGTGACAACGGGCAAGTAACTGGTCAGTTACCTGTCAGTTGCCACCGCCATGCCGGCCCAACCCCAACCCCCCACGAGCTCCGGAAACCCTACTCACCGGCAGAAACACGACTCAGAGGTCATTTGACTGCGGTATTCTATAGGTTTTCGTAAGGGAAAGCTATTTTGTTCAGCCAGTATAATAATAACCATTTACTTTAATCACAAAGTAGGTACCTAAATTCCATCCAAAGCTTCCTGACAACGTATTAATTAAAAACTCCTACGAACATTATCTTAAAAATCGCCTTTGATCGGAAAGCTTTTAAAGCAAATTGAAAATCCCAAGTTAATGAAGGGAAAATGCGCAAAAACTGGCCGATATGAATAGTCTAAGTTGCGCCAAAGTTGCGCCAAGTTGCGCCAAGTTGCTGGTAACGTTTTACAAAGTGGCTCTTAGAAGTTCGCTTAAGTTACAGTCCCGTGGGAGTTAGTGGGTGTCGGGTAATCGGTAAAGTATCGATATTACCCGTGAGGACTAATAAGGCATAATATTTCTCTTCTGCGGTCGAAAAAAATAAGATTTTAATACAAAATACCAAATGACAATTGACATTGAGGGAATGACAACTGACATTTGGGGGATGTGTCTTAGGCTTCATTCCCAGTAGGTAAACCCTCCATTTCAAGTAAATACGTCGCTAGTTTAAGACAGGTAGGGCATAGCGAATCTTCGCTCGAATTGAGCCGCCCGTCCGGGGAAGGACCTCCACCCTATAGAATACCGCTGCCAAATGACCTCCGGGTCGTGTGTCTGCCGGTGAGTAGGGTTTCCGGAGCTCGTGCCTCGTTAGGGTTGAGCCGGCATGGCGGTGGCATCTGACAGATAACTGACTAGTTACTTGCCCGTTGTCACAGCGACTTCCGCTTGTTTTTCGCTTTCCATCAGGCGTAGGGAAGCCATTATGTCAAGCTACTAAAAAAATGTTCATCACACTAATGTTTGTCCCGAATGGAGGTAGAAATCACCATCAGGTGACTTTCAGGCCCGTTTGCCCTCTCTATCATAAAAAAAATTTAAAAAATCCTTGATTCAGAAGTCAGGGGTAGCTACCAAATGAGCCATCGCACCATTATAACTTGAAACTGAAGCCATCTTATAAACTGAACCACATTTCCCTACCACAATTAAGTTAACCACCGGTCTTTACTTATATAATTTTATCGTTTCTGCAATAAAACAAACCGGTAATTCACTGAAAAATCTTACCGCCTAGTCAAATAAAAACATAACGATGTTTTTCATAGCTTCGTTAACGGTAAGCATTTAAAATTATGTTTATTTTTTACCGACTTTAAAATGGGAGATTTATGTTTCATTTCCGTGTGCATTTTTTTTGTATTTGTTAGAATATCAGCGCTGACTGCATTCTAACCGTAGCTTTTTTTTTATAGTGGCTCGACATAATGGCTTCCCTACGCCTGATGGAAAGCAAAAGAGAAGCCCAAGCCGCTGTGATAACTGGCAAGTAACTGGTCAGTTACCTGTCAGTTGCCACCGCCATGCCGGCCCAACCTTAACCCCCCCATGAGCTCCGGAAACCCTACTCACCGGCAGAAACACGACCCAGAGGTCATTTGGCTGCGGTATTCTATAGGGTGGAGGTCCTTCCCCGGACGGGCGGCTAAATTCGAGCGAAGATTCGCTATGCCCTACCTCTCTTAAAGCTTACTTGCGCTGTCAAATTTAATTTATTTTTATTATTGAATTTTTTTTTAACAAACAAGATTATTATGCAATCAAAACTCCGTTAAAAGTTACACAAATTAAATGGTAAAACACTTTCATAAGCCGTAATTTTAATGCCGCAGCATTAAAATTACTTACACCATTCATCAAAGTGACAGGCAAATGAGTATTTTGGTACCAGTTCCGCGTCACGCGATACGCAGAAACATCTCTTCACTCCGTTATAGGGACGTGCTTTGGTAAAAGTCACAGGTCATTTTGAGCGCGGTTACACTATACGATCCGGCACAAATAAAGCCCGATTCACACTACCCTGCTCTCATATTTTTATGACTGGCTCGGTGGCTCAATTGGTAGTGACCTCTTACCCTCACATTACAAACATGTGTGTGCATGAACATGTCTGTTTGTATCGGTCTGGGTGTTTTCTATATATAATATGTATTTATTTACAAAAAAAAATGTATGTAAGTAAGTTTATCAGTTGTTTAGCACCCATAGTACAAGCTTCGGCTTAGTTTGGGGCTAGATGGCGCTGTGTGGCCCAGCGTGGCATGTCTTGGGTTATTTATTTATGTATACTACGAGTATTGACAATTTCTCTACCGTCTCTGCAATGCAGAATGCTCCGAAGAGTTATTTCAACTAATGCCATCCTCTCCTTTTCTCTCCCGAACAACACGTGCTGGACAGCGTTGTCATCCGCATACCATTCAGACAATAGTAGCGCGCACCAAGAGGTTTAGTTCCTCGTTCCTGCTCCGTGTCATTAAGTCATGGAATGCCCTTCCAGCTCATGTGTTTCCTTCCTCTTACAATCCTGGGTTCTTTAGGCGGGGCGTGAAACAGCATCTCAGTGGGCCTTCAGGGTGAGGGCGACAGACGCGGTGGGTTTTCCCGTGGGTTGTCGACATAGCATTAATTTGGACCTCACGACCGCTTACCATCGGGAAGAGTGAGGTCATCCTGAACGCTATTCATCATCCTAGCCTTTTTCCCGATTGTCTCAGGGTCGGCTTCCCAAACTGAGAGATTTGGCGAGGGCTAAGCTTTTACACAGAGAGACTGCCATCAGACCTCCGCAACACTTAGGATAAGCTATACCCATTCCCAGTTTAGGCGTCAGAGTTATCATCATCTCTGATATGATGTAACGACTGCTGTCTGAGTTGGTAAAGATAGCACCCGGGACCAACAGCTTAACGTGCCTTCCGAAGCACGGAGGAAATCGGTGTCAAATTTTGTTCACCCATCAACGGATTGACCGCGCCGATGGTTGCACAACGTTGCGATCATTGTTAAGCGAACAAGACCGCGGCGCCACCGAGCTCCTCCTCCATCCTGAACGCTATTATTATAAAAAAATCTAATTAAAAAAAACATTTGTTTCTGGATTTAGAATAGGACCATCTCATCCCGTGGGTGTCGTAGAAGATGATTAAGGGAATACCAGGACCTGGTCAGCAGCATCCCACACTACGTTTGTCGATTAGAAGCTTCCTGATTAAAGGTCAACATTTTCATTTCCCAAGCTACCACGCACAAACAAACAACTAAAACTTTACTACATACAAAATACGAGTATCTAAGCATCAATAACCCTTTTAGAGTTACACTAATATTCACTTAAAACTAAACTAATTCGTGCCGAAAATATCATCTGTGATAATGGAGCCACGTCGCGTCACTACACTTCACTCCTGTGACTAGTGGTAGCGATCCCTGCCTGGGATCCCGGAATCCCGGGCTTTGGAATCCAGGGATCACGGGCTGTGGGGTTCCGGAATCACGGGTTTTGGGGTCACGGATTCACGGGTTTTGGGGTCCCGGGATCACGGGCTTTGGGGTCCTAGAATCCCGGGCTTTAGGATCCCCAGTTGAAATGGGTTTTCATCATCGTACATCATCATGACTGACTGACATAGTGATCTATCAACGCACAGCCCAAACCACTAGACGAATCTGGCTGAAATTTGGCACAGGTAGATGTCATGACGTATGCATCCGCTAAGAAAGGATTTTGATTAAAACTATTCCACGCTAACGAAGTCGCAGCTAGTTTAACATATCATAAGTATTAAAAATAGGTTTAATTAAATAATTATTGTATCAACTAACCCCATTATAATATGCGTAGAAACATTTTTTTATTTTCATGACAGAAGGGGCAAACGGGTCTAAAGGTCGTGATGATAAGAACGCACCTGTGACTCCCCTGATGTTGTGGTGTCTATGGGCAGAAGTGATCACTTACCATCAGGTGACCTTCAGGCGACCTGATAACCCTGACACCTGATTCAGGCCCGTTTGCCCCCTCTGTCATAAAAAAGCAACTAAATGTGTTTCTGGTAAAATATTGATTCAATTGTGATGGTTATACCGCCACCTGTGGGTTGCCAGAACGTCGTTTGTTATTCAGCAGGTTGCCGACTGAGTTTTAATGCCGCGACAATCCCAAATGACCTCCACCCTATAGAATACCGCAATCAAATGACCTCTGAGTCGTGTTTCTGCCGCTGAGTAGGGTTTCCGGAGGTCGTGGGGGGTTGGGGTTGGGCCGGCATGGCGGTGGCAACTGACAGGTAACTGATCAGTTACTTGCCCGTTGTCACAGCGACTTGGGCTTCTCTTTCGCTTTCCATCAGGCGTAGGGAAGCCATTATGTCGAGCCACTATAGAAAAAAAAAATCCCGGGATTACACTTTTTCCGATCCGGGATCGTATTCCCTATTTGTAACGCGATATTTAATACCATTACTGGCGCTGGTAGTATGCCAAGTGACAGAGTGTGATAATATCTCGCCGTGATTGACACGACACAACACAACAGAACAGAACACAACACTTTTTAATGGACGATCGTAATTAGATTGTTGTTGAGAGTCATAAATACAGGGTTTGAGGGTGAAATAATAAAGGGCGATCAATCTTTTGGACGCTTTGAGCTGTTGGTAAGTGGCGGACTAATTACAAGTTTTATGTGTTTGATATTTATCGGGGAGTTTATCAGATAAGTACCCAGCGTATTATCATCTTTTCGCTCCAAGCCAACCTCACCTGCCCGTGGTGCATCCTGCTATATAACAAGCGAGGCGCTGGCAACCGATAGGTGGCGGTATAACGATCACAATTGAAGGCGTAGCTAAATACCACAGGCCGATGACGGGCAGCAGCGTTACCGGAGCAAGAAGCTACGCCCTGCGATCGCCGACACGCCAGCCCAGCGTGGCGATTATGGGTAAATCCTCCAGATGTTTGCCCTAAGTGGCGAACAACTGGAGAGACAGTCCTGGCCTATGTCTAGCAGTGGTCTGCAATAGGCTAATGATGATGATGAATAAAGTGTTATCTCAATCAGGTAATGTTTGAAATTAAATGAAATTATGCCTTATTTCACTGAAAATTTGTTTCCTTCCTCTTACAATCCTGGCTTCTTTAGGCGGAGCGTGAAACAGCATCTCAGGCCTTCAGGGTGAGGGCGACAGGCGCAGACAAGACCATCAAAATTGTACAACGATTGTATATTTTTCCTAGTCTTAAGTAAAAGGCCTTCTACACGGTCGGATTGGACCGCCGACCAAGGACGCGTTGGTCGGATCAACCAATTTTTGTATTCATTCTACACGGTCGGTGGATGGCCAAACGAACGCAGCCGGTCGGAAGAGAGGCGCTCCCGACCAAGGCCGTCGGCATCGACAAAATATTGGTTGGACAACCGTTTTCTACACTGTCCATTTTTATATCAACCCGACCAACGCGTCCTTGGTCGGCGGTCCAATCCGACCGTGTAGAAGGCCTTTAAATGTTTTGATGTGCCATAGAACATACATAGACTCTTTATCTATCAAACGTCTGTACCCTACCCTAAACTAGGGCTTTTCATTGGCATACAGTTCTTGTGTTCGGAGATCGGCATTTGCTATCGTTACAAATTACAAAACAATTAACTTTGCTAATAAGGATGTGAGCAAAGTCTGCTACGGACAGAAAACACAAAGATGGATGATCAATATTAAATTACGAGTACATTCTCTACCGTTAATCGTAAGCCGGTAGCAAACAACGAAAGATCAGTACAAAATCATAAATCATGTGTTTAACTTGTGAAATATTCAAAGTTGTGTTAAGTTTCGAGAAATGTTCGCGATGAAAATGTATTTTGTTTGAATGGAGGGATTGACGAGATGGATTTCGTTTTTAGGGTTCTGCACAAAAAGAAAATCAAAAACGGTAGGTACCCTTATAAGGTAACCCGTGCCTATGTCTGTCCGTCCGTCACTCATAGTCAATTTGCTGATGCAAATTTCACCTAATTTATATAAATAAGACAGGTCAGCACACGGAAAAAATATAACTACATATTATAACTTTCATTCTAATTCAATAATACTTACCTCGAGACCCGTGATAATTGCAGAAAATCTTACCTGAAATTAAAAGGAAATTATATTATATGTACATAAATAACCCAAGACGTGGCACGCTGGGCCACACAGTGCCACCTAGCCCGAAACTAAGCCGAATCTTGTACTATGGGTACTACGCAACTGATAAACTTACTTAAATCCTTTTTTTTTGTAAATAAATACATATTATACATACAAAACACCCAGACCAATACAAATAGACATATTCATGAACACAAATGTTTGTACTGAGCGGGAATCGAACCCACGACCCTTGGCTCAGAGGGCAGAGGTCACTACCAAATGAGCCACCGAGCCAGTCATATGAACTCCGCAATAAAGTCATCAGTTTCCATAACTTCATCATCATCACATTCCACTTTGGCCAAATAGTTAGAGGCATTGCCTATAATGGCCACCTGGGTAGACGGGTTGGCGATTACAGGGAGTAGCTTCTCGGTGACGCTGCCCGTCATCAGCCTGTGGTATTTAGCTACGCCTTCAATCGTGATGGTCACACCGCCATCAGTCGGTTGCCAGAGCATCGCTTGTTACTCATCAGGACGCACCACGGGCAGGAGAGGCTTGCAGCGAAAAGATGGGTCATCCTTACATCTAAAATACAAACAGCGCTAAAACCACACGAAACCGCTGTCAATATGAACGATGACAGATGTACTGCCCAATTAAGCAACATTTTACTAGCGAAACGACCACTAATCACCCACCGCGATCTAGCACGACTTGGAAGTCTAAAACGGGCACACATAAATAACGAATTTCGCACAAAGTGTGTGTCAGGACAACATTCATCACAGTCAGATTAATATTTAGTGCACTCAACGTTCGCCTGTAAATCTGCAGTGGTATGCGCTAAGATTCACTTATATTCTTAAACTCGGGCGGTTAATCTTGCGGAGAAACGGATAAAGACTATTTTAATGCTCTTAACTAGGGTAGTTAATGTGTATAAAGTCAGAAACGCAAAATGTCATAATTGCAAATGGTCAAAAAGGCAATTTGTCAAAAATAACGTAGTCAAGAACGCAAAACGTCAAAACCGATTATGTCAAAGACGAGGCATGTCAGAAACGCACATTGTTCAAATTTTTTGAAATCCCTCTTATATTAACTGAAACATCGGTAAATATACCTAAAAAAATATACATACTACATTGAGAACCTCTTTTTTTAAGTCGGCTTAAAAATCAGAGGCGAATAATACGCAAAACGAGTGAAAAATATTTATATAGTAAATTCAAAATCAAAATCATCTTTATTCATATAGGGTATACAAAACAGAAGTTTTAAAAAAATTATGACGATACTGTTATTAGCACCGGTTTGGAAAGCAGTGTTCTACCGAGAAGACACCGAAAAGGATCTCATGTAGTTTTTAATCACATTTAAATTGAGATGGTTGTTGTGAAGAAGTGCCTTTCCATGGCTACAAAGGAGAGAGGAAGAGGAAGGCCCCCAACTACGTGGATGACAAACGTCCGCAAGGACATGAAACATTTGGGGCTTTCGGATGTTGACGCACACCAGCGGATAAGTGGCGCCTTAGCACCAGGAAAGCCGACCCCGCGTAACGGGAAATCGAGGCCAAAGAAGAAGTCTTATCTTGGTAAACCGTTCTATCCTTGATACATACGCAGAACGGCCATTATAATAAGCCAACAGCGACAAACAAGATGTAATACTTTGGAGTGACCTCATAAAAAATCCTATTAACAATATTGTACCACAAAAACACCTAATCACGCCCCAGCGGGTGCTGGAGGGTTGGGTTAACCCTCTACCGTCGCCTTTTAATGTGTGATGAATTAAATATTTTCCGCCGAGGTGGGACCCCTGATTGGGGTCCGTGGGACCTTGAGGCCCGTCCGTGGTCAAATGGAACCATGGAATTAATAAATAATTAACCGGTAAATTCGTGAAGGAAGATAAATCTGTTGGGGTGAATTTACGCGACATTGTACTGGTAGCATGGCTATAATAACTGTTAAATATGGATATCAAAATTAATGTAATGCCGTTAGCGCCCTCTAGTGTTGTTACATGGAGATTACCATAGAGATGACTGTGTGTAAATGTACTAACTTTTTCTTATCTGTGGAATAAATTCACTTTGTTCGTTCAACCGATTCTCTGCGTTTTAATAGGTTATGTGCTCAGTATATTTTTGATTTAAATTAGTTATTGTTAGTATTTTCGTCTATAGTGTTTTGAAAATGAGTTCTAATTTTCTCGCGAACGTACCGAGGCTGCGAGGTCGTGAGAACTACGACGATTGGGCGTTTGCAGTTGAGAACTTGCTCATACTGGAAGGAGTCGACAAATATATAAAAGAAGAAACTCCTAGTGCTTCTGCAGGATTAGCAGACGCGACGGACGCTAAAACTCGTGCGAAAGTGATTCTGACGATAGATTCGTCATTATATGTGCACATAAAGCATGCGAAGACCACGAAGGAATTGTGGACGACTTTGAAGTCGTTATTCGACGATTCAGGATTTTCGAGGAGGATTACTTTGCTTCGTCATCTGATTTCAATAAGGTTAGAAAACAGTGAAAATATGACGGATTATGTGACACAAATCGTCGAAACATCACAGCGGCTAACGGGCACTGGATTTGAAATTAATGATCAATGGGTAGGGTCATTAATGCTTGCAGGTCTGCCAGAACGGTTTATGCCTATGATTATGGCTATTGAGCACTCTGGGATTGGTATAACGGCCGATTCCATCAAAACGAAATTGCTCGATATGGAATCCATTCAAGTAAGTGAAACAGATTGCAATTCAGCATTACTTGCAAAAAATTGGAATAGGAAAAATAAACATGGCAACACCAGCACTAGCAAGCATAGACAACAGACATCGCATCATACGTCAAATCCAACTGTCAATGTCAAACCGGCGAAAACAATAACATGTTATAACTGCAAAGAAAATGGTCATTATCGTAATCAATGTCCCTTGATACATGAAAAACAAGTGAAAATGAAGCAGACTAACGCCTTCAATGTTGTTTTTCTAAGTGGGAAGTTTACAAAACAGGATTGGTACGTTGACAGCGGGGCATCTCGTCACATGACTGTGAACAAGCACTGGTTGAAAAATCCTACGTATTCATCAAGATTGCCTGAAATTATTATGGCAAATGAAACAAAAGTTCCTGCTATATGCTCTGGAGAAGTAGAAATCACAACTAGTCACGATTTTGACGTAACCGTGAAGAATGTGTTGTGCGTGCCGAGTCTTACGACAAATCTTTTATCGGTCAGTGAACTGATAAGGAATGGAAATAGTGTCAATTTCGAGCCTAATAAGTGCCTCATAAGAAACAATTCAGGTGAATTAGTGGCAGAGGCTGATCTTATTGATGGTGTTTACAAGTTGAAAACAAAGAAGTGTTTACTCACATCGTCAGTGGCCGATGGTGACACTCGGCACAGGAGACTTGGGCATATCGACAGCAGTGACATGAACAGAATGAAGCGTGGATTAGTTGAAAGAGAAAAGGAATTCAGAAGACACAGTGACTGTCTGCATAGAAAACACAGATTCAGTGGGGGAGTCTGTAGAGGAATCTGTGCTTAAATCGGAACCTTCAGATCAGTCAAGCTCGTGAATCAGAGTCAGATTACCTAGATGTGGAAGATACGAGTGAGCAACCTGCGGTGAGCGGAGAGCAGCAACACTCTGAGTATACTTCAGGCACAAAGGAGACAATGATTGATTTACCAGCTACAAATATCGAAGTGTCACATAAACGTCATAGGAAGAAGCCTGAGCGTTATGGATTTGCCAATTTGTGCTACAACGGAGATGATGAAATGACATATGCAGAGGCGATCAGTGGTCCTGAGAAACAACAGTGGTTGCAGGCGATGGCCGAGGAGCTACAGTCGTTCTCAGACAACGATGTCTGGGAAGTCGTCGATGCTCCAGATAAAGTGAGTGTCGTGCAGTGCAAATGGGTGCTTAAAAAGAAGTTCGATCATGACAATAAAGTGCGGTATCGTGCGCGGTTAGTGGCTAAAGGCTTTACGCAGAAAGCCGGCGTAGACTACTCGGAGACATTCTCACCAGTGATTCGGCATTCAACTTTGCGATTGTTGTTAGCTATGAGTGTACAACTGAACATGGATGTTACCCACTTGGATGTGACGACAGCTTTTCTTAATGGTTTCTTAAAAGAAAGTATTTTTATGCACATGCCAGAAGGTTTTCCTATTACAGATTCAAACAAAGTATTGAAATTAAAAAAGGCTGTTTATGGGCTCAAGCAATCATCCCTTGCTTGGTACCATAGAGTGGAGGAAACACTATGTAATTTAGGATATAGTAAAAGTAAATTGGAGCCTTGTGTTTTTATCAAAAGTCATGACAATTGTCAGAAAACTATTGTAGGTATTTATGTTGATGATTTTTTGATATTTTCAAATAATTGTACTGAAAGAGATAACTTAATAAAATCATTAAGTAGCAAATTTAAAATAAAGAATTTGGGTCAAGTCAAGCAATATTTAGGCATGAGAATCAATATTGACAGAAACTCTAATGTGATCACTATAGATCAGCAGCATTATATCGAACAATTGTTACAAAAATTTGATATGTCTGATTGTAATGTAGTTGATACTCCGATGGAATGTAAATTAGATATAGAAAAGTCAAATGTTTGTGATGATAAATTGCCATACCAAAAATTGATAGGTAGCCTAATGTATTTGGCTGTACTGACTCGACCAGATATTGCTTACTCAGTCAGCTACTTAAGTCAGTTCAATAATTGTTACTCACACGTTCATTGGAATTATGCCAAAAGGGTTTTAAAGTATTTGTCCAAAACCAAAAATTATTGCTTAAAGTATTCCAAAGGAAATGCAGACCTAGTGGGGTATGTAGATGCAAATTGGGCTAGTTGCTCTATTGATAGAAAGTCATACACAGGATTTTGTTTTATGAAATCTGGATCTGCTATTTCTTGGGAAAGCAAAAAGCAACGGACTGTAGCATTGAGTAGTTGTGAAGCCGAGTACATGGCTCTCTCAGATGCAGGCAGAGAAGCCGTTTATTTCAAGAATTTAGAGATTGAAATTGTAGGTTGTTGCAATAAGATTGTATTGTACTGTGACAGTCAGAGTGCACTTAAGTTGGCAAGTAACTATGTTTCTCATAAGCGCTCTAAGCATATTGACGTTAGATACAATTATATAAGGGAGATCATTTCTAATGATATAATTGAGACGGAGTATTTGCCAACTGCTGCCATGCCCGCTGACTTAATGACAAAAGGTTTATGTGGAATTAAACATTACAAATTCATGGAAGGTCTAGGTATTTCTAAGAAATAAGACAAACCTTGTTGTTATATTTTTTATTGTAAATGTGTATTTACATTGTTTATTTCACGGATATTTTGATATAGTGGGGGTGTTAAATATGGATATCAAAATTAATGTAATGCCGTTAGCGCCCTCTAGTGTTGTTACATGGAGATTACCATAGAGATGACTGTGTGTAAATGTACTAACTTTTTCTTATCTGTGGAATAAATTCACTTTGTTCGTTCAACCGATTCTCTGCGTTTTAATAATAACGTTTTGTTGATGTGAAAGGTACAAATTCGCCTTGATTTTTTTTAAAGTGGTTCGACATAATTGCTTCCCTACGCTTGATGGAAAGCGAAAGAAAAGCCCAAGTCGCGGTGACAACGAGCAAGTAACTAGTCAGTTAACCCCCCACGTGCTTCAGAAACCCTACTCACCATGAAACACGACTCAGAGGTCATTTATCTGGTATATTCTATAGGGTGGAGGTCTTTCCCCGGACGGGGTGGCTTAATTCTAGCGAAGATTCGCTAGAATTCATCATCATCATCATCAGCCTATTGCAGTCCACTGCTGGACATAGGCCTCTCCAGTTGTTCGCCACCTAGAGCAAACTTCTGGAGGATATACCCATAATCGCCACGCTGGGCAGGCGGGTTGGCGATCGCAGGGCGTAGCTTCTCGCTCCGGTGACGCTGCTGCCCGTCGTCGGCCTGTGATATTTAGCTACGCCTTCTATCGTGATGGTTTTACCGCCACCAGTCGGTTTGCCAGAGCCTCGTTTGTTGTTCGGCAGGATGCACCACGGGCAGGTGAGGATGGCTTGGAGCGAAAAAGGTGATAGGTCGCTCCCTTACATCCCTAGAATTGACCTCTCTTAAAATCTGAAGATGATATCTATCGAGGAAAACGTACTCTCCTAACGAGTTCCATAGCTTAACCGCCTTTACATTCATCGCAATATGAATGTAAAGGCAAAGCGCTTTACGAATAGCAGAGAATAGACCTTGGCTTGAAGTAAACTAATTGTCTCTGCTACCTACACACTCGTATGTACTTGATGTTCATGCAAGAACTTAACCTATAAACAAAAGTACAGTCGTCTGCTCGCACGAGTTGAGCTACAAACTACGCGATTCACTTGCGGTGCCACGGTAACGGCTTACTGCAAGGATGGCACTAACGGGTTGGCACAATAGGGAATATGCATGATTTTTTTTTTTACGGATTTATTGAGATCTTTTATCTTCTAGATACATAAATATCGAAGAATTTTTAAACTATCTTTTCTATTAAACGAGTTATAAAGCGTTAAAGTTATTGCTT
Source organism: Conogethes punctiferalis (assembly GCA_031163375.1). NCBI lineage: Eukaryota > Metazoa > Arthropoda > Insecta > Lepidoptera > Crambidae > Conogethes > Conogethes punctiferalis. Next base: position 2,552,895 of record CM062099.1, read on the forward strand.
AGACAGAGAGATCCGACTTGGCGGATGACGTCACGTACCGTGCGCGCCATGAAAACTCCATAGAAAAGTCTGTTTCGCGTCAGAGAGACTTAATTTTAACGACTGTATCTCGCCAATTTTTAGCCAATTTTGATTTTCTTTTCGTAGTATATTTTTATCTATTTTTTGATAAAAATGACCTCTGGGTCGTGTTTCTGCAGGTGCGTTGGGCCGGCATAGCGGTGGCAACTGACAGGTAACAGTTACTTGCCCGTTGTCACAGCGACTTGGACTTTTCTTTCGCTTTCCATCAGGCGTAGGGAAGCCTTTATTTCGAGCTACTATAAAAAAAACTCATAAGTAGTGCAGTGCCACCCCTAATAGTAATGTTTTCATAGCGAGGGTGAGGCGCCAAAGTTGCGTTTTTGTTGTTTTAATTAAAGCCCCGATTAGCCGCTGGGTAGATTCGCGCTGTCATTTACATAAAATTTTCTGGCTCGTTTCAAATCTTGCTATTGCCAATTCAGCCCTCGTACTAAGGGTATATAATTGATTTGAAAACTTTAATTAGACACAGTTTTAATTGATTAATGAGAAATATGATAATATTGGGTTGATGTATCACCCAATCATTGAAATATTGTTAAAACAATCACTCCGCTTTTGTAAAAAATAACTTTTTTACATAATGACTTCCCTACCAGATGGAAAGTGACAAAGGATCTCAAGTCGCTGCGACAACGGGTAAGTAACCGGTCACTTACCTACCAGTTGCCACTTTCCGACAGCTATTTTTTTTATTATTTATTGTGGCTCGACATAATGGCTTCCCTACGCCTGATGGGAAGCGAAAGAAAAGCCCAAGTCGCTGTGACAACTGGCAAGTAACTGGTCAGTTATCTGTCAGTTGTCACCGCCATGCCGGCCCAACCTTAACCCCCATAGCTATCAAATAACATGGAAAATTAAACATAGTCGTCTACCCTAAAAATATAATTCTGTCGCCATAATTATAATCACAGCTGTACACACCTTTTAAGTGTCCCCGTATACATTTGCAAAGGGTTCCGTAAATTACAATCCTACTTTATTTTTCCCTCATTAAAATTTCACCTGTTTAGGCGAAATTACGAAAACCGGATTATTTTCAGTTGAAATTAGAAAGCAAATGAAATTATTCGTCGCGGCCCTACTTGCCAGAAAATGAGCAGAAAGTCGCTATGACAACGGGCAAGTTGTCAGTTGCCAGTTGTCACAGCGACTTGGGCTTCTCTTTCGCTTTCCATCAGGCGTAGAGAAGCCATTATATCGAGCTACTATAAAACATAAACCATTATGACTGGCTTGATGGCTCATTTGGTAGTGACCAAAAACAATGTATCTAAGTAAGTTTATCAGTTGTCTAGTACCAATAGTACAAGCTTCGGCTTAGTTTGGGGCTAGATGGCGCTATGTGGCCCAGCGTGGCATGTCTTGGGTTGTTTATTTATTATTACTTTCAAAATCATCAGTCATCAGTTATTAACAAAATAATCTCCGTAAAGCGACTTATAAAGCTTTACAAAAAGATGCCCATCTGGGATTTGGGTATGACGGATGGGTCCCCACAATGGGTCATACGTCACACCATTGTGGGCCGCGGCTGATCGATGGCCCATCGGCCAATGCCCACTTGTGAAATTATGAAAATATTGAAAGCAAAGTGTGGAAGTGTTTGCTTAAGACCTTTTTAGGGGTCCATAATAGAAGTTTATCTAGTAACGGCGTTGGTTGTTCAATAAATAAATATCATACCACATCACATAAGTACAATGATATCAGAAGAACAATATCATGTCTGTCTGTGTGTTTTCTATGTATAATAATAATATGTATTATTATTATTTTCACTTACTTTCTTTTTTCTCAACCAAACGGCTGGTACAAGAATTAGCTACGGGCGCTATTGCCAAAGTAAGCTAATCTCTATCATCGTGGTTCGTCTGTGTATCGGTAGAATATGGTTCGTCCTGTAGAAAACGTCTAACTATGCGGCATGTGTTGAGGATAGCTGCTTTTTGCATTGTAATAAATGAGTTTTCTGGTAGATCTAAGAGTTGGATACTACTGTGAAGATGTTTGGGTATTACACCTGTACTAGAGAGCACGATTGGCACAATATATACTTTCTGTAAGTTCCATATTCTTATTATTTCGTCTTTAAGTTCTGAGTATTTTTGTACTTTTTCTGAAATGGCTGTTTTGATGTTATGGGTGTTAGGAATTGAGACATCAATAAGGTATGCTATTTTATTTTATTTATCTTTTAATGTAATGTCAGGTCTGTTACAATGAATTGTTTTATCGGTAAGTATTGCACGATCAAAGTATATTTTGTGATTGGCACTCTCTAGCACAGATTTGGGTATGTATTGGTAGTATGGTTTAACTTTTGGTGGTATTAGATTATGCTTTATTGCTAATTTCTGGTGTAGGTAATTTGCAACTTGGTTATGCCGATGGGTATAATCTTTCTGGGTTAGTATTGGGCAGGCGTTTATAATGTGCTGGATTGTTTCAGGGCTTCTGTGACATTTCCTGCATCTGTCGTCCTGTGCAGAAGGATCCTTAATAATGTACTTTCTATAGTTTTTGGTCTTTATAACTTGATCTTGGATGGATATTAAGAATCCTTCTGTTTCCGGGAATAAGTATCCAATTTTAAGCCACTGGTTTGAGGCTATGCTGTCAATATGTGGTTGTTCCAAATCTTGAATATGCCTACCGTGTAGTTGTTTCTTTCGCCACGAAGCTAAACTTTCTTTCTCGCTATCTTGTGCATTACTGTATAGTATGTTTGGGTTATTTAGGTTCAGTGGTGTTAACTGTTTATCAGATTCTACTACTTATTATTATTATTTATTATTATTATTTATTTTTTTAAATACCCGAAGCGAAGCGAGTGTATGTCGCTAATATTGATATAAAAGCATTAAGCATAATGACTTTTTCATTATGCTCAATAACAGTTGATCACCAATTCAATAGCTCAAAATTAGCGGCTTTTCACCCAAATATGACCGTTATTCCGCCATTAATAGGAGCGCCAATGGCATAATGAAACCTCCCCTGTAAATAGTTGGCAATATTAATAATTTGCTTTCGAGGTGAACAAACTGACCCTAAATATGGCTGTAGCGTAATAAAATGCATTTAGGAAAGTTACACACGATCTTTCTCTTCCTCTTTGCTCTTTGTTTTGACGGCAAATTGAAATCAACCACTTTATGCAGTGCTCCGCTCCGCCACCCCGACCTCGGTGAGCGAGCAGGTCTCTCCACTCGTGGGACAGCAGATCAGGTGAGACATACTCTGGAGAGGGCACCACACTCGCAGGCGAGGTCCGACACTACACACGATAAATCAACATCATCAGCCTATTGCAATCCACTGCTGGACAGGCCTCTCCAGTTGTTGGCCACTTAGGGCAAACATGTGGAGGATATACCCATAATCGCCACGCTGGGCAGGCGTGTTGGCGATCCCAGGACGTAGTTTCACGCTTCGGTGACGCTGCTGCCTGTCATCGGCCTGTGGTATTTAGGTACGCCTCCAATTATGATGGTTATACCGCCACCAGTCGGTTGCCAGAGCCTCGTATGTTATTCGGCAGGATGCACCCCGGGCAGGCGAAGGTGGCTTGGAGCGAAAAGATGATAGTTCGCTCCCTTACATCCGGAAATTATAAATGTTTCAAATCGAACAAATAATAGCGACAAACAAACTGCTAATGTGACGAACTTGGTACGACCCGACAAAACGCAAGCTCGCGTGAAGCCTTACACCTAAATATTCAAGAGGAGGAAATGAGTTAGCCGGCGTTGTAAACCCACTGCTGTTTAACGGCCTGAGGGCGCATTCAGTGTGGGACACAGTAATCCATTTAGCTATATTATTACCATAGGAGTTTGCTAGCCTTGACCAAGACCAAAAATACTAGCAGTTTGTTGTGTAAGTTCAAACATCTATCTATACATCGCTACAATACAGAATCCTGCAACGCGCAAACGGAGTTTTCAACACTACTCGCTATTATATACGACTAGCCAAACCGCCCACGCTTCGCTTCGGGTTGTTTAGTTTGCTATGGTAACGTTTTCAATGCACGTCAGTTTGAAAGATAGCTTTTTGGTAATTTTTTCACACCTTCGGTTACATTATTAAACTTTTAGTACGGATCCCTAACGTTTTTATAAATGTAATATACCCTATGTTCACCGGGGATAGTGTAGCTTTTCGACAGTGAAAGAATTATTCAAATCGGTCCAGTGATTTCGGAGCCTATTCATTACAAACATACAAAATAGGTACAAATCTTTCCTCTTTATAATACGAGTATTACTGTAGATGTAGAAAAACCAAGATGGTCAATGCACGGTGCTCGGCGGAAGTACTTCCACTTTTCGTAGGGACGAGTCTGTTCCGACTCTTATAACCAGTCAAGATGGTGGGTTCCGCATTAAAAGTTAGTTAGGTATCGATATGAAGGCTTGTCCGTGAGGTGTCCTGATATAGAATAGGAACACCCTGTCTCGTTCCATGAGTGCCATAGAAGACGACTAAGGGAATATTAGGAAACGGACAGCAGGGATGTAAGGGAGCGGCCTATGTATTTATTAAAAAAAAAATGTATCTAAGTAAGTTTATCAGTTGTCTAGTACCCATAGTACAAGCTTCGGCTTAGTTTGGGGCTAGATGGCGCTGTATGGCCCAAAGTGGATGTCTTGGGTTATTTATTATTATTTATTTGTTGATATCAGTCGCAAATATTCCATTCCATGCCATGCACCATTTAGTTTTCAAACTTGTGAAAATTCGCTAATATCTCACACCTGTTCGTAAAATATGAAGATGAAATGCAGCCACGAATGTGTTGGCCCATTTGTGGCACATGGGAATAATTCTGCAGCTGTGTCGCCTGATAACGGAATGCTGATGTTATTAGGAAGTATCTGACGAGGAAATACCGACATTTTGTATGAGGAAAGTATAGAGTACATAAGAGACATATTACTGTGACCCATTTGTGGAACAAACGGGTAGTAAGAGATTTATTTTATGAATTCTATTTAGTTTACTGGGACATAGATGGGACATGTGAATATGTAATAAAAAATAGCCTCCTCAAGCAATCAATAACCTCGGACCGATATTTATCCAGATACATTAAAAAATACATACTTACTAATTGCCTATTATAATCTATGTACTCATAATAAATCCGTAGAGAGGTCAATTCTATACATGAAATATATTTTCAAAATAACTATCAGGGGGTGATAAGTGATCGATACTGATGCCAAAAATGCAATCAGTAAAATTTTTTTCTGTCAGCGTCTGTATGTTTGATAAAGAAACAAAAACAGGTTCAGTAAACCGATTTTAACGAAACTTGGTACAATTACAAGGGTTTCATACTCCTAGGCAGGCTATAGCATACTTTACATCACGCTACAATCAATAAGAGCAGAGCAGTGAACGGAAGAGTTGGGAAAACGGGGGAAATTTTTATCTGTATGTTTGAACTTGCATCACACGAAAACTACTGCATGGAATTGAATGCGGTTTTCATCAATGTATTGCTAGAGGTCTAACTTAAAATTAGGGTACCATTTTATGTCAGTCCGTTATTTTTGAAAAACGATATTCACGAGTGCGACGCCGTTGGCATAGCTAGTATAGACATAAAAGCTTAATACCGACATAATCAAAATAGTCTTTATAACGTTGCACGTACGTCATTGCTAAGAACGTTAGTTCAGGGAGCCATTTCATTTCGAGAGCACTTTCGCAAGAATAACACATTATTCATTCACAACTAAGAATTAGATACAGCTGGGACTTGGTGGAATGTTCAGTTCGCTTTGCGATGAGTCATTGACCTTTCTATATGGATATTAACATAGGTTTAAATACCATATTAAGTCTTGTCTAATAAAAAAATGGATACTGGACTGGTCCTAGCTCATTTGGTAGTGACCTCAGTACAAACATTTGTATGCACGAACATATCTGTGTATATTGGTCTGGTAGTATTTACTATTTCAAAAAAAAATTAACCAATCATTTAATAACTCTACCCAGTCACCCTGTTTTCATCCCCTCTCAATACAGCACTTCAGAATTTACAATATAAAATGGTAAACAAGGGTGTCATTTAATTAAAAGTTAACGTCCCAACTTTAACCGTAAATTACGCTTGTAATACTCGTAATAAAGAGATTAGCGCGTTTAAGAATGTCTTTGAACCCGTAAATTACGCCTCTTAGTTGCAATGAAGACCCAACAGTTTGGGAACACTTTATACCAAACGATACCCGACTGCGATGAAGTCAAAAGTGTCTACATTACGCTATGGAATCCTCCTCTTAGCGTTGTCCCGGTTTGAGCCACTAGGCCCAGGGTCCGCTTTGACCATGATCCTAGATTTAGCGAGTCTGGTAATTACATTGAAGCGGCTGCCAACTGACCTTCGTAACCCTCAGAAAGGGGAACCAGACAAATTTGGATCATGGTTACACATTCAATTATTAAACTGGATGTGCTGGTTTCCTCACGATGTTTTCCTTCACCGCTAAGCTAGTGGTATAATTCCGCACATAGATTTTTGCAAATCCAGAGGTGCGTGCCCCGCGCGGATTCGAACCGACGACCTCACGTGTGTGAAGCGACGATCTTACCAGTAAGCTACCACGGCTTGTTAGCACATTACGCTATGGAATACCGCAGCTAAATGACCTCCGGGTCGTGTTTCTGCCGGTGAGTAGGGTTTCCGGAGCTCGTAGGGTGAGTGCTGCATCGGTAGCGGGGGGTTAGGGTAGCCAACGCGTGTGTGATACCCCTTGTGTTGCAGGCGTCTATAGGCTGCGGTAACCGCTTAACATCAGGCGCGCCGTAGTAGGCTTGTTTGCCATGTTAGTTTGAAAAAAAAGAAGTATTTATAAAAAAATATATATTTGACAGACATACATTGCTTCGGAGCAATAGTGATCGGTCCCTAAGTAAGTAGCTTAAGCATTTTTGTCATAGGTATCAGAACAACGAAAGTATCACAAATATATTACCTACTTAAATACAAATACCCAGACAGACACCTATTACAGTTCACTGCTGGTCATAGGCCTCTCCAGTTGTTCGCCACTTAGGACAAAATTTAATGTCTGGAGGATATACCCATAATCGCCACGCTGGGCAGGCGGGTAGGCGATCGCAGCAATTAAAAAGTACTATTCCTTAAATATTTGACTGACAGGAGTGGTCCCAAGTCGTAAGATGTAAAGTCTAAAGATGTTACAATGTGCAGTCAAGTTTTCAGCCAGTCATTATACGGGCGGATAGAATATTGTTTTAGAGGAAACTTGGCGTAAAACTGGTTAATTGCGTGGACCTCAACGAAGGGTCATTGTTTGCAGAATAAACGCGCAAGATTATTATGATATCCTGCGGGTAAGGAAGGACTCTTTTTTTTTTATAATAGCACGTCAAAATGACTGCGTTCTGCCTGATGTTAAGCAAACGACGAAGTCCAAAAAGTGTATGCGATCCTCATCACACATGGTTAGTGCAATGTGGATCGATCACACTATGACGGCCTGCATAAGTGCCGCTTCACGCCCCGTTTAAAAGACCCAAGACTATAAGAGGAAGGGAACACGTGTGCTGGAAGAGAGTTCCACAGCCTAATTGTACGACAAAAGTAAGATTTACTGTGCTTTATAGTACGAGAGCCAATTGACTGCACAGTATTTTTGTGACATCTCAAGCCTGCACGCGTAGTTCTATTCAGAAAAGGAGAGGGAGGGACCAAATCAAAGAGTTCTTCGGAGCATTCGGACTTGGTTTTATAGGTATAGAGGTAAGGTAACGTAGAGAGGTAGGCAGGTAGGGCATAGCGAATCTTTGCTCGAATTGAGCCGCCCGTCCGGGGAAGGACTTTTTGACACACTACCTTATTGCTAGTTTCTGCTTAGCCCAATGGTTGACTGGTAGGGAATGCCTTTTGTACACTACCTATTTTACTGTGCAATAAAGATTTAAATAAATAAATAACGACCTCAACCCTGTAGAATACCGCAGTCAAATGACCTTATGGTCGTGTTTCTGCCGGTAAGTAACTCAAGTCTTGGGAATAGTAATGTACAAAACCAATCTTTTAAGATTGTTTGTACAGCTCATACCTACCTACGACAATAAAGTTGCGCTTTCATTTTGCAAAATGATATTGTTATTTCTTAGGGCCGACATTAAATAACATAGAAAATCAAACATCTCAACGAACAATAAACCACGTAAACAGATCAAAAGCTTCCTAAGCCACAGACATTTAGTGAAACGCCGTTCCGCTCAACGTTCATACAAATACTCTAAAGCTTAACCGCAGAACTAACAAGGCGAGACGGATTTGAGCATAACAACGCTCTATCATTCGGCATTAGGAAGGAAAGTTTTAGGGTGAAATTACGGTTCGTCGGTGAAAAAGTTAATCCACAGATATGTCTTAGCAATGGTTTATCGAAAAACCACACGGACATAGAACCAAAACACATAGGTTTTTATATAGTTAATGCATAATGGCCACGCTTGATGGAAGGTGAAAGAGAAGCCCAATTCGCTGCGATAACTATCAGGGGGTGATTAGTGATCGATGCTGATGACAAAAATGCAATCAGTAAAATTTTTGTCTGTCTGTCCGTCTGTCTGTATGTTCGTTATAGAAACAAAAACTACTTAACGGATTTTGACGAAATTTGGTACAATTATTATTCTTCATACTCCTGGGCAGGTTATAGTGTACTTTTCATCACGCTACAATCAATAGGAGCTGAGCAGTGAAGGGAAGTGTTGGGAAAAAGGGAGAACTTTTTATCTGCATGTTTCATCGCGCATCACGCGACAACTGCTACATGGAGTTGAATGCTGTTTTCACCAATGTATTGCTAGAAGTCTAACTTAAAATTAAGGTACCATTTTAAGGAAGTCCGTTATTTTTGAAACAAGATATCCACGCGTGCGACGCCGCCGGCAGTGCTAGTAATCAATGTACTTGATTGATCCGAGCAGGAACCCAACAGAAACTTTGGGCTCTTCAATCCGAGCATAAACAATCTCAACAGTGACTTGTTCCTCTGTTTCTCGAGTCGCGAAACATCCCAATTTGTCACTAACTAAAGCCATAAGACAAATAATGATCGGTCTCGAGAGTTGGAGATTTATTTACATTGTATCATTGCTTACCAGGCAACGGCACAAGTTGTATTGTTTGTGTAACTAAAATACTCATAATATACGAAATAAGGGATCGTTCTCATTGGAGCGGGCTGAACCTTAAGGATATAAATCATCATTCTATCCCAGTTCTCTGCCAGGCATAGGATTCTACAGTGGTTCGCACATTTGGCAAACATCTGGATGGTTGCCCATAATCGCCACGCTGGGCAGGCGGGTTGGCGATCACAGAGCGTAGCTCCTCGCTCTGGTGACGCTGCTGCCCGTCATCGGCCTGTGATATTTAGCTACACCTGGTTTAGACCACCAGTCGGTTGCCAGAGCCTCTTTTGTTACTCGGCAGGATACACCACGGGCAGGTAAGGTTTGCTTGGAGTGAAAAGATGATAGGTCGCTCCATAACATCCCGTACGAGAGGTAGAGCATAGCGAATCTTCGCTCGAATTGAGCCGCCCGTCCGGGAAAGGACCTTCACCCTATAGAATACCGCAGCCAAATGACCTCTGGGTCGTGTTTCTGCCGGTGAGTAAGGTTTCCGGAGCTCGTGGGGGGTTAGGGTTGGGCCGGCATGGCGGTGGCATTACTTGCCCTTTGTCACAGCGGCTTGGGCTTCTCTTTCGCTTTCCATCCGTTGGGAAGCCACTATGTCGAGCCACTATAAAAAGAAAAGTACGGACAAAGTTAGCCAAGTTCAAGCTAAGCTTAAACGTAAATTCCAAACACCTTTCGATACAGCATCAAGTCTTTTACTAAACGAACCGACTCCGCTCGAGTACCCTACAAAGTTTCCTAATTTGCAAACTTCATCGCGCACAAACAATCTATTTGTTTGTTCACTTCCATTGTTAGTTGCAAGAGGGCTCACACTATCGTTAATTATCTCGCAAGAATCTAGTTAGTGTGTTTACCTTTTGATATTAATATCTGATCGAATTACAGCCACGGGGGCGAATCTCTAAGGAGCGCAATAGGTAATCAGGTGTTATTTGGAGAAATGTACTGAGATTAGTGGGGGATTCGGAAATTATGATAAGATGACCTGTTTGGGTCAGGCTCGCGGCTTCGTTTGTGTGCTCAGAACATATTATTGTCTGTTTTGGTCTGAATGTTTCATACGTATAATAAGTAGGTACCTACTTACAAAAAAAAAGTTTGAAAACAACTGATAAACTTGCTTAGACACATTTTTTGTGTGGTGTTATTTTTTTAGGGTGCCTTACGCAAAGGATAAAAATAAAAGGCTCCCCCTATTTACTAAGAATTAGCTGTCTGTCCGTCTTCGGGCTGTATCTCAAGAACCGAGATAGCTAGAAAGTTGACATTTTCACAGTTTATATATTTCTGTTGCCGCTATAAATGCAATTTTTGGCCTATTTTGCCCGATACTGGTACGGAACCCTTTGTGCGCGAGTCCGAGTCGCACTTAGCCAATTTTTTAAGCGTGTTTTATGGAAACTTACCCACCCATACTACAAGCTTCGGCATAATTTGAGACTAGATGGCGCTGTGTGGACCAGCGTGGCATGTGACTGGCTCGGTGGCTCAATTGGTAGTGACCCCTGCCTTCTGAACCAAGGGTCGTGGGTTCGATTCCCACCCGGGACAAACATTCGTGTGATGAATACTTGTGTTTGGTCCGTGTCTGGGTGTTTATAATTTGTATGTCTTTAGGATTAGTAGGGCAATTCGGTAATTATTGTGGAATAATGGGGATTCGGCATTCGACGATCGAAAATAGCCGAGATAAATTTATTGACGAATGGTGACAACTGAAAAATTGATTTGGTTACTTATTCATTGCGCTAGCGACTTAGCTCTTTCGCTTCCATCAAGCGACCGCCACTATGTTATGCCTATAAAAAATATTAAAATCAAAATAAAACCTACAATAACTCTACAATAATGAAATGAAAGGGAATATTCTTAGCCACACTTTTAATTACCGTCGCCATTTTAATGAACATTTAATATGTTTACAGTCGGCACTAAAGTTTATACACGCGAGGGGATACTCAACTTAGTTCATAATTCCAGTAATTAAAATAAACCAGCAGATATAAAAGCGCATGCGTTTATTGTGCTTATTCGAAACAGGGTCACAAGGGGATGCAATACCGTAAAGTCATTTCCAACACAAGGGTTGCAAAGGAGAGACCTATCATCATCATCAGCCTATTGCAGTCCACTGCTGGACATAGGCCTCTCCAACTGCTCGCTATCTAGGGCAAACATCTGGAGGATATACCCATAATCGCCACGCTGGGCAGGCGGGTTGGCGATCGCAGGGCGTTGCTTCTTGTTCCGGTGACGCTGCTGCCCGTCATCGGCCTGTGGTATTTAGCTACGCCTTCTATCGTGATGGATTTAACGCCACCAGTAGGTTTGCCAGAGCCTCGTTTGTTGTTCGGCAGGATGCACCACGGGCAGGTGAGGATAGCTTGGAGCGAAAAGGTGATAGGCCGCTCCCTTGCATCCCATACATATCTCTCTTTATAAACGTTGTAATACAAAAATTCTAAGAATTTTAGCAATGAAAAAGAGTAACTATCGAGTTTCTAGCCGGCTCTTCTCGGCAGAAAACAACCTTCCGAATACGGTGGTAGATTATATTATTTGTAACTGCATAATTTGACGCTTCATGTGCTTGTCATAAGCCTACTTGAATAAAGATATTTTTCATTTTCATTCATTATCGTCTTTTCGCTCCAAGGCCTCCCTCACCGGCCCGTGGTGCATCCTGCGGAATAACAAGCGAGGTTCTGGCAACCGACTGGTGGCGGTATAACCATCACAATTGAAGGCAGGCTGATGACGGGCAGTCACCGGAGCTCTCCTACGATCCCCAACCCGTGGGGGAAAGTGGGGGAAATACGAACACCTAAGGGAAAACTTAAATAACACAGTGGAATTTGATCACAGAGTTTCCTAATTTTTTTATTTGTAAAGTATACTTATCTGGCTAACGAAATCACGAATCAACATTTATATTTTTTTAATAAATATAAGTATTATGAAAGAAAAACGATACCCTTAGTGTTCGGATTTACCCGACAAATGTCGGGTAAATACGAACACCAAGTGGGGTAATTACGAACTAAAATTAGTAACGACAGAAATCACATTTAAAACCTAACGATGTTGACGGTCCGTCAGTACAGCTTGCGTGAGCCCATATTTTGCACACGTAGCACTTAATCCAGTCTTCAGCGGGGGATCTATAAATTTAACACTACAAATAATACAAAAGTTATCTTTATTTTCTTTTTTGCCTTTTTTTTCCTCCCTTTCTTTTTCTTTCGTATTTTTTCTTTAGGTAGTCAAAACTGGTTGTTTTTGGAATATTATATGCTTCTGCTGCTTTGCCGAGAGTGAGTTCTTTCTTTTGTAAGAACGAGGCATCTGAAACAATAATTAAAAAATGTTGAACGGGGAACCAGCAAAAGGGAGTGGGGTAATACCGAACGTTCAAATATGCCCCACATGTAGTGTTCGCATTTACCCCACGGGATCGACAGCAATAAAATAGCAAAAAACAAATTAAGTTATATTTATTCTGCCTCATGCGTCGTTGTCATTTAGTTGATTAATATATGATGTATCCACACTGTAAAAGCTAAATTACTATTGTAGATAGAAATAAAGTTACACCAACTTAAACTTACTAAAAATTTACATCAAAAACATATTAAATATTGAAAATTCCATACCTTGACAAGCACGTGCGTCCGCGTCTCCCGCGTTGTTGACTGGCACTAGTGGTGGCGTGATTGGGGAAATGACGGCAAGTAAAATATGGCTATCTCTGTCTAACATGTTAAAACCACTGAATTCGGCATTACCCCGCGTTCGCGTTTCCCCCACTCTCCCTATTGATTTTCGTCATCGCGTAAAGGAATTATTTATTACTTATTTATTTAATACTAGCTACCCGCCCGCCCTCGCTTCGGTTCGGGTGTTTCAGATTTAAACATTTTAAACTAAATATAGCCTATGTTACTCAGCGATAATGTAGCTTTCTAGTAAAAAAAAATAATATTAAAATTGGTCCAGTACTTTTTGAATTTGAGAATTGTCTGGTACCCCTTTCTGAGGGTTATGAAGGTCAGATGGCAGTCGCTTTAATGTACCAGACTCGCTAAATCTAGGATCATGGTCAAAGCGGACCCTGGGCCTAGTGGCACAAACCGGGACAACGCTAAGAGGATGATGATGATGGTCCAGTACTTTTTGAGTTTATTCGTTACATATAATTCAAATCTATCCTCTTCATAATATTAGTGTAGATCAATGCACACAAGTAGGTCATTTATCATCATTTATATTAATAACGTAGATAAACAGTGAAATGCCTTTTCATCACCCGACATTTATGTGACATTTCCCGCAAATATATTTTCAAAGAATTTAACCCGCCACCTTAGTTTTGACACTCGCAAAAACCGCGTCAGTCTTTTAAAAGTTCATTTATCACTCCCCCAACGTTATCATAAAAATAAAACGGGAATATTCTACCTGGGACACCTTAAAATATCTACTTTTAGAGTTCCGCACCACAAAGGAAGAAGCCCAAAGGAAACCTTATAGGATCATGTTGGGAATCAAAGCCTTTGACTTTGACTGGCTCGGTGGCACAATTGGTAGTGACCCCTGCCTTCTGAACCAAGGGTCGTGGGTTCGATTCCCACCCGGGACAAACATTCGTGTGATGAACACTTGTGTTTGTTCTGTGTCTGGGTGTTTATAATTGTATTTAAGTATTTATTTGTGGTACCTTCGTTGTTCTGATACCCATAACACAAGTGCTTAAGCTACTTACTTTGGGATCGGAGCAATGTATGTGATGTTGTCTGATATTTAAAAAAAAAAGCCTACAGGGTACTTCTACAGAAGTCATAATCTTGGAATTTTGTAAAAATAAAAATAGGAAATTGTATTACAAATAATCTATATCGAGCAGGGATAAGTACGGCGAATAGGCACCGTTATATGGTGCAAGTTCCTAAGACTCACACAGCGCGTTTCGCCTCTACCTTCATAGAGCGAACTGCTAAACTATGGAACTCTTTGCCGGGCTCCTTGTTCCCCGAGAGATATAATCTCCCGATGTTCAAGGCGAGAGTGAACCGGTTTTTGTTGTAGACTACGATATTGCTGTAAAAAAACTCATTTTGAATAAAAAAAAATCTATTACACCTGGTTTTAAGTCAACTTATAGAATAGGACCACCCATCTCATCCCATGGGTGTCGAAGAAGATGATTATGGAAATATCAAGGCAGCGGCGTTTACCAGGGTAGAAATAAAACCTAATGCGGTCACCTAAGTAATACTTACTAAAACATTAAAAAGAGTAACTACCGAGTTTCTTGCCATTTCTTTTCGGTAGAATCTACTTTCCGAACACGGCGGTAGCGTCTTTTACATTGTTTTTGTTTACAATTTTACATTACTTTTTGCTTACTGTCAAGTACACTACATAGTGCATACGTCCACTGTTGGATATAGGCCTGTTTCAATGACAATCCTTATTGGGGGGGGATTTTGGTGACTAAGGCAAATCCCCCCCAATAAGGATTTTCGTCGTGTGCAAGCTGAGAATAATGATAATAATAGTTCGGAACCATCGGTACACGAGTCCGACTCACACTTGGCCGGGCTTTTATTAAAAAAAACACAGCGATGCCAGGAATAATTACTTTAAAAAAGATACTGAAGTGTCATTAAGGGTTCAGGGAATAAATATCACTTAAAAGGGGACGTGAAACTCTTTTATTTTATTTGTTTTCAAACGAGATTTTGCGGTTTCGCGGTAATAAAATGGTTTTATGGAATTCTGAACGAAGGGGTTTTAATTGTAGAAGTATCATCATCATCATCACCATCAGCCTGTTTCAATCCCATAATGGACATAGACCTTTACAGTTGTACGAAATTTCGAGCAAACACCTTTACCCATAAGCGCCACGCCGGGCAGGTGGGTTGGCGATCGCAGGGCGTACCTCTTAGCTCCAGTGACGCTGCTGCCCATCATCGGCCTGTGGTATTTAGCTCCGCCTTCAATCGTGGTGGTTATTCCGCCGCCAGCCAGTTGCCAGAGCCTCGTCTGTTATTCAGCAGGATGCACTACGGGGAAAAGATGATAGATCGCTCCCTTACATCCCTATCCTAATAAGGCCTAAAAGTTTCCTATGTAAAGCAGACTACAGATTTTTTAGTATTAGTCCTAATGCCGCGGCCACACTTTGGAGATATTTGCATCAAAGTAACGTTTTGCGCCCAATTCACCAGTGTATGTATCGGTACTTTGACACAATAGTACAAGAGTAACTACCGAGTTTCTTGCCGTTTCTTCTCGGTAGAAATCTACTTTCCGAACACGGCGGTAGCTTCTTTTAAATTGCTATTATTCACATTCTTACACTACTTTTTACATTATTTTTTATTGACGATTCATAAGTGCTTATTTTAAGTCTATGTGAATAAAGGTATTTTTGATTTTGATCAATGAAGACATTGAGCGCGTTAGTATTGGGCATTGGACAGTGATTGGACGCAAAGTTGAATCCAATGTGTGGCCGCGGCATCATGATTCATCCAAGATTAAAAATACACAAATGTACAGTTAACAACATTAAAACCACCCCTATTAACAAACCCCTTTTAAATTCGTCCGTAGTTCCAAACGTAACTGGCGCGTTAATATAAAAGTCGCCGGGCATTAAATAAAAAAAACTACTTCGGAAAAACACATTTTTGCTTAAACTTTTGAACGGAAACTGTTGCGTGAAGTTGGCGAGTTGCGCGAAAGAGCTTTGTGGGGGGCCCCGGGCGGGGATGCAGGGCCGAATCGAGGCGGTCTCCAGTAGAACTGGAGCGGAGCGGAGACGAACTGCGTCGTGATTCACCAATCACATTGGCTCGGTGGCTCAATTGGTAGTGACCCCTGCCTTCTGAACCAAGGGTCGTGGGTTCGATTGCCTCCCGGGACAAACATTCGTGTGATGAACACTTGTGTTTGTTCCGTGTCTGGGTGTTTATATTTGTATTTAAGTATTAATTTGTGGTACCTTCGTTGTTCTGATACCCATAACACAAGTGCTTAAGCTACTTACTTTGGGATTAGGGCAATGTATGTGATGTTGTCTGATATTTATATTTATTTATATTTACATTGCGAGTAGAGATACGGCCAAGAGACACCGATGGTGCAGGTCCACAAACTCGCACGGTGCGGTTTGCTTCTACTTTCTTTCTGCGAACGGCTAAACTTTGGAACTCCTTGCCGGACTCTTCGTTTCCGGAGACATATAATCTTGAGGTGTTCAAAGCGAGAATGAATCGGTATTATCTGGGTAAGCTGCTAATGCTTCATCGTAGGCTTCAATATCACTTAAAATTAGGTGAATTGTGGTCAAGCGCAAACCCATAATGAATAAAAAAATAGCTTGAAATCCATGATGGATCGTTTCATGGAATTCAAGCCTATGGGCTTTAAACACACCTTCCTTACAATACATATCACCTTTTGCTTTTCGGTGGGTATAGCACGGGTGTAGCCACTTGACTTAGGGACTTTTTGAGAGTCCACTGGTGGTAGGATGGTACCAGCCAGGCTGGTAACGTAACTAACGCCTACCGCACACTCGACGATATAAATGAAGTGACTTTCCGATTCCATCAGACGACAGGAGACCACTAGGCTCTTTTTTTGTTCGAACTATAGATTTGTTAGTAAAATAGCACCACTTTTGACATAAATGTCATTGAGAAAAATGTTCCTATAAGTAAATAAAGAGAAAAATAAATCATCACATACTTACTAATCAAACGGTTTTGATAATTGTGAGAAATTGCGGTTATACTCTTACCTGAAAATAAAGAAAAATACTCTTAATATTAATCAAATTAATAGTTAGTTAGGGGAGTGTACTTTCTTGTGACATTTGTATGTCTGTGCAATTAAAAAATATTTATTTCTATTGATGTAGCGCACGAATAAATTTGTGTTCTTTCTTTTCAAATGCGGCCCTGAAGTTCGGTTGTGTGAAAATAATTAATTTGAATCTGGGCGGCGGCGGGGTGTCGCGTTGCTCACACTTTTTTTTTCTTTTTCGACGTTTGTTTTCGCGCAAAAAGTCGACGGAGTAGCTGAATTAGATAAACAAGTGAATAAAAGATAAAAAACACAGCCTGTAGTTAAACAAATATTTTTGAAATTGTTTTTGTAAGCCTAAGTACGGATTGTAGGTTTAAGTTAGCGATTATGACACGTTTGTACTCTCTTAGACTCTTTTTGTACCATTTTCTCCAATCGTGTCTAGTACCCATAGTACAAGCTTCAATTTACTTTGAGGCTAGATGGCGCTGTGTTTTTGACTGGCTCGATGGCTCATTTGGTAGTGACCGCTGCCTTCTG
Organism: Conogethes punctiferalis; assembly: GCA_031163375.1. Taxonomy (NCBI): domain Eukaryota; kingdom Metazoa; phylum Arthropoda; class Insecta; order Lepidoptera; family Crambidae; genus Conogethes; species Conogethes punctiferalis. The sequence goes on from CM062099.1 coordinate 2,570,553, forward strand.
AGCCAAGGTCGTGGGTTCGATTCCCACACAGTACAAACATTTGTGTTCATGAACATGTCTGTTTGTATTTGGTCTGGGTGTTTACTATGTATAATATGTATTTATTTACAAAAAAAAGTATCTAAGTAAGTTTATCAGTTGTCTAGTATCCATAGTACAAGCTTCGGCTTAGTTTAGGGCTAGATGGCGCTGTGTGGCACAGCGTGGCATGTCTTGGGTTATTTTTTATACCACTAAGGTGGGCAAATAACCCGTCGCGCCGTCCGGGGAAGAACCTCCACCCTATTATATAGAAAACCGCAACCGCAACCGTGTTTCTGCTGGTGATTAGGGTTTCCGGAGCTCGTGGGGGGTTAGGGTTGGACCGGCATGGCAGTGGCAACTGACAGGTAACTGACCAGTTACTTGCCAGTTGTCACAGCGAATTGGGCTTCTCTTTTGCTTACCATCAGGCGTAGGGAAGCCATTATGTCGAGCTACTGTAAAAAAAAAGTAAAAGCCGTGATAAGACTAATAAACATTTCTCTATTCCCTTATACACGACATCTTTATAGGCCTATAAACCAAACTAGATTCTGTTATATAGAAGCACAAACATTACTAGAATACCAAGTTCCTTGTTCAAAAAGCATTTCGTTATACGATTCTCATAGCAAGGCAACAAGAGGAAACCTTTCATGTTAACCATATAACGAAACGATTACATTCAACGGTTAACACATGGTCTTATCAAATATATATTATAACCTTATCTCGCTAATTAAAATCTAATTAACCGTTCTTAACACGTGAATAATTATAATTGTTAATTATGGCCGCTTAACTCGCGGGTTTTGTTTGTTTTGCTTATCTGGTACCTACGTAGCGTTTATAAATTCTTCCAAGTCAAAGAGGTGCCCAAGTCGCTGCGACAACCGACGAGTAACCAAATCAAGTCTTTTTTCAATTGCCATAGCCACGTCGGATTTTACTATAGCTCTGGATGTATTTAAACAGCACTATTCATTTCACAGCCCTTAATATTATAAATGGTAAAGTGTGTCTGTCTATCTGTATATTTGTCTTTCTTTCACGGCAAACGGAGCGACGTATTGAAGTGACTTTTTGAGTGGAGTTGAAGGGATGGAGAGTAATATAGGCTACTTTTTGCCCCTTTCTAGCCCCCCACTTCCCTAAAATGGTAGTTTATATGGAGCATTCACCCCGAATATAACGCGAGCGAAAGCTAATATGTACTATATAAAACGAGCTTTTCAGGTGGAGCGACGATTTGCGCAAGTTGGCTGGCAAGTGCTGGATGCGATAAGCCCAAGATCGTGAAATGTGGGAAACAATTGGAGAGGCCTATGTCCAGCAGTGGACTACGAAGGACAGTTGATTGATTGATTAATATTTTTGGACATCACAAATATACCATAAATAGATGTCGTTAAAACCATTGCGTTCCCCACTATTGTTTTCAAATAACACTAAAATACAAATTCTTCGATACCACCACTAATTACTAAAACTGTTTGAAGGTAGTGGATTAATATTTAATTAGGTAATGTTCACTGAAAGTTCCGACGGAAATTTTGTGAGAAAATTGACGAAGTTGACGTTAATCTTTAGATTATACTTTCCGTGTTCAAAAAGCTTTTTTGAAATTAAAACCGGATTTTCTAGTGTAAAGAAAAAAATCTTCGTTAATATATATTTTTTTTATTGTGGCTCGACATAATGGCTTCCCTACGCCTGATGGAAAGCGAAAGAGAGGCCCAAGTCGCTGTGACAACTGGCAAGTAACTGGTCAGTTACCAGTCAGTTGCCACTGCCATGCCGGCACAACCCTAACCCCCCACGAGCTCCGGACAATATATTAGAAATAGAAAGTATGTGAGACCATCATCATCAACTTATCACAGTCCACTGCTGAACATAGGATTTAGCTTTTCGCTCCGGTAACGCTGCTGCCCGTCATCGGCCTGTGGTATTTAGCTACGCCTTCAATTGTGATGGTTATACCGCCACCAGTCGGTTGCCAGCGCCTCGTTTGTTATACGGCAGGATGCATCACGGGCAGATGAGGTTGGCTTGGAGCAAAAAGATCGCTCCCTTACATCCCATCTTAATTGTCATTCAGGAAGGCCTATACCCAGCAGTGGACTTTTGCAGGCTCGTGATAACTGTTATCGATGCTTTTAATTAAGTTAAGAGGGAGCTGACATGCCTTTTTGTCCCCCCCAAAAACATAAGACATAAAAAAAATTACACAATTCACACATAAAATTGGGCAATCCCATCGCTTTTCGATGAATGGAAGTCTTTCACCCCTACCCATCGCTCTCACAAAACCAATATCCTTGGCACATTGGTAAGGACACACGGACGGGCGGACAAAGCCTGTATTCCGGCCTAGTCATGATTGAAGCAATAACTAAATAGTTTACGAGGGACGCGCCTTTATACGCAAGTAGACGTGCGATTTTTGACTGCGACTTTTTTTATTTATTATTAAGATTTAACGAAAATTCAAAATACCTTTATTCACATAGACTTAAAATAAGCACTTATGAATCGTCAAGTAAAAAATAATGTACAAATGTAAAAAGTAATGTAAAAATGTGAATAAAAGCAATTTAAAAGAAGCTACCGCCGTGTTCGGAAAGTAGATTTCTACCGAGAAGAAACGGCAAGAAACTCGGTAGTTACTCTTTTCGTCAATTGTTACATGTTTTGGTATTACAACATTTTTAAATATTTAAAAGTTAAAAACGCAAAATAAAAGTTGAGTCTATACAATGCAATAAAGTTTACTACGAAGCAGCAGTCCAGGAGATGTCGTCGTTGAGGAAATCTTCTACTCTATAATAGCCCCCTTTTATAAGTAAGGACTTCATGTATGATTTGAATATATGAATGGGCAGTTCAACAATATGTTCCGGTAACCTGTTGAACATTTTGATACCCAATCCTACAAACGACCCACTCGCCCTACTCAGCCTCGTAAACCATCGCCAACGTAATGATGTCATTATGTTTTTGGCTTTAAAATAAGTCGATCCATCCATGGTCATATTCAAAATCCGGAATTATGACCCTACCAGCTGCGCCCCACCATAGTAACCGCGGTTTGCCATTTCCGTGGGAATTTTGGGAAAAATAGTGGCCTATGTGTTATTCCGGACCATGCACTATCCTCCTGTCAAATTTCATTCAAATCCGTCCAGCCGTTTAGAGGTAATGCCGCGTTTATACGTTCGCGTTCAACACGACATTCAACGGGCACGAACACAAGCACAAGCATGTGAACGGGCTGTTCGTCTGTTTGAATGTGCACGTGCGTGCGCAGTGTGTAGGGCAGGGCTGCTCGCCGAGCTGCGTGGCACGCGTGTAAACCTAGCATTAAGAAGTAACAAACATACAAACTCACAAACATTCACCTTTATAATATTAGTGTGAAGTGTGATACTAATATCACACTAATGTGATATTACCTACTCAAAAATAAACTATTTCATAGTTCATTTCCGTGAACACATTTCATTCGCATTTCAAATCCTACTTTACAATGCATGAGTTTGTTTATTACCTCCATAAGCACACTATTACACATTGTTAAACTTTTCCAATCAAGTTTCAATTACACAAGTTACAGACTGCTCTGGAATCACTATTGAAACGAAGAATTTTAATGGAGTAATTAAAATGAAATGAGCAAGGGTTTCACAGTGAAACATTTAACGTTGCCTTTACTGATTTCTTTTGTCGTTCCCAAGACCGGACGTGGTACTGTAATAAAACTTAATTGTATTCAGTGCGTAAAATCGAAATGATTGTGACTATTTTTATGAAGGGTTATAAGTTTTTTTATACGAATAAATAACCCATTAGATACCATTTTATGGTAGTCCGTTATTTTTGAAACCCGATATCCACGCGTATGACGCCGCCGGCACAGCTAGTAAAGCCTAAAAGCCTAGCCCTGTATCTTTGTTGATTCAGACTTTCATAAAAAAATTAAATTAAATTAAATATTAACCGCACAAATTAAGTCGTTCCATGTACAGACAGATACAAACTTTTATAAATAGCTTAATTTAAGTAATTCTTCTTCTTAAAAGTGCTTAAACTTTTTTTCGAATCGGGTCAATGTATTATTTGATACTTAATTATTGTCACAATTAAGTAGTCAGTCTGCAAAGGCTTTTCGCAGCTCATTTTACAAAGTAACAACTCAACAATAGGCCGACTCGTAACGCATGGACAAAAGGCCGCCGTTTACACGAAATTAAACTGAAAAATTACATTTATAAGCTTGTTCTGAGGCCTGTACAACAGTAAAGTGCCTGTTTATTGTTTTACTTCCGTCAAAAGAATCTTACTAATATTATAAATGCGAAAGTTTCTTTGGACGGATGTATGAACAAATGTTTGTTACTTCTGCACGTGGGAAGTGAATATGTAAGAGAGGTAGGGCATAACGAATCTTCGCTCGAATTGAGCTGCCCGTCCAGGGAAGGACCTCTACCCTATAGAACACCGCAGGCAAATGACCGCCGGGTCATGTTTCTGCTGGTAAGTAGGGTCTCCAGAGCTAATGGGGGGTTAGGGTTGGGCCGGCATGGCAGTGGCAACTGATGGATAACTAACCAGTTACTTGCCAGTTGTCACAGCGACTTGGGCTTCTCTTTGGCTATCTATGCGTAGGGAAGCCATAATTATATCGAGCTACTATAAAAAAAATTAAAAAATAGTAGGAATCTGCAAGTACCTAGGTATTGATAATGATGGTTTTCTGCACCACTATTATAAATTGTATTTTAAATTTTCCAATTTAAACCATCCTAAATAAGCCCTTAAAACCAAATACCCCTGACCGGTCCGACGTAATAACGAAATGGCTTCCTAAAATAATATGGCGTCCCCAATTGGACGTCGGTTTATGGCCCATAATAACATGATTTTGACGGACTATTACCGAATCTGCCTGGTTTTGTGCAAGGCAATGTTTCGCAAGCATTTGCAGTAAATGCCAATGGTAGGTAAAATAGTACTTAAGTTAAATGTGAGCTGCGCTGAAGGAAAAATGCGATATCTTAGTACGTTTTACTTGTATGGAAGAGATCGCTTATAGTGGTAAGACCGCGTAAATTGTACAGAAAGTCCCTATTTTTCCTACTTTTATATCATATGTATGGGGTGCAATCAAGAAAATCTATCTATCTAATACTAACTGACCCGTGCCCACTTCATTGGGCATAATATTAATAGTCTTTTTATTTTTTTTATAACCTATGATCCTCAGCATTATTGTGACTTTCTATTGGTGAAAGAATTTTTAAAATCGGTTTAGTAGATCCCGAGATTAGATACCGCTTACAATTTAACAAATATACCTACAAACACACAAACTTTACTTTTTTATAATTTAAGTATTGATAGTTGGGGTACAGTTAAGTACTTTTTCATCAGTTTCAAGAAATCAATCATTCACTATATCAAACCCTTTAATGAGATTTTCTTAAACACACTTTTTCGTAGTTCATAGTATTTGGATATTAGAGAGCGACCTATCACCTTTTCGCTCCAAGCCAACCTCACCTGCCTGTGGTGCATACCTACTGCCGAATAACAAAGAAGGCTCTGACAACCGACTGGTGGCGGTACAACAACCCAGGACCCTTAGCTCAGAAGCCAGAGGTCACTACCAAATGAGCCATTGGGCCAGTCGAAAGTACATTAAAGTACTTATTCTAAATACCGTCAATAACAAACAATACTTATTACACACGCGTGCAGTATGGCTATTTCGCACTAGGAAAATAAAATGAAATCATTTGCATATCTTAAACCATTACGATTATAACAGTTCCAGGAACGTAATACGCCTTTTATAGAGAAAAGAAAAAGAAAAATGGCGTGCAGTATTGTGTTCTAAAACAATTGTTAGTTTATAGTTTTAATTTAATAGACTGAATTATTCGGCAGGATGAACCACGAGCAGGTGAGGGTGGCTTGTAGAGAAAAGATGATAGATCTCTCCCTTACATCCCTCTGAGGCTCTAAGCCTCTGGCAACCGACTCGTGGCAGTACAACCATCACGATTGAATACTGTAGATTTATCAAAAAGATTTGATTTACAATAAATTACAGTATTAATTACAAAATATACAGTATTAATTATAAAATGGCTATGCGGAATTAAATTGAAAAGTTTGATGCTTTACTTTATTCGCCAATTTTTCATATTCAATACCTCTTTTTCTTTTTCTACTTTTATCTAGGCATTTATATCAAAGAATAAATTTGTATAACTCTATCACTTTATACCGATCACCCTTATTATGTTGCCAGAAATAAGCAAGTATGACTTAAAATAAGTAAACACAAAAATAAGTAGGAAATAACACATTTACCGCCGTTTACTCACAATTTCACTGATCCTAATTAGCTAATAAATGTTCCAATTATCTCAATAAATTTTTATTGCCTCCCAAATTATCCTTACACCTAATTTACTTTTCCAAATCCGATCGTTTGTATACGGAACACATGATTTCATTAGTGCCTACATTCGAAAACTGCCTCGTAACGGCCAAACCTTACGATATCTCAAACCCAATCTTACCTTTTTCTTCGATAATTCCAAAGTAAACGCCGAAAAGTGCCCTTCTTCTTAACACCCAAACGCAATTTCACTTGAAAATACAATTTCGATTACCTTAGTCACAAAAAACAATAATAAACTGTTTATCCAATTTTCGCTCGACGTATTACGCGTTCGAATTTTTCACGAAAAAATCGCCCCGCTACGTACTTTTCCGACGTCCGACCCGTTTTGGAGCCGAACGTAAACTGGCAGCGAGAAAATGATAGAACACCTACGTTCCTTATTTAAATTTTCCAGAACGGCGCATGTCCGTTAACCTATATACGAAATAAAACCTTTTTCGAACAACAACAAAGCTGAATTTCGAACGAGTTTCCGTTTCCTTAAGACGCTGTCTTTTCAAAAATGGTAGCAGGTATGAACCTTGCGGTAGTATGGGAAATTCGATTTATTTCTTTTAATTCATCATTAATGGTGTAACTAAATTATTTATTTATAACAACAGGCTTTTAGGTCAACAACTGTCAAATGGACGTCAAAGGTTTCCAAAGTACACAGTTTTACTATTTTCAGTTATGGTCTAAGATCCCGCTACACTCCGACTTTCACCGAGGTGGTTAATTGATGAAACTTATTTTATATTTAACTAAATATGTCAATAAATGTAATGCATGCGGGAGGTCTATCAAATTTTAGTCCAGGGTATGATATGCTGGATGTCACTACCAAGGGTCGTGGGTTCGATCCCCGCACTGTTCAAACATTTGTGTGCATGAACGTGTCTGTTTGTATTGGCCTGGGTGTTTTCTCTGTCTCATAATGTATGTGTTTACAAAAAAAAGTGTCTTCGTTTATCAGTGTCTAGTACCCATTTTGACAGGCTCGGTGGCTCATTTGGTAGTGACCTCTGCCCTCTGAGCCAAGGGTCGTGGGTTCGATTCCCGCACAGTACAAACATTTGTGTTCATAAACATGTCTGTTTGTATTGGTCTGGGTGTTTTCTATGTACAATATGTATCTAAGAAAGTTTATCAGTTATCTAGTACCCATAGTACAAGCTTCGGCTTAATTTGGGGCTAGGTGGCGCTGTGTGGCCCAGCGTGGAATGTCTTGGGTTATTTATTTATTTATTTATTATAGTACAAGTTTCGGCTTAGTTTGGGGCTAGATGGCGCTGTGTAGCCCAGCGTGGCATGTCTTGGGTTATTTATTTATTTACAGTTTTGTACCCGTGCGAAGCCGGGCCGGGTCGCTAGTTACATTAAACATCTCGACGAAGGTCGTTGTACAGCGGGATCCTGTACTATTATAAGTTTCGTGCGTTCATAATTAATTCAACGTACGGTGTATGGGTCGAGCACGTTTTCAAGTAAATTACATTGAATTGGGAATCTTGAGGTTTAACGAACTCTTTTGGGGGGTCTCGTAAACGAATTTACGATCGCCGTGCGGGGTTCGTTAAGTATCTAAGATAGTTTGGCCAATGTAAAACGGATATTTATAGTAGACAGCGTTACGAGTGATTGAGGCTTAAATTTACTGAAGGTCTTTCAAGAAAAATTGTACAAGAAGATTTGACTGGCCCATTTGGTAGTGACTTTTTTTTAACTCGAAAAAATGCTTTTGCGTATCCCCGTCATTCGGGGGAGCGACGGGGTACGTGGGACTCACGCCTCCCGCAAAACTGGAAGGCAGCACCCTGCCTCAAGATGGAGAGGAGACAGGGAATACCGCGACTAAAAAACCGGGACCTCTTTTCTCATGTGTCTTGACTGATTTCACCTGATGGTATTTTTTTAGTATTTTGTCTTATCAAGAATTAGAACCCGGGACCTTCTGGGCCTTAGGCAGCACTTCCTTCCACTGTACTAAAATAAAATAAAATAATTTATTTCTGCAAATAGATTCACAAGTAAATTCTTTTGCACGTCAAACTTTTTTTCCCTACTAGCACTTCGACGTGATAAGGATGAGGCCTGATGAGAAGAAGTGCCGCAAGAAACTCATCAATTTTGCCTGTACTAAAGAGATAAATTACAATATAACTACATGTTTATATCTACGTATATAGTGGTTTCCCATGCATACAACTAAGACGAGAGATATTCTAGTAAATTATTCGCAGACATGTAGATGGTAAATTGTTGTATGTTGCAGATGTAAGCATATTTGTACACGTCCGGACGATTAATATTGTTTGAATGTAAACAATCTATCTGAGAATATGAAGACAACCATAATAATGAATCTATTATGTTACTTATATATTAACACTAGCTGTGTTCGCGACTTCGTCAGCGTGGAATAGTTATTTTTTCCCCGTTTTTTTTTACATTTTCCATTATTTCTTCGCTCCTAATAGCTAAGCAGCGTGATGTTATATAGCCTTCCTCGATAAATGGTCTATTCAACACAAAAAGAATTTTTCAATTCGGACCAGTAGTTCCTGAGATTAGCGCGTTCAAACAAACAAACAAAAAAACTCTTCAGCTTTAAAATATTAGTTAAGATTGGGATGTAAGGCGACCTATCTTCTTTTCGCTTCAAGCCACCACTCGCCTGCCCATGGTGCATCCTGCTGAATAACAAACGAGGCGCTGGCAACCGACTGGTGGCGGTATAACCATCACAACTGAAGGCGCTACTTAATACTACCGATACCGATGACGGGCAGCAGCGTCACCGGAGCGAGAAGCTACCCTGTAATCGCCAACCCGCCTACCCAGCGTGGCGATTATGGGTATAACCTACAAGTGTCCAGCACTGGTCATAGGCTGATGATGATGACTAAATTAACATTAGGTATAAATCATGAGTTATATAACTCATGATTTATATGCTAGGAGAAAACATATCTTGCTTTTAAGGGTTCCGTACCCAAAGGATAAAAACCGATATCACTGTAGTTCATCCGATTACTAAGCCGAAATAGCAGTAGGCTGGTCATATCAGCCGCAGAACCGATAACCGTTGGGTAAACGAGTTCTGGAGTGGAGACCGCGTCTCGGAAAACGTAGTGTAGGACTCGTTTCTGGCTAAGTGGAGCGACGATTTGCGCAGGACGGCTGGCAAGTGCTGGATGCGAGATGCTCAGGATCGAGCAAATGTAAAGACTTATGTCCAGCAGTGGACTGCGAGATGATGATGATGATGAATAAGTTAAAGGGTGATTTGTATTCTCTATCTCACGAACAAAATGTTCTCCAGTTACCCTAAGTTCCTACTGCATATCTACTTACTCAAAGTTATATAGACATCCTAACTTATAGAACGAATTATTAATTCCTTGAAGACGGGTACAAGAATCGGTAAGATTATTCATGCATATCAGCAAAAGCAATTCTACCCGTCTTCCAAGAAACTTTGGTTTATCTAGAGTTAGTTATTCATTCTAAAAACCACAACCGCGCTAATATTCTTCGAAACAAACGTAGAACTTTCTATGGATATTAGCTAAGCTTTGGATGAGCTAGCAGTGGTACTGTCGGCATCAAATATCGACGCTTAGATGCCAAGACGATCTATATACACTTTTGAAGATTTTTCCTTTTTTGTGTTGTTTAATTAAATTAATAAAAAATGGTTAATTTTTTGCATCGTTTCAGAAATCTAAAAGAAGGTAGGTATTGAAACCATTTCCATGACAAGCGACGACACCGCAAACTTAAGGTTGTCTGGAAGAGATCGCGGCCGGCGATAAGGCCGCCTACATTGTACTTACTATATGTCAGTATACTCTTTGTATCAGCCTATTTTCTTTTTGCTCCCAGCCAACCACTCGTTTGTTATTCGGCAGGATGCACTTGGTACATCCTGCCGAATAACAAACGAGGCGCTGGCAGCCGACTAGTGGCGGTATAATCATCACAACTGAAGGCGTAGCTAAATACCACAGACCGATGACGGGCAACAACGTTACCGGAGCTACATCCTGCGATCGCGAACCCACCTGCCCAGCATGGCAATTATGGGTAAAATCTCCAGATGTTTGACCTAATCGGCGAGCATCAGAGGAGCCTTATGTCCAACAGTGGATTGCAATAAGCTGACGATGATACTCTTTCCTGTAAATGTTTAGTTTGTGCAATAGATATCTATCTATATACTACTATCACTAACTCACAACGTTTACACACGCACTTACACACACCCACACACATACACACACGCACATACACTCGCTCTCGCACACACACACACACACACACTCTCGGACACTCGCACACAACTTAGATAGATACTATTAATATAAACAATTATTACTCTAAATATTGCATGCATGTAATAAACAGTCATTAATTTTTCTCCGGAAACAAATCAATGTTCTCAATTGCCTTAAAATGTAAAGGGCCTGGTGATCTGTAATACAGGCCTCTGCCTAGCTCAGACACCAGTCTCTCACAATCTACATTGTATTTATATTACGTGTGTAAGTTATAAATAGTTCATTCAATGATTGTGGAGAAAATAAATAATTATCTTATCTTATCTTATACTATCATATTCAAAGCGAGCGTGAAAGATATATTACACAAGAAGACATAGCTCATCTCAAATTACTTGTCTTGTCGTCGCTCGACTGAGCTCAAGTTAATTATAAAAGTTGTCGTCGTTATGAGAACCAGGGAACCTCCTAAGAGTAAGTATTCTTAGTGTTAACTTACATAACTTAATTACATGACTACGGCAATTGCTGCAGTCTAATTAATTAATAGAGAGTATAGTGGCTAAGTTATCAAAGAAGTTCACTTATGACGGAGCTCAATTGGTAGTGACCTCTCTGGGGCGTAAGGGTTTTTTTTGTTTTTTTTTTTACCACTGGGGTGGCTAACAAGCCTACGACACCTGTGACACCAGAGGTATCACACGCGCGTTGCCGACCCTTTAAAAGCTCTTCATAACCGTTTTGAAGGACCCTATACTGTAGTCTCGGAGGAGCTCATTTCCGAGTGTACGTGATAGAAAGGTGTGTTGGATGCAGCCACACCGTTGCACGAGGTCCGCCCGGGGAGCACTCCTGCTCCCCGGCACCGGGGGCAGAGATATTTGCCCTCCCTGGAGCAGGAGTGCCGGCCGCTTGTCATCTGCGGCTGGCCAGGGCAGGCAGGGATGTTGACCGTATGCGTCGCCGCAACCAGTGTCCTTCTCTTTCGCTTTCCATCAGACATAGGGAAGACCATAATATGCTGAGCTACTATAAAAAAATATGTTGTCAGTTATTATGAGGTTCGAACTCCGCTTCTTAGGTACCAATGTTTACTCTAACCGAGAACTAAACCCGAAACGTTCCTTGCTGAAGAAAGAACATCTTTTTGCGCGCATCTTATACGCTATCTCCTAAGCTATATAACCTCTAGCTTAAACTTGCAGTTAAAACTTAAATTGGGATGCATCAAGTGTTACCGCGAACACCTAGACACGGCACTGAACCGAAACACCGTCGACAAACAACTAATCTTAAGTTTCCCGCTTAAGTATAGAGGGAGTATCATCGTAGCTTGTGCATACAAAGTATTTATATTGGACCTTTTTGGTTCAATGATATTGAACGCTCCTGACACAGTAGTATGGGTTCGATTACCGCACAGTATATCCATCTACCCCTTTTTACCACCGTACGAGCAGGGACACGGCGAGGAGACACCGATTTATGGTGTAGGTTCCAAAAACTCGCACAAAGCGCTTTGCCTCTTCATTCATAGTGCGAACGGCTAAACAGTGGAACTCTTTGCCGGAGTCCGTGTTCCCCGAGGAGTATAATCTTCAGATTTTCAAGGCGAGAGTGAATCGGTTTTTGATGGGTAAGCGCGCTTCATCTTAGGCCTCAACATCGCTTAACATCAGGCTAGTTGAGGTCAAGCGCTACCCATTCACTAAAAAAAAAAAACAGTAGGTACAATTATTTGTATGCATGGGCTGTTTATGTTTGGTCTGGGTGTTTGCTATGTATATCATCATGATCATCATCAGCCTATTGCAGTCCACTGCTGGACATTGGCTTCTCCGGTTGTTCGCCACTTTCGTCAAACATCTGGAGGCTTTATCCATAATCGCCACGCTGGGCAGGCGGGTTGGCGATCGCAGGGCGTAGCTCCTCGCTCCGGTGACGCTGCTGCCCGTCATCGGTATGTGGTATTTAGCTACGCCTTCAATTGTGTTGTGATGGCTATACCGCCACCAGTAGGTTGCCAGCGCCTCGTCCGATAACGGGCAGCAGCGTCACCAGAGCAAGGAGCTACGCCCTGCGATCACCAACCCGCCTACCCAGCGTGGCGATTATGGGTATAACCTCCACGCGTTTACCTAAACTGACGAACATCTGGAGAAGCCTATGTCCAGCAGTGGACTGCAATAGGCTGATTATGATGATATGACAAATTCCACGAGAATTTAATCGCAGGCATCAGCTAGTATGCAACAAAACGCGAGTCTGAAACAGAGTTGTTTCACCTACACTTCTTCACACAACCCTACATACATCTAGTCACAACAAAAGCTTCACACTTCACACATAAAGCTACACATTTACCCCGTTCCACTACACACAGAAATGGCATTTGACCCGACCTGAGCCGAGACAAACAACGCGATAAATCACCGATAAACAAACAAACAAACAAGTGCGGATAAAACAATTGAGTAGCGGCGTTTGATGACAAACAATAAACACTTAACAACCTTTGATGGTTTACAAATATTTCGTTAGCTGTAGAACAATTTTACATTACAAATTTGTTTTTCTTTTGTGTACTTTTATGGCAAATGGAATGTGAATCAAATAACACAAAACACACATTTTTTTTTATTTTTTAATAGTAGGTCGACATAATGGCTTCCCTACGCCAGATTGAAAGCGAAAGAGAAGCCCAAGTCGCTGTGACAACGGGCAAGTAACTGATCAGTTACATGTCAGTTGCCACCGCCATACCGGCCCAACCCTAACCCCCCACGAGCTCCGGAAACCCTACTCACCGGCAGAAACACGACCCGGAGGTCATTTGACTGCGGTATTCTATAGGGTGGAGGTCCTTCCCCGGACGGGCAGCTCGATTCGAGCGAAGATTCGCTATGCCCTACCTCTCTTATTTTGAAATTCAATGAAATGATGATGATGATGATGATGATCAAAGAAAGAAGGCAAAACTTGGTGTACCATAAAAAAAAATTATGCATTGGCAATGAATTTCACATTTTAAAGACGCGGCAAAGATAAGATTTGCCGAACCTTTTTGTACAAAGGTTTTATTCCCATTACCCAGTAGTTAGCGACTGAGCCGACAGTCCGCCAGTCGGTAAGTAGCCGACAAACAAGCGAGTGCGGTAGACCGATTGAGCGACGCCGTTTCGGATCCGCCGCATAAGCCGTTAACGGCTGCTGATGGTATACAAATATTTGCTTCCCAGTTACAATGGCACAGTATATTTGAAGACAGAAATGGAAACTCCACAAAAAGCTCCTTTTATCTTGGAGCGGGGATGTTGGGAAGCGACCCAACATCTTTTTACAATTAGAAAATCAGCGCCGTGGCTCCAGCGCGGGCCACGGCTATATGCTGAGTGAGGCCCTTTTACTCTGGACGTCGCAACAACGTCGTGGGATGTAAGGGAGCGGCCTATCATCTTTTCGCTCTAAGCCAACCTCACCTGCCCGTGGTGCATCCTGCCGAATAACAAACGAGGCGCTGGCAACCGACTGGTGGCGGTATAACCATCACAATTGAAGGCGTAGCTAAATACTAAAGAACGGTGACGGGCAGCAGCGTCACCGGAGCAAGAAGCTACACCCTGCGATCGCCAACCCGCCTGCCCAGCGTGGCGATTATGGGTATATCCTCCAGACGTTTGCTCTAAGTGGCGAACAACTGGAGAGGCCTATGTCCAGAAGTGGACTGTAATAGGCTGATGATGATGATGATCCTTTCGCAACAAGAAAATCAGCGCCGTGGCTCCAGTGCGTGGCCACGGCTATATGCTGAGTGAGGCCCTTTTACTGTGGACGTCGCAACAACGCCATGTCCGGTACTTGGTTTTGTGTACTTTTAGATTGTTTTATTATTAAGTTTTTTTTTCTTTTGTGTATTTTATTTTCTATTATGTTTTGTCGATGTGTTGTTGTGATGTTCTTGTAATAAAAGTTTCTTATTTCTTTTTGCTCTAAGCCCCCCTCGCCTGCCCGTGGTGCATCCTGCTGAAAAGCAACCGGTGTACTAAAGAAGAAAGAAAGAAACAAAGAAAAAATGTTTATTAGGTACCACAAAAGACTTAATACTATTACAGTACGGTTAAATACAAAGGTGTACCTAAAAGGTCTCCGCTCAGCATATGTCGCTGCGCAGATAAGCGCTGCGACGCTGGTATTCTGCGGATGCCTTTAACTTAGACTATACATAATCGCCATGCTAAACAGGCGGATTGGCGATGGCAGAGCTTAGCTTCTCGCTCTGGTGACGCTGCTGCCCTTAACCGATCTGTAGCATTTAGCCACGCCTCCAATAGTGATGGTTATACCGCCACCAGTCTGTTTCCAGCGCCTCATTTGTTTATTTTATATAGTAGCATAATGGCTTCCCTACGCCTGATGGAAAGCGAAAGAGTCGCTGTGATAACTGGCAAGTAACTGGTTAGTTACCTGTCAGTTGCCACCGCCATGCGAGCCCAACCCTAACCCCCCACGAGCTCCGGCCTATTCAGTCTAATCCTTTTAATAGCGTATATATATCACTTCAGATACTGTTCTGAGCTACATTGTGACAGCCTATTGTCCACAACAAACTGTTCAATTCGCGTTTTCTCGCAGTTTTATTCATTCTCCCGAAACTGGGCTGGATTAATTGGGCCGGCTATATAAAAGGTACCAATTAAGTTATTTTCGAACGTTTCTCGTAGATAAGCCGTCGGTGCTAAGGTAAATATTTGCTGTTAAATAGTTTGGAAAACTCTCCTGATTACGGAAATATAAGATTCAGAAAAGCTTTCTATCGCCACCTAGCCCCAAACTAAGCCGAAGCTTGTACTATGGTTACTAGACAACTGATAAACTTACTTAAATACTTTTTTGTAAATAAGTAGATACTTATATAGAAAATACCCAGAACAATACAAACAGACATGTTCATGAACACAAATGTTTGTAATGTGCGGGATGGGTTTGTGCTATGTCAAATAAGAAATGTTCTTACTTTCACCAAATGGGGTGATCCTCTCTCTAATAAAAAGTAGGTTTTGTTATACCAGTTAAAATAACTCTGTCAAAAAATTAAAGGTAACCCTTTCACCTTCAAAGTTATGCCTAATCGTAAACTAATCGAACTTTGCCTACTTTGATCGTATTTTAATATTCGTCTAACAGCAATTTTCTTGAGTATTTATTTTCAGTCGTGAAGGGTGAAGGTTAATACAATAACAACTGTATTTTGTTTGAAACTTTCAGTAATGAGTCTGAAGAAATTAAGGTATAAAGAGTTTGTGTTCTTTGAGGGATGTAAGGGAGCGGCCTATCATCTTTTCCCTCCGAGCCAACCTCACCGGCCCGTGGTGCATCCTGCCGAATAACAAACGAGGCGCTGGCAACCGACTGGTGGCGGTATAACCATCACAAATGAAGGCGTAGTTAATTACCAAAGGCCGAAGACGGGCAGCAGCGTCACCGGAGCGAGAAGATGGACATAGGCCTCTCCAGTTGTTCACTACTTAAGAAAAACATCTGGAGGATATACCCGTAATCGCCACGCTAGGCAGGCAGGTTGGCGATCGCAGGGTGTAGCTTCTCGCTTCGGTGACGCTGCTGCCCGTCATCGGTCTGCAGCATTTAGCTAGGCCTTCGATTGTGATGGTTATACCACCACCAGTCGGTTGCCAGCGCCTTTGTTATTCGGTAGGATGCACCACGGGCAGGTGAGGTTGGCTTGGAGCGAAAAGATGCTAGGTCGCTCCCTTACATCGCAAACAAACTTATTATTATTAAATTTAATTCAAACTTCTCGTACATAAAACCCTAAAAACAAACCCCCAACACTGAGCAAAGTCATATAACAACCCCACCTTCTCGATTTTAAGTTGTCATGTTTGGTTAGTTACCCTGCTGTTGAGGCATAAATTAATGAAACGCAAACATCGTCAGGGGCCGTCTCAATTTGACGTACAACTTTAATAAGAGCCGTGATACGGGTGTTTTTGAACTAGGAGCTGTGAGGGTGTATAGTTTGTGATATAATCTATATCTATCTTCTTCTATCTATCTATACTTATAATAAATCTGTAGAGAAGTCAATTCTGTACATGAAATATATTTTCAAAATAACTATCAGGGGGTGATTGATAAGTGATCGATACTGATGCCAAAAATACAATCAGTAAAATTTTTGTCCGTCTGTATGTTCGTGATGACATTGGCAATAGTTGCAAATAATTGCATCTAAGCTGCTATTGTTGACTGACTCGATGGCTCATTTGGTAGTGACCTCTGCCTTCGGAGCCAAGGGTCGTGGGATTTGTGTTCATGAACGTGTCTGTTTGTATTGGTCTGGGTGTTTTCTATATGCAAAAAAAAAGTATTTAAGTAAGTTTATTAGTTGTCTAGTACCCATAGTACAAACTACGGCTTAGTTTGGGGCTAGGTAGCGCTGTGTGGTCCAGCGTAGCATGTCTTGGGTTATTTATTCATTTATTACAGGAGGGACAAATGAGAGGGATTTATGGGGAAAAAATACGCGATCCGTTCAACGAACGATCGTTTTCGTTTTTGTGGACAGACAAACCCGATGATGATGATGAAATTATAGAAAAGTTGCCAATTTTTCAGATATCAATGATAGTACTTACTATGTTAATGGGGGATGGTTGTAACTGGAGTAGATAGTTACTTAACTATCTACTCCAGTTACAACCATCCCCCATTTCTCCCCTAATACACAAACGACGCATACTGCATCATTCATGCAAACACAAGATGAGTTCGCTTACAAAAACATTGGAGTACGAATACGGAGTTAGCATTTACGCCCTACGCAGGTGTAGTCAGATGTAGTCAGTTGTGAGTGATATATGTGGCGGGGAACGACAAAGCTACGTTGTACGGCGTATACCGGTGTACGCGGGATGTAAGGGAGCGACCCATCATCTTATCGCTCCAAGCCAACCTCACCTGCCCGTGGTGCATCCTGCCGAATAACAAACGAGGCGCTGGCAACCGACTGGTGGAGGTATAACCATCACAATTGAAGGCATAGCTAAATAGCACAGACTGGTGACGGGCAGCAGCGTCACCGGAGCAAGAAGCTACGCCCTGCGATCGCCAACCGTGGCGATTATGGGTATATCCTCCAGATGTTTGCCCTAAGTGGCGAGCCACTGGAGAGGCCTATGTCCAGCAGTGGACTGCAATAGGCTGATGATGATGATGACGGCGTATACCAGTACTGAAGATAATGTAGGAATTAAATTTTACCACTTTGGAAGAGTCTCTCGCGCAAACAGTTTAGAAAAAAAATATGTTAGAAACCTCAACATCATTTTAAAATACCTATCTATAGACATCCCACACGTATAAGTTCGGTGAAAAAAAATTGAGTTTCAGCTCTATGTATGATGACCCCGAAAATTTTGGATCTTTTTTCTGATATTATTTTAAAATCTTAATGCGGCTTACAAAATACATTTACGCATCAAATTTCAATTATGTAGCTCTTATAGTTTCGCAATAAGCTGGCTGAGACATACGGACGGACAGACAGACATACATGACGAGTCTATAAGGATCCCGTTTTTGCCATTTGGCTACGGAACCCTAAAAACGGAGTAACTTCATTTCAAAGTATGAATATTCTTCTAAGATATGAACAGCTGAACGTAACTGCTTTATTTAGTACCCACGATATATGTTGTTACTAGCTTTTGCCCGTGGCTTCGCTCGCGTTAAATTCGGGGTGAATGCTCCATACAAACTTCCACCCCCCATTTTAGGGAAGTGGGGGGTTAGAAAGGGGCAAAAAGTTAGCCTATGTTACTCTCCATCCCTTCAATTATCTCCATTAAAAATCACGTCAATTTATCGCTCTGTTTTGCCGTGAAAGAAAAACAAACATACAGACAGACAGACACACTTTCCCATTTATAATATTGTATATAGTACGGATTATAAGCGCGTGTGCTGTGGGGATAGCACCCGCCGCCCTGGCAGGTGTAGTCATCTGTAGTCGAGTATGAGTGATATATGACGACGCGCGAGCGACAGTGAGCCGTCTACGCCGTAGTCCAGGGGACAGGGTCCCACTAGGTTGACAGTTGCATACCATATAATAGACATCTCATCCCAGGAGTGTCGTAGAAGACAACTAAGGGAATCAAAAAACAGGCAGCAGCGATTACCTGAGTAAAAATCGTAAGAACAACCTACTGCGGTGACCAATCCGACTGCCGAGCGAGGTGACTAATGCCACAAATGATAATTGTCATTAGAGAATATGGTGATACAATAGGCATGACAATTTCTGTTGAAATTGATGCCATACTAATGTTAACGAATTATAATTATGCCTCGTAAGAGGAGTTTCAGAGCAATATGGAATTAGTTCCATAGAAGTACAAATATTTTTCTAAGATATACAGCGTTACTGCTTTATTTACTGCATTAGTTACTGCATTTGTTATTGTAAGCGCGTGTGCTGTTGGGATAGCACCCGCGCCGCGCCGTCCTGGCAGGTGTAGTCATCTGTAGTCGAGTATGAGTGATATATGACGACGCGCGAGCGACAGCGAGCTGCCTACGCTGTAGTCCAGGGGACAGGGGGCCCTTGGTAGACTTTGTTGCACACTATATAAATAATTTATTTATTGAAACGTTATTGCGCAAAATGACACAGAAGGCAAACTTAATGCTAGAAGTATGCTCTGCCAGACCCTCCTACTGGCCCAGACCACCAAAGAAGGACGAAGGCCGAATATGGGAATTTTACCTGGGCGCAAATAAAACCTACAACGATCCCCAACCCGCCTGCCAAGCGTGGTGACTAAGGCAAACCCCACCAGATAGTGACTGATCTGGTTACTTGTGTGTTAACCACAGTGACTTGGATTTCTCTTCCTCTTTCCATTAGGTGAGAGGAAGCCATTACCCTATTTCACTATAAAAAAAAACCTAATAGAAATAATAATAACTACCTACTTAATAGTTTTGATAGCAATGGTTTGAAAAGTTATGTGCCAACTTTAATATAGCCTTTTGACTACAGTAGTTAAGTTTTTATGATTACGAACGGGTAACATGAGTGCAGGCGTTTAATGCATCTCGGAAGTTGGAACAAGACTCTGTTAGAATGAGGTATAAAAATATTTCGAATATTTGATAACAAGAATCGCTCTGTGTAAAAAGCTTAGCCCTCACCAAATCTCTCAGTTTGGGAAGCCGACCCCGAGACAATCGGGAAAAAGGCTAGGATGATGATGATGATTTGATAACAAGAATAAATGGACATGCCATTCATTCTTCTCATTGGTTGTAGAGTAGCGACATATCTTCCCAAGCCATCCTCACCTTGCCAGGATGACTCCTGCTGAGTAACAATTGGGGCTTTAGCGACCGACTGGTGGCGGTTTAGCTGTCACAATTGAAGGCGTAGCTAAATACCACAGGCCGATGACGCCCTGTTATCGCCTACCTGCCTGGTAAGGGTGGGAATTATGGGCAAGATGTCCAAATGTTTGACAAAACTGGCGAACAACTGGAGAGGCCTATGTCCAGCAGTGGACTGTGATAGGCTGATGATGATAAACGCCTACCTGCCAAGGATGGGGATTATGGGCAAGACCTCCAAATGTTTGACAAAACTGGCGAACAACTGGAGTGGCCAATGTCCAGCAGTGGACTGATAGACTGATGATGATGATAAAGTTGGCCTATGGCCCCAGGTCTAACCGCACTCGTGCCGCGACTAAATATTCCGTGATCGATAAAACTCGCTGTTAATTTTGCGAGCGCGTCGACAAACTGAATTTGTGCGTGCGTTCAAACGTTCACTGCCATAAACATTATACTTTGTGGCACGTGCACTTTATGTTGTAGGCTGGAAATTGAAAATCAATCATCATCACCAGCCTATCGCAGTCCACTGCTGGACATAGGCCTCTTCAGTTGTTCGCCACTTAGAGCAAACTTCTGGAGAATATACCCATAATCGCCACGCTGGGCAAGCGGGTTGGCGATCAGACGAATGTTTGACCCGGATAGGAATCAAACCCACGACCCTTGGTTCAGGAGGCAAGGCAGGGTCACTACCAAATGGGCCATCGAACCAGTCTATCTATCTAATTTTACTACATTCTACGAGTATATAAACAACGTCCCATTTCACTGTATCTGGTCGACGCCACCAATACACCGTGTTTTCTATTCCAGAAATATGAATCGTGTGTTTTTGGTAGTTTTGCAGTTTTTTGCGTGTTTTTGCAAGCGCCGTTGTTATCTTTTTGCGACGAGTGTTGTTTGAGCACCCGCCGGGTTTAGTGCAGTCAATGAAGCGAAAAATACGGGCTAACCTCCGAATTTTTTTACTGTGATCCGATTTGCATGAAATTTTGGAATTAGGCTTATCTTACCCTTAATTTCAAAAGTGAAAACGATCTGAACTCCGCCAATTATTTTTAAGGGGTCTAAATGACCCCTTAATGGAAAAATTGAGTTTAAGCCATTTTATTGCTAGAAACCAGTCTAATAGTAAGTGTTGAAATTGTAAAGTGTTTTCTAATACAATTACCTCATATTAAAATCATATTCAACCCCTTGAAAATCTTACAACCTTAGCAAACAACCCCTAAATTGAAAAAATCACAAAAATATTTTGGTATGACTTAAAAAGATGTAAGTAGAGAGTAAGTAATATTTTCATCAT
Organism: Conogethes punctiferalis; assembly: GCA_031163375.1. Lineage (NCBI taxonomy): Eukaryota > Metazoa > Arthropoda > Insecta > Lepidoptera > Crambidae > Conogethes > Conogethes punctiferalis. The sequence goes on from CM062099.1 coordinate 2,592,031, forward strand.
CATCATCATCAGCCCGTATCAGTCCACTGCTGGACATAGACCTCTCCTAATGTTCGCCGCTTAGATCGATTCTGGGCCTCTCGCATCCAGCACTAGCTAGCCGCCCTGCGCAAATCGGCACTCCACCTGGCCTGAGGGCGTCCTCGCCCCTCCAGAACTCGTTTACCCCAACGCTTATCGGTTCTACGGCTGATGTGGCCAGCCCACTGTCACTTCAGCTGACTAATCCAGTGAGCTAGTCGGTGACTTTGGTTCGCTGTCGGATCACCTCATTTCGGATTCGATCCCGCAGAAAGACGCCGAGCATAGCCCTTACCATAGCTCGCTGAGCAAGCTTTAATTTGTGGACTAGCCTTACAGTTCATGTCCACGTTTCGGCGCCGGACATAGTGGCAGCTTCATAGAGACATCTCATAACTTGGATGTGTCGCCAATCATTTCACATTGCTCCAAATATTCACACTCCGAAATGTTCAGTTACTAGGAAGAAAAAAATATGATAAGTTTTTGGGCCATAACTCCTTAAATTTTCATGCTATCACAATTAATGAAACACCATTGTAAAGGTAATTAAGAGAGCTACAACATCCTTTATTGCAATATATAGTGAAAATCCTTGTTTTAAAACGGTGAAGGGTGAAAGGGCTTAAGAGAGGCTGTGATTGCGCTGCCACGCGCTCTTTAAACAATCATATCTCCGTCAATTTTTATTTCACAGAAAAAATAAAAATACCAAATTGTTGGTCAGAAAAATACCTAAATTTTTAATTCCTACACTTTTATACGAATCTATCGCCATTTATGAGATATTATGAAAAAAAGGTGGGTTTTTTAAAAATTTGAAATTTTCGATTTTTCTTCAATCACGACTTTTTTGAAAACTATGTGTCCTAAAGCAGCCAAACTAATACAATCTATCAAACTCTTTATAATTAAGTTAATTCTAGGCGGAATATGATTAATTTTAGTTTCGGTGGAAATGGCACTTATTTAAACCCACTGATTCAAAAGAAAAAACAGTCGATGCTCCTCTTATTTGCAATACAGCTAACTTATTTTACATGTAAAAAACTTTTAATAGTGCTCATTTTAAAGCTTATTTCAAGCACTACAAAACCCTTTTTGATTAGAAAGCATAAAATGCATTTGCTCGCTGATAGATGGTATCGACTACATCGATGAAATTTCAGATAAAATAAAAAACGGCTTTGATCTTTAATATCTAGCTTAATATTGCACTTAGAATACTTTTTAAGAAACCAAATTGTTAATTTTTTTACCTGCTTCAATTTCGTTCCTTATAAAATTTTCGATAAAACGTATATTTTTGGAGATATTTGAAAAAAACCGATGAAAAAAGTGAAAAATTTTCAATTTTTCAATTGCCAATAACATGAAAAGTATTAGATTTTTCGAAAAACTTTATAGATGATTTTTTGCTTAAATTTGGACCTTTAATCGATATCCGAGGTTATTTTGAAAAAAAAACCATTGACCTTCGAGAAGGGGTGGCAACCACCCCCAGGGTGGGGGCGGAGTTCAAATCATTTTCACTTTTGAAGTTAATGGTAAGATGAACCTAATTCCAAAATTTCATGCAAATCGGATCACAGTAAAAAAATTCGGACCTATAATGCTTCATTGACTGCACTAGTTTGCTTTTATTTTATTTGAATGGACAAACAGTGAATGTTTACAAATACGGAAATTGGTATTTGAATATCCTACTATTTCTTAAATCTTAATAAATTTACATCAGAAGATTTTAAATAAATTTACATCAGAGGTTGGAAAGTTATTTAATAGTTCAGCTAAACTTTATTAATCTTTATTTTTCACCTATCTTCTACCCTAAGGGTCTGGAAGAGATCGCTTATAGCGATAAAGCCGCGTAAATTGTGCAATAAGTGTCTAAACCTAGTTTTTAAGTCAATTATATAGTGCGCAATAAAAAATATCTATCTTATCTAAGTAGTTGTAGACACTATACTTTTGAAACTAAACAAAATTATACTTTTAAACTTATTTACCTTTATTTCGGGCCCTGCATTGAGCCAATAACACACGAAGTCGACTTATTACTGTCTGTATCCACAGTTTCCCCCAAAACTCCTCGTAATGCAATAAGTCATCTTGTATATTTACCCCCCATTGGGGGGAACCTGCCCAGATGATTTGTTCGTCATATAAATCAAGAGAACGTCTACACATTAATTAATTCATTACGGGAATGAGACGAAATGCGGCAATTAAAATTTATATTAACAAGTTGGCAGGATGGTACGGGTTTATGGGAATTTCGAATCAGTTGGTTGGGAATAGTCGTCAAAGAGTACTTTGAGCAATTAATATCTCTTAGTCGTTAATCAAATTATTGTTGATCGGCCATTTTGGTTGTTTTAGAAGAAATATGGATTTTTATAGTTTGGCTAACTGAGGATAATTTTAAGCTTTTGCGTTGCAGTATAAGACATGCAATGTTCGGGATGTAAGGGAGCGGCCTATCATCATTTCGTTCCAAGCCAACCTCAGTGCATCCTGCCGAATAACAAACGAGGCGCGGGCAACCGACTGGTGGCGACATAACCATCACGATTGAGGCTAAACTGACCACACAACCAGGCCGATGACGGGCAGCAGCGTCACCGGACCGAGGAGCTACGCCCTGCGATCGCCAACCCGCCCACCCAGCGTGGCGCTTATGTGTAAGGCCTCTCGTCTAGGTGTTTGCCCAAAGTGGCGGACACCTGGAGAGGCCTATATTTTATTTCTTTTTTCAAGATACTTATTTTTTGTAAATAAATAAAATACAAAGGGGTACCTAACCCCTACATAGTAAACACACACACAATACATGTTCATGAAAACTACAACTGGAGAGGCCTAAGTCCAGCATTGGACTGCAATAGGCTGATGATGACGATAATTATGTCCAGCTGTGGACGATTGCAGGCTGATGATACCTTTTTCGCCAAGCGACGTAAGGCTGTGCTAATATATAGAAAAACTACGGTTCTCACCAAAGGGTTACCCATAAAGTCAGAACAAAAACAGGCTTGTCAGTATGTACATCAAGTGGAGCATTTTTAATGCAATTTGGGTCAACTAGTCATCAGCGTCCACATGTATATTAAACAATCAAACACACGGTCTGAGATATGAGAGATAAGCGGAAATATTATGTACTAGCTGTGCCGGCGGCGTCGCACGCGTGGATATCGGGTTTCAAAAACAGACAGACTTCCATAAAATGGTACCTAAATTTTAAATTAGACCTCTAGCAATCCATTGGTGAAAACCGCATTTAATTCCATGCAGTAGTTTTCGCGTGATGTGCGATCAAACATACAAATAAAAATTTCTCCCGTTTTCCCAACACTTCCCTTCACTGCTCTGCTCCTATTGGTTTTAGCGTAATGAAAAGTATACTATAACCTGCCTAGGAGTATGAAGAATATTCGTACCAAGTTTCGTTAAAATCCGTCCAGTAGTTTTTTTTTCTATAACGAACATACAGACAGACAGGCAAAAATTTTACTGATTGCATTTTTGGCATCAGTATCGATCACTAATCACCCCCTTATTTAAAAAAAATATTTCATGTACAGAATTGACCTCTCTACAGATTTATTATAAGTATAGATAAGAGATTTAAAGTTACTGGATCCTTAGAAGAGATGTTGCGTCCTTAAGTGTGTTTTATCGCCTATACCATGGTGAGTGCTCTGAAGAATTGTTTTCCCTTGTCTCTCCTTCCCTCTTCCGCTACAGAACCACTCGTGCTGGCCTCCGTTGTCACAGCTTTACCATCGAAAACATCCCTTCGCGTACAAAAAAGTTCGGCAATTCCTACCTTTGCCGTGTTGTTAAAATGTGGAATACATTGCAAGCACATGTGTTTCCTCCTTCTTTCGATATAGGATCCTTTAAACGGAGCGTAAAGAAGCATCTTATGGGCCGGCATGGCGGTGGCAACTGACAGGTCACAAATCTGACAAATCTTTCGCTTTCCATCAGGCGTAGGAAATATATCATGTCGAGCTAATATAAGAGAGGTAGGGCATAGCGAATCTTCGCTCGAATTGAGCCGCCCGTCCGGGGAAGGACCTCCACCCTATAGAATACCGCAGTCAAATGACCTCTGGGTCGTGTTTCTGCCGGTGAGTAGGGTTTCCGGAGCTCGTGGGGGGTTAGGGTTGGGCCGGCATGGCGGTGGCAACTGACAGGTAACTGACCAGTTACTTGCCCGTTGTCACAGCGACTTGGGCTTCTCTTTCGCTTTCCATCAGGTGTAGGGAAGCCATTATGTCGAGCCACTATAAAAAAAAAAAAAAAAAAAAAAATATATATATCCCGCTCCCAGCTCATGCCTCATACCAAAAAGTTGCCCTATACCACCGGGAACACATAAACTCAAAGTTGAAGTGGCCAAATTAATAATACATAAATTAATTCAAGTTGGCTCGCTTGCGCTCGAGTTATGACGTTAGCGGGTTATGTAACAAACACCTAATATATAGTACAATGTGACTGGGATAAGCTATGTACAGACTAAAAATTTTACTGTATGGAATGCTTCTATGACCAAATTTCGGTGGCAGCGGACATTTTAAAGCCTTAAAGGCACTCAGATTAATGTCAGAATGGATAGGATTAGGAATGAATATATTAGAGGAAGTCTGAAAGTAGCGCCAGTGACAGAAAAGTTAAGGAGTAGCAGATTAGCATGGTTTGGGCACATTATGAGGAGGGATGAAAGGCATGTAACGAAACGAGTTTTGAGTATGAATGTGGAAGGATATAGAGGAAGAGGAAGACCGAAAAAGGAGTGGATGGACTGTGTGAGAAATGATATGCGTGTCAAAGGTGTGAGTGTGGAGATGACGGCTGATAGAGGAGAGTGGAAGGAGAAAACATGTTGTGCCGACCACACTTAGAGCGGGATAAGGGCAGGACAATGATGAAAGGCACTCAGATTGTAGTGATTTGAGAAATCAAACTCGTGGAAGAGTGATCCATAGCTTAGCTATTCGAATTGTTAAACAGGAAACGAAGCACTTGGTGGGGATACGTGGAATATCGAAAACATGAGGATCGAAACTTCCCATTAGGTAATATGAAAATATGTTTACTAACTTATTTGGTTATATTTATTAAAGCAGAATTCCTGGAATGTAATCTAACCAACGGTTCTCCAAGATATAGGCATAGCCTAGTTTGGGAACCCCTGTTCAATGTTGCTTCACTAGTTTCTTCCAACGCACATAATATTTTTTTAGCAATAACTAAATGATGTAACTCAATACTTGTACAATAAAGAATTTTTATTATTATTATATTATTATTAATGCAACACATATAACTGTACAAAAAGCGTTTAATGCCGCGTAGGCATTATCTACCAGTCAATCATTGGGCTAAGCAGAAACAGTAAGAAGGTACCTAGTACACAAACAAATACGTATGATAGATTCAGTTAAAAATAAAATATGGTTAGGTTGTTCTGTGTAAATAAACAAAGTGAAATTAGCACATGAAATTCTAAAAGAAAAATCTAGTTTTCTAACGTTATTCCTGCTCAAAAGGACCTCTCTCCGCCATTTTCCGGGCTCGCGCTCGCAAAGAACTCAACAAGATATCTTCAAGTCGGGAAATCTCACAATTAGGGCGAAAAATCTTGTAACGTGTATGCAATGGCTGCGCATTTTCGCTGAAAGTAGAGCATGTTCACACAGTTGAACAATATGCCACTTAATATTATAAATGCAAAAGTTTGTTAGTATGAATGAATGGATGGATATTATGAAATGATTGGCTATTGCCCGCGGCTTCTCTCGCGTTAAATATATGTGGGGTCGAGGGTTGGAATAAAAGGAATTTTTCACGTTACTCTTGTTTTATTTAAACTCCTTAAAAATTTTTACACTTCACAGTCGTCGTCTTAGCGGTACAGATCGTTCGCGGCCATTCGTCTTCCTTCTCGCTCTCTCATATATTCCTCTTACTCACTCACCAGTCATTCGTACATTCACTCGTTACATTCACCATTCTCACTCATTCGTCCAGAAATCAATCCCACATTCGGCCATCCTGCGTAATGTCTGTCCTCAGACATCCATGCATCATCGTCATCACCCAAACACAAACATCATCACTCATACGTCATCACAAATAATAGTCCATAACTCAATCATTAACCTCATACATCATCATCATTCACACAACTCTTGTCACTCTAAAACAAAAGTAAAACAATCTTTGAAAGTATCCTTAACATAAAATAAGTAAGATAACACTGGTTTACAGGCTATAAGTACATAGTTTCATCTTTAAACTTATTAAACAGTTAACAATTCTAGGTAGGTACACAACATAGCTAGGTAAATCATTATTAAACAGTTAAATATTCTAGGTAGGTACACAACATAGCTAGGTAAATCATTATTAAACAGTTAAATATTCTAGGTAGGTACACAACATAGTTAGGTAGATCATTATCTGGTTTAGACATCCATTAAAAGGTAATATCCATAGAAACAACTTAATCAGCACAGATACATATAAGCTAACATACCTAATAAACAAACAAATTGTGCAATATGTAACATTTCCATCTAGTGGCACATAGGAACAATATCAACATACTAGGTATTGGACATTTGTTTCAGAACAATGAGTTATATTTGTTTGATCAATGAGTCTCACAAATAAATATCCTCTCTTCCATCATTCTTTTAAACTACATACATAAACAGAAATAAAAAAAAAATAAAACATACACACCCTCCTACTTTTATTCTGGCCAACCCTTCATATGGTCTGCAGAGGTAGAGGTCTTATTCGGACCTTCAGTAGATAAGTCAACTTTCTCCACTTCATACCTGTCATTACGCTTGACCTTAGCAACTCTGTATGGTCCCAAATATTTTGGCTTCAGTTTCAGACCAGGGCCGAATTGTGTGCGTTTTATAGCAACAATATCTCCTTTTTGGTACTTCCTGCTTTCTTTTCTATTTTTGTCAAAATTCCTTCTGTTTTCCTCTTGCACATCAAATATCTGTCGTTTTGCTAAAATTCTAAGTTCTTCTCTGTTGTCTGAAAATGTTTTAATTTCTTCATGCTTTAATAATTCCAATATTTCAATATCTTCTTTTCTATTCATCTTGGTGCCCATCAGCAGTTCAAATGGCGTTGTATTTATGCTTCGTTGGTAAGTACTATTCAGTGCGCGTTGAACTCTCCCGACTTGCTCGTACCAAAGTGTAGGTTCTTCAATTGACATCTTGGTAAATACTGAAATTAAAATTCGGTGTATCCTCTCTACTTGGCCATTACTACGTGGAACTCCTGTTGTGATAGTAATATGGTTGATATTTTCAGCTTTACAATATTCGGTGAACTCATTGCTGGTGAAAGCAGTTCCTTTGTCCGTGATAATTCTTTTTGGGTTTCCAAATATTTGTTGATGAACTCTCATCTTATCAACTGTTTCCCTTGCCGTAGTGGATTTAGTTGGAAATAACCATACAAACTTCGTAAAAGCGTCTACAACTGTCAAAATATGATTATATTGCTTCTTCGTCTCTGTCAGTGGGCCAATATGATCACAGTGTAATGTACTCAAAGGTAGTTCTTCCTTTTCAATAGGATTCAAGAAACCTTCCTGTTTCCCCGCTTTCCTCGAAGCTAACAAGCATGGTATGCATGTTGAAATAAAGTCTTCTACTTTTCTTCCTAATGTTGAGATGTAATAATCTTTACTAATCAGTTCCAATGTTTTTTTCTTGGAAAAATGACCATTATCATGAGCTCTCTTTATAATTTCAAATTCCATTTTTGTAGGTATAACAAGTTGTTGCTCTGGCCCTTTGTACAACAAATTCTGGTATAGGTAATAGTCATTATAACACTCTCCGTCTTTTAAAATTTTCATTATTGCTCTAAGACCTTCATCTGTTTCTTGAGCACGTCGTATTTCATCATGGAGCTTAGTTGTCGTCATTGCAATATATGGGTTTCTGCTTAAGGCGTCTACATGCTTCATTTTCTCACCTCTGCGGTGTTCTACAGTGAAGTCGTAATCTTGTAGTAACAATATCCATCTTGCTACCCTTGTTGACATAGACAAATCCTTTTTCTTAAGGGTCATCTCAAAAGCTTTGCAATCTGTTACTATTTTGAAATGTTTTCCAAAAAGATAGTGTCTGAACTTCTTCACACCTTCAACTATTGCCAATGCCTCTAGTTCATAACTTGTATATTTTCTTTCTGCATCTGACGTTCTTTGACTCATATAATGTACTGGGTGAAGTTCACCATCATCACTCTTCTGCATTAAAATCGCTGAATAAGCCACAGTAGATGCATCTGTATGAAGCTCTGTCTCTGCTCTTTGGTTATATATTTTGAGCACTGGTTCACTCGCCAATTTCATCTTTAAGTCATTGAATACTCGTCTGTCTTCCTCATCAAATTGAAATTTACACTCCTTCTTCAGCATATCTGTAAGCCGTTGGGCTATTTTAGCATAATCCGGTATATATTTTCTGAAATAGGAACAGAGTCCTAGGAAACTACGTAATTGTGTCACATTCTGCGGTTCAGGGAATTTAGTGACAGCACTTATCTTCTCTGGCGATGGCTTTACTGTGCCATTCTCTACAATGTGTCCAAGATATTCAACTTTTCTCATTAACAGCTGACTTTTCTTCCAATTGATGTTCAAGCCATACTCTGATGCAATCTTGAGTACCATTCGCAGGCGTTCAACGGCTTGGGTCTCGTTACACCCTGGAATAATTATGTCGTCGATGAATATTAAAACAATACCTTGTGCGATCAAGTCTCTGAAAATAATAGTGATAAATCTTGTAAACACCTTTGGACATGTACTCAAACCAAATGGGGCGTACAAAAATTCATATTGTCCCGTCATTGTTACAAAGGATGTATACTTCACGGAGTCCTCATGTACTCGCAAATGGAAAAATGCATTTTTTAAATCTAAAATACTAAATACCTTAGCTGTAGCCAACTTGTCAATATGATCATCAATGATAGGCAGAGGAAATTCATCCTTCACCACCTTCATGTTTATACGTCTGTAATCCACACATATTCTTATACTGTCATCTTTTTTCTTAACCAAAACTAATGGACTTGCATATTCAGAGTAACTCACCCGTATGATTCCGTCTTGTAACCATTCATTTATTTGCTTATCCACATCATCTTGTTCCTTGAGCGAAAGGCGTCGAGGTCGCTGCGCAACTGGTATGTCATCCTTCATAATGATCTTCAACTCAATGGGAGCTTCCTTGGTTTGACACGGTATGTAGTTCTCCACCAACTGCAAGACCTCTTCTTTCACAGCTGGGTTGGTAATATGACCTACACAATCAGAAACACATGCTACACAGTTCACATAAGATAACCATTCATTCGTCGGATTCACCCATACAGATCCATCTTTCATCACAGTGACCACCTTTTGTAAAAACTCATTGCCCACAATTAACTCGTATGGAATACTATGATTAGGCACAATATGAAACACAACATTGTCATATACAATACCATCTATGCGTAAAGAAGTAGTATAAGTACCTAATGATTTAATTTTCGCAAAACCTAAACCCGACATAGTAATCTTTATGTTTACGTTGTAATTTGCAAGACCTAATGCACTAAAACATTGTTCCGACATAAGACACACGTCACTTCCCGAATCGAATAACGATAATACACTTTTATTGTTTATTTCTACGTATTTCAGCGGTCGTTTTGCTTCTTGAAATGTATTTCGTACTTTGTTTACATCGGAGCTGTCAAAATGCCGGTCACGTTCATCGATCCCATCGATCTCGTTCAAGTCTGAAGTTCGCGTCAAACAATCCAATAAGCGGCCGGTACGCGTCGGTAAAATAGTAGCTTCTCCATACAAAGAGGCGCCATCTACATCGTGTTGAGTCGAGTTGAAGCAAACTTGTTTCGAGCTAAGTTCACGTCGTTGCTCTCGTTCATTGCTCCGTGTTCGTTCCACTCGCTCGTTCAACATGGAGTTCGGTCTTCTCGAAGTATAATAATCAGCTATCTTGGATGCTTGTCCCGCCGATGCTTGCACTTTGCACTCTGCTGACACATGCCCGAACTGATTGCACTTAAAACATTTACGGCCTTGTGTTTTATGTGGACACATAGCCGAAATATGATTCCTTTCTCCACAGCTGTAACATCTTAGTTGTGCTGCTTCAGCTGCATGCGATCTTGATGCCCTTGTACAATCACCGCTGCCTGTTTTTGCCAGTGCTTGCCGTGTCTGTGTTTTCATTTTGGATGCAATAGCTTCATAGATCTTTAACTTGGCTTTTAGGTCGTCGTAAGTGCGTACGCCGTGCAGCATCATTTTATTTATTTCTGTGTCTTCTATACCTTGAACTATATATTTAATTGTTACATAGTCCGGTAATTTTCCCCGCTTACCTAGGGCTTTCATTGTGAGCATGTAATCAAAACATGATTCATGACGTCCTTTTCGTCGTGCGGTCAGCATTTCATGGATTGCTTTGGCGTCCAACCCGTCACCAAATTCTTTAGCAATCGCCGCTTGCAGTTCTTCCCAGCTCTTGTAGGTTTTTTCGCTGCGCATCCATAGGGCTGCCGTGCCTCTGAGTGAGCGTCTAGCCACTAGGAGCTTCTGCGTCGGTGTCCAGTGAAATATTTCTCCATTTTCCTCTATGTCTTGTATCCAGGACGTTACGGATTGTTCGTCATTTCCAGAGAACTTTGGAATTAGGTCCTCAGCTAGATGCAGCATGCCACCACCACGTGCGGATCCCCCGTCGTCATCGTCGTTATCGTAAGAATCCTGATGCTTACTGCCTCGTCTGTCGTTCCTACCCATCGTTGCTCCGTGCAGGCGTTTCGTCGTGTAGCCGTATTCCTCTGGATCGTCGTTACCCCCTTGATTGTTCACCACTTTTAAGCCCGCGTGCTCCGCCACGTGCTTGTCGTCGTCCGTCGTAATTCCACAATTCCACCTCGATCCCGGACGAGCCCCCAAAAGATGTGGGGTCGAGGGTTGGAATAAAAGGAATTTTTCACGTTACTCTTGTTTTATTTAAACTCCTTAAAAATTTTTACACTTCACAGTCGTCGTCTTAGCGGTACAGATCGTTCGCGGCCATTCGTCTTCCTTCTCGCTCTCTCATATATTCCTCTTACTCACTCACCAGTCATTCGTACATTCACTCGTTACATTCACCATTCTCACTCATTCGTCCAGAAATCAATCCCACATATAGGGTGAATGCTCCATACAAACTTCCACCCCCCATTTTAGGAAAGTGGGGGTTAGAATGGGGCAAAATAGCCTATGTTACTCTACATCCCTTCAACTATCTCCACTTAAAATCACGACAATTCGTCGCTCCGTTTTGACGTGAAAGAAAGGCTTCAATTATATTGATGCTTTTTTCCTGATTCCCTTCCTGAGTCGTCTTATACGAAACCCACGGGGTGGTCCTATTCTAAATCCTGAAACCACACGGACAATTGGTTTGACAATTGTATGCAACAACCTTAACAGCCCTAAAGATAGATGACGTAAATTTTCATGCAAGAGTTTTATTACACCTGCTTAGCTTCAAAACTCCTTTGTAGATCAGATAGTCTGACCGGGCTGTACCTGCAAGTTTGCGGGTCTCAAGACCTCGGTTGCATGAATAAATATGACGGGACTTTGAAATTGTGAGACTGTAAGTTATGACACGTTCGCCGTGTCCAAGGTATCAAAGTTAGTTAAAGTTTTTAGTTGTGTAGAATTTTTAGTCGAGTGAAATATGGAATTTGGATACCTAGTTTAATATAGGTAGAGGTATTTTTTTTTATGAAGAGCTTTCAGGATGACCTCACTCCACCTGATGGTAAGTGGTCGTCCAAAAGTTAGGTCGACAGGCATAATAGAACAAACCCATCATCAGCTTTTAACAGTCTTCTGCTGGACAAAGACACGTATTTTTCCTTTTTTCATTCAAATAAACAAAAGCAAAGATACAAGGCATCAAAAGTTATGAGTGGGAGTCTTTGACGTCACTCGCTCCCGTAAAAATGCTGCTCACCGAGTGACGTCACGCGTAATTTCAACGGGCTATAACTTTGTAATTTTTAGTCTAATTTACAAATAAAAAATACGTGTCTTTTATTTTTCAATAAGCTAAAAGACGGACTAATTACAATTTTTAGCCATAATAGCCTATTATGTTGGTAGCTTTAAGTATGTTTCTTTATGCAAGATGTATCTGTGCCCGCCAGTCTGCGAATAAACGATATCAATACAAGACGTGCCCATTACTTTCACAGCCTGCATACATATTTCTCAATAACTAAAAGAGTAATAAAAAGTACCACATGTTCGCCGACGAACACAGCAAACACGTCACTATTGAAACAACTTTTTCGTCCTTTTTTCCGAACAAAACCGGGCACCGGCACATGTCGTTTCCCAATATGGCCGCGAACACCCAATGAAATGATAGAAATCCGTATAAAATTCAAACGGTGTCCGCCGCGGGGCGAGCGTGGGAATATGTGCCGAATAGATCACGATGGGGCACAGTGAAGACAATAACAGCACGCCTACAACCGACAGAACACTAATATCATCATTGTCAGATCAATAAATCCCACTCATAAATTTACTATAAAGTAGAGGACTTTTTGAACGACAACATTCCTTGGATTGCAGATTCTTAGTCAACACTCAATTTATAGCTTTGCATTGTATAAGTTTAAATTTTATTATTTACTAGCTGTGCCAGCGGCGTCGCTCGCGTGGATATCGGGTTTCAAAAATAACGGACTTCCATATAATACCCATCTATACCTTGTGCCTAAGTTTTAAGTTAGACCTCTAGCAATATATTGGTGAAAACCGCATTCAATTCTATGCAGTAGTTTTCGCGTAATGCGCGTTCAAACATACAGGTTTAAATTTCTCGCGTTTTCCCAACACTTCCCGTCACTGCTCCGCTCCTATTGATTGTAGCGTGATGAAAAGTATCCTATAACCTGCCCAGGAGTATGAAGAATAATTGTACCAAATTTCGTCAAAATCTGTTCAGTAGTTTTTTTTTCTATAACGAACATACAGACAGACAGACAGACAGACAGACAGACAGACAGACAGACAAAAATTTTACTGATTGCATTTTTGGTATCAGTATCGATCACTTATCACCCCCTGATAGTTATTTTGAAAAAATATTTTATGTACAGAATTGACCTCTCTACAGATTTATTATAAGTATAGACTAGCTGTGCCAGCGGCGTCGCACGCGTGGATATCGGGTTTGAAAAATAACGGACTCCCATAAAATACCTATCTATACATAGTGCCTAAGTTTTAAGTTAGACCTCTAGCAATACATTGGTGAAAACCGCATTCAATTCTATGCAGTAGTTTTCGCGTAATGCGCGTTCAAACATGCAATTTCTCGCGTTTTCCCAACACTTCCCGTCACTGCTCCGCTCCTATTGATTGTAGCGTGATGAAAAGTATCCTATAACCTGCCCAGGAGTATGAAGAATAATTGTACCAAGTTTCGTCAAAATCTGTTTAGTAGTTTTTTTTTCTATAAAGAACATACAGACAGACAGACAGACAGACAAAAATTTTACTGATTGCATTTTTGGTATCAGTATCGATCACTTATCACCCCCTGATAGTTATTTTGAAAAAATATTTTATGTACAGAATTGACCTCTCTACAGATTTATTATAAGTATAGATAAACGTTGTAATACAAATATTGTAAGAATTTTGGCGATGAAAAAGAGTAACTATCAAGTTTCTTGCCGGTTCTTCTCGGTAGAAAACGACCTTCCGAATCCGGTGGTAGATTCATTATTTTTACTTGCATTTTTGACGATTCATAAGTGCTTATCATAAGCCTACTTGAATAAAGATATTTCTCATTTCATTTCATTTCGATAGCCGCTCGCAGTCCACTGCTGGACATACTTAGCCATCTCCAGTTGTTCGCCACTTTGGGCAAACACCTGGCTGGAGGCTTTACCCATAATCGCCCCGCTGGAAAGGCTGGTCGGCGATCTCGGATCGGAGAACTAGGAAACTATTACTAACAAACACTACTATACTAACAAAGCGCTTTGCCACTACATTCTTAGTGCGAACGGCTAAGCTATGGAACTCTTTACGGGAGTCCGTGTTCCTTGAGAGATAATTATAATCTTCAGATTTTCAAGGCGAGAGTGAATCGGTATTTGTTGGGTGAGCGCGCTCCACCTTAGACTCTAACGTCGCTTAAGATGAGGCGAGTTTTTTTACACATTATGGGTTCCCGCTTGACTGCAATTCACCTGATGGTAAGCGACTCACGCGACTCACATATCACAGACGATGAAGCGCGCTCACGTGGCACTCACACATCAAAAACCGGTTCACTCTCGCCTTGAACATCAGAAGATTGTACGTCTCGGGGAACAAGAAGCCTGGCAAAGAGTTCCATAGTTTGGCCGTTTTTTTTTCTATGAAAGTAGAGGCGAAACGTGCTGTGCGGGTCCTAGGAACTTGCACCATAATTATAACGGTGCCTATTCGCCGTATCCCTGCTCGTCCGATGATAGAAGGGGGCCGGAGGAATCAAGTTAAATAACTCCGTCGCACACTCACCAAAATGTAACCGATAAAATACCGAGACACAAGCTAGTTGGGATCAGGTAGGTAGTACTTTAAAAAAAATACAATTGTTGCACTGGGTGTGCTGGGTGGAGCAGAGCAGAGATACCCCACTGTCACCTCTCGCGTTGCGGCGAAATGTATAGCGGCGCCATTTGGCATATTTCACCGATACCGCGTTTCTGCCGTTACCGCGCGTCGACGCCGCAAGCACGCGTGCACCGCGCCCATATTGCGATGGAGTTCACGTTACATATTTTTGAACTCCTGTGCCGATGTGAAAGCTTACGGGGGACAAAAACAGCCCAAGTGCGAGTCGACCTCGAGCACGAAGGGTTCCGTACCAACTTGGGGCAAAATAGGCAAAAAATTTTAGTTATTTGTATGGGAGCCCAACTCAAATATTTATTTTATTTTGTTTTTAAAGAACATCATTTGTGAAAATTCCAACTGTCTAGCTATCGTGGTTCTTGTATCGGACAGCGAAGTCTTAGGTAGTAAACAGGGTTTCGTGTTTACTTTTTGGGTACGCAACCCTAAAAATGACGAAGTTTCGATTAAAGCAGAGACTTGCAAGATGACTTTCGGCGTCCGGGGAAGGACCTCCACCCTATAGAATACCGCAGTCTAATGACCTCTGGGTCGTGTTTCTGCCGGTGAGTAGGGTTTCTGGAGCTCGTGGGGGGTTAGGTTTGGGCCAGTATGGCGGTGACAACTGACAGGTAACTGACCAGTTACTTGCCCGTTGTCACAGCGACTTGGGCTTCTCTTTCACTTTCCATCAGGCGTAAGGAAGCCATTATGTCGAGCCACTATAAAAAAAAGAATCCCCATGTATTTTACGATTTTTTGTAGTTTTTTTCAACTACATAAAATCTTTATGTCCAAAGCATGAAACTTATAAAGCCACAACGTTCAACGCTCTAAGTTAATAATCGTATTTTCTAGAAGCCCTAAATCATGCTTTCACGTATTCCATTCTCTGGAAATATAGCGTCTACGCATCGGAGTTGAGAATATCTGCTGAAATTGTACGCTTTATGTACTGTGCGTGCCTAGGTTATTAGCTATATTTAAGGTTTATTTTACCTTTTTTCTTGTAACATAATATTTCACTGAATTTCGGACGGATATTATTACGTCTTGAGATATAAAAAATAAGTGGCTCTATTATATGTGTAGTAATGTACTAGACATATACAGTAAGTTTATCAGTAACTTACTCAGATACTTTTTTTTTTTGTAAATAGTATTTATTTTACACAAAGAAAACACCCCAAAAGAAAATCAGTCTACCACTGGATTCGAAAAGTAGCTTCTATTGAGAAGAGCCGGCAAAAAAATAGTCGTGTTGTTGTGTTTGTGTAAATAAATTAATCTGAATTTTACCTATTTATCATTCAAAAACCTAACCTAATCCACTGCTTCATTCAAAGGTTACAAAAACTGTAATTTCAGAGGTAAACTCATAATATAGCCTTAGCCGGTAAAACTCCCCGAAACATGATATATTTTCCCGTGCATTTTCGCCGAAAGACGCACAGCGGAGACAAATCTTGGAGATCAGGAGAAGGATGCTCATCCGCATATTTTATCTGCTTCATTTGCTAGACACACTCGCTCAATGTTTGGCCAGCAAGGTATTTTTTTCCTATAGAACGACCACCAAAGATACCTAATATTATTTTCCACGTTATAGATGTAAGCCACTATGTCAACTTTAAATGTTATATTATGTAACTATGTAAATAAGGTGTTCTGAATAAATTATACTCTATAATGACACTGAAGTATTAGGTACATAGAGATACTTGAGATCAAGTTACTTTAAACATTTAAGCCTACACATTCATCATTATCAGCCTTTTGCAGTCCACTGCTGGACATAGGCCTCTACAGTTGTTCGCCACTTCGGGCAAACATCTGGAGGATATTACCCATAATCGCCGCGATGGGCAGGCTGGTTGCTTATCGGATCGCAGGGCGTAGCTTCTCGCACCGGTAAAGTTAGTTACGCCTTCAATAGTGATGGTTATACAGCCACCAGTCGGTTACCAGCGCCTCGTTTGTTATTCGGCAGGATGCACCACAGACACGTCTACACATTTGTTTCTGCTTAACCTAATGAGTAAGTCTGTCTTTTACATAATTTTATACGTTGTAAGTGTCCGTGTGGTTCCCGCATTTAAATTGGAACCACCCTAACCCGTCGATCTCGTAGCAGATGACTAAGGAAATGTCAAGAAACCGGCATCAAAGTTTACCTAAAAATAAAACCTACCACCGAATCCCCCAAATAAAAATTGTCATTTGGGAGACCTTTGTTCAGCTGTGGACGTCTTTAGGCTGATGGTGATAACCCTAAAGGAAAATGTTTTATAGCAAAAATTCAGCTCTCCATTCTACCCAACAGTGTGTCCGCACCCAGCTTGACACGACTTCACGCCGCAGGTAATGATTTGTAAAGCCCCCATTAGCCGCCGTATCCCGGATTTGGCGTAACACACTATGCAGATTCGCTGTAGCGTCAAGTAGGAAATGTTCTATTTTTTGTTATTCGTTCACTGACTCCTGCGATACAGGCCTGCGAGGCTAGAGCAGGCGTTCCTGTTACCTCTGATTCTGATTCCTTGGCAATAAAGAATTTATTATTTAAGTATTTGAGATAGTTTGCAAGGGATATAACAGCATTGATTCAATCTTTATTGCACAATAAAAATAGTGTACATAAGGCGGACATAGGCATTTTCTATCAGTCAACCATTGGGCTAAGAAGAAACAGATGTAGGTAACGTGCTGAAAAGTTGGATAAATTACCTTTTTCTATCAATTGTTTGTATTTTTAATCGAGTTTTCAATTCGACTGATTTTTTTTTTCGAAAGGGTATTTCCTAGTTGGTCTTGGTCCCATTGTCAACATAATGAAATCGGGTTCTTTTTGCTAAAAATGCTGTTATCTGATTTTTGAACCTGGCAAAAAAGAATACAAAATATCTAATCTAAGAAAACACCTTTTTCTATCAATTGTTTACATTTTGTGCAATAAAGAATAATTATCTATCTATCTACGCTCCGCAAACGTGTTACCCGTGTGTCGCGCTTATTAAATAAGATATGTGCTGCCTTACGGTAATCTCTGGAACTACTATATTAAGTAAGTAGGGTAAAAGCATAATTCTATGAATGAATGATGCGGGGGATATTGTGCCAGGTATGTTTACTTGGGCGGCTGTTTGTGTTATATCAATACTAGCGACCTGCCTCGGCTTTGCACGAATACAAATTATTCATCCTCATCACAAACCTATCGTAGTCCACTGCTGGACATAGGTATCTTCAGCTGTTAGCCCATTTGGTGGAACATCTAGCGCTCCATCGTAGACTGTGATATCGCTTACTATCAAGTTTAGATTGTGCAAAAATAAAGACTTGTATTGTTTCTTTTGTAAATTAGACCAAAAATTACAAATATATACGTAACCCGTTAAAATTACGCGTGACGTCATTTTGTCGGACGGAGTGACGTCAAAGACTCCTAAATAATGCCTTGTATCATTGTTATTTCTTCTTTAAATTAAACTAGTAAAAATACGTGTCCAATATATTTTTATAATCAAAAATACGGATTTTTTTTATAGTGGCTCGACATAATGGCTTCCCTATGCCTGATGGAAAACAAAACAGAAGCCCAAGTCGCTGTGACAACGGGCAAGTAACTGGTCAGTTACATGTCAGTTGCCACCGCCATGCCGGCCCAACCCTAACCCCCCACGAGCTCCGGAAACCCTACTCACCGGCAGAAACACGATCCAGAGGTCATTTGACTGCGGTATTCTATAGGGTGGAGGTCCTTCCCCGGACGGGCGGCTCAATTCGAGCGAAGATTCGCTCTTTATAAAATAATATAATATAATATAATGTAATTATTTTAACCATGTAAACGTCCATTATCTATGGTAAGGTAAAGATTTTGTTGATTTGAAGAGGTACAGTTGGTAACTGCAGCAGTTGAAGAGTAAGTAGCCTTAGGTATGCAGATGGAGACGAGCGCAGGCGTCGCTCTATGGGGCGCGAGCCGCCTCAATAATGCACCACCACAGACCAGGCGATGGCAGATGCTCCACCAACGCGTTTACTCATCATCATCATCATCAGCTTATTGCAGTCCACTGCTGGACATAGGCTTCTCCAGTTGTTCGCCACTTAGGGCAAACATCTGGAGGATATACCCATAATAGCCACGCTGGGCGGGCGGGTTGGAGAATGCAGGGCGAAGCTTCTCGCTCTGGTGACGCTGCCGCCCGTCATCGGCCTGTGGTATTTAGCTACGCCTTCAATTGTGATGGTTATACCGCTACCAGTCAGTTGCCAGCGCCTCGTTTGTTAATCGGCAAGATCCCCCTAAGAGGTGCGCTTGTTGGCTCCGCCTTAAGGACAGATAGCGCGTCGTATAGGTATGCCTTGGCCCCTTGACACCGCACCGACCGGAGTTTTAGTGGGTATTCCCTGCCACTTTGGCGGGGTGAGTCCTACATTATGATCCTGAAGTGATGATATTTATATGTAGGTACAGATAGATATTTGTTGATAAAACATAGCATAAAGCTAACCTAAGTGCTAAAATGCTCTAAGAAGAAAATTCTCAACTTCACACTTCGCAAATTTCCTTCGACCTTAGACAAAAACATTTTCACAGCAAAACAAATAGAAGTCGTAAAGGAAAGCTTTCAGAAAAGTGTTCTCTGTTCTCTGGCTAACCTACAGCGACTTTTCAACTAATGAGTATTGTTAATGAACAAACAGACGTCGGAGGCAGGAGCCATAATTAAAGATGCATACCTTATTAGTCGCTGGTGTGACTGTGCCAATACTAAGATGCTGCCTTTGACTGTGCTGGCTTATTTAGCAGTGAAATAGGGCGTGGGTTGCACCATAATTGAGAAATAAGTAATGTTTATTTTCTTGGACTTTAAAACATCAATCAATATCAATTTGGGATGTACGGGAGCGGCCTATCATCTTTTCACTCCAAGCCAACCTCACCTGCCCGTGGTGCATCCTGCCGAATAACAAATGAGGCGCTGGCAACCGACTGGTGACGATATAACCATCAATTGAAGGCTTAGCTAAACAACAGACCGATGACGGGCAGCAGCGTCACCGGAGCGAGAAGCTACACCCTTTGATCGCCAACCCCAAGCGGGTTGGCGATTACGGGTATATTCTCCAGATGATTGCCCTAAATGGCGAACAACTGGAGAGGCCTATGTCCAGCAGTGGACTGCTGATGATGATGAGTAAAAAAGGGTGTGTCTGTATGTTGTATAAAAAAGAATTCAAGGGGTATGTAAAAACACGAATAAAGCAAGAATCCATAAAATGTGTTTGTATGTGCTAATCTCCGAAACTACTGGACGGATTAAAATGAAACAATTTTTGTTTAATGGCCAATACGACTGGGTCACATTATGAGCTGTTATTTATATTGGTAATAAGAATACATGGAGCAAAATCAACCTAACAAGAAGGCGGCTTAACTCCGGTATAACGTCAACGGCCACCTAAATAAATAAATAACCCAAGACATACCACGCTGGGCCACACGTCGCCACCTAGCCCCAAACTAAGCCGAAGCTTGTTACTATGGGCACTAGACAACTGATAAAACTTAGATTATTTTTTTTTATAAATAAATCCATATTATAGATAGAAAACACCCAGACCAATACAAACATGTTCATGCCCACAAATGTTTGCACTGTACGGGAATCGAACCCACAACCCTTAGCTCAGAAGGCAGAGGGCACTACCAAATGAGGTATCGAGCCTGTCACTAGTACTGATACAATATTGGTTACAACAACTCCTGTTTGTATTTGCCCCGCGGTCCATACATAACTAAAGGCATGTCGGAGCAGAAGTTGACCGGACGCATCCCGACGCCGATCAAGTCGCGGTAATTTCCCGCGGGGCGCCGCGCGGTTACGCGCTTAATAACCGCTTCGTGAGGAACAGCAAACGTAAAATTTTAAGTTAGATCTCTAGCAATACATACCTAGTTGAAAACCGCATTTAATTCCATGTACTTAGTAGTTTTCGCGTGATGCGCGATAAAACATAAAAATAAAATTTCTCTCTCGTTTTCCCAACACTTCCCGTCACTGCTCTGCTCCTATTGATTGTAGCGTGATGAAAGTATACTATAACCTGCCCAGGAGTATAAAGAATAATCGTACTAAGTTTCGTCAAAATCCGTCCCGTAGTTTATTTTTCTATAACGAACATACAGACAGAAAGACAGACACACAGACAAAAATTTTACTGATTGCATTTTTGGCATCAGTATCGATCACTAATCTTCCCCTGATAGTTATTTTGAAGATATATTTCATGTACAGAATTCTCTACAGATTTATTATAAGTATAGATATAGATAGAAGAAGAAGATTCACGAGTATACTCCGGGTTCACAGGCTCATTTCACCGCGGACCCCTAATGTACGGCGACTAATCCGCCAGGATCCCGTAAATATTCCAGGATGGCTACGACTTATTGTGGCGGTCCCTCGAAACGCTGTAATTCATTATTTATCGCTGTTCTTTCAGTGAATGTTCAATGCGAAAACTATAGATAGATAGATATGTTTATGTAAGACTTGTTGGTGTGTTTGGTAGTGCGTCTATGGGTCGTATAATAAAAATCATAATTGTAGAAAAATAATGTGCCGTCCCGCCTTTTTGGTATTCAACCTCATTCTCATCACACTTGTAACTACCGTTTGTTATATTCCGAAAGTTAATCAACTACCTAGGAAATTGATCAATTTACGATTCTTGCTATTTTCCGGTGACATAAATATATTTAATGTACAGAATTGATCTCTCTACAGATTTATTATAAGGATAGAGCGTGCAACCCTGTATCTAATGGGCAAATTTTAGTGAGACTCCTAGACTATTTTGATACACCACATTTTATGTAACACCTAAAATTATGCAAATTAATTTTTGATTTGATTTTTATTTCATTTGATTTGATATAGTACATAATATATAGGTACCCTTTGAAACGCCTACACAAATAACAAGTTTACCCACTTTCCTTCGCACTTTGCCCAAATCCGATTTCCCCAATAACACATCCTTCCGACAATTTCTCTACATGACGTCACCACGCACCACCGATTGTGACGTCACGTCCCGCGCTGCGCCTACTCAATACATTTACATACCTCCGCTCGTAAATCCGCACTTAAGTCCCGAACTAATATAAGTTAGGGGGTCCCTAGCCGTCTGCGGGGGCCGTCAAGTGTGCCTTGTGACGATTGGGGGTTCCGTACCGTGGTAATTGTTGAGTCCCACATACCTCGTCACTCCCCCGGGTGGTGCGATTGCGCCAAAGCATTTTCCCCGCATCAAAAAAAAATTAATCTTTTCGCCCCAAACTACCCTCACCCATGAGATTATTCAACTGCCTAGTACCAATACCTTCTGAGCCAAGGGTCATGGGTTTGATCCCCACACAGTACAAACATTTGTGTTCATAAACATGTCTGTTTGTATGTATTTATGTAATAATAATATGTATTTATTTACAAAAAAAAATGTATTTAAGTAAATTTATCAGTTGTCTAGTACCCATAGTACAAGCTTTGGCTTAGTTTGGGGCTAGATGCGGCTTCAAAGAAAAATATCAAAGGCTTTTACCCCAAGACGCGGATTGCTAAAAAAAAGTAAATTTCACCGAAGATATTTCGTTGTCATGTAAATAAGGGAGGTTGTGAGACAAGAGGGAAGACCCTCGCAACTTGTGACCAGATATAAAGTTAGCCAGATTGTGAGCTGATAAAAGTTAAGTACTTTAGGTAACTTAGGTAACTTAAATCTATTCCGTGACGGATAACGAATACAAATCCCGATGCCTTTCCGTGGGTGTTTTAAGATACAACTATCAGACTTTTGTATATGACAAAGAGGGCAAACGGGCGTGAAAGTCACCTGATGGTAAGTGATCACTTCAGCCCATAGACAGCGCAACACCAGGGAAGTCACAGGTGCGTTACTGGTCCTTGAGAAATTTGTAGGCTCGCTTTTAAAGATCCCTAAGTTGTAGCCATTTATAAAATTCGCTGGAAACTGATTCCAAAAAACAGTTGCACCAGGCAGAAAAAAGTACCATGAAAGTGCTTCGTTCGTGTCTCTTATAGTGAAACGTCGTGATTAAACCTGTTAATATTTTTTAAGGTTATGTGAAATCGACTAACCCGCAATTGGCCAGTATGGCTGATTATCTTATAAACCTAGCTTTGAGAAGGTTCAAACCCTACAAATGATGATTATGACGTTTAAAATTTAAGGTTCCAAGGAAAATCTATCTTCATTCATTCATTTCAACTGCTGAGTTTAGGCCTCTTTCTTCAATTGCTACTTTTCACAATACCTCGCCAACTTCATCCAATGTTTTGATCTCGTGTGAGGATCTCGCCGTGAAATGCCGATAAAATCTATCTTGTTATTTCAAAATCATGCGAACGAAATCGCGGCCGACTCGATCCATAACAACACATTATCAGAATAGAAAATCGATTACCTATTTTAGGTAAGCGTCTCGAGTGAATAAATGAGTGATTAATAGTAAATTAGGGGCACAAAGGCACCTTAGCGCGTTAAATATTAACGGGTTGGAGACGCCTTAATAGCTAATAAGCTACACAATTATTTAGGACGAATTGCCTTATTCAGTGCTGACTTTGGTTGATGTATTTTTGTTCGTAATATGTTTTAATCAGTCCAAATCAAGATAGATTGAATATCGCTACTTATTTTCAGATTCAAACGCAACATATACCATACTGCTACCGTGAGGAAAAAAAATAAAAATAATAAATATAAATACATATAAGAGTCGTCCATGGAATCCAACTACTTGGTGCAAGTGTCATATTGTTTTGTTTGTCAAGTCTTTGTTTTTCTGTTTTTTTTTTGTGGATAACCTATTTGGCCTAAAATATACTACTCTTGCTTTTTTCCTACGTATAACAATATCTATAAGGCTGTTGTTATTCCTTAATAAATAAATAAAAAAAAAAGAAAGCGCTCTCTTTACACCACGTGCAAAGAATGACATATCGTAGCGAACAGTAGTATAGGAGGATGTAGCATAATAATATCATACATTATACAGAATTTTATTTGTATCCTCATTATCTTCATCATCTCGGAGGAGCTCGGTAGCGCCGCAGTCTTGTTCGCTTAACAATGATCGCAACGTTGTGCAACCATTGGCGCGGTCAATCCGATGATGGGTTACCAAAATTTGACACCGATTTCCTCCGTGCTTCGGAAGGCACGTTAAGCTGTTGGTCCCGGGTGTTATCTTTACCAACTCAGGTAGCAGTCGTTACATCATATCAGAGATGATGATAACTCTAACGCCTAAACTGGGAATGGGTATAGCTTACCCTAAGTGTTGCGGAGATCTGATGGCAGTCGCTCTGTGTAAAAGCTTAGCCCTCGCCAAATCTCTTAGTTTGGGAAGCCGACCCTGAGACAATCGGGAAAAAGGCTAGGATGATGATATCTTCATCACCATTAGCCAAACACATCACAGTCTATTACCGGACAAATGCCTGCTGGGTAGGAGCACAAACCCATTGCGCCTGTCGCCCTCACCCTGAAGGCCCACTGAGATGCCGTTTCACGCCCAGCCTAAAGAACCCAGGATTGTAAGAAGAAGGAAACACATGAGCTGCAAGGGTATTCCATGACTTAATAGCACGGGGCAAGAACGAGGAACTAAACCTCTTAGTCGTATTATAGGAAATGGTGTTTTTGATTATACCTAAATCGATGGTTCACATTCCCAAACCGATCCTATCAAGTTCACGGGCCGATAAAGGGTCAAATAGGATACTATAATTACATTTTCGACGCTAAGGAATTCATTAAATTCGATAGGATTTCCTGGAACATTGCACAGTCGGCACCAAAATTTATGTGAGCAGGAAAGCTACTCACATAGATCTACAGTTAGTACGAAACAAAAATATCTCACTATCACCGGCTGTCAGCAAATTTCAACTGCTGCACATTTATGCCTCACCCAAAGACAATTGTCATTTGAAGATTTACCTTCGTCACCACTCTTGGCAGGCGGATTGGTGACCGCAGTAAGTTTTATCTATACCCAGGCAAATGAAATAAATAAATAAATTAATAAATATCAGACAACATCACATACATTGCTCCGATCCCAAAGTAAGTAGCGTAAGCACTTGTGTTATGGGTATCAGAACAACGAAGGTACCACAAATAAATACTTAAATACAAATATAAACACCCAGACACGGGACAAACACAAGTGTTCATCACACGAATGTTTGTCCCGGGTGGGAATCGAACCCACGACCCTTGGTTCAGAAGGCAGGGGCGAGCCAGTCAAAAAGTGAAATGCCCGATAGATGGCGGTGTGTAGCCAACGGTTCAGCCTAACCGATTTTTTTTATAGTAGCTCGGCATAATGACTTCCCTTCGCCAGATGGAAAGCGAAAGAAAAGCCCAAGTCGCTGTGACAACTAGCAAGTAACTGGTCAGTCACCTGTCAGTTGCCACCGCCATGCCGGCCTAACCCCAACCCCCCACGAGCTCCAGAAACCCTACTCACAGGCAGGAACACGACCCGGAGGTCATTTGGCTGCGGTATTTTATAGGGTGGAGGTCCTTCCCCGGATGGACAGCTCAATTCGAGCTAAGATTCGCTATGCCCTACCTCTCTTAAAATGTACGTGTAGATCTTATTAGTGTAGCTTACTTACGCGTTCACATAATATCTGTTACTGACTGTACATCGTATGAATTGGGCTAGTTAGAGTCAAAAGGTCTCTTCAAATAAACATTCATTGATACACACGGCTATCTCATTGGAGAATAAACCTTATCCCTCTGATTTAAGGTTTAATAACACTTCAAGTAAATATATTACGAACTGATTTATATAAACGACTTCCTTATTTTCTTCGCTCTGTTTTCTTCTGACATATTGCCTTATCGGAATCGACAGTTTGTTAATAGTAATTATGCATTTATTTTTCCTATCTTTATAAGAGTATTAGATTCATGTAATTTCAATTCAAGTAAGGCGCTGTTTATTAGAGGGTCTCGGGATTATAGGAGGTTGCCTGGGATAATAAAATGTTCTATATAAATAACCCAAGACACCACGCCGAAAAGTGGGCACTTACAGTTACTTGCCAGTTGTCACAGCGACTTGGGCTTCTCTTTGGCTTTCCATCAGGCGTAGGGAAGCCATTAGGTCGAGCCACTATAAAAAAAAACCATAATCACCACGCTGGGCAGGCGGATTGGCGATCGCAGGGCGTAGCTCCTCGCTCCGGTAACGCTGCTGCCCGTCATCGGCCTGTGGTATTCAGCTACGCCTTCAATCGTAATGATTATACCGCCACCAGTCTGTTGCCAGAACCTCGTTTGTTATTCAGCAGGATGCACCACGAGCCGGTGATAGTGGCTTGGAGAGAAAAGATGATAAGTCGCTCCCTTACATCCCCAATACACTATGTAAGTATTTTTTTAAAACAAATTTCTTATATTTTATTTTCACAAAGCTTAATTTTTTTTCAACCAACAAAATCACATGCACAATTTAATCAACTTTAAATATTGCATTAATACTAAGCCAATGTAATAAAGTCTATTTTGGCATACATCGACCATCGACTTTCAATGACCTTCCTATAAAATAATACATTTCAACCGTACACCCTTCACTGCCCGACCCGAAACCTTTTTCTAAGCCAATGTTGCTACCGTAGCCGAAAATAAAAACAAAGCCGGTGTTTGTGTTTTGTGCAATAAATTGAAGATTCTAGACAACATTATGCCACTTCAACGTTCCCCAATATCTTCAAACTCCACACCGGATCCTCAGGTACAGTCGGAACATGATATAACAAAGATAAGACAAGAGAATGAAAATTCTTTCGTGTGCGTCCGCAATAAGCGCTTGCGCACGGAATCTCCAACGAATGATCGATTTACAGACTTCAAAAATGAAATTAAAGCATTACTCAACACCTGGAAATCCGACCAAGAGTCTGCCCTCGCTTCATGGAAATGTGATCAGGATTTAGTGCTAAAAAAACTTGTCTCCGACATAGGAGAAGTTAAGTCAAAGTGCAGTGAAATTCAAAAATGTTACCGAGAAATGGAGGAATCTGTAAAGTTTATCAACGGGCAGTATGAAGACATGCAAATAAAAATAAAAAACCTGGAAATGAATAAAAAAGAAAACCGAGATTGTATAGTGTCGTTGGAAAACAAAATCCAAGAACTACAACGGATGTCCCGTTCCGCGGCTATTGATCTTCGTAATATTCCACAAGATGACAAAGAGACGACTGCTGATCTTACAAAAATTGTCTGTAGCATAGGCAATGCCTTGAAAATTAACGTTCAGCCAGATGACATACGAGATATATATAGGGGACCTGGCAAACCTGGAACAAACAGAAGTATACTAGTGGATTTCAATAAGGTACAAACCAAATTCAACTTACTTACCTCTGTACGCAACTATAATAGATCTCGTAGACCTGAAGACAAATTAAATACACAACTGATTGGACTGACTTGCAACAGAACTCCGATCTATATCGATGAACATCTGTCAAACTCAACGAAAAAGCTTTTCTTTGAGGCTCGAGCATACGCCAAGAAGAATGGGTACAACTTCTGCTGGACCTCGAACTCTAGGGTATTCCTTCGTAAGGAACAAGGTACGAAACAGATCTTAATTAAATCGGAACAGTGCTTACGTGACCTCGAAAGTGAATGACTATCTTATAATTTTGCATGTTTGCTGTTAGAAATTATTTTTGACCCAAATTTCTTTAATACTCGTATTAGTATCATATTGTTACTCTGTTTTATGCTTAAATGTAGGGCTGTTTTTGAATCAAACCAAAAAACTGTACTGTGCAGAACTCACAAACACTACACACCTAGAACAACATACACAGACACATATACATCAACAAATATTACTCACAAGTTAATAATAATACAAATCAGTGGTAATGGTGGGTGCTCAGTTTATTATCATTATTACCTTCCACATACTTCTCGTCATAGCAGTGAACGTATAAACTTACCTTCCCGTTTTTTGCCTTTGGATAAATTGTATAACCATTGCTATGCCTCTAAATTACCACTTAGGTTACTTAACTATTTAAATCTAGATGATCCCAAGACGCAAACAAAAATTAGTATTAATCTTTTACAGAGCTTGAGTTAAATACTGTAACATATGAGCTAGATTCGCTCCAGGTTGCTGACTCACTCAAATGTTTACCTAACCAGTGTTTACAAATATTGGGTGATGCGGACAAGTATCTTAAAGTAATTCACATGAATATTAGGAGCATAAATAAAAATTTTGATCAGTTTGCAGCCTTGCTAAGTGTTATGAAACTTGACCATGACATCTTAATTTTGAGTGAATGTTGGCTTAAAAATCTTGATAAAATACCGCAGCTGGATGGCTACAGTACATTTCAAACTAATAAAAACATTCTGCAGAATGATGGCGTAGTCATATACGTAAGAGTAGGTCTGAGTGCTACTGTGTGGGAACCTGCTTTCGAGGATGGTAACTGCTTGATGTGTACAATAGACCACAGATTTGCGCTTGTGGGGATATATCGATCCCCTTCATATACTAATATAGATAGGTTTATGTCTAGCCTAACTAACGTTGTCTCTGATCTAAGTATATTTAGAAATATTTCTATACTAGGAGATATGAACATCGATATCAAGACCAATAACAATGACAGATTTTCTGACCATTACCTTACCTCAACCGCGGCTCTGGGTCTGTTACCTGCCCACACTTATCCTACACGGTTGAATAGCTGCTTAGATCATGTTCTTTTAAAAACAAACTTGCTTTCCAGAGTTTTGATCTTGGATTCCACGATTACTGATCATTTTCCAGTTATGCTATGTCTTGAGAGTAGAACCCACATAAATCCTAGACCATGTAGAACAACTATTAGGACTGACTATGAATCGATCAGAATAGCACTCAACGATACAGATTTTTCTGCTGTTATGTGTACCTCTGATGCTGACCAGGCAGCTGATAGGCTAATATCCATTATTACAGACACTATAAATACTAATACAACAACGGTTGTGACAACTCGTAGGAAAAACATACTTAAACCATGGATCACCCCAGGTCTGCTCCGATGCATTAGAAACCGGGATGAAATCCATAAAAAGCTACGTAACGACCCAGATAATCAGGTAATCAAGGTTACTTATAAAAGGTATCGAAATTTTTTGAATAACCTCCTTCATACACTTAAGCTTGAACATCAAAGAGCTGAATTTAAAAAGTCAAAAAACAACCCCAAAGCAATGTGGAACGCGGTGAAGAAAGTGACAAACTCACATCGCAATGCAGAACCTCCATTTGAACTCTTAGCTAAAAACACCGACCCACAGATAGCCTTAAACTTAGTGTTGCCCAAATTCAGTCTTGGTCTTGCAGTCTTGGTCTTGTTCTTGCGTTTTTGCAAGACCAAGACCAAGAACAAGACCGCGTATTTTGAGCAAGACCAAGACCAAGACTGACCGTGCAAGACTTGAGCAAGAACAAGACCTAGCCTGCAAGACTCTTGCGTCTTGCAGCTAGGACTTAGCGCTATTTCACTGAGTAGTTAGGTGTATAGGTAGGTACGCTTAGGAATTCTATGAGACGCAAAAAACTGTATCAAAGAATATGAAAAACTGGACCTATGCGCATTACGACTAATACCATAAACATAGCGAATAAAAAAATATATATTAAAATCAAACTGAGTGCATGCATAGTTATGTTTTAACCATCGGCACTTTGATAATGCGGCATCAAAGGTTTTGTACTTACTTCTCAAAGAAATTTGCCGCTTTTCGGAAGTACATGGTTATGATACACGCGCCGGCGGCTTCTTTTGAAATCTTAAACAATCGTTGCCGCCACGCCGAAATCATAACATTTGACACTACATATTTGATTGCCGCCATAGGGCGTAGGTATACTCATGCAAAATAATTTCGAATTTTAAGAGTACCTACAGGTGTTCCAAAAAATAAGTAAGTTTCAGAGTGCTTAGAATGAAAATGAATACATTATACTAATCACGCAAGTAGTACTAAGATTAGGATAAAATGGTAAGGATAGGTAGTAGATGTCATATTAATTCATTCTAGTAAGTATATCGCGTGTAAAAAGACCCTTAACGAAGCCGTGAACTACATGTTCTCCTGGTCATGACGAACATCGTTAGTTCTAGAAAAATACCTGGGAAATGTATGGTTACCGAGATATTGACCTTCAAAGTTAAAAAAAAAATTACGTTTTTCATATTAACGCTTTTAAAACGTAATTACTAACATTTCTTCTAAAGAAACCATATCCCAATTTAGAATATTTCTCAGCAAATAAGGCCATTCAAATCACGGCCCGCAATGTACATCGCACGCGCACACACAGTCACTATCCCTTGTAGCGACAGCAACGCACGCACACGCGGCGCGCGTCAGATGTTCGCGCGAGGTCAACGACACAAAGGGCGCGAGCGGAAAACCCAGCTGATAGCTCGACTCGACCCTGTTACCTTACCTAGGTAGGTACATTGCTTAGGGTACTTTTGACGTAGGTGTAAGTAAGTATGTGGCTACTCTTACGTGTTCGTTGAAATAAGAAGCACACAGTTCTGAAAAGAACTATTTCACTCTTTCGTGTGTTTCACTGATGGTGGCTCTGAAAAGAGCCGTGGTTACTCTTCCGTGTGTTTCAATGAAGTGGCTCCGAAAAGAACCGTTGTCACTCTACGTGTGTTCAATGGATGGTGGCTCTGAAAAGAGCCGTTTTCTACACTGCTGGACACCGAGCACTGCACGCACACCGCACAGCTGATCGACGCGCCGCGTAACAACACACGACGCCAACGAAGACGCACGCATGCGCGAGCCCAAGTAGTCGCGTCGTGTGCCTCGCAGTTCGAAGACGCGCGCATGCGCGAGCCCAAGTCGTCGCGTCATGTGCCTCGCAGTTCCTCTCGTGCGCACTGCGCGCCTCGCCGCTCGCTGCCGGAATGAGAGCAAGAGCGCGCGCGCCAATTTCATTCATCATGACTGCGCTATCTGCGCGAAAGCCGCGACCGTCTGGCGCCATCGTGCGTGCGAGCGAGACGGATACATCCTGCATCCCTTTCCCCCTACACGTGCCACATTTAGTATTGTTACCTAATCTGTTTGTTTTCTGTATCATTTATTTACCTTCTGATCGGAGTTTTACTTCTGCCTCAAGAACCTTCAAGAAGAAATTACCAGCTACTGGAAGAGAATAGCAGACCACTCTGCTCCCCTACTGGCAACTAGGCACCCTCTGCCTACCACTTGCTAAAAGTACATAAGTCAATGGCCAATTACAACAATCATCTCATTTCCATAATTTTATCGACATACGGAATGCATTACCTACCGTAATCTCAGTTGGGGATCTTGATCTCAGATCGTGTTAGGGGCTCCTGGGGGCTTGAAAATACTGCGTTCATTGATTTATTTTCGATGGAGAAAAGATAAATACCTACCTACCTAATAGGGTATTTGACAAATTTTAAAAATCATTTTAAATTGTTCTTTGTAACAAGTTATGCACATTCCCTTAATATTTACGGGAAATATTGTGTATTAAGGGTAAAAATCTATTTTAAAGTTCGTATTTCTAGAAGCGCGGGAAAAACGCTATATTTGAATTGACGCCGGTCACGTGACGTACGTGACGTCACAGGCAATTAAGAAGAGCATATTCGCGGCTGAAACACAAATCGTGCAGAGCCAAAAACTTCAAAAAAAAAACAAACGTCAAAAACAATCCATCAAAGTTCGAATTAATCGACTTGATTTAATCAAATTTTATAATTTAAATAGTGTATAAATCGTGTGTGTAGTGTTAGCTCGACGATACCTAAATTCCATTCAAATAAAATCAAGTGTGAAGATCATTTTGATCTACGAGTATAACCTCAATAAACAAGTTACTCGCCTGTGACGTAGCCAGAATTGTGACCAATCACAAAGCGTTTATTGCCCTTCATAAAGTTTAATAAAATAGTACATTTTGTTTCATGAAATATGCAATTAATATACATATTTTTGCCTAAATTAAAGTGAATTATGTTATCTTATGCTATTTTCTATAAGGATGACCAAAATTTGCGGCATTTTTTGAATGTTGTCAAATACCCTATTGTACATGTTAGTTTGTATCATGCATGATGTCCACTCGAGATCGAATTTCCGCCAATCGGTGCTGCTAATCTCGTAGGAGACTAGCCTGTCAAGTACGCACAGTTGTAATCCGATTCGAATCATATCATTCCGACCGGAGCATCGGATAGAGATCGGTCGCATGTCTTAACGTGGTTTCCGATGCACTGGGGTGTAAAACCGGCACTACCCTGGCTCCGGAGCTGCTACTAACTAATTTCTTTAATAAAAAGAAATACCTACCTATGAACAACTTTAGAAACAACCTGGAATTCGAACCCGGGACTTCTCGATTGACGGGTGACACCTGCGACCAATAAACAGACCAATGAATCGATCTTATTGGGCACCTAGAGCAGGTAGCGAAAACTTGCATTTAATTTCAGTCGTGTTGCAATTCAGGTAGAATTTGCTCATATTAACTTTTCTGCAGGATTGCATGATATTTAATTGACGATTTTCAAATTCAGTTATTTATTATTAAAAGATGGTATAATATGTAACTTTTTTTCTTCATACAAATAGCGCATTCCAAGCGCCTGAGGGAATTCTACCATTTTCCTTATTCGGATTCAAGGACGAAATTAGAGTTTCACAATCAGAAGAGCATTTCTAATAGTCAAAATGTAAGTAGGTACTTGTTGACTACCAAGTACATAAAACAATACATAAGTAAACTCTT
The DNA here is from genome assembly GCA_031163375.1 of Conogethes punctiferalis. Classification (NCBI taxonomy): domain Eukaryota; kingdom Metazoa; phylum Arthropoda; class Insecta; order Lepidoptera; family Crambidae; genus Conogethes; species Conogethes punctiferalis. Next base: position 2,624,748 of record CM062099.1, read on the forward strand.
AGAAAAGCCAGAAATTATTAAAATGATACTTTACGTAGGGCCCTTCTTACGTACCTAATTGTTAGGTAATTGAGACGTATTGAAATTGAATTATGTTTGAAGAGACTACTTATGTTTAAAAACATGTTTAATTTTACCCCGAGTAGGTATCTACCTACGACATAATCAGTAAAACATAAAATACCTGTGAAAAAATACGATAATTTCTATTGCCGACATTGCCGTGGGTGGTGGTGTTGCCATTAGAGCATTCAAATAAATAACTTTTATTATTTAAAGTAATAATTTTATCAAGACAATAAAATGTATCATTTATTTCATAATTGGGTGTAAGTTAGCTAGCTAACCAAGTTTTTACGTAAGTAGGTACATTTGCAGCGTATAAGTAAATTATGGGCGGTTATTAACCTGGTTATTGGTATCAGAACCTAATGATAAATTGTTGAATGCAACACATTAGCGATGAATAATACTAGAAAAACAACAACTCCAATCATTAGGTGGTAACTTCTGTAACCTTAAACGCTCAGACTCCATAAAATTTAGGTACCTACTTATAGCAAAAATGTTAAATGAGTGAGAATTATTACATTGCCTTAGCAACTTTCAATAACGTGTATTATTGATGCAGATTTGTTAACTAGTTTAATTTGATTTTTAGGTGAATTACTTATTAGGTATTTTAAATAAATTTTATTAATTAAAATTATTACTAGTTAAGTAACTAGGTACTGTACAGTATATCCATTTAACTAATCGCTAATCTGATTTTGTAATTTACCGCAAGCAAAACAAAATTATGTAACCTAGTTTATAAAATGGCAACATTCGGCGCGCGCGGCGACTCAAAAGGATTTCTGCGCTTCCGCGGAAGTTAGGTACCTAATTTTTCAGTTCGGTTCTAAACAACATCGAATGCGTTTTGATTTCGGATAATTTCGCCTCGTTGTGTATTTTTCTTTTGTGTTGAGTTGAGTGTTATTTGTTGTGTTGTGCTGTGGTCAGTGACTAGTGTCGAAGGTGCCATTCCATGCATACAGCGCTTGCGAGTACGTTAACATGGTGTAGGTACGGTATGGCCATACATGGAAAAGTGCTTCTGAGGCACTGCGGCTGTATTCATCGTTCGTTCCACTTGGTACCAGAACGATGGAGCTCCGCCATACATTGTGAGACCCGGCCGTGAGCAATGGCTTGGCAACCAGTAGATCGGGCGGTTTAGGCCCCATACGTAACCCGCGCGTTCGATAGACTTGACTAACTTGGATTTCATTTTGTGGGGCTTCGTCAAGGACCTTTATGAAGGTTTTCGACCGCCCACTCGCTCATGGAGGGTCGCCAGTTCGAGCCACATCTTGTCCGCTTGGAGAGACCTACACTAGAAGACAACGAGTACTAGGTAAGTACTTAGACCTCATTTAAGGAGACGCGACACTACAGTCAACACGAGCTGCGATTTATGGCGAAGTATGGAAGCATAACAAATGCCAGTGACGTCGCCTATTGCGTCATGTCGTTTGTCTTAAAACCTGTGATTTCATACATTCAAAATAAGTATTTTTATGTGTAAAATAAGTGTAAAATAAGGGTACAATAGGTAGTTTAAACTTATTATTGTAGTTCTCATAAATTTCTATCGCACGAGCGCGCGTTCGCGTAGGTATCTAGCGAAAGAGCGGAGACATGCCGCGCGCCGGCGACCGCGCCGCGAGACATAGGTACCTACGCGCTGTACATTGCGTGGTCTTGAAAACAGCTGTTTTTTTACTCATAAAAACCAAAATCATTTCCCTGTCAAAATATTTGAAAATAGTACTCAGCTATAGGAACAGAATGCGTAGTTTCAGGCTTCGTTAAGGGTTTTTAAACTAATTACTTAGGTACTATTATTGTACATTTGTACATATTTTATCATAGGAAATGTTTATTAAGAAACAGTTACTTCCATGGAAAACGACATATAGGTCAGTTGATTTTTCGAATTTCTTATCAAATCTTCAGTTATTTATTAATCTGCTTGATCTTTACTATGGCTATGTTAATTCAAGCTCACAATGTTCCAATTCTAATACGTTTTTCTAAGATTTAAAGTAAACTTTAATAAATAGTAATAGACTAATAAGTAATTGCAAGACTTGCAAGACTCTTGCTGCAAGACCAAGACCAAGACCAAGACTGGGAGCGCAAGACCAAGACCAAGACCAAGACCAGGTGTATTGGCGCAAGACCAAGACCAAGACTGGCTAAGTCTCGTCTTGTTCTTGCATTTGGGCAACACTACTTAAACTCAATAAACGACTATTTACTTCTTGAAGGTACTTTTATTTACTTGCACTGTTGAACTATTTAGACTGGTGATCTTGCTTCCGAGGTAATATTTGAACTGCCTAAAGAAAATGCCGGTGACCTTATATATAGATGGGAAACAACAACGACATCGCGGTGTAACTAGGTACATCGCCATCTATGCGATGCACCTATGCACTATTCAGAATTAGTATGTCATAAAATGACAGCACGCGCTGTTATTGTTATTCCGCGCCATCTACGAAAAGATGATTGTACTAAGAAAAAAATGGCCTTAATCAAAATAAATGTACTGAACTTAAAATTAAATGAACTTCCTTGATAAAAACAAAATAATCTGTACACGACCGCCCACCATGACCTAACTTTACAAAACATAAATATAAAAATAAAAACTTACTTAAAATTAACATAACATGTGCACTATAACATTTCTATAACATTAATAAACATAACATAATAATAACAAAGTATAAAGATTGAACTCAAATTGCGACCACACGGGATAGTCATCACTACCTGAAACTAAGTTGACTTTCTTATTTGCCATGAACTATGGTAACCCTTGCAACTAGATGGGTTTTTCTGAAAAGGTAAATTACTATATCCAAATTTGTTCTTATTTGTACTGTTAAATATTTCTTTACATGTTTGCTCTTCTCTTGTCCTGCTCTTGGTACTAAATGGTTGACCTTTAATTTTATAAAATGGTATCAATGAATCGTGCTCGTGTACCCGTGCATGCATAACCGATACTGGCGCAACACTAGTCGACGAACTAGTGCGACCATTGTCCTCTTTTCTATTACTCTTCACGAACTCTGAGTGTAAGAGTGTATGGTGTCGTTTTCGACAAAGTTTACATGTTGTTAACTTTTTACAATTGTAAATAATATGATTTCCCCCCAAACAATTAAAACAAATATGATTCTTATATACAAACTCCCGCCTTTTCTCGGTACTTAACTTAGTGAACTTTTTACAGAAACACAATTTGTGTCTGTCAGAGCAGTACTCACAGCTCATACTGTTATTGTTGCTACTTCTCGAAAATAAAACGACTGGTCTTTCGTGGGGAACATTATCATGATGGGGAGGTGAAGGTTTTTCGGGATCTATAAATTCTAAAGCTCGAAAGCGATTTTCAAGGAACTCTTGAAATTGTTTAAGTGTTGGCAGTTCACTTAAACCGGTACTAGAAACGTGTAACTCCCAATGTTTTCGAGTCTCATGATCTAACTTAAACGCGACGATATGTATGATAATTACATCCCATGAACTCACATCAATATTTAATTTACGCAATGCACTTATACAATCAGAGGTATTGTCTAATATTTCTCTCAATCCGGAAGCCGATTCAAAATTTAGTTTCTTCTGGCCTAATAATCTTTTTAAAATACAGTTTGACAGGTACCGTTTATTATTGTACCTTTTCTCCAATAACTCCCAGCACTGACTATAGTTATCTCCCGTAATAGGCGTGTGTCTTAACAACAGTTCGGCTTCTCCGGTGAGATGCCCTTTTAAGTAGTGTAACTTCTGTACACTGTCCAAAGACTTATTCGTGTCAATCAACGAAACGAATAAATCTCTGAATGTTGGCCATTCGGAATATCTACCTGAGAAAATCGGTATGGAAATTTTGGGCAATTTGACGAAAGAACTAGAGGGCTCACTCGTAACTAACTCCTTTACGTCTTGGTTTTGATCTATTGACAATTTCTTAATTTCCGTTTTTAAAGTCGATTTGTAAACAATATAGTTGTCCTCAGTTTTGTCATAAATGTCCTCACTTACATATTTACATTCTTCTATGTCCTCCAATAAATATAATTCATATAATTTTATGTTATTCGTATGAAACAATTGCCAATTTCTTTCTAAATTTTCTAGTTTTGTTTCTAAATATTCTAAATTAATTGTATCTTTTGGACTTTTATTAAAATTCAGCAAACCTCTCTCTATAGACTTTGACAATTGTTTCTGTACATTAAAGATGCTTTCCATCTTTAAAACGTAACGTAAAACTTAATTATATACAATGAACTAAAATGTTAAAAACCTAACTTAAGAAAATCTTTTGTCCTAACATTAACTAACTACTATTACAAATTGTTCTAAAGTACTATTTACAAAATATCACTACTTCAATTTGTCCTTAAAAACCAAGCGTCAATTTCACCAAATTAAATCCAATGCAACAAGGTTGAAAGTCGCTTGAAAAATATATACAAATAAATTTACAACTCACGCTTGTCCACGACTCACACTTGACCGCGTCTCGCACTTGACCGCGTCTCGCACTGAACCAAACCTGGTGCTCCTGCTAGTGGCGTCCACTAATACGTCACCCTTTGTGACGTCGACGTCGCCGCCACGGCGCCAGTCCAGCGAGGTTCCCTGTGACGTTGGAAGCACGTCACCACCATCAGCTTCTACTCCACCTCAAAGACTGGAGCCTTCCAGCACGATGGTCACAGCCCAGTCCACCTTGGCTGTCTCCAGCAGCACTTGGTGCTGAAGTGCTGGAGCTGCACTCATCCGCGGAGCCCCGCGGTCCACTACCGGGTTGTGGTCACACAGACCACTGCTCAAAAATTGGTCTTCCAAATCCGCTCTGAAGGACCTTGTTTAGTACCGGCGTACTGTCCTAGCTGGTCGATGATAGCTCACACTGAACTGAAACACTGTAACTTCTTGAAGATACTTTTATTTGCACTTTTGAACTATTTATTTACACTGTTGATCTTGAACTGTTTATAAATAATATTGTACTGAATTTTGAACTGCCCATACAATGGGCCGGTGATCTTATATACAGATGGAGAAACACAATGATACCGCGATGTAAATAGGTACATCGCCATCTATGCGATGTACCTCTGAACTATTCACAATTAGTGTGACATAAAATGACAGCACATGCTGTTATTGCTATTCCGCGACATCTACTAAAAGATGAATGCACTAAATGGTCGTGAACATTCCGCCCACCAAGGACATTTATGAAAAATGGCCTTAAACAAATGAACAAAACAATGAACTGAACTTAAAATTAAATGAACTTCCTTGGTAAAAACAAAATAATATGGACACGACCGCCCACCATGACCTAACTTTACAAAATATAAACATAACAAACATTAACATAACCTAAATCAAATATGAACTTACTTAACATTAACATATGTGCACTATAACATTTCTATAACATTAATAAACATAACATAATAATAACAAAGTATAAAGATTGAACTCAAATTGCGACCACACGGGATAGTCATCACTACCTGAAACTAAGTTGACTTTCTTATTTGCCATGAACTATGGTAACCCTTGCAACTAGATGGGTTTTTCTGAAAAGGTAAATTACTATATCCAAATTTGTTCTTATTTGTACTGTTAAATATTTCTTTACATGTTTGCTCTTCTCTTGTCCTGCTCTTGGTACTAAATGGTTGACCTTTAATTTTATAAAATGGTATCAATGAATCGTGCTCGTGTACCCGTGCATGCATAACCGATACTGGCGCAACACTAGTCGACGAACTAGTGCGACCATTGTCCTCTTTTCTATTACTCTTCACGAACTCTGAGTGTAAGAGTGTATGGTGTCGTTTTCGACAAAGTTTACATGTTGTTAACTTTTTACAATTGTAAATAATATGATTTCCCCCCAAACAATTAAAACAAATATGATTCTTATATACAAACTCCCGCCTTTTCTCGGTACTTAACTTAGTGAACTTTTTACAGAAACACAATTTGTGTCTGTCAGAGCAGTACTCACAGCTCATACTGTTATTGTTGCTACTTCTCGAAAATAAAACGACTGGTCTTTCGTGGGGAACATTATCATGATGGGGAGGTGAAGGTTTTTCGGGATCTATAAATTCTAAAGCTCGAAAGCGATTTTCAAGGAACTCTTGAAATTGTTTAAGTGTTGGCAGTTCACTTAAACCGGTACTAGAAACGTGTAACTCCCAATGTTTTCGAGTCTCATGATCTAACTTAAACGCGACGATATGTATGATAATTACATCCCATGAACTCACATCAATATTTAATTTACGCAATGCACTTATACAATCAGAGGTATTGTCTAATATTTCTCTCAATCCGGAAGCCGATTCAAAATTTAGTTTTTTCTGACCTAATAATCTTTTTAAAATACAGTTTGACAAGTACCGCTTGTTATTATATCTTTTGTCCAATAACTCCCAGCACTGACTATAATTAGCGCCCGTGATGGGCGTGTGCCTGATCAACTGTTCGGCTTCTCCACTAAGATGCCCCTTCAGATAGTGTAACTTTTGTACACTATCCAATGACTTATTCGTGTCGATTAAGGAAACGAATAAATCTCTGAATGTTGGCCATTCAGAATATTTACCCGAAAATAACGGAATAGAAATTTTCGGCAACTTAACGAAGGAACTATGGGACTCACTCGTAACTGACTCCTTTACGCTTTGGTTTTGATCTACTGAAAGCTTCTTAATTTCTGATTTTATTATCGACTTGTAAATGATATAATTGTCCTCGGTTTTGTCGTAGATGTCCTCGCTAACATATTTACATTCTTCTATGTCCTCCAATAAATATGATTCATACAACTTAATATTATTCTTATGAAACAATTGCCAATTTCTTTCCAAATTTTCTAGTTTAGTTTCCAAATATTCTAACGTAATTCTATCTTTTGGACTTTTCTCGAAATTAATCAAACCTTTCTCTATAGACTTTGACAATTGTTTCTGTACATTAAAGATGCCTTCCATCTTTAAAACGTAACGTAAAACTTAATTATATACAATGAACTAAAATGTTAAAAAACCGAACTTAAGAAAATCTTTTGTCCTAACATTGGCCTACTACTAATAACACTAAACTATTTACAAATATTCCGAATCCGATAAAGTTCAAAGTCGCTCGAGAACTATTTACAATTAAATTTGCAACTCACGCTTGTCCACGACTCACACTTGACCGCGTCTCACACTTGACCGCGTCTCGCACTTGACCGCGTCTCGCACTTGACCGCGTCTCGCACTTGACCGCGTCTCGCACTTGACCACTGAACCAAACCTGGTGCTCCTGCTAGTGGCGTCCACTAATACGTCACCGTTTGTGACGTCGACGTCGCCGCCGCGGCGCCACTCCAGCGAGGTTTCCTGTGACGTTGGAAGCACGTCACCACCATCAGCTTCTACTCCACCTCAAGAACTGGAGCCTTCCAGCACGATGGTCACAGCCCAGTCCACCTTGGCTGTCTCCAGCAGCACTTAGTGCTGTAGTGCTGGAGCTGCACTCATCCGCGGAGCCCCGCGGTCCACTACCGGGTTGTGGTCACACAGACCACTTCTCAAAAATTGGTCTTCCAAATCCGGCTCGAAGGACCTTGTTTAGTACCGGCGTACTGTCCTAGCTGGTCGATGATAGCTCACACTGAACTGAAACACTGTAACTTCTTGAAGATACTTTTATTTGCACTTTTGAACTATTTATTTACACTGTTGATCTTGAACTGTTTATAAATAATATTGTACTGAATTTTGAACTGCCCATACAATGGGCCGGTGATCTTATATACAGATGGAGAAACACAATGATACCGCGATGTAAATAGGTACATCGCCATCTATGCGATGTACCTCTGAACTATTCACAATTAGTGTGACATAAAATGACAGCACATGCTGTTATTGCTATTCCGCGACATCTACTAAAAGATGAATGCACTAAATGGTCGTGAACACATAGCAAAGGATCTGGCTGATAAGATAACACCTCCAGCGCAATATTCCAAACCGACTTCCCTTAATCAAGCTAACTCTTTGGTACTTACCGATGTTGACTGTGGGGAGGTTGAACAGATTATTTGTGGATTGCGAGATGAATGTTCACCTGGATGGGACAAAATCTCCTCTACGGTGTTAAAAGCCTCCAAAAAGGTTCTTGTACCGCCCATTACACACTTATGTAATATCTCAATTTCCACCGGAGTCTTCCCTAAGGTGCTAAAGAGAGCACTTGTGAGTCCCATATTCAAACAGGGTGACAAAAACGTAGTGGCGAATTATAGACCAATATCAGTATTGCCTGTTCTTTCGAAGGTCTTGGAGAGGATATTAAATAATGCTCTTGTAAAGTTTTTAAATAAATATAATCTGATAGCAAAAAATCAATTTGGTTTCAGATCTGGAATCTCCACTGAAGATGCCATTGCAAGCTTCACAAGTGAAGTAGTTAGTAGGATAGACGGTAAAAAGAAATGTTTCGGAGTCTTTCTTGACCTTTCCAAGGCCTTCGATACGGTCTCGATACCCATATTAATAAAGAAGTTGGAGAGTCATGGCATACGTGGTCGCGAGCTAAAAATTTTTCAGAGTTATCTTACACGCAGGGAACAGTGTGTTAGGATAGGTCCATACATCAGTGATACTCGGACTATTGACTACGGGGTCCCCCAGGGGAGCATATTGGGGCCAACCCTCTTCCAGATATACGTCAACGAACTGTGCCAACTCAAAATGCCTAACTGTAGGGTGTTTGCTTACGCAGACGACACTGCACTTTTGGTTCACGGTAAAGATTGGCGGGAAGCTAAGCAGTACACTCAAGATGCCCTGAAAACTGTGATGGCCTGGCTCGCAACAAATCTTCTCACTTTGAATTTGAATAAGACACAAATCCTCCCCTTTTATGTTTCCGCTGCTTCCGCCCCGACTTCAGATTCCTCCAGTGTTGTCGTGCATACTTGTAGTTTGCAGTCAGGATCATGTGGCTGTCCCCCGCTCAGAATTGCTTATAATGTGAAATACCTCGGGGTATATATAGACTGTAATTTAAAATGGCACTCGCAAATCGAGGCTCTGAACGGTAGGGTTCGAAAATTAATTTATATATTTAAGACAATAAGGCACTTAGTTGACCGAGAAACAGTTAAAATTATATATCTTGCTTTGTGCCAATCTGTATTATCGTACTGTATCCCGGTCTGGGGAGGGGCTGGTAGTGCTGTCTTTTTGAACCTAGAGAGAGCTCAAAGAACCATCTTAAAGATCATGACTCACAAACATATTCGACATGCCACGAATCTGTTATACTCAGAATGCCAGGTCCTAACGGTGCGGCAATTATACATTCTTCGAAGCATATTGCGAAAACATACCTCACTTCCCTTAGATGCAAGTATCCTTGCTCATCGACGGGCCTCAACCCATGTATGTCCTACAATAAAATGCCGTTCAGCTCTGGCTAAACGTCAATATACAGCCCTCTCTGCCAAACTGTATAACCGTATACATAAGACTTCACATATCTATACTCTTAATAAATTTGAGGTAAGAAGGATAACCACTGCTTGTTTATTAAAAATGTCGTATATGGATACTGAAAATCTGCTTAAGTAATAAAAAGGTGTATTATCTTCAATATGTTTGATCTTTGATATATATATGTAAAGAAAACTATCCTTTTCTTTATTTGTATCTTGTTGGACCTCAACTAGCAAGCATAAAACGTAAACAGAACGGAACGGAACCACATATTTGACAGCTGTCAGTTTGTGGAACTGTCAATCAATTGGTTAAACTGTGAATGTGCAAATTTTTGAAGGAAACGATTTTATTGGAATTATAATTGTAATTAAGTAAAGTGGTTTAAGAAACGACACACTACCATTAATAAACATTAAATGTCGTTTCTCTACTTACAGGTAAAGTTTTTGTTACTATTTTTGTTCAAAGTTCATTTATTTAAGTGTGAAATTTACGCAATAAATTCTCTACTTACAGAGCAACTCATCTTTGTTTTAATGGGCTGTCGTTTAATCACTATAAGCAGAATATAAATATCTTATAAAACGACATTTATTGTCAAATCATAAAAGAAAATGGAGAAGTTGAAATTTACGTTTCAAATGAAATCAACAACTGACGGAAAGTCAAACTATATTGCTATAACGTCAATTAGTACGCAGGATGACAAAATTTACCTAGTTCCTGAGGAATATCAAGCAGCATCACTTCACAAACACATCCAAACATGCAAGGCTTTTGCAACAATAAAAAGTACTTTAAGAAAAAGACATCAAACGAGAAATGTGTGGATAAAAATAACGGAAGGTATTTTACAAACATACTTTGATGAAGATGAAAACATGATTTTTCAGGACCAATTCCTTGAGGAAATTACCCAAGAACAATTGGCCATCGTCAACAAAGAGAATTTAGGAGATCCTTTAGTTAAAATTTTAGAAAAAATTGTTGAATCTCAACAGAATAAAGAAAAACAAGGCATAAAGAAGTTAGCAGAGAGATTTGTGATTGAAAAGTTTGATGGCAAAAACACAAGTGCACATAATTGGATGGAAATATTCGAGAAAGAGTGTTTGAGGTTCGATATACAAAAAAATGAAGAAAAAATTGAAATCTTGCGATTATTTCTTGAGAAATCCTGTACTGATTGGTACTCTTCAATGATGATCAAACATAGCTTACAGTCGGAATGGATCGAGTGGAAATCAAGTTTTTTACAAACATATGCTAATAAAGGTTGGACTAACAGTAAATACGCCTTATTTTTCAAATATCAATCAGGATCCTTATTAGAATATGCCATTAAGAAGGAAAAACTTTTACTCGAGATAAGAAAAACTATTGATCAAGGGACACTGATAGATATAATTGCTGCGGGTTTACCAGATTTTATAACCGATAGAATTAACAAAGAGGAAATTGTAGAAACAAAAGATTTATTTAACGAACTTGGCAGGTTAGAACATTTAGTTTTAAAGAAAAGATTTGTAAAAAGGAAAGATGATACTAAACAGATGAGAGAAAAGTGTGGCATTTGTGAAAAATTGAAAAAAGGTGTACGATATCATGCTGAGGATTCCTGTTGGTTCAGGACGAGAATTAATGGTGAAAGAGAACGAAACAATAAACAAATCAGACTCGTTAACAACTCTGAATTGGAATGTGAACTACAGTGTGAAGATCCAAAAAACTAATAGTGCCGCCATTAATTAAAGTAAAATTGTTATTAAATAGAAATGTTGAAGTGTTTGGAATCTATGACTCGGGATCTAATGTGTCTTTGATTAATTCCAGGTTATTGAAGATAAAAAATAAAGAATGGAGTAATTCTATTAACACTAATTTGAAAACAATTAATGGCGTTAAAAAGGCAAGTGGCATGATAACTCTCGATATAACTATTTTTGATGTGGAGAAAAAAATGAATGTTTTCATAATTGATAAAGAAAATTTCGATTATGATTTCCTTATAGGTTTAGATTGCATAAAAGAGTTTTCCTTAATTCAAAATGAGAATTTGGAAATCAGCCAAAAAGTTCCTTTACAAATAAGTGAAGTAGTTTCTAAGGAAACGAATGAAGCAGATTCTGTCAATTCTAGAGAAACATTGTCTGATAATTTAATAAACTTTAATGAAAACTTTAGTAAAGAAAACTTCAAAATCTATATAAATCATCTGGACTTAGAAAAACAAGCAGTGATTGATAACTTAATATTGAAAAATAAGTCTGTATTTGCAAAAGACAAATATGACATTGGAATGGTGACTGATTATGAAGCACATATAGATCTATCAACAGAAAAGTATTGCAGTAAAAGGCCATATCGTTGCACAATTGAAGATAAAAAAGAAATCGAAGAACAGATTGCGAAGCTATTGGAAAATAACATTATAGAAGAATCATATAGTCCTTTTGCCGCTCCCGTTACACTAGCATATAAAAGAGAAGAAGGCAGAAAATCAAGACTGTGCATAGATTTTCGAGACTTAAATAAAATAGTTGTCCCTCAATCACAGCCGTTCCCACTTATTGAAGACCTAATAGAAAAAACAAGAGACTGCAAGTTTTTCTCTACACTAGATCTAAATTCAGCATTTTGGTCAATTCCCCTACGTGTTGCAGACAGATACAAGACTGCATTCGTCACACAAGATGGTCACTATCAATGGACTTGTTTACCATTTGGTTTGAAGACGTCCCCGGCTATATTTCAGAGAATAATGTGTAACATAATACGTAAACACAAGCTTGGAGATTTCGCAGTCTGTTTTATAGATGACATTTTACTGTACTCAAAATCTTTCTCGGCTCATGTCAGACATCTGGAACAGCTATTTCAGGCTATTGAGAGTGAAGGTTTCAGATTAAAATTTTCTAAATGTACATTTGCAGCTGACTCAGTTAAATACCTGGGTCACATAATACAGAACAACTCTGTTAGACCTCTGAAAGATAACCTCATATCAATAAAAAACTTCCCTATTCCAAAGACGAAAAAAAATGTGAGACAGTTTTTAGGAAAAATAAATTTTTACCATAAGTATGTACCGAAGATGGCAATAAAATTGGAACCCTTACATAACCTATTGAGAAAGGAACAACCATTTCAGTGGACTAAGGCATGTCAAGAGTCATTTGATGAGATGAAAGAAATATTATGTTCCCATCCAATATTGACTATTTATGATCCAAACTTACCTATTCACATATACACAGATGCGAGCATACTAGGAGTCGGAGCAGTTTTAAAACAGCCACAGGAGTATGGTGAAGAAAAACCAGTAGCATATTTCTCAAAAAAATTGAATGAAGTTCAAAAAAGGAAAAAGGCTATATATCTAGAATGTCTAGCAATCAAAGAATGTGTGAAGTATTGGCAGCATTTATTGATAGGTAAGAAATTTACTGTATTTTCAGACCACAAACCGTTGGAAAACATGAATATTAAGTCACGAACGGATGAGGAATTGGGAGATCTAACATACTATCTATCTCAATATGATTTTAACATTAAATATTCTCCAGGAAGATATAACATTGAAGCTGATTGCCTAAGTAGAAACCCTGTATTGGGAGAAAATGATAACTTGGAAGAACAACTAAGAGTGGTCAATATAATAAAACTAGAAGATATCTTAAAGGATCAAGTCAAGAATGAAAAGATACAGTGCAGGAAAGATAAGTTGATCTCTAAAAATAATGTTTATTACAAGAAAGTAAAGGATAAAGAAAAGATCATATTATCAGAGAAATTATGTAAAGAATTCATCACAAATATACATACAAACCTGGGACACATAGGAATCAAACAATTGCAAAAGATGATTAGCCCTTGGTATACAGCAGAAAACATGATAAAGAATATAATAAAAATATGTAAAAGTTGCATAGTATGTATAAAAAACAAATCAAGAGGAAGATATAAGTATGGATTGATGTCCCAATTGGGTCCCGCTAAAAGACCTTTTGAGATATGCTCCATTGATACCATTGGAGGCTTTGGGGGTTCGAGATCAACAAAGAGGTACTTACACTTGCTATCAGACCATTTCACTAGATATGCATACATCTTGACATCAAGAACTCAAAATGCAAATGATTTCATAAAACTGGTAAAAAAGTGTACAGATACTTATGATATTGGCATGATTCTCACGGACCAATACCCAGGCATAAACTCTAGAGAATTCAAAAGTTTTTTGGACGCAAACAATATTCCAATAATATTTACTGCTGTAAATTCGCCCTTCTCAAATGGATTAAATGAAAGATTAAATCAGACACTGGTCAATAAAATCAGATGCAAGATAAATGAAAATGACGCCAAAATAGCATGGACAACAATAGCACAGAATTGTGTAAACAACTACAACGAGACAGAACACAGTGTCACTGGGTTTGCCCCAAAGTACCTCCTAGATGGAACAGATGTTACGATGTTACCATGTGAGCTGAAAGCGAAGAAGTCCGAATGTAATTTGATCCAAGACAGAGAAATTGCTCTAAATAATACAATCAAATCACATAACTACAACAAAGGAATTTACGACAAGAATCGAAGAAATATAGACTTTGATGTTGGTGATGCAGTGTTTGTAGAAAATGGAAACAAACTTAATAGAAAAAAACTCGACGAATTAAGAATAGGCCCATATAAGATAATAGAGAAAATATCAAACTCAATTTACAGGATAAATACTGACCATAGGAAATCAGAATCAAATTTATTCCATGTGTCGAAACTAATTCCAGCCCCTGTAATTGACGACCTATAAAGGAGCTGAGTGGTCGTGAAGACGGAGCACCGTCTTGTCCGGAGGGGGAGATGTAAAGAAAACTATCCTTTTCTTTATTTGTATCTTGTTGGACCTCAACTAGCAAGCATAAAACGTAAACAGAACGGAACGGAACCACATATTTGACAGCTGTCAGTTTGTGGAACTGTCAATCAATTGGTTAAACTGTGAATGTGCAAATTTTTGAAGGAAACGATTTTATTGGAATTATAATTGTAATTAAGTAAAGTGGTTTAAGAAACGACACACTACCATTAATAAACATTAAATGTCGTTTCTCTACTTACAGGTAAAGTTTTTGTTACTATTTTTGTTCAAAGTTCATTTATTTAAGTGTGAAATTTACGCAATAAATTCTCTACTTACAGAGCAACTCATCTTTGTTTTAATGGGCTGTCGTTTAATCACTATAAGCAGAATATAAATATCTTATATATATTAATAATTATAATTATTATTATTCAAATTCAAATAATTCCCCTAACATAACTTGACGCACACACACACACACACACACACACATACACACACACACACACACACAAACACACAAAAACACACACACACACAAAAACACACACACATAAATATTATAATTGTCTTAGCATTGTAAAATAAATAAATAAAATACATATATTGTTAAAAAATAAATAAATAATATATTTTTGGAAGTGTCGAGGAATCACTGACACTGAAAATACAGTTTATAACTAGTTTCGGTGTCAGGGTTCACCTTTTGTTGCAACCTTAATGTAACCTGCCATTGATGAAATTGTAATGACTAATTTGTATCACATTTTGGGTTATGATTAAATGAATTATTATTATTATTATTATTATTATAATGTGTAAGTTTAATTTCTTCATGTTAGTTAACCCTTAATAGGCTTGATATACAAAAATTACGTTAAATGTCTAATAGGTCCTTGGGACCAAAATTGATGTTGGAGCTGTTTACGATGTTGTTTTGTATTTTTTTCCTTTCGGCTGATGAAAAGCTAGAAAGGTCTGACAATGGACGGAAAATCTCAGTTTCTAATTAGTCACCATAGCAACGGATGTTCAATAATATACTTAACTCTTAAACTGCTACATATTTAACGTTTAATTTTTTTGTAATGGTTTTTATAGGCTGGTTTTGATGGTTCATTTGGTAGTGACCTCTACCGTCTGAGCCAAGGGTCGTGGGTTCGATTCCTGCACAGTATAAATATTGTGTTCATGAACATGTCTGTTTGTATTGATCTGGGTGTATTCACTAAGTATATTAGGTATTTATTTATAAAAAAAAGTATCTAAGTAAGTTTATCAGTTTTCTAGTCCATCATAGTACAAGGTTCGGCTTAGTTTGGGGCTAGATGGCGAT
Organism: Conogethes punctiferalis; assembly: GCA_031163375.1. Taxonomy (NCBI): domain Eukaryota; kingdom Metazoa; phylum Arthropoda; class Insecta; order Lepidoptera; family Crambidae; genus Conogethes; species Conogethes punctiferalis. The sequence continues at coordinate 2,640,544 of CM062099.1, forward strand.
GTGTGACCCATCGTGGTATGTCTTGGATAATTTATTTATTTACTTTCCATTGCGCGACAGTACGCCACATGCTTTAGTAAAAAACAGTGAAAGCTTAGTACATTAAAATTGCAGTTTAAAAAAAGCCTTAAAGTGGGTCTGACAGACCGCGCCAGACGTTAAGGGTTGAGCATTCCGTCCCTTATCCGGGGCCAACGCTCTCAGAGGGTTGGTTAATAATTAATTACACTCGGCAGGGTCGGATGTGGTGTTCTGATCCCACAGACGTGTTTATCATTTGATCAATACTCGTGTATCACTGGCTTTTAAATTTATTAAATAAGACCTTCGGTTTTGGGGGGAGACTAGATTTAGACCTTAAGTTAATTAAGTATCACATTCTTTTTTTATATAACCCAACATGCCACGCTGGGCCACACATTGCCATCTAGCCCCAAACTAAGCCGAAGCTTGTACTATGGGTGCTAGACAAGTTATAAACTTACTTAGATACTTTTTTTTTGTAACAATTTTAGCCCGACCCGGGTTCTCGGCCAATGCTACCAATCCCCACGTCTGAAATCAATTCCAGTTTTGCAACCAAACACCCCACGTACTTCAGCCATTGAAAAATGGACCATTCTTTGTTTTACCCACGAAATAGTGTTAGTCCGTGAATTATAGCCGTCGTGGTCGTTTGAGGAGCGCAGAGCGATTCGGACCAATCTCGGTAAGAGTATTAAAACGAATGTGAGGCCACAGTGTAGGAGACGAACAGTACTCAATAATATTATACCGTGGATGGTGGTGGACCTGGTGTTGCAGGCGGATGCCTAGTTTTTTTTTTCTAAAAACCCCGGTCCCTCCATCAGGCGCCTTATGGGGCTGTGTCATGGGGCCTTAAAACTATAACTGCCATGACACCACAAACGCATCGCAGACATCCATTGAGAGAGGTAGGGCATAGCGAATTTTCGCTCGAATTGAGCTGCCCGTCCGGGGAAGGACCTCCACTGACAGGTAACTAACCAGTTACTTGCCAGTTGTCACAGCGACTTGTGTTTCTCTTTCGCTTTCCATCAGGCGCAGGGAAGCCATTATGTCGAGCTATTATATATAAAAAAAAAAATATAGACGAAGACGGGGAACCGTGGAAGGCAGGTAACGGAACCCCCGTACCGACCACCAGCTGGACCCCGTCAGGTAGCAACAGGCGGCGATATTATCGCCGCGCCGGTGGAGCGCCGGTGCGGAAGGATCGTTCTCCCGCACGCGGTGCGCAAGGATCGTTCTCCCGCACGCGATGCCTACAGTAACCAATTAACATTAAGCAGATGGTAGGCTTGTTTGCCAATTTAGTGGTAATAAAAAGTGACAGTTTGGATTGTGGCGCGATAATAGGAGGCCTACATTCATCAGAGGATGGACTAGAGCTGTTGGTTCATTGATTGGTTCAGTGGTAGTAAATACTGCCTCTGATAAAGTGAATCGCGGGTTCGCAACGCCTAGGTCAAAATAAGATGAGGAAAACTTAGAGGAAAATTATAGAGTTAATTAATTAAAAATAGACAGATATACTGCACGCCATACAAGCGACATACAATTAAGTACAATAGACATTCGCTGTACAATTAGGCGCTTTTATCACTTTATCCAGTCTCTTCCAGACATCTTTAAGGTAGAGGACAGATTAAAGCGAATTTAATGAATAAATAAATACTCTTTTTTTTTTTTTTATAGTGGCTCGACATAATGGCTTCCCTACACCTGATGGAAAGCGAAAGAGAAGCCCAAGTCGCTGTGACAACGGGCAAGTAACTGGTCAGTTACCTGTCAGTTGCCACCGCCATGCCGGCCCAACCCTAACCCCCCACGAGCTCCGGAAACCCTACTCACCGGCAGAAACACGACCCAGAGGTCATTTGACTGCGGTATTCTATAGGGTGGAGGTCCTTCCCCGGACGGGCGGCTCAATTCGAGCGAAGATTCGCTATGCCCTACCTCTCTTACTCGTTAGGAGTTAACCTACTATCCCTTACTGCACTATGCCGGTCTGACCGCCGCGTTTTACAGCGGCACATCGTACGTACGGGGGTCGTTTGATAAGTCCCCGACTGTTTGAAAAGTACTCCCAGTGCACTTATGTTCTGCTTTTGTTAATATGACATTATTTTAGTCTGACTACGGTAGAATTAAAGGGTTAACGGACTTCTGTGACGCATTTTGGCGAATAGGATTTGAGGAATGTTTTAGTGCGAAAAAGGCTAAGTTTTATACGTCGTCATGATCATTACACTGCATATGTCCTATGCTTGCCTTCCCCAATGTTTGTTTGGGTGTTTATAATTTGTATTTAAGTATTTATTTGTGGTACCTTCGTTGTTCTGATACCCATAATACAAGTGCTTAAGCTACTTACTTTGGGATTAGAGCAATGTATGTGATGTTGTCTGATATTTATTTATTATTATTATTAATGACTAGCTGCTGCCCGCGGCTCTGCCCGCGTGAATATTCGTATAAAACATAGCCTATGTGTTAATCTAATGTACAAACGATATACCTGTAAAGTTTCATTAAAATCCGTTCAGTAGTTTTTGCGTGAAAGTGGAACAAACATCCATCCATCTATCCAAACAAACTTTCGCGTTTATAATATTAGTAGGATAAAACATAGCCTATGTGTTAATCTAATGTACAAACTATATACCTGTAAAGTTTCATTAAAATCCGTTCAGTAGTTTTTGCGTGAAAGTGGAACAAACATCCATCCATCTATCCAAACAAAATTTCGCGTTTATAATATTAGTAGGAAGTAGGATAATTGTCATTTGGGGTGATTTAGTCACTGCGCTCGGCAGGTGGTATGGCGACCGCAGGTAAACGCTGCTCGATCGATCGATCTATCAAAGTGGCTACATTGGGAGAGGCCTATGTCCAGCAGTGGACTAATGTGGGCTGATGATGATGATGAAATACTGCTATCCGGTACCCTTAGTCTTCAACGACATGCACGGGATGGGGTGGGGTGAGATGGGGTGGTCCTATTATAAGTCCGGAAACTCGGACATTTTTTAATATGACCGGATTTATTTACCCTCATATCGAATCGAATCTAGCACCTCATCGAACCACCTTTTTGCACATGTCCGTTTGCACAGATAGAAGAAGCAATCTTCTTTATTTCTGCACTTGAATTAATTCCTTTACGTTGGGTGTAAGTGGAAATGTGTAAGCGGAAATCAGTTTACGAAAATTTTATTATATTGTACATATTTATTTCGTTTTTGGGATGTAAGGAAGCGGTCTACTATCTTTTCGTGCCAAGCCAACCTCACCTGCCCGTGGTACATCCTGCCGAATAACAAACGAGGCGCTGGCAACCGACTGGTGGCGGTATAACCATCACAGTTGAAGGCGTAGCTAAACACCACAGACCGATGACGGGCAGCAGCGTCACCGGCGCGAGAAGCTACGCCCTGAGATCGCCAACCCGCCTGCCCAGCGTGGCGATTATGGGTATATCGTGGAGAGGCCTATGACCAGCAGTAGACTGTAATAGGCTGATGATGATGTTTCGTTTTTATGTATTTGAGTGCCTCTGTGGTCTATTACTCTATCCGTATCCTTACGGATTTCTTTTTTTTTTTTTTATAGTGGCTCGACATAATGGCTTCCCTACGCCTGATGGAAAGCGAAAGAGAAGCCCAAGTCGCTGTGACAACGGGCAAGTAACTGGTCAGTTACCTGTCAGTTGCCAACGCCATGCCGGCCCAACCCCAACCCCCCCACGAGCTCCAGAAACCCTACTCACCGGCAGAAACACGACTGCGACGGTCATTTGACTGCGGTATTCTATAGGGTGGAGGTCCTTCCCCGGACGGGCAGCTCAATTCGAGCGAAGATTCGCTATGCCCTACCTCTCTTTGAATTAAGACTACACCATCTCATCCTGATAGAGTCATAGAAGAATTTCGAGGGTTAGGTACGTAAAACTTTCATAATTTAGACCACACAAAGCGGCAGCGAACGAAAAAGCGCCAAGATTATTAATTAAATTAATCCTATTTCATTCCTGGGCTGAGCAAATGAGATTCCAATCAGGTGTATTTTGTTTTACTTTTCGAACTCGAACTTCGAAATTCGAACGGTACTAGTATTAGATCATAGTACTTAGGTAGTATAATATTACACACGATACAAGAGTGCTAGGTATGAATGATAACTACGAAAACTAAGAAAATTAATACAGTACTACGGACGGCAACTATAGTGGTAGCAAAAAAGTAGATACAATTATAACAGTAAACAGAAAGAGAGGTAGGGCATAGCGAATCTTCGCTCGAATTGAGCCACCCGTCCGGGGAAGGACCTCCACCCTATAGAATACCGCAGTCAAATGACCTCTGGGTCATGTTTCTGCCGGTGAGTAGGGTTTCCGGAGCTCGTGGGGGGTTAGGGTTGGGCCGGCATGGTGGTGGCAACTTACAGGTAACTGACCAGTTACTTGCCCGTTGTCACAGCGACTTGGGCTTCTCTTTCGCTTTCCATCAGGCGAAAGGAAGCCATTATGTCGAGCCACATTTAAAAAAAAACTAACTACAGTGACACGGGTAGGTAACTATACAGTGCTATGTACGGTAACTGCAGTACTACGGACGGTAACGACAATGCTACGAGAGATATAGTGCTACGAATGATAACTACAATACTAAAAACTGTAACGACAGTGCTACGAAAAGTAGATACAGTGCTACGGTTGTTACCTAGAGTCCCACGAAAATTGTAAAGGTTCTAAAATATATGCATAATGATTATTATTGCTTTTGACTGTACCTCTGCATCACAAAAAATAGGGTAGATGACCATGGTTGAATTTCCATGTTATTTGATGGTTGCCAGAAAGAACCATTAAAATAACACTTATTTGAGAAGTCACAACAAAATTGTTTTGCAAATTGAGAGCGCGATTGGCCTTCAAAGTTCATCGGGAAAGTCAATTTCAAAAGTTTAAAATTAATCAAAAATCATTTTAACACTAATGTACATTAATTAAAACATATTTAGATACGAAACCCATAACATAAACACACTATTTAATATAGCCATCGAACAAGCTTCTTAACCGAGGCATACAAAACACCAATAAATAAGAATGTGTGACGTCACGATTTCGCTTCAGTTTGCATGAAGCGTTTTTGGGCGAGTTCATATATGAAATTTTGAAATTGTGATAGCTCGGAGACTTTTCATACAAGCGAAGTAATTCTTTCACTAATGTTTCTATAATTGGGTGATGCATCAATATCAATCCAAAACAAAAATTAGTCATCATGCCTATTTTGATTTTCAATATAATGGATTATTTTTTGTTATGCAATTGAAATAAATATAGAAAAATTACAGTGCGAAAACATACAGCACTTGTACGAGTATATGGCACGCGACGTTCACACTGATTGAATTTTTATCGCCCCACGATAACTTTGTCGACGCATCGCAGACCGGGACTTGACAATTTGATAAAGCAAGCCTGAACGCTGTCGCACGGTTTACGGCATTACGGCACACATTTTTGTGAAACTTTACGAATTTTTGACGCAAACTGTACATGAAATATCACTAGAGAATGTGAATTGAGTTTTATTTATCCGTCACTACGAATAAAAATATCAACTAAACTGCATCTATATTTAATGTTTTCAGATTGCTACACTCATTGTTTAATTATGTCTATGTGTATGTCTATGGAATATACAGGGTGCATCGTGTGCCAAATTAAAATCAGTGATTTGGGAGGGGGGGTAATTTTTTTTTCCACAGCCAAAACTAATTTGGATGAAAATTGACGAAAGTCCACACTTAAATTGTAATTTAAAAAAAACTATTAACTCTAGCTTAAATTTTCTCTTTAATCTTTAAATTCTAATAGTGTACGCTTCTATCGGTATTTAATATGAAATAGTTAGATAGTTTTGCACTGGGTTACCCATGTCCTTAGTCAATCTGGTAATCTGGAAGAGATCGCTATAAGCGATAAGACCGCCTAGATTGTACTTTGTGTTGTTTGTAATATTTTTTCCTCTAATGTCTGTGTTTTTGTGCAATAAAGAGTTTCTATCTACCTATCTATCTATTGTCTTGATTAAATTTTCTTGGATACAGCGATTTATTATACCTTTGGTACTTAAAATATCTGTGTCACAACTCTGAAAGAAGTAATTTTTTCCGTAATATCAATTTTATAGTCTACAGGTTCCAACTGAACTAAGGCCCTCAAAGGAAATTGCAAATGAAAAATGAAGGAGTGAAAATGCAAAACACGATAGCACTATGAAACGTTGTCTCGATCTGATTGAATTTTTATCACGGCGCGATTACTTTTGTTGACGCGATCGAGATTGCAACCTGACAATTTGATAAAGCACGCACCGAGTTATAAATTTGTTATTTTGATGATAGTCATAGGCAACTATTCAGCCAAGGATCATCATCATCATCATAAGACTTTATCAGTCCACTGCTGGACATAAGCCTCTCCAGTTGTTCGTCGATTAGGCACCGCAAACATCTGGAGGATATACCTACCCATTACACCACGCTGGGCAGGCGGGTTGGCGAACGCAGGACGTAGCTTCTCGCTCCAATGACACTGCTACCTGTCATCTGTCTGTGCTATTTAGCAATGCCTATTAGCAATTGTTATGGTTATACCACCAGTCGGTTGCCAGCGCCTCGTTTATTATTCGGCAGGATGCACCACGGGCAGGTGAGGTTGGCTTGGAGAAAAGATGATAGCCCGCTCCCTTGCATTCCCTATGGTTATACAGCCAAGGATAATAGCTTATGAGGTGTCATCTTCTACCTAGGTAGAATTTTTACGCCCCAAACCGCAGATCGCAAAAAAGGCCCCCGCTCAGAATGTAATGGTTGTAAGGAGTGACCTATCATCTTTTCGCTCCAAACCACCCTGACCTGCTCGTGGTGCATCCTGTCAAATAACATACAATGCTCTGGCAACCTACTGGTGACGGTATAACCATCACGATAGAAGGAAATAACACGGTCCGATGACGGGTAGCAGTGTCAGCGGAGCGAAGAGCTACGCCCTGCAATCGGCAACCCGTCTGCCCAGCGTGGTAATTAGTGATTATGGGTAAATCCTCCAGAAGTTTGCCCAGAGTAGCGAACAACTGGAGAGGCCTATGTCCAGCAGTGGACTGCGGTAGGCTGATGATGATGATGAGTCAGCATATAAACCGTGGCTCTCATGAAGCCACGACGCTGATTTTCAATAAGTCCTTTCAATAAGTACTTAAATAACCCAAGACATGCCACGCTGGGCCACACAGCGCCATCTAGCCCCAAACTAAGCCGAAGCTTGTACTATGTGTAGAGGTCACTACCAATTGAGCCACCGAGTCAGTCGACTTTATTTTACTCATTGTCATAACACCATTAATTAAGCTACTAAGTCACTTTGGTCGGCGTCAAAGTAATGTTGTGTGATATTTATTTAATAAGATGACAGAATATAAATTTTAGAGCCAATAAAATCCCAAAGAATAGCTTCTCTAAAGGAAATTGAAAATGAAAATGTAAGAACGGCATACTCCGTGATGCGCCGTCTCGCACTGATTGAATTTTCGTCACTTCATAACTTTGTTGACACATTGCAGATTGAAACTAGACAATTTAATAAAACGTTATGACAAATTTTATGTTATTTTATAAAATTTTTGGAATAGCTGATGTCGATATCACGTATTTATGATAAAACATTTTTGTTCAACACCGACTTCAAAAAAAACACAAACGACCAAAACTAAAAAGCGATAAATAACGTAAGTAATTCTATCCTTAAAACATATTATATGTATAACTATAATTATTACTCAATGAAATTTATTTATTTAGGTATACAAGGAAGTAAATGTACAAAGTAACTTAAACCAACAATAAATAAATAAAACCTAAATAAACTAAACTAATATGTACAAATATTAAAAATCTTCTAAAACGGGACCTTGTGGCAGTGACCCCAGGACGCTGGCTGCTTTATCTCGCTGAATATATTACAATATATATATATATATTATATATTATTATTTAAATATTACAATTATCACTTATTTTTGGAGTTCACGGGCGTGAGTCTGTATGGGGCTTAACGGTCATACATGCTACGGTCTACCGGAGAGGTCTACCTGTACGCTTGGTAGGAGGGTTGATAACCGCTGCTAGAGGTAAGCGTTGCCGCCCGTTCAGAGTACAAAATCACACTAAAACAAACTAAAACCCAGTTAGTATAAAAATAAAGCAACACAATAAATAGATCTTGTCTCCGTACAACTACCTCTCAAAGAATCTCAATTATGAATAACAAAAACTACACAACGTGTCTTTGACAGTCCACCATTTTGTCGGCAAAGTGATACGCTCTTTATTACTCTTTTGAGTGAACGACAGAACAGTTGATTAAGTTCACTTTGATAAAAACTGCAAATGAAATGTACGGTTCAAAAGGTTTCGTTGCGATATTCATCTGTCAGAAATGTTGAAACAAATAAAGTTTAGTATTTTCGTGATTGAGTAAGTGATTCGCCGAGGGGATCCGATGGGAATATGTCTATTTCTATTTTCTTTAATAATAGGCTATTATGGCTAAAAATTGTAATTAGTCCGTCTTTTAGCTCATTCAAAATTAAAAGACACGTATTTTTCCTTTTTTCATTCAAATAAACAATAGCAAAGATACAAGGCATCAAAAGTTTTTGACGTCACTCGCTCCCTTAAAAATGCCTCACCGAGTGACGTCACACGTAATTTCAACGGGCTATAACTTTGTAATTTTTAGTCTAATTTACAAATAAAAAATACGTGTCTTTTATTTTTGAATAAGCTAAAAGACGGACTAATTACAATTTTTAGCCGTAATAGCCTATTACTTTTGGTATATAAATTGCCAATACTGAGATGGACTGATGGCTGTACTGTACCAATTGTATTGCGCGCACTTGACGGCACACGCTACAATATTACAGTGCTACATTATGCCGCTGCTCTTTTCTGCCGCGCGGCGAAAAAATCGTAGTGCGCGCCTGGTCTATGACACAATGGCAATCATTTTTAGATCAAATATTTTTGAGCCATTTCTTTATTCAATCTTGTGGTCATGGTTTCTGCCTTTAGGGGTAAACTCATATCTAGAAAACCTATGTATTACTAGGACCGTATAATAACAATATAATGGAACGCTACGTAGGTACATAACGGTGCACCATTTTCGTAAAATACGGAAAAGCGTGGCTAAATTCGCATACATTTAGGGAGTTTTATCAAAGATTATGGGTTACATAATACCTATTTAGAAATGGAGAAGTAAATTGAAAGTTATGGAGTAACAAACTCGTAATATAGAAAAGAATCTCCAAATGTGTTGGTAACTGCATATTTCAACAAACTCTGCTGAACCGATTTCGATGAAAGCAAAAATACACTCTTTATCACAGATCTGACACAGTTGGTTAGGTTAGACTTATGACCCTTTTTTACGATATGGTCAAACGTGGGTGACCAAATCGCTAAACGTTTATCGTTTAATGATTTGGTTAGGTACCATTAGTTGGCCACTTCATGAAATGATCAATTCGTCGATAATATTGCACCCGTGCGAAGCCGGGGCGGGTCGCCAGTAACTTAATAAATTAAAATTTCAAGTAAGGCGCGGCGCGGGTAGCTTATAAAATCTCTACCTTTTCACGACGGTCGATCGCGTCATATTAAACAACAACATTCAACCAGCTGACGTGTGCTTGAGAAACTCTAATATGATCGTATGAGACGCTACACTGTCACACCATAATATCAGGTTAAGTTTTATATATAAACTAGCTGTGCCAGCGGCGTCGCTCGCATGGATATCGGGTTTCAAAAATAACGGACTTCCATATAATACCCATCTATACCTTGTGCCTAAGTTTTAAGTTAGACCTCTAGCAATACATTGGTGAAAACCGCATTCAATTCTATGCAGTAGTTTTCGCGTAATGCGCGTTCAAACATACAGGTTTAAATTTCTCGCGTTTTCCCAACACTTCCCGTCACTGCTCCGCTCCTATTGATTGTAGCGTGATGAAAAGTATCCTATAACCTGCCCAGGAGTATGAAGAATAATTGTACCAAGTTTCGTCAAAATCTGTTCAGTAGTTTTTTTTTCTATAACGAACATACAGACAGACAGACAGACAGACAGACAGACAGACAGACAAAAATTTTACTGATTGCATTTTTGGTATCAGTATCGATCACTTATCACCCCCTGATAGTTATTTTGAAAAAATATTTTATGTACAGAATTGACCTCTCTACAGATTTATTATAAGTATAGAAGATATATCCAAAAAGTGTAAGCGATCCTCATCACACATGGTTAGTGCAATGTGGATCGATCACACTATGACGGCCTGCATAAGTGCCGCTTCACGCCCCGTTTAAAAGACCCAAGACTATAAGAGGAAGGGAACACGTGTGCTGGAAGAGAGTTCCACAGCCTAATTGTACGTCAAAAGTAAGATTTACTGTGCTTTATAGTACGAGAGCCAATTGACTGCACAGTATTTTTGTGACATCTCAAACCTGCACGCGTAGTTCTATTTAGAAAAGAAGAGGGAGGGACCAAATCAAATGAATTTTTCTTATTATCAACAGAAATATGTCTTCGCCTACCATGAACTAGGGTTATAAGGTGACAACATGGGACTCCCTAAGGGGTCCTAACCCCTGACATCGTCCAATGGTAAAGAATTCCATAGTTCACCCATTCGAATTATGAATATACAGGCGAGTTTTTCTTGCGAAAAATCCTCGAACCAACCAAAGGAGAAGATGACCAACGGAGGCGAAGAAAGATCAAAGAGGTAGGGCGTAACGAATCTTCGCTCTAATTGAGCCGCCCGTCCGGCGAAGGCCCTCCACCCTATAGAATCATCATCATCGCATACGCCCTGTTATCGCCAACCCGTCTGCCTAGCGTGGCGATTATGGGTATATCCTCCAGATGTTTGTATGTCTTAAGTGGCGAACAACTGGAGAGATCTATGTCCAGCAGTGGACTGCGATAGGCTGATGATAATGATGACGATGAATTAAGGTGTGTCTATCTATATATAGGGTGATCAAGTCTATAATAAAGAACTTCATTTGATTTGCCGCCACAGAGGGAGTAGTCTTTTATCGAATTCACGTCTTCACAATACAACGGTGTAACACGAAGCCACGCCTTTTGAAGTCGACTGACGGCAACATGACGGGTTTAGAGAAAAATTGCATTCTCCCGCACAAGACGATGAGAAATATCATCGTGTAGAAACGTATATGGAATGCGTCACTTAAACCTGAAACTACGCTCCTTTCTTTCGCAAACTTAATATTTTCCCATTCGGAGATACTGTTAGAATCTTTCGGTCATGGAGCAAATACAAAGAGGAAGTGTCAACCATTATTTGTAATAATAACCCAAGACATGCCATGCTGAGCCACACATCGCCACCTAGCCCCAAACTAAGTCGAAGCTTGTACTATGGTTGTCTAGACAACTGATAAACTTACTTTATTACATTTTTTTAAATAAATACATATTTATAGCGATAAATTGTGCAACAAGTGTCTGTTATACCTTTTTAAGTCAGTCGTATGGTAATAAAGAATATCTATATTTCTATCTATTTTATACATAGTAAACACCCAGACTAATACAAAGGAACGTTGAGCCGGCCGTCTGGGGAAGGACCTCGACTCTATAGAATACAGCAGCCAAATGACCTCCGGGTCGTGTTTCTGCCGGTGAGTAGGCAGAGGATCCCTACACACCGGCAGAAACACGAGCTCGTGTGGGGTTAAGGGTGGGGCCGGCATGGCGGTGGCAACTGACAGGTAACAGACCAGTTACTTGCCAGTTGCCACAGCGACTTAGGCTTCTCTTTCGCTTTCCATCAGGCATAAGGAAGCCATTATGTCGAGCTACTATAAAAAAAAGGTTTTTAGGCTTCTCCTCTTTGTATTTGCTCCATGCTTACGCTACACCGTGTATGTTTTTATTTAGTTTTATAACGTTATTGAGTTTCGAAGAAAAGGTAAAGTTAATAAAGCTGCCGACATAACTCAAAATATTTTCGTATGAAAAATATGTTGTGCCTTTTTCAATGAATAAAGAAAATTCACTATTTGGGTACCTGTAGTGTCTTGCGTATGAAAGGAGACGAGGTCGATGACCTTAAATGTACAATAAGTTTCGTTAAAATCCGTCGAGTACCTAGTTTTTGTTTTTATAACGAACATACAGACAGACAGACAGACAGACGGACAGATAGACAGACAAAAATTTTACTGATTAAATTTTTGGCATCAGCGTCGATCACTTACCAAACCCTGATAGTCATTTTTAAAATATATTTCATGTACAGGATTAACCTCTCTACAGATTTATTATAAGTATACTCGTAGAAGACTAGTGACCCGCCCTCGTTTTGCTTCGTTAGAAACCTCTAAATTAGATAATAACTATGGTTAATTTAATGAATTTTTGTTGCACAATAAAATAGAAAACAAATGGCGGGCCTATGCTTCATTCAAACATACAGTTTCCAACCGCGAAACCGCTGTCAGCCCGCTAACCCTGTTCACAGTATCCGCGCGGCGGGCGGGGCGTTCACACTGCGGTTTGGCGGGTAAACCAATACCGCACGACCGTTTGCGGTCGATTGGCGGTAGGTTTGCGGCCGCCACCGAATCAGTAAGCTGAAGTGGCAGTGGGCTGGCCATATTAGCCGCAGAACCGATAACCGTTGGGGTAAACGAGTTTTGGAGTGGAGACCGCGTCTCGGCAAACGTAGTGTAGGACGCCCTCCGTCCAGGTGGAGTGACGATTTGCGCAGGACGGCTGGCAAGTGCTGGATGCGAGAGGCCTGGGACCGATCGAAGTGGCGAGCATTGGGAGAGGCCTATGTCCAGCAGTGGATTGATGTGGGCTGATGATGATGATGATGATGATGACCGGGCGGATTACCCGTCAGTCTGAACGCGAAAAACCACATGTCTGAACGGGCGCTTAATTCCGCACAGACGTTCTCTACCAGTCAATCATGATGGCTAACACGAGAACAAGACCACATAGCGTGCACTGTCAAAAAGTTATCACATGTCATGTAGAGTCAAGCTTATTACAACTCTACACGCCCCCAACTATACAAGCGCCTTCACAATCACAAACTTTAACTAGTTGCCAAAATATGCCTTCCTGGAACGATCTACTGAACGGATTTTAATGAAATTTTACAGTGGTAAAGATCAAACATCAGAGTAACTTGTAGGCTATAAATTATATTTGACTGGTCCGATGGCTCATTTGGTAGTGACCTCTGCCTTCTGAGCCAAGGGTCGTGGGTTTGATTCCCGCACAGTACAAACATTTGAGTGCATGAACAATCGAACATGTCTCGTTTGCATTGATCTGGGAGTTTTCTATGTACAATGTATTTATTTACAAAAAAAAGTATCTCGAGTTTATCAGTTGTCTAGTGCCCATAGTACAAGCTTCGGCTTAGTTTGAGGCTAGATGGCGATATGTGGCCCAGCGTGGCATGTCTTGGGTTATTTATTTATAACAATATCGGACATTATTTCACCAATATTCACCGAAAGCCGCGTGCTGCAGCGAGCATGAAAATATACAAATGTTTCACCCAATACCTGTTAATTGGCAGCTTCACACCGACCCCAGCCACCCAGTTAGCGGCACAATGAACAAGCCATTAGCTTAGCTTTACTGCAACTGCACTCGGATTGAACCTCTCACTGTGCCTGTGGACCCCTAAAACTGTGGACTTTCGACTAACACACGAAGTAAATTATTTACGCGTTTGAATTTTATTGTGAAACTCTAACCTACAACTCAATTTTGGGGATGTAAGGGCTCCAAGCCATCCTCACCTTCCCGTGGTGCATCCTGCCGAACAACAAACGAGGCTCTGACAAAGCGACTGGTGGCGGTATACCAACACAATTGAAGGCGTAGCTAAATACCACAGACCAATGACGGGCAGCAGCATCACCGGAGCAAGAAGCTACGCTCTGCGATCGCCAACCCGTCTGCCCAGCGTGGCGATTATGGATATATCCTCCAGATGTTTACCCTAAGTGGCGAACAAATGGTAAGGCCTATGTCCAGCAGTGGCCTGATAGGCTCATCAAAATTGACTGGCTCGGTGGCTCAATTGGTAGTGACCCCTGCCTTCTGAACCAAGGGTCGTGGGCTCGATTCCCACCCGGGACAAACATTCGTGTGATGAACACTTGTATTTGTTCCATGTCTGGGTGTTTATATTTGTATTTAAGTATTTATTTGTGGTACCTTCGTTGTTCTAATACCCATAACACAAGTGCTTAAGCTTCTTACTTTGGGTTGGGAGCAATGTATGTGATGTTGTCTGATATTTATAAAAAAAAACAGCAACATTCTGACACCAGTTCACAGTTTTCGCGTCCATTCACAAGCCAATAAACTAGTTTTAAGGTTTCCATTGTGCGGGCGCCACCTCGAGACTATAATTCGAAACTTCAACGCACCCCCAGCGGGCGGTACACAGATGACATATTAAATTCATCACGTCCAAATTAGATTTTAACTTGTCTGTGGGCTGACTGAAGTGTGCGGGAGTGAAATTAGACGAAGTCAGTGAATAAGATTGTTTGTACTTGTCAAAAGAGGTTCTTGTACGCATCTTATATTTTGGAAACTGTTTCAGATATAATATTTGAGAAAAAATGTGCCATCAATTCACACCAATCATCATCATCATCTTCAGCCTATGACAGTCCCCTGCTGGACATACGCCTCTCCAGCTGTTCGCCACTCAGGGCAAACATCTGGAGGATATACCCATAATCACCACGCAGGGCAGGCAAGTTGGCGATCGCACAGCGTAGCTTCTCTTTCCTGTAACGCTGCTGCCCTCAACGGTCTATGGTATCAAGCTACGCCTTCAATTGTGATGGTTACACCGCCACCAGTCGGTTGCCAGCGCCTCGTTTGTTATTCGGCAGGATGCACCACGTGCATAGGATTCTTATTGTGGGGCTTATGGGAGTTTTTAGTCCTAAAGTTTAGTACGGTATTACCTAGTAGTTTCATGCCTACCTACTCTGCGCAAATACAATTATTTTAATTTAATTTTGATTTTAAAACTTTGAATGAACAGTACATCTCCTGCACACGCGATCAGCTTATGTTGGTCACAGGAGACGCGGTTCGTGTGGCTGAAAACTGGTCAGAAATTATTAAGATTGCCAGCGGCACGCTAAGAAGAAGAAGAAGAATGGACAGTAAAGGTTGACATTGATTTGGCAGCTAATGTCAAATTTGACTAGTGTCAAATTTTAATAAGCGTGCTACAAAAGTTTCAGATTTCGAGTCGAAATTGGCATTATAACCAGTCCCGCTGCAGGGCTACTCAAGTCCCTACTCATAAGACTCCGAATCCACTTCAAAATTAGCATTCTGCTGCACTGGTCACAACACCTGCATCCGCTATGACGTTCATTCAAGTTTCCGAATCCGAGCGGAAATAGACATAGCAAACAGCCTCGCTTAGATTGAACCTGCACTATTGTCAGACCACACGAAAAAAAGTCGAGCGGTTCCCGAATACTCCACCGCATTGTGATAATACCCGTCGGTTTATGCCAACGCTTCCTATCAGCTAGCAATTCTAAAAAATCGCTCCGCTCCCTGCACCCAATGGGTACAGTCGGGTACCAAATCCGGGCGCAATATGCGAGAATAGCCCGTTTCGTGCACCCCCGTTGGGTGCACAATACGTGCTCTCGTGAAAAGGCGGTAAATGGAAATTGTGGAGAGCTCGTAACTGCATAGTTGTTTGCGTTTGTTGTGAAAGGGGTGATAAGGTCTGGAAAAAACACAACTTATCACAGATGACAACAAATCACGTTATAGTCGTTCTCCATTAACATCATCAGCCTATTGGGTATCGCAGGGGGTAGCACCTCGCTCCGGTGACGCTGCTGCCCGTCATCGGCCTGTGGTATTTAGCTACGGCTTCAATTGTTATAGTTATACCGATACCAGTCAGTTTCCAGAGCCTTGTTTGTTATCCAGCAGGATGCTCAATGGGCAAGTGAGGGTGGCTTTGAGCAAAAAGATGATAGGTCGCTTACTTACCTACCTCTCTATCTTCTTCTTGTAGCACTGTATAGCTACCTTCCGTAGCACAGTATCTACTTTTCGTAGCACTGTATCTATTCTTCGTAGCACTGTGGTTGCTGTCCGTATCACTGTATCTACTCTTCATAGCACTGTGGTTTAACCGTCCGTAGCTCTGTAAGTACTATTCGTAGCACTGTATCTACTATTCGAAGCACTGTGGTTGCCGCCCGTAGCACTGTATCTACTATTCGTAGCACTGTGGTTGCCGTCCGTAGCACTGTATCTACTATTCGTAGCACTGTGGTTACCGTCCGTAGCTCTGTATGTACTCTTCGTAGCACTGTATCTACTATTCGTAGCACAGTATCTTCTTACTATAGTATGTTGTAGCACTATCGCAAGAATCAAATATAAATAATACAAAATTTTTAAGGCATTAAGTTTGTTATATTTTTTACTTACAGCGATATACTTGGGGTGGCACATTTATGCCCCCCAGGGTTAAACAGGGTTGAGGGTAAACTCGAGAGTACTTCAGTAAGACTTCTTGCGCGCCAGCCGCTTCTTCCTGCGCCGTTTGGTGCTGCTGGTGGAACTCTCCTGCTGCTGGAGACCCTGGAAAGAAGGAGACACTAGATTCAGACGACGACGTTTGGTTCGCAGGTAGTGAACGTTGCATCTCACACAGCGGTCGCGGGTTCAATCCCCGCACAGTACAAACATTTATGTGCATGAACATGTCTGTGTGTATTGGTCTGGATGTTTGCTAATATTTAATTAATACATATTATACAGGGTGTTTCTTATATCGATTCAAGCCACAACAAGGTGCCATACCTATCCATTTAACCCCCATGTATGTTCTACGATTTTATGTAGTTATCGAGAAATATTTGTATATTTATGTCAATCAATCAATCAATCAACAGCCTTGGTCCGTCCGTCCGTATATTTATGTGTTAATAAAAAAATATCGATTGTATATTCACCGTGACCATAACAATACTAGATTGATAGTACCGATAGTGCTTTTTGGTTCTGAATTATCGATGATAGTACAGATACTAGTCAATGAGATAGTCTAATTCAAATGAAAACTATCTATATTTCGGTGACACTAAACCGACTTCTCTTGACAAATACGGTAAAGCATAGACAAAAAGGTCGGGAGTAGTCTATAGAAAAGATACAAGTATAAGAAAACCCATAGTTATGTGATACTATCCGATATTTATGGTGAAAAACATTTCCCACAGAGACCCTTCCTTCCCAAAGTCCCTTAAAAAGGGGAAACCGTTTTTACGCTAACGCCGCAGCCGATATCAGACCTTATGGTGTAATAACATTTTACCTCGCATTTATTGAAAGAATTAACACGTGTCGGGCCCATTTGGCCTCAGAGACGGGTTATAGCCGTGGAAATGTATGTACGTGAGCTATTGTAGCGGTTTTACTTACTCTAGAACACTATTAAATAAATAAATATAAATATTAGACAACATCACATACATTGCTTCCTAATTGCACATATATTGTCTCTTTCGTGGCCGAATTTCGGTCACGGTTGCCTGCTTTTTGTTTTTTAACCCGGGGAAAATGCTTTTACGCATTCCCGCCGCTGCAGCTGGGGAGAACGACGGGATATGTGGGACTCACGCCGCAAGAACGGAAGAGCGGCACCCTACCTCAGATGGTAGGAGGCAGGGAATACCCACTAAAAACCAGTCAAGTAGGTAACTACTTGTCTCCTCGTAGGCAGTTTAATCTTAACTTGTTTGTTTGTTTGTTTGAACGCGCTAATCTCAGGTACTACTGATCCGAATTGAAAAATTCTTTTTGTGTTGAATAGACCATTTATCGAGGAAGGCTTTAGGCTATATAACATCACGCTGCAACTATTAGGAGCGAAGAAATAATGGAAAATGTAAAAAAAAAACGGGGAAAAATCACTATTCCACGCGGACGAAGTCGCGAGCACAGCTAGTAAAATGATAAAACAATTCAATTTTTAACTTTAATTATCTCAATTGTCCACATAATCCCGTAGGAATTTCGTTAAAATCCTCCCTAACTGCAAGCAGTGCAGAGTAGAAAATATCTTACTCAGTCAAGAATCTGGACGAGCGTAAATATCGCATAGTTTCACTCACTACACCACATTAGAAGCCTTCCCTCATCTCTAGAATTTTGTTACTAATTGCATTGCTACTGTCTGGGGTTACTAGAAGCAAGATGGCTCACGTTATTATTTATTCAAAGGATCAACGGTCTTGCAGATAGTCGACAGTGAATTCCAGACTTTGATAATATGCATCCCAGCGATCTGTGGCTAGAGGTAATGATTCCCAGTCCCCTGGGAGGCCTTACCGGGACTTGGGGAAAAATATTGAGGACCACCGAATAACATCTAGGGAGTTGTGAGATGGGGAGTATAATATAAATATGTTATCATTGTTATATATATATCCATGGTATTCGTATTTAATCGGCTTTACAATAAATAAATTTGATTGATTGATTGATTTATGTATGCGTAGACGAAGATGCTAGGTACTTATTAAAATAGGTCTACTGTACCTAGGTATACTTCGCTTTTTCATCATCATCCTAGCCTTTTTCCCGATTGTCTCAGGGTCGGCTTCCCAAACTGAGAGATTTGGCGTGGGCTAAGCTTTTACACAGAGCGATTTGCCATCAGACCTCCGCAACACTTAGGGTAAGCTATACCCAGTCCCAGTTTAGGCGTCAGAGTTAGTAGTTATACTTCGCTTTTTAGTGTCATACATTTGGTAAATAAAGAAGCTTTTCTACTCACGTGTTGTAACAACCAGCGACCACATACGATTATATAAACAACTTATCCTGTCGTGGCCAAAAAACCTGTCGTGGTAATACCCGATAGAGGAAAGTTCTGCGGCATATCCGACAGAGAAACATTTAACGGAGTTAAATTTCAGAAGCCAAACACTGACTGACATACACTTTTTATTTTGTCGTGTCAAACCCTGTCAAACTACATAAGGGTTCCGTTTCATATTGCACTCGTTTATTCTTTGTTGTGCATAATAAAATTTGTTCTTTCCAATGCTAAAAATAACGAAATGTAAACAGGAAGTAAGGGAGCGGCCTATCATCTTTCCACTCCAAGCCAACCTCACCTGCCCGTGGTGCATCCTGCCGAATAACAAACGAGGCGCTGGCAACCGTCTGGTGGCGGTATAACCATCACAATTGAAGGCTTAGATACCACAGACCGATGACGAGTAGCAGCGTCACCGGAGCGAGAAGCTACGCCCTGCGATCGCCAACCCGCCTGCCCAGCGTGGCGATTATGGGTATATCCTCCTGATGTTTGCCCTAGGTGGCGAGCAACTGGAGAGGCCTATGTCCAGCAGTGGACTGTGATAGGCTGATGATGAAATAGGAAGACACATTCAAATCATAAAATTGCGATGCACTCACGCTAACATTCTTCCTGATGATGATGGAGACTCCGCCCCCGCGGCCGGGCTTCGCCCCCGCCGGGCGGGGCACGCGCCCCACCAGACACTTGTCCTGCGACTTGTACATCTTGGAGGGCTCGCTCTCTTCGTCGTCATCCGTTGAACCGTCTGCCAACATTCGAAAAAAGTTGGTGGAATGCGAGTTGGAACTCTTGCATCGAAGGTTCCATACTTACACTTACTAATACTTACTAGTACTTTACTTACTTACTTACTAATATTATAAATGGGAAAGTGTGTCTGTCTGTCTGTATGTTTGTCTTTCTTTCACGGCAAAACTTGACTGACTCGGTGGCTCAATTGGTAGTGACCCCTGCCTTCTGAGCCAAGGGTCGTGGGTTCGATTCCCACCCGGGACAAACTTTCGTGTGATGAACACTTGTGTTTGTTCCGTGTCTGGGTGTTTATATTTGTATTTAAGTATTTATTTGTGGTACCTTCGTTGTTCTGATACCCATAACACAAGTACTTAAGCTACTTACTTTGGGATCGGAGCAATGTATGTGATGTTGTCTGATAAAAAAAAACGGAGCGACGAATTGACATGATTTTTAAGTGGAGATAGTTGAAGGGATGGAGAGTAACATAGGCATAACATACTTTTTGCCACTTTCTAACCCCCCACTTCCCTAAAATGGGGGATGGAAATTTGTATGGAGCATTCACCCCAAATTTAACGCGAGCGAAGCCGCGGGCAAAAGCTAAACCAACCTACAACAAAAACAAAAAAGACACGGGACCGAGGTCATTTTGCAGTTTTAGCCAGGCGAGACGGGTTAACCATCGACAGAGAACCTGCACTCGCTCGTTTCTGCCCACTGGCAACACAGGGAGGTTTAGTATACCTTGGATTCAGCGTGAAAGTGCAACGCGCGTGCTATGCCCCTGGTGTCGCAGGCGTCCATAGGTTGCGGTAACCACTTAACATCAGGCGGGCTTTAGACTTATTTGCAACCTAGAGAAAAAGAAAATATCTACCGTGCAGTCTCTTCATCCGCTGACTGGTGCGACTCCTGCTGCGATAGTCGGAGTCATCTGGTTCCGACTTGCTGTGCAATTTGCATTTCTTTTTCTTAATGTTGCCAGTTGTGTATTTAAGGATCCTGAAAAGGAGACGAGAAATGTACCAGGGTCGCAGCGGTTAACGGCATCGCTACATTATGCTGAGCGGAGACCTTTCAGGTACTTACTCTCTCATCATCATCGTCAGCCTATTGCAGTCCATTGCTGGACATAGGCCTCTCCAGTAGATCGCCACTTACGGCAAACTTCTGGAGCCCACAATCGCCACGCTGGGCCGGCGATCGCAGGTCTTAGTTTCTTGCTCCGGTAACGCTGCCGCCCGTCATCGGTGTGTAGTATTTAGCTACGCCTTCAATTGTTGCCAGCGCCTCGTTTGTTATTCAGCAGGATGCACCACGGGCAGGTGAGGTACTTACTCTCTATAATGTTATCTACACTTTATTGTACTATTGTGTATTTTTGGGTACCCAATAAACATTTTTTTCTTACTTTACTGTCTGAAAACCGTGACTTAATCCAATATTTATCAATCGTTTCCGAATTTAGAATAGGACCGATCTCATCTCGTGAAAGGAGAAGACGACTAATTGGATATCAGGAAACGGGCAGCAGCGTTTACCTGGGTAATAATAAAACCTACTGCGGTCACCAACCCGCCTGCCAAGCGTGGAGACTAAGGCAAATCCCCCAAGTGACAACTGTCATTAGGGAGAGGGAGGGGAGGCCTGCGTCCAGTAGTGGACGGTTGGAAGCTGATGATGATGATTGTATACTTCCAGTCATTCGTGATGATTACACAGATGATAGGCCGCTCCCTTACATCCCTCGTGATGTATACTCACGTTTATACTCCTATGAGTATACTCATGGGAATGTAAGGGCGACCTATCTTCTTTTCGCTTCAAACCACCCTCATCTGCCCGTGGTGCATCCTGCCGAACAACAAACGAAAGCAACCGACTGGTGGCGGTATAACCATCACAATTTGAAGGCGTAGTTAAATACCACAGACCGAAGACGGGCAGCAGCACCACCGGAGCGGGAAGCTACTCCCTGCGATCGCTAACCCGCCTGCCCAGCATGGCGATTATGGATATATCCTCTGGATGTTTGCCCTAAGTGGCGAACAACTGGAGAGGCCTATGTCCAGCAGTGGACTGCGATAGGCTGATGATGATGATGATACTCACGAGAACTTCTTCTTCTTCTTTACGTTCTCCACTGAGCTGGATGTGTCCTCTGTTTCTTCAGAATCGGTGAACATATATGGCAGTTTACCCATTTTCGTGATGCGAAACAATTCTATTGATTTAAAAACTGTTTATGTATGAAATGGGACTGTTTTATTATAAAATGGATCTGTTTTTAGTTGGCTACATTTTTGATGGCACTGGATTGACTTTTGTGAATGCTTTTTCTAGTTGTATGCCAATGACAGTTTCAATAAAAAGGTTCTTTTAGTTAAGGTTTAGAAAGGAGGTTTTACTTTATTCCTTAACCTTTATATACCTACAATGTGGTTTTGAATGAATAATAATAAATATTAGACAAAATCACATGAATATTATCCAAAAGTATGTATCTTATGCTTATTTACATAATACAACAGGTAGGTAGGTACTGTAATGTTAAGTTTAGGATAGGTGACCAATCCCATTAGCATTATTATGTATTTATTATCATTTTTTTATAAAAAGATTTATCATTTGATTTTGAAAAATCTTAAGAATTTATTTACAATTTAAATACCTAAGTCAATTGATTAGTAAAAGTCGATACGTCTTTTTGTAAAAGTTGTGACGTATGTCTGATCTGAAACCGTGTCTGAAACCCATGGAAGTATTAAGCACGAAGCAAATACAAAGAGGAGATGCCATAACCAATATTTTCATAGGAAATGTATTTGCTTCATGGTATTAAGTTACTTAATAATTACTTCCATGCTGAAACCATACAAAATATGACAGTACCTAATACTTATCAATAGCCTGGATTGTCTATTACTAAGTACATTTCAGAATCGCCGTACATGTCCATTAACAATAAAAACAGAACATAAAAATATCCAATAACTGTGAAAACAATTCTAAAATCCCACCGAAGCTTAGAAAAGCCGACAGATAAAGCCGACTTATTATTACGACAGATTAATAAATCTAATTGCCATCAAAACGTCTTCTCCCGCGCAAATGAATTGCGGCCAATTAAAGAACGGACACCTTGTTTGAATTCATAATGGCCGACTTTCCTTTTTAGGGTTCCGTAGCCAAATGCCAAAAAACGGAACCCTTATGGGTTTGTCATGTCTGTTTGCCTGTCCGTCCGTATGTCACAGCCAATTTTTTTTCGAAATTAAAAGACTACGAAATTTAAAAAAATAAATCCTATTTTTTTTTAAAAACTGAATAGCTTGCGCGAAAGACACTTTCAAAATGCCACCCCTCCCCCTCTTTAACTTCCAAAATAAAAGTACAAAATATATTTGATGTACATAATCATGCAAAATTATTTTAAAGGAGACCTAGAGAATAGTTATTTTTTCAAATAAAAGAATAGTAGTCTATTAAAACAACGATCAAAGTTACAACGAACTACAAGAACTTTATATCTATAGAACTAGCTTTTGCCCGCGACTTCGTCCGCGTGTTTAGATTTTTACATTCAAAAGTTTTTTCCCAATAACTCCCGGTCCCGTTGGAATTTTGCAATATCGCGTTGCATGTAATCTTTACGTTCATTAAGGTACCTTGCATGCTAAATTTCAATCATCTATCTTAACGCGATTTAGATTTTTCATACAAAAGGTTTTAGCGCTAACTCCTGATCCCGTGGGAAGTTTGCAATATCCTGTTGCAACTGAAAATCACTAAGGTACCTGCTTGCCTAATTTCAAGATTTTCCCGCTAATAGGGAATATGGATGACCTTTTTTATGAATTTAAAAGATCAAAGATCTCATCTTTTATCTTTTCGTAGATCGTAGAATTTTTAAACTATCTTTTCTATTAAGCGTGTTATAAAGCGTAAAAACTATTGCTTAGACAGAGAGATCCGACGTGGCGGATGACGTCACGTACCGTGCGCGTCATACAATTTCCATAGAAAAATCTGTTTTCGTGAGAGAGACGGATATATTAATTTTCAACGACTCTATCTCGCCCATTTTTCAGCCAATTTTGATTTTGTTTTCACTGTCCATAGTATATTTTTATCTATTTTACCATAAATAGGGAGATACATGTAACTATTTCTCATGTATTTCCCTATTCTCGTTCCCGTGGGAATTTCGGGAATTCCTTTCTTAGTGCACCTCTACGGTACCTAAGCTACGTCCCTTCTAAATTTCAAGTGCCTAAGTTTAGCCGTTTAGGCTGTGCGTTGATATGTCAGTCAGTGAGTTTCTTTTCTCCTTTTATATATTTAGATTTAATTTGACCGGTAACGCCATTTATTGAGAGGAATTAGTAGTTTTGGGCAATTTTATTTCTCGGCCTTTCTTTTCCGATTTTATCACATAAAGGGTCGATTTAAAATTTTGAAATTTTATCCCTTTCGGAGTGAAATTTATCAAAACCCTTTCTTGGCAATAACTACCACGTCATGGTATAGCTTTGTGAATGCAAAGTCTCAGCCCGGTCGGGTTTAAAATTGACAAACTTTCATCACCTATTTTATCACCTCGGGGGTTGAAATGATTAAAACCCTTTTTTAGCGGATGCCTACGTCATAGTAACTTTATACATGCAAAGTCTTAGCCCAATCGGCTTAAAATTGACAAAGTTTTATACAAACTTTCATCCCCTATTTTATCCCCTTGGGGGTAGAAATGATCAAACCCCTTTTTTAGCGGGTACCTACGTCATAGTAGCTTTACACATGCAAAGTCTTAGCCCAATCGGCTTAAAATTGACAAAGTTTTATACTAACTTTCATCCCCTATTTTATCCCCTTGGGGGTGGAATTGATCAAAATCCTTTCTTAGCGGACGCCTACGTCATTACATCTACCTGTATGCCAAATTTCAGCCCAATCGGTCTAGTAGTTTGGGCTGTGCGTTGATAGATCACTATGTCAGTCAGTCAGTCAGTCAGTCACCTTTGAGTTTTATATATTTAAGAAGATACCGCATCCATATGACCTCTGGGTCTTGTTTCTGCCGGTGAGTAGGGCTTCCGGAGCTCGTGGGGGGTTAGGGTTGGGCCGGCATGGCAGTGTTAACTGACAGGTAACTGACCAGTTACTTGCCCGTTGTCACAGCGACTTGGGCTTCTCTTTCGCTTTCCATCAGGCGTAGGGAAGCCATTATGTCGAGCCAATATAAAAAAAAGTTGTTGCTACGGAATCCTTCATGGGCGAGCCCGACTCGCACTTGGCCGCTTTTTCAAATTTAATTTGACAGGAGAGATTCGAATCGCATTCCGTCTGATTAGCCACCATTCATTATACGCTATTGACTTGGACGAATTCGCGAAGAGATGTTTAATTTGTATTAATAAAGAACGAGTTATGGTTTACGAATGGATAACGGAAAATTATGGCAGCGAGTGCTGTAATGAATTACGTATTTTATTGTAAAACTTCGCAAATCTCGTTATACGACCCTCCATTTGGTTATTATAATCTACTTTTTACAACTTCAGGCTTATTCACAATGCCTTTTCGAAGGATTCGAAAGCTTTGAATGATCGTCATTCAAATTTTACGTTAGTTTTACTACAATTATGTCAAACTAGCTGCTGCCCGCGGCTCTGTCCGCGTGAATATTCGTATAAAACATAGCCTATTTGTTAATCCAATGTATAAGCTATATTACTGTGAAGTTTCATTAAAATCCGTTCAGTAATTTTTGCGTGAAAGAGCAACAAACATCCATCCATCCATTCATCTATTCAAAAAAACTTTCGCATTTATAATATTAGTAGGATTAGTAGGATTTGTATGAATGTGGGAGAAAGTTTGATAATAATATAGCATACTTTTTTTTAGGGGAGCAACAAAAAAATCATCTCTTTTGTCTCCAATTTACCCTCACCTGCTTGTGTTGAGGGTGAATTGGAGATAAGAGAGCATTCGTAAGAACTATTGTGAAAGTGGAGTTACGTTCATTATAGGCAAAACGGCCATCCACATATTTTGGCATAGATGTTAAATTTGTGATTGTGAAGTAAGATGCTAACAACTCTGTTAATAAGCTTGGCTCTTCATGACATCTGATAACTTTTTGACAGTGCACGCAATGTGGTCTCGCACTCGTCTTGGCTACATTTTACATGAAAATGTTTTTGGGGGGATTAACTATGCATAACTAAGTAAGCTTCAACTATCAGGAAAATTAATTGATGGATGAATATTATGTAAACCAAGTCTCAGATAACAGACGGACAGTTCCTAAGCTAGCCATTATCACTACAATTTGACCCTAGATTAAAGTTGGTAACTGATAAAACTTCCCTTCCTTAACTTAACTTAAGCACAAGTTCAGTTACTCCTATTAAGTAGTTAACAAAGGCGGCAACAGATGTCCGGAGATAGTTCCAGTGTTATCTTGGCAAGCTTAGTAAGTACGCACTAGATAGAACTAGAGACATACCTATTATGTATTATTTAAGTTACATATAATTGACTGGCTCGGTGGCTCAATTGGTAGTGACCTGCCTTCTGAACCAAGGGTCGTGGGTTCGATTCCCACCCGGGACTAACATTGTGTGATGAACACTTGTGTTTGTTCCGTGTCTGGGTGTTTATATTTGTATTTAAGTATTTATTTGTGGTACCTTCGTTGTTCTGATACCCATAACACAAGTGTTTAAGCTACTTACTTTGGGATCGGAGCAATGTATGTGATGTTGTCTGATATAATGAAATATTATGTATATCGAAATAGAACAACGTAATTAAAAATTTTAAGTATCGGTATAGATAGTGCATATCGGGATCTTATCTGTTTGCCCCAAGTGGCAAATAACTGGAGAGGTCTGCCACTGCTGGACATAGGCAGTCCACTGACTGTTCCCAGCGCCACTTACTTTGACATCGGATATGTAACTTTTTTTATAGTAGCTCGTGATAATGGCTTCCCTACGCCTGATGGAAAGCGAAAGAGAAGCCCAAGTCGCTGTGAAAACTGGCAAGTAACTGGTTAGTTACCTGTCAGTTGCCACTGCCATGCCGGCCCAACCCTAACCCCCACAAGCTCCAGAGACCCTACTAACCAGCAGAAACACGACCCGGAGGTCATTTGGCTGCGGTATCCTTCCCCTGACCGGCAGCTCAATTCGAGCGATGATTCGCTATGCCCTACCTCTCTTACCTACCTATGTGATATTGTGTGCATAAATATAAAATCACCTCTATCAACTTCTCAATGGACTTTAAACTCCCTTTAAAACCTAGAGCTCGGACTAAACTACCTTTAAAACCGAGATTTATATAACTTTTGTGGCGGCCGTCCGAACTATAATGTCCGTTTAAACCCCCAACAATTCACACTCAGTTGCACAGACTATCTGTTCGGTAGCAAACAATAAATTCAACGGACTTAGGTAGTATTTACCGGCATAGTGTAAGCCCTGTCTCATTAGGATGCCAAGGTTTAGCCATCTTTTGTGCTACGACTTGAGAGCCTTCAAGAAACGAGCGAACTCCTATTTAAAAGGCCGGCAGCGACCCCTGAACTCGATTTGAGTTGCGGGTGTCCATGGGCGGTGTCGACTGCTTACCATCAGGCATCACATTTGCTCGTCTGCCGCCTCTTGCATAAAAAAAAGAAAGAAAAATATCCTAGTGCCCTAAGCTCAACATCAGCTTGCAGGCGCTCGTGGGGTGTTGGGCCAGCATGGCGGTGGCAACTGACAGGTAACTGACTAGCTACTTGCCCGTTGTCACAGCGACTTGGGCTTCTCTTTCGCTTTCCATCACGCGTTTCCATTATGCCGAGCTATTATAAAAAGATCTACCTCCCCAATGACAGCTATTGAAGGAGTAGTTAAATACCACAGACCGACAACGGGCAGCAGCGTCACCGGAGCGAAGAGCTACGCCCTGCGATCGCCAACCCGCCTGCCCAGTAAGGTGATGGGTAAAGCCTCCAGGTCAAAGCCCAAAGTGGCGAATGACTGAAAAGGCCTATGTCCAGCAGTGGACTGCGATAGGCTGATGATGATTATTAAAAATATCCCCTATATATTCCATTCCACTGTATACATTTTCTTCGAGGCACAATGGTGTTCCAATGGGATAGAGCCCCAAGCCACCACAGCTATATCAACAGTTCGCCGGTCAGCCGTCGGCCTATGCCGAATTACGGCCGAAAGGGTCAAATCAATATGCACGCAAACTTGAATAAACATAAATAAGCATGCTTCATAATAGGAATCAAACCCAAGACATGCCACGCTGGGCCACACAGCGCGACCTAGCCCCAAACTAAGCCTAAGCTTGTACTATGGGTACTAGACCACTGATAAACTTACTTAGATATTTTTTTTTTGTAAACAAATACATATTATACATAGAAAACACCCAGACCAATACAAACAGACATGTTCATGAACACAAATGTTTGTACTGTGCGGGGATCGAACCCACGACCCTTGGCTCAGAGGGCAGAGGTCACTACCAAATGAGCCATCGAGTCAATCAGACATAGTGGTAAATCTCTAAGGGTCTATAACTATTCATCATTATCACCTAAAGTCCACTGCTGGACATAGGCCTCTCTAGGTGTTCGCCACTTAGGGCATACATCTGTAGGATATACCCATAATCGCCATGCTGGGCAGGCAGGTTGGCGATCGCAGGGCGTAGCTCCACACTCCGGTATTACTGCTGCCAGTCATCGGCCTGTGGTATTTAGCTACGCCTTCATTTGTGATAGTTATACCGCCACCAGTCGGTTGCCAGCGCCTCGTTTGTTATTCGGCAGGATGCACCACGGGCAGGTGAAGTTGGCTTGGAGCGAAAAGATGATGGGGCGCTCCCTTACATCCCATAAGTATATCTTATATTCCATCAGCCTGTAAGAAGCGCTAGACATTCCAAAGAGTAGTGACATGATCAATGAAGCGCCTCAGACTATTATGGTCATGTCTGATATGTCACTGAGTCTAGTACCGTCCGCATAAAAGGGACTAAAAGATTTTTTTATATTATGTCACCGTAAAATTGTAAATACCGTTAGATTATGATCTATGGCGGTGACGGGCAGCAGCGTCACCGGAGCAAGAAGCTACGCCCTGCGATGGCCAACCCGCCTGCCCAGCGTGGCGATTATGGGTATATGCTCCAGATGTTTGCTCTAA
Organism: Conogethes punctiferalis; assembly: GCA_031163375.1. Classification (NCBI taxonomy): domain Eukaryota; kingdom Metazoa; phylum Arthropoda; class Insecta; order Lepidoptera; family Crambidae; genus Conogethes; species Conogethes punctiferalis. The sequence continues at coordinate 2,669,570 of CM062099.1, forward strand.
GTGGCGAACAACTGGAGAGGCCTATGTCCAGCAGTGGACTGTAATAGGCTGATGATGATGATCTATGTCGTAAGATTGTGAACTCTAAACCAGTCGGTTGCCAGAGCCTCGTTCGTTATTCAGCAGGATGCACCACGGGCAGGTGAGGGTGGCTAGGAGCAAAATGATGATATCGCTCCCTTACATCTATATCTATCTATACTTATAATAAATCTGTAGAGAAGTCAATTCTGTACATGAAATATACTTTCAAAATAACTGTCAGGGGGTGATGAGTGATCGATACTGATGCCAAAAATGCAATCAGTACATTTTTTGTCTGTCTGTATGTTCGTTATAGAAAAAAAAAACTACTGGACGGATTTTGACGAAACTTGGTATAATTATTCTTTATACTCCTGGGCAGTTATAGTATACTTTTCATCACGCTACAATCAAGAGAAAATTTTATCTGTATGTTTGATCGCGCATCACGCGAAAACTACTGCATGGAATTAAATGCGGTTTTCACCAATGTATTGCTAGAAGTCTAAATTAAAATTTAGGTACAACTTTATGGGAGTTCGTTATTTTTGAAACCCGATATCCACGCGTGCGATGCCGCCGGAACAGCTAGTCCGAAAATAAAAAAGAAATCAAATATTCCTTTCATCTGCCATCGGTCCAAGACAAACCAATAGGGCGGGCCCACGATCCGGAACTAATTCAAATGCACATACAATTCCTAGGTAATTGCGCCATCGGATTGAATCCGACCGGTCTCTCAGACCGGCCGCTCACCCGACAGCCGATAGACGGGTTAACTATTAACCTGACTATCGCCTTGTTCGGGAGAAGGAAACCTCAAATTGAGCGGGCATTTTCGTACGGAGTTTGAGTTATTGACACTCTGGGGGTCAGCTGTGTAAGGGTTAATCTGTCCGGTCTGACGTACCGAATGTTTAATTGAGACACCGCCACTAATCTTCGTAACTGGCCCGGTGCATCTTTTGGTAGTAATCTTTTTTTCTAGAGGAGAATGCGTTAGGCACCTTCGCGCCGCCTGTGGGAGGAGTAGGCATGGTGTGTGGGACCCACACCTACCAGAATGAGAACAAACGCACTAAGCCTGTGTCGCCAGTAGGAAGCAACTTGGAGGGACTCGAGTAGCGCTGAAGCACTCCTGCCTGCCCTGACCAGCTGCAGATGACAGAGAGAAGAATTTTTCAAATCGGTTCACAACTCTCGGAGATATGTGGTAACACACATACAACAAAAAAAAAACAGTTGAATTGAGAACCTCCACTAATAAAAGGATAGAAATTAATAATTATTGAAAATAAAAACCAAACCAACGGACCGAACAATTCTGGTGACAATTTGAAGAGTGACAAATAAAAAGGGTAATTTTCTTAATATAAAAACGTATAAAAAACAGCCAGTAAAAAATTATAATATAAAAGAAGGTTGCTTCGCAACATCCACCTTTTTTTTAAGTCGGTTAAAAGCCCTAGCGTTGGCGTATGGTCACTCAAACCAAACACGCTAATCTGTTAGGAAAGTATTTATATTAAGTAACGAATAAAATAACAAACTCAATTCAAACAACAGATTTCACTAAAATATGGGCCAGTAACTCTTCCGAAGTAACTCGGCAGCTTCCTTAAAAAGATCTTAGTTTAATTAAAATGTTCAATTTGCCAGCACGGGCCCCTCACAGAAGTTTGAGAAATTGGAAACGAGGGATAGGTACCGGTGCCAGTGTGGATTGTCCCCGTCTAGGGCACAGGCTCTCAAACTGTTTTGTAATGCCCACCCAATCCTCTTACAAATATTATGGCACCATTAAAGAGTATGGATGCGAGAGGCCCAATATCGATCAAAGTGGCGTACATTCGAAATAGCGAATTATAGATGATAGCGTATTATCTCGGTTGATGTTCATCAACAGCGCATTATGTCCTCACCGAAGGGTTCAAATCTTTTTAAAGTTAATGTTCTTTTTAATGTTATTTTAACGTTTCATTGCAATTTCGATGTCTTTTTTTTTCTTTCCTCCATTTTCTTTTTTTATTATTATTATTTTTCGTTAATGTGTGTGTGTTGTAATGTGTGTGCACCAAATAAATGAATTTTCTTTCTTTCTTCTTTCTTAAAGACTCAAGAGGGGGCAAGGGAAAGTCACCCGATGGTAAGTGATCACTTCGGCCGATGGACATTGCAACACCAGGAGAGTTTCAGGTGCGTTATCATCATGTTGGTTCACTTTTTGAAGTTCCCCTAAGTCGTATCCATGCGGAAAAGTAAAATAAATAAATCAGACAACCATCACATACCCATGTATCTCTACATCCCAAAGTAAGCAGCTTAAGCACTTGTGTCATGGGTATCAGAACAACGAAGGTACCACAAATAAATACTTAAATACAAATTATAAACACCCAGACACAGAACAAACGCAAGTGTTCATCACACGAATGTTTGTCCCGGGTGAGAATCGAACCCACGACCCTTGGTTCAGAAGCAGGGGGTCACTACCAATTGAGCCACCGAGCCAGTCGACCACCTGAAAACTACCCTAAAGTACAGTTCATTTCACGCCAAAACTAAATAATATATAGCAACATTTACCTTCATTTATTTGGCTTTGTGATAAACACAAAACAAACGACTAGCAATGGAACCAACAAAACAGAAAGTTTATTGAACGATATGAAGCCTGGTTCATTACTTCAGAGTTTGAGAACCAGTGGTTTCCTTTGGGACAAAGTGAGCGGTGTGCATGAAAGTTTCAAAATTACCGTTGTGGAACTCACGAATGGACGAAAACAAAGGATTCTTATCTAATTTGAATAAGGAGGGCCAAAGACAGCACCTATTGCGTATAACACACTGGAAATTGTTTGGAAAGGCAAGAATTAGGTACCTACATAAGGCAGCCATAGTGCCCATGTAATACTCTCATTTTTTTAGCATTTTATGTTTTTTATCATGAGGATAATTTTATATGATACTTTGTGATACTAGGAAAGCATAGTGGATGCCCTTTGGATGATAAAAAGCGAAAGAGAAGCCCAAGTCGCAATAGCAACGGTTAGGTAACCAAATTAATCACTTTTGTCCTTTGCCACTGCAATAAATTTAGTTATTTTTTTTTGGTTTTTTTATAGTAGCTCGACATAATGGGTTCCCTACGCCTGATGGAAAGCGAAAGAGAAGCCCAAGTCGCTGTAAACAACGGGCAAGTAACTTGTCAGTTGCCACCGCCATGCCGGCCCAACTCTAACCCCAAACGAGCTCTGGAAACCCTACTCATCGGCAGAAACACGACCTAGAGGTCATTTGACTGCGGTATTCTATAGGGTGGAGGTCCTTCCCCGGACGGGCGGCTCAATTCGAGCGAAGATTCGCTATGCCCTACCTCTCTCAAAATATTCTCTCCTTTGACCAGTCAAAGGAGAGAACAACTGGAGAGGCCTATGTCCAGACATAGGCCTCTCCAGTTATTCGCTACTTAGGACAAAATATCTGGAGGATATACCCATAATCGCCACGCTAGGCAGGCAGGTTGGCGATCGCAGCGCGTAGCTTCTCGCTCCGGTGACGCCGCTGCCCGTCATCGGTCTCTGGTATTTAATTATACCTTCAATCGTGACGGTTATACCGCCACCAGTCGGTTGCCAGCGCCTTGTTTGTTATTCGGCAGGATGCACCACGGGCAGGTGAGGGTGGCTTGGAGTGAAAAGATGATAGGTCACTCGCTTACGTCTCCCGTAGATAATAGCTATTTGACTGTACACTATTATGCCTGTCACCTAACTTTTGGACCTCAGACCGCTTACCATCAGGTAGAGTGAGGTCATTCTGAAAGCTCTTCTTATAAAAAAACTAAGCTTCACCCACCACTACCTAATCATTACAAATGTGGTGACAAACAAACAAAACATTCATTTAGTGCTACTGTACTATTTATATTTAGACAACAATCTCACTGAGATCACATGTTTATTTAACGAGGATTACCTTACGTTTGCGCGCAAGACGAGCCGAATTAACCAGCATTGTGTACAGATAGCTAATTATATCTATAGGTAATAGGTACACACGGCCATACTTAATCCTGCCGCCCTTCTGACAGGTACTCATCAACAGCCTGCACCTGTCCACTGCTGGACATAGGCCTCTCCAGTTGTTCGCCACTTGGACAAACTTCTGGAGGATTATACCCATGCCCAGCGGGTTGTTGGTGCGGGGGCACCTCCACCTGCCTTGCACGGGTCTCCGTCCCTGTTGGACGGGAGTGGACCGGCCCTCCGGGCCGCTCCCGTCGCTGGATTATATAAACTAATTAAGTCGTCGGGGAGCTGGTTGGGCCCGCTGAGGCGGGCAGCACTGATGGTGCCGCGGCAGTCCTAGTTTTTTCCGGGTCCCGTGACACCATCCCCATAGGTGCTTGACGGAGGGGCCGGGGTTTTTAGTGGGTATTGCCTGCCTCCCTTCCACCTTGAGGCAGCGTGAGTCCCACATACCCCGTCACTCCCCCCGGGTGACGGGGATGCCTAAAAGCATTTTCCCCGGCATAAAAAAAAAAAAAGGATTATACCCATAATCGTATAATCGGGTTGGTGAACGCAGGGCGTAGCTTCACGCTCCGGTGACGCTGCTGCCCGTCACCGGTCTGTGGTATTAAGCTACGCCTTCAATTGTGATGGTTATACCGCCACCAGTCGGTTGCCAGCGCCTCGTTTGTTATTCGGCAGGATGCACCACGGGCAGGTAAGGTTGGCTTGGAGCGAAAAGATGGTAGGCCGCTCTCTTACATCCCCCTGTCGGTATATGGTTTTCATTAAAAATATGAATATTAACCAACCAAGATGTTCCGACATCATACGAGTTTTTTTTACTATAATCATCATCAGCCTATTGCAGTCCACTGCTAGCCATAGGCCTCTCCAGTTGCTCACCACTAAAACTGGTAACTCATTCATAGGACAAAGTGTAAAAATGTTTAACAAAATACCGCAAAATATTGTTGATCTACCTATACATAGATTTAAATCTCGCATTAAGTCCATTTTAATGTCAAAAGGTTATTATAAAGTACAAGACTATATGGATGACAATATTACATGGACATGATAGTCTGCTCGCTTGCGCTTTTTTAAAACGATATTATTATTGTATTATATATTTTAAAAAGGCTAACTGTCCGAGTTTGTTGCGGCACTTCTTCTCGGCAGGCTACACGTCGAAGTGCTGGTAGGAAAAAAGTTTGACGTGCAAAAGTATTACTAGTGAATCTATTTGCAGAAATAAACTATTTTATTTTATTTATTTTATTTTATTTACCACCACTTTGGGCAAACATCTGGAATCTTCACCCATAATCTAGAATGGTATTTCGAAATTTATTACGACTATTGTCCACATCCCTATTCGCTATTCTTGCTAAATAACTAATTAGTTATCTGTCTGTACAATTCGTTCCATTCCCAATTATAAAGCAATCAGGGAGATGTTTATTCAAAGCGGTAATACCTTGGAGGAGTGTAAATCGCAGCTGCGTTGATCAAATACGTATTCTTACTAGTGATGTACGTAACGAATATAATATACATTTTCTTTATAGTGGCTCTACATTATGGCTTCCCTACGCCTGATGGAAAGCGAAAGATAAGCCCAAGTCGCTGTGACAACGGGCAAGTAACTGGTCAGTTACATGTCAGTTGCCACCGCCATGCTAGCGTAACCCCACACCTAACCCTAACCCCCCACGAGCTCCGGAACCCTACTCACCAGCAGAAACACGACCCAGAGGTCATTTGACTGCGGTTTTCTATAGGGTGGAGGTCCTTCCCCGGATGGGCGGCTCAATTCGAGCGAAGCCCTGCCTCTCTACATTTTTGATGCGAATAATTGAGCGAATGATTAATTAATTAAATTATTTAATCTTTTTTGCACAATATAAATAGTGTTAAAAAAGCTTACTTAATGCCGCATAGGTATTATTTAACAGTCAACCATTGGGCTAAGCAGAAACAGATGTAGGTAGCGTGCTGCAAAGTTGGATAAAATTAAACGGCGATTAAAATACTTGAATAGATACATACATTTTAAAAGTACACATAATAAAATATAATATAGCTCATTTAATATAATATACATACATATATACCTACATACAATTTATTATAAATTAATTAATTAATACAGATATTTTTGTCTGTGACATTACCGACGTGTCCTAATCCTATGTAGTTATTGTAAATATGTTGTCAAACAGGGAAATAAACGTTTAATCTATCATAACACATTGTTTCGCCTCTAAACTTAAAGTAAGTAGGTACGATTATTAAGTTATTGCGAGACAAACCAAGTAATATCTTCTCTGCAATCTCATCCAGTGAATAAATTCAAATTAAAATGTTAAATTTCGCAAAGTTCCCGATCTCGGGCGAGTTCCGTAGATTGGAACGTCGCTGCCCCGTGGAGCAGATTGAACATCAACTGATACTTTGAACGGAAAACTTTGAGCCATGGAACACTGTTGTTTTCATGAATAACAAGTATTTAATATAATATGTTTAAAACAACTCGACGGAGTGACTGGTAAAAGGGCAATGTCGAAAGTAACAGACCTCGTGGTCCATCATTTAATTGATGACTTGGACCTCTCTCTTTCCGAGGAGAGGCCGCCCTGCCCTGCTGTGCCATTATAAAAAAATACAAATAAGTAAAGGTTTTTTTATTTAGATTTCGCTCCCGTATGCTTGAGGTCGACCTACGGACTTTCTCTATTCGCCTGTGCCTTCATTCGATCACAATCTACCTTAAAATAATACGTTAAATTGTAATTGGAATGCCCTTCCAGCTCATGGGTTTCCTTCCTTTTACAATCCTGGGTTCTTTAGGCGGCGCGTGAAACGGCATCATCAGGGTGAGGGCGACAGGCGCAATGGGTTTGTTCTATTGTGCCTGTCGACCTATTGTAACTTTTTGACCTCACCACCGCTTACTATCAGGTGGAGTGAAGTAAACCTGAAAGCTCTTCTTATAAAAAAAAGCATTTGTTATGGTTCACAATCTTTCGACAGTTTACAATCTCGCAAGATGGATTAAGTATATTATAATCTAACGGTATTTACAATTTCACGGTGACAGTTACAACATTTCCCTTTGTATTTGCTCCGTGTTCCAACGTCAGTTCTTTAATAATAAATGTACAGTACACACAACACTAGAGGGTAGATCTGAGCGTAGTGGGCTAGATTAACGCCAGTGGGGACATAGACGCTGTCGGGATTACGCGCATGTATATCGGGATCAACAGTTGTCGCGACAAACCGCACTGCTTGAACAGCTCCACGAGATATCTACTGTAAAACACGAGTTTATATATCCTCTTCAGATATTCGCCACTTAGGACAAACATCTGGACGATATACTCATATTCGCCACGGGCAGGCGGGTTGGCTTGGGTTGGGATCGCAGGGCGTAGCTTCTCGCTCCGGTGGCGTTGCTGCCCGTCTTCGGCCTGTGGTATTTAGCTACCTACGCCTTTAATTGTGATGATTATACCGCCACCAGTCGGTCGCCAGCGCCCCGTTATTTGGCAAGATACACCACGGGCAGGTGAGATTGGCTTGGAGTGAAAAGATGATAGGTCGCTCCCTTACATCCTATGTAAGTCGCATGTCGCTGCGACAGGCAACCGATCAGTCAGTTGCCATTGCCGTACGACTAGTAAGATGCTTTTCAAACCCAATTTAAAAGGATCCCATAACGAATGGAGAATCGCACCAGCAACCATTGTCACGGGCAGCTTTCACTACCACACAGAAGTCACAGGAGCGCTGATGGACCTTGAAAATGTAGGCTCGCGCCTCGCTTATAAAACACTAGCTGTGCTCGCGACTTCGTCCGCGTGGAATAGTTATTTTTTCCCCGTTTTTTTTTTTTACATTTTCCATTATTTCTTCGCTCCTAATAGGTACAGCGTGATGTTATATAGCCTAAAGCCTTCCTCGATAAATGGTCTATTCAACACAAAAAGAATTTTTCAATTCGGACCAGTAGTTCCTGAGATTAGCGCGTTCAAACAAACAAACTCTTCAGCTTTATAATATTAGTTAAGATTTCCACGGAAAAATCTCAGTGTTGAACTGTTTAACCCACAGGTTCAAACCGATCCTCACTGAGATATCTTTGACAGTATCCTCCCCTTCCTCCTTCCACCTGCCTTCCGTCCCTCCTAAGGTCCTGTTGTTTCAAAGTCACGCGTCGGCCGGACGCAGCCGCTGCAGAAGTTACACAGTTATTATTTATTCCCGCCGCGCCTCAATACTTGATTGGCGCCTTAGAGAGCACACAGATGGAACAAGTTATAACTTCTACAGACAAGGACGTGTCGGCACGCGGCAGAAATCGGAATTAAAGCCCACTGTCATGTTAAGTGTCACTTTTGACATTTTTGAAAATTTTGCCAGCTTTATTGACAGTTTTGAGTTCAGATTCTGGATTAAATTCGATCCGCCGTTCATCATCAGCACCAGATGTTGACGCCCGGATGCATATACCTGAGTAAGATATACCTACTGATCTATACTTATAATAAATCTGTAGAGAGGTCAATTCTGTACATAAAATATTTTTTCAAAATAACTATCAGGGGGTGATAAGTGATCGATACTGATACCAAAAATGCAATCAGTAAAATTTTTGTCTGTCTGTCTGTCTGTCTGTCTGTCTGTCTGTCTGTCTGTATGTTCGTTATAGAAAAAAAAACTACTGAACAGATTTTGACGAAACTTGGTACAATTATTCTTCATACTCCTGGGCAGGTTATAGGATACTTTTCATCACGCTACAATCAATAGGAGCGGAGCAGTGACGGGAAGTGTTGGGAAAACGCGAGAAATTTAAACCTGTATGATTGAACGCGCATTACGCGAAAACTACTGCATAGAATTGAATGCGGTTTTCACCAATGTATTGCTAGAGGTCTAACTTAAAACTTAGGTATTATATGGAAGTCCGTTATTTTTGAAACCGGATATCCACGCGAGCGACGCCGCTGGCACAGCTAGTACGTAATAAAAGCACCATAAAGGCATACAATTTTCGGCTGTTGCTCTCAATTTCTCCCGGATCCCATCATCAGATCCTGACCTGGTGATAGTGGGACCACATCGGAAGTGTCCTCTGTTGAACAAAAAAAAATATACTTCATGTATAATTTACGGAAATATCGGTGAACATACATAAAAATATATTATACACTAGCTGTGCCAGCGGCGCAGCACGCGTGGATATCGCGTTTCAAAAATAACGGACTTCCATAAAATTATGCCTAAATTTTAAGTTAGACCTCTAGCAATACATTGGTGAAAACCGCATTCGATTCCAGGTAAAAGTTTTTGTATGATGCGCGTTCAAACTTACAGATAAAAAATTCTCCCGTTTTCCCTTCACTGCTCTGCTCCTATTGATTGTAGCGTGATGAAGGCACTACTATATGGCAGGAGTATAAAAATAATTGTACCAAGTTTCGTTAAAATCCGTTGAGTAGTTTTTGTTTCTATAACGAACATACAGACACAAAAATTTCATTCACGATCACTAAGCACCCCTTGATAGTTATTTTGAAAATAATATTTAATGTACAGAATTGACCTCACTACAGATTTATTATAAGTATAGATACAGACGAATTGAGAACCGCCTCCTTTTTTGAAGTCCGTTAAAAAAAAGTCAAGCGACCTCGCGAATCTTCCGCCACGGACCTGGTCACCCATCCCCTCCCCGCTATCTGATCTAAAATTCAGCACGTCCCGCCGCTCACTGATTTGCGATCGCACAGGACGCACCGGCCCCGCCCGCCAATAAATCCCGCGGGATCCGGGATTTATGGACTTGTACCGGTTTACGGCCGGTCGCTGTGTCCCCGCGCTGGACGGGACACTTGGGAGTCTTGGGACGGGGGCATAATAAAAACGGGACTTCGTTTTTGTTAGAGACGAACAGTATCCATATGTGCCCGGTGGACAGGCTCGGTGGCTCAATTGGTAGTGACCCCAGCCTTCTGAACCAAGGGTCGTGTGTGATGAATACTTGTGTTTGTACCGTGTCTGGGTGTTTATATTTGTATATTTGTATTTATTTGTGGTACCTTCGGTGTTCTGATACCCATAACACAAGTGCTTAAGCTACTTACTTTGAGATCAGAGCAATGTATGTGATGTTGTCTGATACTTATACTTACTTATTTTTACGGTAGCGAGGGACAGCAATGGTTACGTTAAACCTAAATCACGGTGGGAATCGACCCTGGTCAATTTAGGTAATAAACTTTCCTAAATTATAACTTTTATTTAGTGTGTGTGACTATAGCGAAAAGCTACGCCCTGCGAGCGCCAACCCGCCTGCCCTGTGTGGCGATTATGGGTAGATCCTTTAGATGTTTGCCCTAATTGACGAACAACAGTAGAGGCATATGGCCAGCAGTGTACTGCGATAGGCTGATGATGATATAAGCTGCTCCATTTGTTCGCCACTTTGGGACATCATCTGGTTATAGGTACGCATAATTGCCACCCTGAGCAGGCGGGTTGGCGATTGCAGTGCGTAGCTTCTTTCTCCAGTAATCCTGCTGACCGGCAATTGTGTTATTAGCAGCCGGTTGCAAGAACCTCGTTGACCTGACCAGTTACTTGTCCGTTGGCACAGTGATTTGGGTTTCTATTTCGCTTTCCATCAGGCGATGGGAAGCCATTATGTCGAGCTACTATATAAAAATAATGTTATTTCCAACTAACTGTGCCGGCGGCGTCGCACGCGTGGATATCGGGTTTAAAAAATAACGGACTTCCACAAAATGGTACCTAAATTTTAAGTTAGACCTCTAGCAATACATTGGTGAAAACCGCATTTAATTTCATGCAGTCGTTTCTGCGTGATGCGCGATCAAACATACAGATAAAAATTTCTCCCGTTTTCCCAATACTTCCCGTCACTGCTCTGCTCCTATTGATTGTAGAGTGATGAAAAGTATACTATAACCTGCCCAGGACTATGAAGAATAATCGTACCAAGTTTCGTTAAAATCCGTCCAGTAGTTTTTTTTTCTATAACGAACATACAGACAGACAGACAAAAATTTTACTGATTGCATTTTTGGCATCAGTATCGATCACTAATCACCCCCTGATATCTAGTTATTTTGAAAATATATTTCATGTAGAGAATTGACTTCTCTACAGATTTATTTTAGGTATAGATAACGAAGAAGGTTAACATGTTACCATAGGATGTTATCAATACAACCTAATATAAACTGGGACATGTCCCGCATCGGTAACACTTACCTACGGCTCGTTGCAACGCGTTTGTGAACCGTCGGCCGGTACACCGATTGGATGGCTTTAGGAAAAACGCTCGCTTAATTAGTGATGGCTGTGATGTATTGGCTCCGGGAGATGTGTGAAGAAAGGTACGCAGACTAATCCATTAGGTGGGTAGGTATAGGTAGGTTTTGATGGTGGCAGATAGTTTAATAGGGTATCTTTACTGCCGACGTTTAAGATTCTGTGTGGAGTGTGTGTAATCTTCGGAGTAAAGGCAGTCTAATAGTAGGTACTTACTCGTATATGGTAAGTAGCAAAGCAACTAGCACATACCTGTGAATAGGTGTGATCTATCATTTAGTTTTTATTCATCATCATCATCATCATCAGGCCTCTCCAGTTGTTTGCCACTTAGGGCAAGCATCTGGAGGATATAACCATAATCGCCACCCTGGGCAGGCGGGTTGGCGATCGCAGGGCGTAGCTTCTCGCTCCGGTGACGCTGCTGCCAGTCATCGGTCTGTGGTAGTTTTTATTAACTTACCAATATTATGAAATAGGTAATTATAATAAAATAATTAGTTATTTATGAAGATACGGTATATAGGTATTATAGGCCTTATTAATAGACAAAAAATGTCAGAGTTAAGTAATTAGGATCTGTAAGCTCGCTTTTTGAAGATACCTAAGTTGTATCCATTCGTATAAATTGCAGCAAGAAGCTGATTCCAAAGAACAACTGCACGAGGCAGAAAATTGCGCTCAAAACGCACGTAAGTTGTGAATGTAAAACTCTTATTTATTTATTTAAACTTTATTGCACAAATAGGTACAACAATCGAACTTAACATTAGGAACATTCTCTACCAGTAATACTTTTAGTCTTATGAGATATTAGGTACCTATAGTTCTAAAACCTTAATGAATAAATAAATAACCCAAGACATGCCACGCTGGACCACACATGGCCACCTAGCCCCAAACTAAGCCGAAGCTTGTACTATGAGTACTAGACAACTGATAAACTTACTTAGATACAATTTTTTTTTTGTAAATAAATACATATTATACATAGAAAATACCCAGACCAATAAAACAGACATGTTCATGAACACAAATGTTTGTACTGTGCGGGAATCGAACCCACGACCCTTGGCTCAGCCGAAACTTATACCTAAATGTTCTTAAACAGTAAATCCCTCAGTCCAGTCGCTGATATTGCCTCTTAAATAGATCCCAAACACAAGCCATCGCATTTCGCAAACCGTATCACTACCTACATCTAGTTTCGGCCATTCAATTGGCCGGCCGATCAGGCGCTCAATGCCGTCACTACAATGAGCCCTGATCAGCTATGCCGGTGTGGCGTCTATAGGCGCTGTCGTGATCTGTCCAGCTGTGGACGATGATGGCAGATACGCAGGGCTGCTACGACTAGCAGGTTTGGTTGGCTTTTTCACGGCATTTCGGCAAAATACCACGAGTCCCCAGAAACGGCCCCCGGTCAGAGAATCCAAATTACCAACATTTATAGTTAGCTACACATTGACTGTTGAAAAATCCGGTTGAAATTGCCATGGACCTGGAATGTTATACCTACCTACACAATACACATCGGAAGATCTCTCTGGATCTCTCGGAGAACAAGGAGCCAGGTAAAAATCTTCGCGTAGCATCATTCAAGCCTAATTTGCGGTGGCAACTGGATAAATGATTTAATTAATGAGGGTGTTTCAAAATGAAATATGCGACAGATAGCGTTATGTAGACATGCACATATAGCTATCACGTGATTGGTCAGTTGCTATGTAAATGTCAGTGCCATGTCAAAATGAACCAATCACGTAACAGTTGGACCTGTCCTTTATGTGGTGCCAATATGGTGGATTTCTTTTTTCAGAAAACTCTTAGGGGCAGCGCAGACGACAGACTATCCGTGACGCACTTTTTTGCAATTATATGCAGAAACGCACACGACGCGCCAAAATCTGTCGCGGATATTTCACAGACTCAACGCACACGACGCACATCTTCGAATATTCTGTCGGCAGACCTAGATGCTCTTTTTAAATGTCTCAGACGCAGACTCGTTTGCACAGAAAGTGTGCCGTCTGCGCTGCACCTTATTAGGACATTCTGTTGACGAGGTCACTTCGGTTTATCTTTCATTTTCCATCAGGCGATGGAAAACAACTACGTTATCCTACTATCTATAAAAAAACTAGCTTTCTATTCACTAACTAGCTTTGCCAGCGGCGTAGCACGCGTGGATATCGGGTTTCAAAAATAACAGAACTCCATAAAATGATGCCTAAATTTTAAGTTAGACCTCTAACAATATATGGGTGAAAACCGCAATTATTTCCATGCAATAGTTTTCACGTGATGCGCGTTCAAACATACAGATAAAAAAAATTCCCGCTTTCCCAACACTTCCCTTCACTCTTTTGCTCCTATTAACTGTAGCGTGATGAAAAGTATACTTACTATAACTTGCCCAGGAGTATGAAGAATAAATTGTACCAAGTTTCGTCAAAATCCGTCGAGTAGTTTTTGTTTCTATAACGAACATACACAGACAGACAAAAAGTTTACTGATTGCATTTTTGGCATCAGTATCGATCACTAATCACCCCTGATAGTTATTTTGAAAAAATATTCCATGTAGGTACAGGTCAATTCTGTAGGTACAGAATTAAAAACAGACCTCTCCACAGTTTTATTATAAGTAAGTATACGTAGATAATTTTAAAGCGTATTGGCAGCCCTGATATCTATCGGACTTAGTCAATACCGGTGAATATTAGCTGCGTTTCGTCGATTGTAAGTGCACGGTGCAAGCGGCTCCGGGGATCGGCATACGAAGGCAGGTTTGTAACGGAGGCTTTGTGGACACCGGCGGGATTGCCTGATATACGGTGATTCAGTTTGAGCTACGCTCGGCTTTTCTCTCCGGGAACGAATGTGAAATGAGGTGATCTAGGTCGAGAGAGGTAGAGCATAGCGAATCTTCGCTCGAATTGAGCTGCCCGTCCGGGGAAGGACCTCCACCCTATACAATACCCCAGCCAAATGACCTCTGGGTCGTGTTCCTGCCGGTGAGTAGGGTTTCCGGAGCTCGTGGGGGGTTGGGGTTGGGCCGGCATGGCGGTGGCAACTGACAGGTAACTGACCAGTTACTTGCCCGTTGTCACAACGACTTGGGCTTCTCTTTCGCTTCCCATCAGGCGTAGGGAAGCCATTATGTCGAGCTACTATAAAAAAAATCTGACAGACAACTACAGTCATTAGCAGGCTAGATTGGCAAGCCGAAGCTTGTTTTATATTGGCTCAACTTGAGAGGCTTGCTTTTGCATGATGGAAAGCTAAAAAAGATCCCAAATCGCTCTGGCAACGGACGGGAAACCTCAGTTTCCATGTAGGTAGGTATCAGCCGCAGATATTTTGTTAGTCTTCATAGTGCGAACGGCTAAACTATGGAACTCTTTGCCGGGCTCCTTGTTCCCGAGAGATACTTACATCTTCTGATGTTCAAGACGAGAGTCAACCGGTTTTTGCTGGGTGAGCGCGTTCCATCGTAGACTAAGATATCGCTTACCATCAGGCGAATCGCAGTCAAGCGCAAACTCATCCTACTAATACTCGTATTATAAACGCGAAAGTTTGTTTGGATAGATGGATGGATGTTTGTTCCACTTTCATGCAAAAACTACTGAACGGATTTTAATGAAACTTTACAGGAATATAGTTTGTACATCAGATTAGCACATAGGCTATGTTTTATACGAATATATTCACGCGGGCAGAGCCGCGAGCAGCAGCTAGTTATGAATAAAAAGGAAAACCTTTTACAAAAATCATTGTTCGATCGAATACAATCACACTTGATGTTAAGTGTTGATGTGGCCTAGAATGCAGCATGATTACTTAAATAAAGCATAGTATCTCTATACATTTATATAATACAAGAATTTTAGACAAAACAGAAAATCTATTCTATCTATCGCTGCCGAATTCGGCCCAACGTTACTTGAAGGTTTAATCTTATTTGAGCCACCAACTGCATCTCCCGTAAACCTAGCGCGGTAAATACATTTACCATGTCCGGATACAAGTACCTACCGGAGCACTTAACACGTCCGGATATCGGGTAATACCGGGTCCGGTTGATTGGCGAGCGCTGATCCGGATCTCCGGAATTTGCATTGCGAACGGCGCCTTTGACGACGGCCGAACTCGGTTTAATTAAAGCACAATAATTACTTCGTAATAATCCCGTTGAGGTTGTTATTACTGGTATGTTTGCCCTGTAGTTGAGTTGAGCTTGACTAACATTTCTACTAAGTATTGCAATAATAGTATGTACCCATCGTAATAACATATACTATATAACTTTGTAATTTTTAGTCTAATTTATTATTGTGGCATACCTTTGGTTATAATAACTAAGCGCTTGATGATTTTTATCGTCAATGTAAACAACACCAACATATTTTAGTGTTTTTCATCTGTACCTAATGATGTAATCTTTAATATTGCTAAAGATAATAATTAATTTTAAAATAAAATTTTAAAGTTACAACGAAAAACATAATTGTGCCTCTGAGTGTATAATGTTAATTGAAAAAAAAATATTTTAATGAAACAACATATTTTTTTCAACCTTTTATTTAGTAACTACAAAATACTTAATTGAATTCACTTTGTAACAGGTAGGTACTATTTTAAATACTTAATTAACGTAAAACTGTAGCGAATAATAGTTTCCCCAAAATGCAATTAAACACAATCATGACATATTATTCGATCTCATTCGTGATTCTTAGGTGCAGCGCAGACGGCACACTGTTTGTGCGATAGTCTGCGTCTGAGACATTTAAAAAGAGCGTCTAGGTCTGCCGACAGAATGATCGAAGATGTGCGTCGTGTGCGTTGAGTCTGTGAAATATCCGCGACAGATTTTTGCGCGTCGGGTGCGTAGGTTTTCACAGACTAAAAAGTGCGTCTCGGATAGTCTGTCGTCTGCGCTGCCCCTTAACGATATTAGGTATTTTTTTGTCACCGCCAATTATTATTACTAAGGCTGTGTCTTGTTACGGTGGCATAATTTGTTAAATGTCATATTTTCTGTTGTGTTAGAAAAAAAATACATTATGTCACTAAATAATAAATACAATTTCATTTCATGACACAAACCGAACGGTACTTTAACATTGAACATTTTGCAATTGGACATTCTGCGACGAATAACTAGTTTATATTCTATTATTTAGTTAAAACAGACGAGGCTCTGGTAACTGACTGGTGAACCATCACGATTTAAGACGTAGCTAAATACCACAGACCACCGGCAGCAGCGTCACCGGAGCGAGAAGCTACGCCCTGTGATCGCCAACCCGCCTGCCCAGCGTGGCGATAATTGGTAAAGCCTCTAGATTTTTGCCCAAAGTGGCGAACAACTGGAGAGACCTATGTCCAGCAGTGGACTGTAATAGAGTCATGATGATGATGATTATGTTCTTACAAGGAATTAAGAACATCATCGCATCTCCTACACCTATCACTATCATCCAATACATTATATTTCCTACACCGCAAGCATTGCCTCGCTCTACTCTCCTCCAACTGAACCGACCATCCTTCCCCGCTCATAACCTCCAAATCCACTTTTGACAGCTCCAAAATCTCACTAAGCGCGCTGTCATTCACGCCATCTGTCAAATTCAAAACGTCAAACTCTTTAAACAAACTGTTCTCCAACTTAATTCTCCCACTAAATTTCTTCAAGTTTTCATTCTTCGCTATAACGCAAACCTCTCTTTTGACATCCAAAATCTTATCCATTATCAACTCATTAACTGACTGTGCTGGCAATACTGGTATCTCCTTAGTGAAATAAAAGGGTTTCTCGCACAAAGGATGGTGTTGCCACGCTTCTTCTATTAGATGTGGCAAAATAGGTCCTAATGCTCTGGAAAGACAGGTCAAAATCGTATGGGCAGTCAACTGCACAGACAATCTTAGATCAGAATCTCTCTTCGAACAATACAACCTATCTTTAATACAATGACAGTACAATCCTGATACTTTATTGCTTAGAAAGTGTAAAACCGTTTGCGCTACATAATTATACCTATAGTTATTATAATGTTCGTTGATTTGCTTTAAAAATTCATGGCTCTGGTCGATCATGTATTGATCCAAGTAGTTAAGTTTGGGTTTTTGGCTGAAAATGTTTTTGTCCAAGTCGGAAACGACTCCGAGAAGGTACTTTAATATGTTGCGAATCCTGATTACTTCGGCTTGGCAATCGTCTAGGAGTTTCTTGCTGATTACTATCTGAGAGTGTTGTGTCGCGTGGCTGGCTACCCACCATCTAAAGAAAAATAATCAGTTAATAAAAGTTTTTATATAGAATGTAAAGGTTCCTACACACATGCCGGCGGCAATGCCGCTGGGTTCATGCCGAGCGGCTATGTCGAATGCCGAGAAGACCTTTGTGCGGCAAAATGCCGTATGCCACCGGGTGCTGTGTGTAGGAACCTTAAGGGACATCACCTACCTATCATCGCTATCATCAACCTATCATCTTTTCGCTTTTTTTTACACCAGGGCCCTGGGTACGGGACACCTGGATTATGTGGGGCTCACTCCTATTTAGCGGAGAATACCCACTAAACCCGACGGTGGTCCGCTACGAGCACTCTGTCTGAGGAGGGTCGGGATGCCCGGAGGGATTCGACACAACCCCCCACAGCGCGGTAGCGCTGCGCCGCCCAGTAGGAACGGCACACCTCGGGAGGACGGTGTGGTGTCCTCCCTGCATCTTGCGATGCACGACGCCTCTGACCACTATGCCCGGAGGCACGTGTCGTCGTGTTCCTCGAGGCCGCTAAACCGGAGCGCAAGGGCCTCCCCTCAAGCGCGCCACAGCCCCGAAGGCCCTTTTAGTCGCCTCCTACGACAGGCAGGGATACCTCGGTGGTATTCTACGCCCCATACCGCAGGGCGTATCATCTTTTCGCTCTAAGCCAACCTCACCTGCCAGTGGTGCATCCAGCGGAATACCAAACGAGCCTCTGATCATCATCATCAGCCCATTGCAGTCCACTGCCGGACATAGCACAGTGTGATTTGGAGCCTCAAAAATGGACATCATCTTTTTATTTGAAAATTTGGTAGATTATAAGAAACGTAACATAAAAAACGAGGCGCTGGCAATCGACCGGTGGCGGTATAACCATCTGAAGACGTTGCTAAATACCACAGGCCGATGACGGGCAGCAGCTTCACCAAAGCAATCCATAAGGATAAAGCCTCCAGATGTGGCGAACAACTGGAGATCCAAGTAAGCTGCGATAGGCTGATGATGATGACGTCTTAAACGACACCCACGGGAAGAGATGGGACTTTATGGATAAGGTTATGGGATTATCATCGTCTAAAAGGTCATTGAACTCACCTGAGCGTGTCGACGCCGTAGGCCGGCTGTGCGTTCTTGTCCTTGCCCCCATGAATGATGGTGGCGGGCACAATCACGTTACCTATCGACTTGGACATCTTCCGCTTCTTCTCGTCTACGACGAAACCATGCACGAATATCGATCTGGATAAAGCAATTTCGTCTTATTTATTTATTTATTACTAGCTGTGCTCGCGACTTCGTCCGCGTGAAATAGTTATTTTTGCCCCGTTTTTTTTTTACATTTTCCATTATTTCTTCGTTCCTCCTCCTCCAATAGTTGCAGCGTGATGTTATATGGCCTAAAGCCTTCCTCGATAAATGGTCTATTCAACACAAAAAGAATTTTTCAATTCGGACCAGTAGTTTCTGAGATTAGCGCGTTCAAACAAACAAACTCTTCAGCTTTATAATATTAGTTAAGATTGTTAAATAAATAAATAAATAACCCAAGACATGCCACGCTGGGCCACTCATCGCCATCTAGCCCCAAACTAAGCCGAAGCTTGTACTATGGTACTAGACACCTAATAAACTTACTTAGATATTTTTTTTGTAAATAAATACATATTATACATAGATAACACCCAGACCAATACAAACAGACATGTTCATGAACACAAATGTTTGTACTGTGCGGGAATCGAACCCACGACCCTTGGCACCGAAGGCAGAGGTCACTACCAAATGAGCCATCGAGTCAGTCAATATCATAAAACAACATTATATTAATAACAATATTATAAAATGCTAAAGTTTGTTAGGATGGATAGATGTATGGATTGTTTGTAACTCTTTCATGAAAAACCTACAGGACGGATTAGAATGAAACTTGAAATAAATAAATAATCCAAGACATGCCACGCTGGGCCACACAGCGCCACCTAGCCCCAAACTAAGCCAAAGCTTGTACTATGGGTACTTAGACAACTGTTAAACTCACTGAGATACTTTTTTTGTAAATAAATACATAAACTCGAATTCTTTATTACAGACTAGTTGTGCCCGCGGCTTCGCCCGCCTTGCCCCCCATTTTAGGGAAGTGGGGGGTTAGAAAGGGGGAAGAAGTAGCCTATGTTACTCTCCATCTCTTCAACTATCTCCACTTAAAAAATCACGTCAATTCGTCGCTTCGTTTTGTCGTGAAAGAAAGACAATCATACAGACAGACACACTTTCCTATTTATCATATTAGTAAGGACAAAGCGAAGAGCTATGGCCTGCCATTGCCAACCCGCCTGCCCAGCGTGGCGATTATGAGTAAAGCCTCCAGATGTTCGACCAAAGTGGCGAACAACTGGAGAGGCCTATGTCCAGCAGTGGACTGCGATAGGCTGATGATAAAGCAGTTATTACACCACCCGGTATTCAGGGCACTGCACGCCGGGTGGTAGTAAGTGCGGCGCTTATTACACTACTCTGAAAATCAGTCCTAAATCAGTTGATACGCGATAATCGCCCTAAATGTTATTACAATACGCGATAGGCAGAGCGGTCAGGTAGCTAGGCAGCCCGGTCGCCATAAATCTGGAAACTTACCCTAAATCTTATTAGACCACCCTTATTCACAGTTAGGGTCCCTTGAAACCAGGTGGTGCAATAAGGGCATTACGCCTATTCAAACTTACTTGTAAGGCGCTTCCCCCGTCAAGGCTACCGAGGTGAGCATGGAGGCCTGAAACCAGCCGGTGAGCTGGTCGTAGCCCTCCGAGTACAGGTCAGCCTTCGCGCCCCCCAGCGTCGTCCAGGATATCCCGGAATCGAACCATATGTCCATTATATCCTGTGTTTATGAACAGATATATTAGGGTTGGACCTCATTTGGCAACACGGAATCGCCTTTTTCCGTCGCCCTTTCTCTTTCTGTCGCTTAGAACTGCCATCAGCTAGACCGAGACAGAAAGCATAATGCGATAGCACGCGGCGGAATCCTCGAGGCGATCGGCATCACTGACCGAAGAGAGGTAGGGCATAGCGAATCTTCGCTCGAATTGAGCCGCCCGTCCGGTTCCGCTTTTCCTCTGGTTCCCTACGCCTGATGGAAAACGAAAGCGAAGCCCAAGTCGCTGTGACAACTGGTAAGTAACTGGTCAGTTACCTGTCAGTTGCCACCGCCATGCCGGCCCAACCCTAACCCCCCACGAGCTCCGGAAACCCTACTCACCGGCAGAAACACGACCCAGAGGTCATTTGGCTGCGGTATTCTATAGGGTGGGTGTCCTTCCCCGAACGGGCGGCTTAATTCCAGCGGAGATTCGCTATGCCCTACCTCTCTTAAGTGTTGTCTATGAATAGGTTTTTGGATACCTGTGCGTTCGCGCGACACATAGTAACGTTTGTGAATACGGGTCACTGACCCAACATTGGCTTACACATACCTGACCCTTGGTGACCCCCTCACGATCCAACCCATCAGGCAGCAGTTCCGTGACGTCACTGGTCCACCACGCGTCCGGCCCTTTGGTCTCCACCAAGGAGCATAGCTTGTCGATGACGCGCCTATAAAATGCAACTTTATTACTTTGGAGATAAGGATCACTTGCGTTGCGAAGAGACGTCGCATCCATGTGCGTTCTCTACCGCATCTATCATGGCATGGGGAATGTTCTGAAGAATTGTTTGGTTTACTGCCTCGAGTTTCTTCACCGCACCACACGTGACCGTTTGCAATACCATCCTCATCATTTCGATGGTTGGCGATCCTCCACTGTACGCTTTATGAGGAACTACTTGCCTCGCGCATCGGTTTTGTGGAACCAACTTCCTGCGTCAGTCTTTCCGAACAGTTACGACAACCTGACCCTTCTAGTCGACTCGACTTTTTTATTTTTTATAATAGCTCGACATAATGGCTTCCCTACGCCTGATGGAAAGCGAAAGAGAAGCCCAAATCGCTGTAACAACGGGCAAGTAACTGGTTAGTAACCTTTCAGTTGCCACTGCCATGCCGGCCCAGCCCTACCCTCTACGAGCTCCGGAGACCCTACTCACCAGCAGAAATACGACCCGGAGGTCGTTTGGCTGCGGTATTCTATAGGGTGGAGGTCCTTCCCCGGACGGGCGGCTCAATTCGAGCGAAGATTGGCTATGCCCTACCTCTCTTATTCTCTTTACTCGATTCACTGGCATTGCGAAGAGACGTTGCGACAGTCTTTCTGAACAGCTACGACTTGGAAGCCTTCAAGAAAAGAGCGTACTCCTATTTAAAAGGCCGGCAGCGACCCTAAACTCGATTTGAGTTGCGGGTGTCCATGGGCGGTGTCGACTGCTTACCATCAGACATCACATTTGGTCGTCTGCCGCTTCTTGCATAAAAAAAAGAAAAAAAAAGTAACTGGTCAGTTAGACACGGCTAACGCCTAAGCATACGGCCGCATCCCTGCGGCCGGCACTCCTGGTCCGGGAAGGGCAAACACCCATACCCCTGACTTACTACGATGGACCTCATAAACTTACTCATCAACGACGACTTCCTCCCCCCTATACAGGGCGGGTATGGGCACCCCCCACGCCCTCTGCCGCGAGATGCACCAGTACGGCCTCTTGTCCAGCTGCGCGCGGAAGCCGGCGCGGGACTGCTCGCCGCTGGACCCTGGCAGGATGCAGACGGAGTCCAGGGCTGCCTGGAGTAGAAGAAGCGTTTTTTTTTCTTTATAGTAGCTCGACATAATGGCTTCTCTACGCCTGATGGAAAGCGCAAGAGAAGCCCAGTCGCTGTGACAACTGACAAGTAACTGGTTACCTGTCAGTTGCCACCGCCATGCCGGCCCAACCCTAACCCCCAACGAGCTCCGGAAACCCTACTCACCAGCAGAAACACGACCCGGAGGTCATTTGGCTGCGGCTTTCTATAGTGTGGAGGTACTTCCCCGGACGGGCAGCTCAATTCGAGCGAAGATTCGCTATACCCAGGTAGGGCATAGCGAAAGCTCTTTAAAGACCTCATGAGACCTCATGTCAAAATATTTCTTACTAGTTGTGCCCGCGACTTTGTCCATCATCATCATTCGGGGTGAATGCTTCATACGAACTTCCACCCCCCATTTTAGCGAAGTGGGGGGTTAGAGAGGGGCAAAAAGCTTATGCCTATGTTACTCTCCATGCTCCATCCCTTCAACTATCTCCACTCCACTTAAAAAATCACGTCAATTCGTCGCTCCGTTTTGCCGTGAAAGAAAGACAAACATACAGAGAGGTAGGGCATAGCGAATCTTCGCTCGAATTGAGCTGCCCGTCCGGGGCAGGACCACCACCCTATAGAATACCGCAGCCAAATGACCTCCCGGTCGTGTTTCTGCTGGTGAATAGGGCCCCCGGAGCTCGTGGGGGGTTAG
Source organism: Conogethes punctiferalis (assembly GCA_031163375.1). NCBI lineage: Eukaryota > Metazoa > Arthropoda > Insecta > Lepidoptera > Crambidae > Conogethes > Conogethes punctiferalis. Next base: position 2,692,687 of record CM062099.1, read on the forward strand.
GGTTGGGCCAGCATGGCAGTGGCAACTGACTGGTAACTAATCAGTTACTTGCCAGTTGTCACAGCGACTTGGGCTTCTCTTTCGCTTTCCATCAGGCGTAGGGAAGCCATTATGTCGAGCTACTATAAAAAAAAAATACAGACGGACACCCTTTCCCATTTATAATATTAGTATGGATTTAAATGAGCCATCAGGCCAGTCACCAGTATACTCACCAAAGCCTTTTCCTTGAGCGCACCAGTATCTATGAACCACTGGTGACTCGCCCTAAGTATGACTGGCTTCTTCGTCCGCCAATCCAGGGGGTACGAATGCACGTAGCTACCCTGCCGTATGACACTATCGCCCAGTCTGCTTATGACCAGTTGCTGACCAGCGGCGAGGACTGGCAGTCCATTCAGTTCCGGATCTAGGCCGGTGTAACACCCCTTTTCGTCGACGTTGCACGTCTGAAATATACTAATAATATCAGGCAAAAATACATACTCTGATTATGTAAATAGCTTTACACACTTGTTTGTGTTATGGGTATCAGAACAACGGAAGTACCATAAATATAAACTTAAATAATAATAAATAAATAACCCTATGTCTTAAAGGGATGTAAGGGAGCAGCTTATCATCTTTTCGCTCCAAGCCAACCTCACCTGCCCGTGGTACATCCTGCCGAATAACAAACGAGGCGCTGGCAACCGACCGGTGGCGGTGTAACCATCACAATTGAAGGCGTAGCTAAATACCACAGGCCGATGACGGACAGCAGCGTCACGCCCTACGATCGCCAACCCGCCTGCCCAACGTGGCGATTATATTATGAGTATAATCCTCCAGTAAACTTTGCATTATAGAGACTTAACTTTTATTTTGCATTGTTTAACATTAAATGATTTAAAAATGTTGTAATACTAAAACATGTAACAATTGGCGATTTAAAGAGTAACTACCGAGTTTCTTGCCGTTTCTTCTCAGTAGAAGTCTACTTTCCGAACACGGCGGTAGTTTCTTTTACATTGCTTTTATTCACATTTTTACATTACTTTTTACTTGACGATTCATAAGTGCTTATTTTAAGTCTATGTGAATAAAGGTATTTTTGATTTTGATTTGAGCCAAGACGTGGACACTCACGGTACGACTAGTCCACAAATTAAAAGTCGCTCAGCGAGCTATGGAAAGGGCTATGCTCGGCGTGTCTCTGCGGAATCGGATCCGAACGAGGTGATTCGGCAGAGAACCAAAGTTACCGACATAGCTCACCGGATTAGTAAGCCGTAGTGGCAGTGGGCTGGCCACATCAGCCGCAGAACCGACAACCGTTGGGGTAAACGAGTTCTGGAGTGGAGACCGCGTCTCGGCAAACGTAGTGTAAGAAATTTCAATTCCTAAGATTAAAAACCGACTTTTAAAAAAACACAAACGACCAAAACATTCATTAATCTGACAAAAACTGTACCTGCATAACTAAAAACTGATAAATACCGTAAGTAATGATCTACTTAATTGGAATTCCACCTTTTTTGAAGTCTGTAAAAAAACGCAGTACAAATGTCACTTACAACCGGTATATTGTTGTTCAACGCGACTAAAAAGTCCTCGGGACCGTGCGCGGGCGCAGTGTGTACCAAACCCGTGCCCTTCCCTTCCGTGACATGATCGCCCGCTACGAAGGGCAGGGCCTCGCCGAGCAGCTTGTTTGTGTATGTGGTACCCTTTAACTGTTGTCCTGGAAATTAAATAGAATAGAAACTTTGTATCTATGTTTTGACAGGCTCGGTGGCTCATTTGGTAGTAACCTCTGCCCTCTGAACCAAGGGGTGGGTTCGATTCCCGCACAGTACAAACATTTGTGTTCATGAACATGTCTGTTTGTATTGGTCTGGGTGTTTTCTATCTATAATATGTATTTATTTACAAAAAAAAAAGTATATAAGTAAGTTTATCGGTTGTCTAGTACCCATAGTACAAGCTTCGGCTTAGTTTGGGGCTAGATGGCGCTGTGTGGCCCAGCGTGGCATGTCTTGGGTTATTAAAAGTATTACTAGTGAATCTATTTGCAGAAACAAACAATTTTATTTTATTCCCGAGGCTCTGTTAACAGTAGTCGAACAATCGATCTTTTTTTTATAGTAGCTCGACATAATGTCTTCCCTACGCCTGATGGAAAGCCAAACAGAAGCCCAAGTCGCTGTGACAACTGGAAAGTAAATGGTTAGTTACCTGTCAGTTGCCACTGCCATGCCGGCCCAACCCTAACCCCCCACGAGCTCCGGAGACCCTACTCACCAGCACAAACACGACCCGGAGGTCATTTTGCTGCGGTATTCTATAGGGTGGAGGTCCTTCCGCGGACGGGCAGCTCAATACGAGCGAAGATTCGCTATGCCCTACCTCTCATCACTATGCCATTAAACTCACCATCAAACTCCACAAGCTTGGTAATCTCCGCTTCCAAAGTCTTCTCCAGGCCCTCGATCAGGCCGCTACCGACCAGGAACAGGCTCCCGGGCCGGTTGCTCAGTGTCACCAGGCTGTACCTCAGTAGGGGACTGTAGCAAATGGCCCTATTCGCGACCAGGGTCCAAGGTGTGGTCGTCCAGATGATTGCGTACACATTTTGGCTGTAAAAGAGATAAATATTGATTATTATATTATTTTTATTGTGCAAAACACGACATTAGACAGTTTTTAGCGAGAATAATGGTCATAGTATGGGATTTTAAATCTTCGCGTTATCATCATCATCATCATCATCAGCCTATTGCAGTCCACTGCTGGACATAGGCCTCTCCTGTTGTTCGCCACCTAGGGCAAACTTCGCGTTATATTACAATTTTATTAAATATTTTTAATATCTTTTATAATAGGCTATTATGGTCAAAAATTGTAATTAGTCCGTCTTTTAGCCTATTCAAAAATAAAAGACACGTATTTTTTTATTTGTAAATTAGATTAAAAATTACAAAGTTGTAGCCCGTTGAAATTACGCGTGACGTCACTAGGTGAGGCATTTTTACGGGAGCGAGTGACGTCATAGACTCCCACTCCTAACTTTTGATGCCTTGTATCTTTGCTATTGTTTACTTGAATGAAAAAAGGAAAAATACGTGTCTTTTATTTTTGAATAAGCTAAAAGACGGACTAATTACAATTTTTGAGGGAGTTCGAGAGGAATTTTCAACTCTATGTTGAAGCAAATATCTTCAAACCAAATTAAGCTGAAGTTTTGTACGCACGTTTGGATGACAATGTAAGATTATCTGTGTCATTTTAAATCCAATATGGCGGAACAGTTATTCTCTATGCTCTCGTACAATATGTGTATTAAATGAAAGAGTTCCGTGGGTATTATAGCCCCATCCATGCAGCATAGAAACTTTCCTACACTCGGGCCTCTCGCATATGAGCTCTTGGTTTATGTATTCTGTATGGTATGTACAATTTTACAGTGATATACATTATTTATGTGTGAATCAGAATTTAGAGCCTTACCCGGCTGCAGCACTCCGCACACATTCCGGCATGTCCTCCAGAGGGAATGTGACATACACCTCTGTGCTCTTGAACTGCGGGTCATACTCTAGTTCTGCTTCCGCTAACGCTGTTCTGAAACAAACCTGATATTTGTTCCATATACTGTGATATATATATATAGTCAAAGTCAAAATAATCTTTATTTGTATAGGTTTTTAAAAAAAACTTACAAATCGTCGAAGCTACCACCGGCTATATATATATGATCATCATCATCATCAGCCTATAACAGTACACTGCTGGACATAGGCCTCTCCAGTTGTTCGCCACTTAGAGCAAACATCTGGAGGATATACCCATAATCGCCACGCTGGACAGGCGGGTTGGCGATCGCAGGGCGTAGCTTCTTGCTCCGGTGACGCTGCTGCCCGTCATCGACCTGTGGTATTTAGCTACGACTTCTATCGTGATGGTTTTACTTATATATATGATACTTACATTGAAATGGACAGTACAACTATGCAAACTGTGCTGTGTGAGAAAGAGAGAGAAACGGTAGGGTTTGAAAATAGGTAACACGATTGTTTGCTTTATTTGTACATTAAGTTGGCTCTGTACCTAGTTTTAAGTTATCTGCTTGGTGTGTGTGCAAAAAGAATATCTATCCACCTAACCTGTCAAGCGTCCTGTGCATAAAGGTTTATGCATAACACAAATTGTACTGTACAAATGTCATCATCATCAACCTATTGCAGTCCACTGCTGGACATAGGCCTCTCCAGTTGTTTGCCACCTAGGGCAAGCTTCTGGAGGATATACCCATAATCGTTTGGCGATCGCAGGGCGTAGCTTCTTGCTCCGGTAACGCTGCTGCTGGTCATCGACCTGTGGTATTTAGCTACGCCTTGTATTGTGATGGTTTTACTGCCACCAGTCGGTTTGCCAGAGCCTCGTTTGTTGTTCGGCAGGATGCACCACGGGCAGGTGAGGATGGCTTGGAGCGAAAAGGTGATAGGTCGCTCCCTTGCATCCCATACGAATGTATGACTGTACAATTTATTTTTCGCTTTGGAGGCTTGATGAGTAGGGATTAATGATTGAAGCTATTTTAGTACCTAGAGGACGGAGACCAATACACCGGCTTCAAAGCTCTGAAGATCAAGCCAGACTTGTACATCTCATAGAACTGCCTCAGCTGATTCTGAACATATCCCTTATTCAGCGTCAGATAGCACTGCTTCTCCCAGTCTGCCATAACTCCCCAACTTCTGAATGCTTCTTTCTGCTTCTCCACGGTTTCCAAAGCGAAGTTCCTTGCAATTTCTCTTGTCTGTATAGGGTCGGAAGGTTCATTTTTCTTTGAAGACTTTTTGGCTTGCTGGAGAGCTTTGAGCTCTATTGGTAGACCGTGGCAGTCCCATCCTGGGACGTAGTGCACTCTGTTCCCTTGCAAGACTTGACTTCTGTTGTTTATGTCTTTAATTATCTGCAATTGCAATGTTTAATTAAATAGATTTTTTTTTTCTTTTTATATCAGACAACATCACATACAATATCATAATAACGTCTGTTTGTATTGGTCTGGGTGTTTACTATGTTTAATATGTTGTGTATTTATTTAGTTTAGTACAAGCTTCGGCTTAGTTTGGGGCTACACAGCGTTGTATGGCCCAGCGTGGAATATCTTGGGTTATTTATGATACTCCAATCCCAAAGTAGATATTCACCACTTTACCCATTCTTTTTAAGTATCCTCTCCTTAGTTAGACACACAATCAACACGTTTAGAGGGATTTCAGAATCAGAAACATTATAGTACCACTGCCTAATTGGTTCCCTACGCCTGATGGAAGTGGGTATGACAATGGGCAAGTAACAGAAATAAGCCGTACACTAATAGTAAATTAATCTTTAGGGTCCTACTTACCTTATTAACTGCATGTCCCATGTGTAAATCTCCATTAGCATATGGTGGCCCATCATGTAAGACGAATTCTGAGCCATTCAAATTTTCCCTCTGCCAATTATATAGCTCAGAAAATTGTGCTATCTGAAATATTGAGTCGGTTTAAAACCACTTATTTTAGGATAGTAAATTTGAGTAATTCAGGGATGTAAAAGTATGAAATCAACTTTAGGGTTTTATTTTACATTAAAAATAAAAAAACGCATAACATTAAGTACTAATACCTTATGAATTTCCTCATTTCTAGTTTTGTTTGATCTCGTCGGAAAATTTGTTTTGGGCGCAAGAATAGTGTGTGAATAAGCCTTGGTTTTCGGCTCGGCTGAACTTTTGGCACGCACACAGTTCGTACATGTCCATTTTCCTACAGATTTTATATATTTTTTATACAAATTGATAGTGTTTTTAGAGGTAAACATTTTTTGAGGTTAGAACTTAAATTTGACAGCTGACTGACAGTTTTGAAATTGGACATCTATATAGTCTATGACTGACTTCGGTTTGTGGGGTGAATAAAAAGGAAGTGATTGTGTAGACTGGCTTAATAATCGTCCGGAAATAATAGCGCATCGTGGAACTTTATCGGTTTCCGCACACAATGTCAACTTGTCAACATTCCTTGACATACGCCACTTTCAAAACAACACATGTTTTACGCGTATTTTTGTTTATTTCTTCGTAATTTTGCTGCCAATTAAAACCAAGAGAAAATGGTAACTATCTCTTACATCCTGTTACAACTAGTTCTTGTAATAAGTCACTAATTTTCTTCTAATTTCAGCCGAAAGCCAAGAAGAAGTTCATTGATCGTAAGAAGGCAGTAACTTTCAATTTGGTCCATCGTTCTCAACGGGATCCGCTCGCTGCCGACGAGTCTGCTCCTCAAAGAGTCCTAGTGCCTGTCAATGCAGTTGTGCCGCCACGCAAAGAAAAGGAACCAGTGAGTAACATAACCTCAAATCTACCATCACATAGGACAGACTGAACTCCTTTGTATTTTTAAATAAGCTTGTATGTATATTATTTAACACTAGCGACCCTCCTCGCATCGCATCAGGGATCAAGAAAAAAAAACAAATTAGAAGCGTCTTAAATTATCAGTGTATCTCTGTTATTATGCATGTATTACAAGAAAACCCTCCTCTTGAATCCATTTATCTATTAAAAAAAACACATCTAAATCCGTTCCTTATTTTTTAGATCTACAAGCATAGGTATGTAGATATTGACAAAAGATTATACATGCATTTCTATAAAATGCTGTAACAAAATTGGCAATATATTTTTTTAATATCAGACAAAATCACATACATTGCTTTGATCCCAAAGTAAGTAGCCTAAGCACTTGTGTTATGGGTATCAGAACAACGAAAGTACCACAAATAAATACTTAAATACAAATATAAACACCCAGACACAGAACAAACACAAGTGTTCATCACACAAATGTTTGTCCCGGGTGGGGATCGAACCCACAACCCTTGGTTCAGAAGGCAGGGGTCACTACAAATTGAGCCACCAAGCCAGTCTTTTAGTTGCAAATGTCCTTTAGTTGCAAAATCTTCTTTTTGAGTCGGTGATAAACCCCTAATAGTATTAATTCAAGGTGCAAAATAAAATCTATTTTATTCTGTGTCTAGACCAGGTAACATTGTATATTGAATATTTTCAGGACCTAACTCCGGAACAGAGAAGGGAGGAGCAAGTAAAGTACGGGATATACTTTGACGATGACTACAACTACTTGCAGCACCTCAAGGACACCAGAGAAGTCACCATGGTCATGCAGCCTGTGAGTACATAATGTAGGGATGACCCAATAAATTTGTAAATACCAATATAGTAAAAGATGGCACCATTTAATATCGTTGCTAAATAATTTACTTGCAATAAACATTTTGGATTTTTAACCGACTTCGAAAAAGGAGGAGGTTCTCAATTCATCTGTATGTACATATAATTTTTTTTTTATGTATGTTCACCGATATTTCATAAATTGACTTGAAGCAAAATTTTTCATTCCTAAGTAAAACTCTTAAGGACATTAAGTAGCCTTTATTCAAGTTCACAGCACATTAACGCAACTAAAAATAGAGAAATAAAATTATTTAAAAAAAAAATTCAACCGACTTAAATAAAACACAAACAACCAAAACTAAAAAGCAATAAATAACGTAAGTAATTCTATCCTTAATACATAATTATTTAAATATTACAATTATCACTTATTTTTGAAGTCGGTGCTAGACAAACAAATAAATATATTGTCGGGTTTGCCGGCCGCGCGCGTCATACAACAACAGTCTACGTTAGGTACCTAGAGGCATATAATTGCCAAAAGCAGCTATTCTCAAAACATTCTGTAAAGTTAGACATTTCACACACACATACACATGTTCCAGAAACAAACACACAAAAGAAGACAGAGAGCTCCACTCGAACAGCCCGAGGAATTTGATGATGATGACAGTGGTAATGAGGAGAAGCAGTCCAAACCAATCAAGGAAACATTGAAGCTGCCCAGTTCCGTGTTTGCGTCTGAGGTGGAAGAAGATGTTGGCTTGTTGAATAAGGCTGCTACTCAAGGTAATATTTATTTATTATACACTAGCTGTGCTCGCGACTTCGTCCGCGTGGAATGGTTATTTTTTTCCCCTTTTTTTTTACATTTTCCATTATTTCTTCGCTCCTAATAGTTGCAACGTGATGTTAAATAGCCTAAAGCCTTCCTCGATAAATGGTCTATTCAACACAAAAAGAATTTTCCAATTCGGGCCAGTAGTTCCTGAGATTAGCGCGTTCAAACAAACAGACAAACTCTTCAGCTTTATAATATTAGTATACAAGTATAGATATGCATTTTCACTTACGGTGGAGCTGAAATCTTCAGAAGCCCCTTAGTTAACACCCACAGAAACAATGTGGTGGAAATTTATAATCTTTATTCCTTGAAATAAATTTAATTAGCCCAGTTATACTGAAGTTTTATTTATTTCAGGGTTATGCCTGGAGTTGGACCCGGAGGTGGTGGCTGCTCTGGACGAAGACTTTGATTACGAGGACCCTGATAACCAGCTGGAGGATAACTTCATTGAACTGGCCATGGGGGAAGGTAAGATGTTATACCATCTATCCATTTTGTTGATATTGTGCGGTTTTAAGATGAAGAGAGATTCCTCTGTGCGGTGTGGTGAAATGATAGAAGTTCAGTTTTCAAAAGAATATATGTATTGGTGCACCATTAAATACAATAATAGTTACATGCTAATGGGATGATATAATATGGGGATGTAAGGGAGCGACCTATCATCAATAAATACTTAAATACAAATATAAACACCCAGACCAATACAAACAGACATGTTCATGCACACAAATGTTTGTACTCTGCGGGAATCGAACCCACGACCCTTGGTTCAGAGGGCAGAGGTCACTACCAAGTGAGCCATCAAAGCACAAAATAATAGCCATTTGGTAAACAAAACTTGATTGCAAAATGAGACATTGCTTTCAAAATTACTCTGTTCATTTCCATAAAACAATGTCTACAGGTGATGGCGGTGATGACTATGAAGGTGAAGATGATGAAGACGCCGACAGCATGTCCGACGGTGATGACTCCGATAAGGCGTTCGCCTCCGATCTCGACTCTGATGATGATAGTGATCAACAGGTATATGTTTTTATATTCGCATAGCATAGCATATCTAGTGTTTTTGTATAGGCATAGCATAGCATAGTGGCATCTCGTCGCCTGATGAAAGTCAAAGTAAAAAGTATCTTTTTTTTATAAAGACTTGAGACAAGCACTTAACTGTAAATCTTCTGTTTTGATTGTTGACAGCTGTCACCTGACAGCTGCGTTCTTATTGGCCGCGATTAGTGACGCTTGCTTAGCTCTGATTGGCCGTGACGAAGTCGGCGGCAGATGATTGGCTGTAGGCGCCTAATAGTGGCGCGAACAGTAATTTAATGTATTTTATATATTTCAGCCTGGCAGAAGACCCAGGATGCCCGCGTGGGACGACCACAAAGAAGAGACCAAATCCCGTTTCTCCCAATACTCCATGTCTTCAAGTGTGATTCGACGCAACCAGGGTCTCTCATTGCTTGACAACAGATTTGAAAAGGTAAGTTAATTACATTTTAATCTATTATTTTATTTTATTTTATGCGAGAGGCGGCAGACGAGCAACTGTGATGCCTGATGGTAAGCAGTCGACACCGCCCATGGCAGCTGTAACAACCGAGTTTAGGGTCGCTGTCGGCCTTTTAAATATGAATACGCTCGTTTCTTGAAGGTTCCCAAGTCGTAGCTGTTCGGAAAGACTGAAAGAGCAACTCATACTTCCAGGGGCTTCGCTTAGCAACTCCATGGGCTCACTCAAAACCAGCGTCGGGGCTTCATCATCATCATCATCATCAGCCTATTGCAGTCCACTGCTGGACATAGGCCTCCCCAGTAGTTCGCCACCTAGGGCAAACATCTGGAGGATATACCCATAATCGCCACGCTGGGCAGGCGGGTTGGCGATCGCAGGGCGTAGCTTCTCGCTCCGGTGACGCTGCTGCCCGTCATCGGCCTGTGGTATTTAGCTACGCTTCTATCGTGATGGTTTTACCGCCACCAGTCGGTTGCCAGCGCCTCGTTTGTTATTCGGCAGGATGCACCACGGGCAGGTGAGAATGGCTTGGAGCGAAAAGGTGATAGGTCGCTCCCTTACATCCCGTCGATCGCGTCGGGGCTTGCTACGCCAATATTCACAAAATACTCAGGTGTATTTTTAGCTCCGGAAACCCTACTCACCGGCAGAAACACGAACCGGAGGTCATTTGGCTGCGGTATTCTATAGGGCGGAGGGCCTTCCCCGGACGGGCGGCTCGATTCGAGCGACGATTCGCTATGCCCTACCTCTCTATATACTGAAGGATTTTTTTTTTTATAGTGGCTCGACATAATGGCTTCCCTACGCCTGATGGAAAGCGAAAGAGAGGTCCAAGTCGCTGTGACAACTGGCAAGTAACTGGTCAGTTACCTGTCAGTTGCCACTGCCATGCCGGCCCAACCCTAACCCCCCACGAGCTCCGGACACCCTACTCACCAGCAGAAACACGACCCGAAGGTCATTTGGCTGCGGTATTTTATATGACCCATTGTCTTCCATTGCAGATGTTCGCCGAGTACGACGACACGGAGCTGGGAGCGCTGGACCTGGACGAGATCGAGGGCTTCATGCCCGACACGCACCGGATGCTGCTGCAGGCCGCCGACGAGTTCGACCAGTCCCGGCGGAGGCACCAGCTCGACAAGGAGAAGGAGATAGCCAGGTCAGTGACGACGAGGAGAGAGAGAGAGTTTTTGTTTTCCTATAACCAACATACAGACAGACAGACAACAATTTTACTTATTGCATTTTTGGCATCAGTATCGATCACTAATCACCCCCTGATGGTTATTTTGTAAATATATTTCATGTACAGAATTGTCCTCTCTACAGATTTAATAGAAGTATATAGTGATAACACAAGAATTGATAATCTGAAAGTATTTATTTACACAATCCAATTACAAACACTCATTCGACCAGAGAGAGGGAAAAAGTAATAATCGGCGGAACTCGATGACAGCTGTCAGTGTCACCGTAACGTCAAACTTCAACTGTCAAGTGCGGTGACTCCTGAACGTGGCGAATAGTGCTGCGCGTAGTGGATTATTCTCCTCTAACAGTATAGATGTAAGGGAGCGACCTATCATCTTTTCGCTCCAAGCCAACCTCACCTGCCCGTGGTGCATCCTGCCGAATAACAAACGAGGCGCTGGCAACCGATTGGTGGCGGTATAACCATCACAATTGAGGGCGTAGCTAAATACTAAAGACCGGTGACGGACAGCAGCGTCACCGGAGCAAGAAGCTACGCCCTGCGATCGCCAACCCGCCTGCCCAGCGTGGCGATTATGGGTATATCCTCCAGATGTTTGTTCTAAGTGGCGAACAACTGGAGAGGCCTATGTCCAGCAGTGGACTGTAATAGGCTGATGATGATGAACAGTATAGATTAATCCACTATGCCTTTTACAGGATACAAAGGCTCCAAGAGATATCTGAGGAGTCTGAAGACGATCTGGTGAAGATGGAGGTGCAGCCCAAAGAACAGTGGGACTGCGAGACCATACTGTCCACGTACTCCAATCTGTACAACCACCCGAAGATTATAGAGGAGCCTAAGGTATGTACTAAAGACAGGTTACCATAAATTGTTTAAAGAGAGGTAGGGCCCGTCCGGGGAAGGACCTCCACCCTATAGAATACCGGATCCAAATGACCTCCGGGTCATGTTCCTGTCGGTGAGTAGGGTTTCCGGAGTTCCTGGGGGGTTGGGGGTTGGGCCGGCATGGCGGTGGCAACTGACAGGTAACTGACCAGCTACTTGCCCGTTGTGACAGCTGCTTGGGCTTCCCTTTCGCTTTCCATCAGGCATAGGGAAGCCATTATGTCGAGCTACTAAAAACAATCTATCTTTCTGCAGAAACCCAAAAAGATCCAAATCAACACCAAGACGGGCCTGCCCAAAGACACGCTGGGCATAGACAACAAGCTCACCATCAGGTCGCTGGCCAAGTTCAACTCTCTGCAGGACAACGGTGGCAGCAGCAGCGATGACGACGGCAGGACCAATGCCGAGTCGGTGCTGTCTACTCTGAGTGTGCTGTCTATCAGGTAATAATATTGACGGTAGTTCAATACGGATGTTTTCAGGGTTAAAATAAATAAGACTTCACGCGTCAAGATAAATCCTATTTCCTTTACAACTTCTTCTTCTTCGACTTCACGCGTAATTGTAAAGGGATTAGGATTTATCTTTGTCATTTTTGATCTAATTTACAAATGAAAAAATACGTTTCTTTTATTTTTGAAAAAAAAAATTACGTCTCAAGTATCCATATAAAACTGGTTTTTTATTATCCCTACGGAATAAGTTATAAAATGGCAAAGACAGGTCTCAATCGACTGGACAATTTGAGTTACTGAAACTGTTTCTTATTTTATTTAAATTTTATTCAAACATTCCTTCCAGGCCAAAAGACGAAAGCACAGACGAGAAGAAAGAAAGAAAACGCCTCCTAAAAGAGTACAGGAAAGAGAGAAGAATAGAGAAGAAGGCCAACAAAGAGGCGTTCAAAGAAGAGAAGAAGAGGCAAGAGAAGATAATGATGAACAATAGGAATAACGTGCAGGGGAACAAGATATGCTGATGGGGGGCCGGTGTTGTATGAAACTGTGGTATGAAATTATATTATTATATTATAGTGTATGTTGTATATCAAATTGTTTGGTTTTATTTATAAAAAAAATAACCCAAGACATGCCTCGCTGGGCCACTCATCGCCATCTAGCCCCAAACTACGCCGAAGCTTGTACTATGGGTAGGTACTAGAAAACTGATAAACTTACCAAGATACTTTTTTTTGTAAATAAATATATATTATACATAGAAAACACCCAGACCAATACAAACAGGCATGTTCATGAACACAAATGTTTGTACTGTGCGGGAATCGAACCCACGACCCTTGGCTCAGAGGGCAATGCTCACTACCAAATGAACAATCGAGCCAGTCATTTAATCACATCGTTCTTCTACTCTGCTCCCATTATCTGTATAGCACAATATGTTCCATTCTTCATGTAATAAAAATTCCATGGGGACAACGTCACCATTGATAATATAATGGAAAGAGCGGTAATAATTTTTTTTGTAATAAAATTCCCGTTGTATGAGTAAGATTTTGTCCAATCATGGCGACAACGGGAAAACACTCGTACATCATTCTACCTGAAGGTAGTCTGGTAAGTAGAGATCACTTACTAGGGATAAAGAATTTACAAGTAAATCTATTTGCAGAAATAAATTATTTTATATTATTTATTTTACTGTCTTAATTGTACCAGAAAATGTCTGGGCCCTAATACCTTTTACTTTACTTTACCTGCGTTTTACTGAGCAGGCAGCCTGTGTGATAAACTATAAAGTCTAAATTAAATACAAGTTTTTTTAACATAATCTTATATTGCTTTAATAATAATCTACACAAAAACATACATTCACTGTGATTTGTTTATCAAAATAAAAATAACAATCTATCGCTAGATTGAATTCATTGTAAAACTATAATATAACTTAAAGCTATGATAAAGTTAATTATTAAACTATGTACATTAAATCGCAGATCATAAAACATACACAATTAATACACTGCGTTTGTCAGGAATGTACAATTTTATTAGATACATTCCAACCGTTTGGACTATGTATTAGTAAATGTCTTGACACTCTTGAGTTAATAAAACGCAAATATACATATTATACATACGAAGAAAACTCATTTAAGGCTCATTAACGATATTGCGAATTCACAATAGTCAGTTTCGAGTAACACATACATAAATATTTCGACAATGATTTCCGAACAGCTACGACATGGGAGCCTTCAAGAAACGAGCGTACTCCTATTTAAAAGGCCGGCAGCGACCCTAAACTCGATTTGAGTTGCGGGTGTCCATGGGCGGTGTCGACTGCTTACCATCAGGCATCACACTTGCTCGTCTGCCGCCTCTTGCATAAAAAAAAAGATAGTAAAATATAGTATAAATCGATTTTAAGAGTGAGTGCCGGCACTTGTGCTGCCGAACTATCAATTGTTTTGATTCTAAGCTATCGATAGTCCGATCGTTTAAATAATCGATTGTCAGACTGTTGTTCAAATAATCGATTGTCAGACTACCGATTATAAATCGATTGCCAAATTATCGATTTTTAATCGATTGTCAAACTATCGATTAATAATCGACAGTCGACTATCGATCGGCATCAGGGCCCCTACCACCAAAATTTAAAAAGATCGTTCGTTGAAGGGATCGCGTAATTTTGCAAAATAATTCTCTCCCATTTGTCCCTCCCGTGTTCTTCTATATGAATTAAATTAATTAAAATCAACTTTGACGAATTTTAGTTCGTATGTTCGAACACGGGAGGGATAAACGGGCGGAATTTATGGTACCAAAGTACGCGATCCGTTCAACGAACGATTGTTTTCGTTTTTAGGGTTCTGTAGCCAAAATGGCAAAAACGGGACCCTTATAGATTCGTCATGTCTGTCTGTCCGTTCGTATGTCACAGCCAGTTTATTCCGAAACTATAAGAGCTACATTATTAAAATTTGGTACGTAGATGTATTCTGTTAACCGCATTAAGATTTTAAAGTAAAATCAGAAAAAAATCCAAAATTTTTGGGGTTCCCCATACATGGAACTGAAATTCAAAAATTTTTTTTTTTCATCAAACCCATACATGTGGGATATCTATGAATAGGTATTTGAAAATGATGTTGAGGTTTCTAACACCATTTTTTGATACTCAGATGAATAGTTTGCGCGAGAGACTCTTCCAAAGTGGTAAAATGTGTTCCCCCCCCCCCGTAACTTCTAAAATATTCAATGAAATCTAGACAGTAGTTTTTTTTGAACATCATAAATCAAATTACCTAATTTTTTTCATTCAATCAGTGGTACGGAACCCTACGTGCGCGAGTCCCACTCGCATTTGGCCGGTTTTTGGTGGTAGGGGTAATCGACACGCTAAAAAAAGTTCCAGTATTAACGCTAGTATAAATCGACCCTAAGAGCTCGTTTCCTCGCCTCACTGCGTGGGTCTAGTCTAGGCCAGCTGGAGCCCGTCGTAGCCGAGCGCGTCGGGCTCGGGGCAGGCCATGCGCGCGCGCACGTGCGCCAGCGAGTTGTGGAAGTGGTCTAGTCTAGGCCAGCTGGAGCCCGTCGTAGCCGAGCGCGTCGGGCTCGGGGCAGGCCATGCGCGCGCGCACGTGCGCCAGCGAGTTGTGGAAGTGGTCTAGTCTAGGCCAGCTGGAGCCCGTCGTAGCCGAGCGCGTCGGGCTCGGGGCAGGCCATGCGCGCGCGCACGTGCGCCAGCGAGTTGTGGAAGTGGTCTAGTCTAGGCCAGCTGGAGCCCGTCGTAGCCGAGCGCGTCGGGCTCGGGGCAGGCCATGCGCGCGCGCACGTGCGCCAGCGAGTTGTGGAAGTGGTCTAGTCTAGGCCAGCTGGAGCCCGTCGTAGCCGAGCGCGTCGGGCTCGGGGCAGGCCATGCGCGCGCGCACGTGCGCCAGCGAGTTGTGGAAGTGGTCTAGTCTAGGCCAGCTGGAGCCCGTCGTAGCCGAGCGCGTCGGGCTCGGGGCAGGCCATGCGCGCGCGCACGTGCGCCAGCGAGTTGTGGAAGTGGTCTAGTCTAGGCCAGCTGGAGCCCGTCGTAGCCGAGCGCGTCGGGCTCGGGGCAGGCCATGCGCGCGCGCACGTGCGCCAGCGAGTTGTGGAAGTGGTCTAGTCTAGGCCAGCTGGAGCCCGTCGTAGCCGAGCGCGTCGGGCTCGGGGCAGGCCATGCGCGCGCGCACGTGCGCCAGCGAGTTGTGGAAGTGGTCTAGTCTAGGCCAGCTGGAGCCCGTCGTAGCCGAGCGCGTCGGGCTCGGGGCAGGCCATGCGCGCGCGCACGTGCGCCAGCGAGTTGTGGAAGTGGTCTAGTCTAGGCCAGCTGGAGCCCGTCGTAGCCGAGCGCGTCGGGCTCGGGGCAGGCCATGCGCGCGCGCACGTGCGCCAGCGAGTTGTGGAAGTGGTCTAGTCTAGGCCAGCTGGAGCCCGTCGTAGCCGAGCGCGTCGGGCTCGGGGCAGGCCATGCGCGCGCGCACGTGCGCCAGCGAGTTGTGGAAGTGGTCTAGTCTAGGCCAGCTGGAGCCCGTCGTAGCCGAGCGCGTCGGGCTCGGGGCAGGCCATGCGCGCGCGCACGTGCGCCAGCGAGTTGTGGAAGTGGTCTAGTCTAGGCCAGCTGGAGCCCGTCGTAGCCGAGCGCGTCGGGCTCGGGGCAGGCCATGCGCGCGCGCACGTGCGCCAGCGAGTTGTGGAAGTGGTCTAGTCTAGGCCAGCTGGAGCCCGTCGTAGCCGAGCGCGTCGGGCTCGGGGCAGGCCATGCGCGCGCGCACGTGCGCCAGCGAGTTGTGGAAGTGGTCTAGTCTAGGCCAGCTGGAGCCCGTCGTAGCCGAGCGCGTCGGGCTCGGGGCAGGCCATGCGCGCGCGCACGTGCGCCAGCGAGTTGTGGAAGTGGTCTAGTCTAGGCCAGCTGGAGCCCGTCGTAGCCGAGCGCGTCGGGCTCGGGGCAGGCCATGCGCGCGCGCACGTGCGCCAGCGAGTTGTGGAAGTGGTCTAGTCTAGGCCAGCTGGAGCCCGTCGTAGCCGAGCGCGTCGGGCTCGGGGCAGGCCATGCGCGCGCGCACGTGCGCCAGCGAGTTGTGGAAGTGGTCTAGTCTAGGCCAGCTGGAGCCCGTCGTAGCCGAGCGCGTCGGGCTCGGGGCAGGCCATGCGCGCGCGCACGTGCGCCAGCGAGTTGTGGAAGTGGTCTAGTCTAGGCCAGCTGGAGCCCGTCGTAGCCGAGCGCGTCGGGCTCGGGGCAGGCCATGCGCGCGCGCACGTGCGCCAGCGAGTTGTGGAAGTGGTCTAGTCTAGGCCAGCTGGAGCCCGTCGTAGCCGAGCGCGTCGGGCTCGGGGCAGGCCATGCGCGCGCGCACGTGCGCCAGCGAGTTGTGGAAGTGGTCTAGTCTAGGCCAGCTGGAGCCCGTCGTAGCCGAGCGCGTCGGGCTCGGGGCAGGCCATGCGCGCGCGCACGTGCGCCAGCGAGTTGTGGAAGTGGCGCGTGATCTGCTCCACCTCCTCCGACTGGTCCAGGTTGGCAAGCTCCTCGCGGATCTTCTGGATCACCTGTGAGAGATACAGATGTAATGTATACTTTGAGACGATTTGACGGCACAATCTATACTTATAATAAATCTGTAGAGAGGTCAATTCTGTACTATAAATAATAATAATTAACACGTTGAGCGCCATGACGGTCACCGGTGACCGACAAACAATAGTTTTTCTATTGTGTCTAGTTTCTCGGCAGTCAAAGACTTAATTAATAATAAATAACCCAAGACATGTCACGCTGGGCCACACAGCGCCACCTAGCCCCAAACTAAGCCGAAGCTTGTACTATGGGTACTAGACAACTGATAAACTTACTTAGATACATTTTTTTTTGTAAATAAATACATATTATACATAGAAAACACCCAGACCAATACAAACAGACATGTTCATGCACACAAATGTTTGTAATGTGTGAGCGATCGAACCCACGACCCTAGGCTCAGAAGGCAGAGGTCACTACCAATTGAGACACCGAGCCAGTCACAGTATACTTTGAAACATTCTGTAATTCAAAGGTGACTGACTGACATAGTGATCTATCAACGCACAGCCCAATCCACTGGACGGATCGGCCTGAAATTTGGTCACAGTGTCACACGATCCGGTGTGACTCATTGAGAATAAACGCTTTTTTGTAGTGATGTGACACAACAATTTAGTTTATTACATTGTAATTTAAGCTGCTGCTTGCTACTAAGAACTAAGAACACTTTATCTTAATCTGAAAGTCCAATTACAAACACTCATTCAACCAGAGAGAGCAAAAGTAATAATCGGCGGGAACTCGATGACAGCTGTCAGTGTCACCGTTACGTCAAACTTCAACTGTCAACGTTAGTGCGGTGACTTTTGACTAGAGATGCGCCGAATATTCGTTTGATATTCGGTATTCGGCATTTTTTCCACTATTTGTATTCGGCCGAATTATTTGGTTTTAGTGCCGAATATATTCGGTTTGAGTATTTCTATATACTTGGCTACATAACATGGAATAAAACTAAAAGACAAGCTTCTTTGTTATTATATTGTTTTTTAGAAGTTAAATAAAAATTGCGAACAACGTATTAAAACGCTAATAAATGAAAGCAATTAAACGGCTCAGTCAGGCGGCGTGTATGTTTGAAGCTGTTTACGCGGGAACGCAGTGAAATGGTAAAACGAATAATTCGGCCGAATATCCGGTTCGGTAAAGATTGAACCGAATAGTATTCGGTTAAACCACTATTCGGCGCATCACTACTCTTGACCGTGGCGAATAGTGCTGTGCCGCAGCGGTTCATTATTCTCCTCTAACACTACTCACCGCGTCTATGAGGTTGGTGGTGAGGCTGCTGTTGCCCCTCTCGCGCAGCAGCGCGTAGCGGCCGAGCAGCTCTGCCAGCAGCTGCGCCTGCACGCCGCCGTCCATGCACTGCTGCGCCACGCGAGCGGCCTTCTTGAGGCAGTCTAGGGCGCGGGAGGCGTCGTTCAGAGGCCACTGGTGAAGAAAAATAAAGTAAGGACTAGTAGTTTATTTATTCAATCTTTGTTGCACAGTAAATAAGTGTACGATCTTTCGTACTCGTAAATCGTAAAACGCATTTTATCTTTCATATTCTTTCAGATTTTACCACTTTAAAGAGTCTCTCGCGCAAAATGTTCAGTTTAGAAAAAAATTATGTTATCATTTTAAAATACCTATCCATAGATAGCCCATACATATAGGTTTGATGAAAAAAAAAATGAGTTTCAGTTCATGTATGGGGAGGAAACCCAAAATTTTTTTTTTTTCTGTTTTTATTTTAAAATCTTAATGCGGTTTACAGAATACATCTACGCACCAAATTTCAATAATGTAACTCTTATAAATTTGGAATAAACTAGCTGTGACATACGGACGGACAGACAGACATGACGAATCTATAATGGTCCCGTTTTTGCCATTTGGCTACGAAACCCCAAAAACTTTTATTTAGATGTATAGTGTGGTACGGAACCCTACGTGTGCGAGTCCGACTCGCACTTGGCCGGTTTTCTTAACTGGTCCGTTCTAAATAAGCTCGAAACTGTGTGCCTAGCACGAACATTTTCGAAAAAGTATGCGTAACGTTACCGTAAACATTTGTATGAAACTTGGTACAGCGCCCCTATCGTGCGTAAGAGGTACTACGTTTACGCACGTTTACGTAGTGAAAATTATCGCCCGTTTACGGTTACGTTACGCATACTTTTTCGAAAGTGTTCGTGCTAGGCACACTGGTCCCCGAAGCCGTGCTGATGGGTGTCCACGCACCTGCTTGCCGTCCTTGGCGGCCTTCCAGAAGAGGTGTGCGCAGAGCGCGACGGCGCGGCTCTGGTCGGGCTTCTTCAGCAGCTTGCTGGCCGCCAGCGCGCATTGCGTGCGCATCGGCTCCGCGTTCTCTGCGCCTGGGGAAAAAACACGGCTTACTACGCTGGACTTAAACCTCCCCCGGGGAGGGGGGTGACTTGGGTTATTAATAAAATACCCAAGACATGCCACGCTGGGCCACACAACGCCATCTAGCCCCAAACTAAGCCGAAGCTTGTACTATGGGTACTAGACAACTGATAAACTTACTTAGATACATTTTTTTTGTAAATAAATACATATTATACATAGAAAACACCCAGACCAATACAAACAGACATGTTCATGAACACAAATGTTTGTACTGTGCGGGAATCGAACCCACGACCCTTGGCTCAGAGGGCAGAGTTCACTACCAAATGAGCCACCGAGCCTATCGGTTATTGACTGGCTCGATGGCTCATTTTGTAGTGACCTCTGCCTTGTGAGCTGGTCGGGTGTTCGATTCCCGCACAGTACAAACATTTGTGTTCATGAAGGTCTCTGTTTGTATTGGTCTGGATATTTACTGTGTATTATGTATGGGAATGTAAAGGAGCGACCCATCACCTTTTCGCTCCAAGCCAACCTCACCTGCCCATGATGCATCCTGCCGAATAACGAACGAGGCGCTGGCAACCGACTGGTGGCGGTAAAACCATCACGATAGAAGGTGTAGCTAAATACCACAGGCCGATGACGAGCAGCAGCGTCACCGGAGCAAGAAGCTACGCCCTGCGATCGCCAACCCGCCTGCCCAGCGTGGCGATTATGGGTATATCCTCCAAAAGTTTGCCCTGGCGTGGCATGTCTTTAAGTTATTTATTTATTTTTCTTTTTATAGTGGCTTCCCTACGCCTGATAGAAAGCGAGAGAGAAGCGCAAGTCGCTGTGACAACGGGCAAGTAGCTGGTCAGTTACCTGTCAGTTGCCACCGCCATACCGGCCCAACCCCAACCCCCCACGAGCTCCGGAAACCCTACTCACTGGCAGAAACACGACCCAGAGGTAATTTGACTGCGGTATTCTATAGGGTGGAGGTCCTTCCCCGGACGGGCGGCTCAATTCGAGCGAAGAGTCGCTATGCCCTACCTCTCTTAAATTATTTACTCACCGAAGCAGTTGATCTGCTCAAACGTGGCTATGATGAGCGTGATTGCTGCCAGCTGCGCCTTGCTGTCCGATATCTCGTCCTCGTACAGGGAGAACGCCTGCGAGAGGTACTCGTAGGCTATCGTCTCGTGGTTCGCGAAGCCTATCTCGCTGATGGCTAGAGCTCCTTGCAGGTATAGTCTATGGATGGGAATAGACAATCAAATCATCAAATGGCAGAAAGGACCATTAAAATCGAACTTAGATATAAAATCTTTAGGATCCCACAATACATGTAATACTACACATGTAAAGAGGAAAACGCTACTACTGCAAAAAATAAACCTAAATAATAAAGAACATTTTTAGGAGGGAATGTAAGGAAGCGGCATATCATCTTTCCCCTCCAAGCCAACCTCACCTGCCCGTGGTGCATCCTGCCGAATGACAAACGAGGCGCTGGCAACCGACTGGTGGCGGTATAACTATTACAATTGACAGCGTAGCTAAATACCACAGACCGATGACGGGCAGCAGCGTCACCGGAGCAAGAAGCTACGCCCTGTGCCCGGGACCGATCGAAGTGGCGAGCATTGGGAGAGGCCTATGTCCAGCAGTGGACTGATGTGGGCTGATGATGATGAAATGGATTCAGAAGTAACAGATCAGTTACTTGCCCGTTGTCACAGCGATTTGGGCTTCTCTTTCGCTTTCCATCAGGCGTAGGGAAGCCATTATGTCGAGCTACTATAAAAAAAAGAAGAATTGAAAATAAAGAAAGTGCAAATGGCATGGGGGGTGTGTGGAGTCCCCTGTACCCCGCCTTTGAGTACATATCCCGTCGATTGCCATGTGAACCTGTCGCGTGCTACATACACACCTCAACGGCAATTCCGCAAGCTCGGCTTTGGCCAACATTGTGATAGTCTGATGGCAGAACTGGAATATCTTCTGGCATTTTTTCTCCCACATTTCATCCTGAAACAAAACATATACGATTGTAAGTACATAATAAGTAATTATGTCAACGTTTATGTTACTTAGACGGGTCCCTTACGTAGCTTCGAACGCCGTTGTTGCGAAGTTCATTGTTTCGAATTTTTTTCGACTGCTTCATTTGTTCGAAAGCTTATGGACTCGAATGATGTAGGCGCGAAAGACGCTGATTCGAAAAACATTTTCACTGCCTCATGTCGAATGCTTGTGACTTTGATATAGTACTTTATAAGTACTATTGTGTGTAAAAAAAATCATCTAGTAATTAAAAAAACAACATATTTCGAGTAAGTCAACATATTTTATTATCTACCGTAAAATTATAAATAAACGTGTCAGCATTATTTTGCAGTTCACAATCTATCGACAGTTTACAATCTCACGAGATAGATTATAATGTAACGGTATATACAATTTTACGGTGACATAAGTGTGTAGTTAAGTATTTTTTTTTCATATTTTTTTGTTAACACTTACTAATAAAATATGTTGATTTACTTGAAATATGTTGTTTTTTTAATTACTAGATAAATTTTATTTTACACACAATAGTACTTATAAAGTACTATTGTAGTAGCAAAGTCATATTTAATTAAGCATTCGACATGAGGCAGTGAAGATGTTTTTCGAATCAGCGTCTTTCGCGCCTACGTCATTCGAGTCCATAAGCTTTCGAACGAATGAGGCAGTCGAAAAAAAATCGAAACAATGAACTTCGCAACAACGGCGTTCGAAGCTACGTTGGGGACCCTACTTAGACACATACATAACGTCACGCCTTTCTCCCAGAGGGGTAGGCAGAGACCACGTCCTTTCATTTGCTACGATCCTGGCACACAACTTTTGCTTCGTCCACATTCATCAATCTCTTCATACATGCTCGTCGGTTTAGGGTACTTACTTATATTTTACCTTTTTTAGGACACTTTCTATTTGTTAGAGTTTATTATCTTTATTTTTACGTTGGTATTAAAATCGCTCACATGTGTAGGTCTGTTTCACATCCAACTTTTTTTTTTTATAGTAGTTTGACATAATAGTTTCCCTACGCCTGATGGAAAGCGAAAGAGAAGCCCAGGTCGCTGTGACAACGGGCAAGTAATTTGTCAGTTACCTGTCAGTTGTCACCGCCATGCCGGCCCAACCCTAACCCCCCACGAGCTCCGGAAACCCTACTCACCGGCAGAAACACGACCCAGAGGTCATTTGACTGCGGTATTCTTTAGGGTGGAGGTCCTTCCCCGGACGGGCGGCTCAATTAGAGCGAAGATTCGCTATGCCCTACCTCTCTTAAATTCTCTCTATTTACATTAAGCATCAACATTTTGTACGGTACGTGGGCCAATAAGATTGATACGTTTGAGTAACCCTATTCTGAAGGATGGCTTACCTGTTCCCTAAGTTCGTGGTAAGTGAAAGCGAGCCGGTAAGCGTGGAACAGGACCGGCGGGAACGTGTGCTGGATGCGCTTCGCGCCGCCGCCCTGCAGCGCCTTGCGAGCCGCGCTCAGTATGAGGTACTGTTGGTCCGCCGAATCCGATTTGAAGTGATGAATTAGTCTGAAAAAAAAAGTATCCGCGTATCAAGTAGACAGTGAGACAATGGTCTTCTGCTCTACAAGCGTCACCCTCACTCAACACATCTGATCATAGTCTGGCGACTGATTGCAGATGACAAATCAATCAACAAAATCCGCGTACAAAATGGATTGGCAATTTTTATGTTATCCAAATCATTATCTGGCTGACTGACTCGGTGGCTCAATAGGTAATGACTCCTGCCTTCTGAACGTAGTGGGATCGATCCCCACCCGGGACAAACAAGAATCGCCACCTAGTCTGATGTAATAGTTTACTCTATTGAACAAATTTCTGCCACAATGGCCAATCACGAAGGGAATTAAGTATGCAGGAGATATTAAAATGCACAATAGTGCATCATTTCAGTGTTAATTAATTGAGTGCCAACTGTTAAAAACTTGCAACATGTATTTCTTTATTTACCTTGCCAGTAAACCTTGCTCCTCCATAAAGTCTTCCATATCCATTTCGGCGGCCACTTGGTCAGGCTGATCTTTGACCAGAACATCTACCATAGACAGCACGGATTCCACCTAAAATATTAATTATTTACAAAATACAAAGAATATACTATAACATCATCTATATAACCAAGTAATGATTGTATACCCAAATGTTTACTGAAAACTTGAAAAGCGTAGAATGACGCAAATCAATGTCATGTATACCAAATCACACTTTAGGAACAATGGTTAACGGTTTTGAAATCATAAAAAACGTGCATAAGTCACTAAGTTGGAATATGAGGCTATTTGACAATAACCGCTAAGCAGGTCGAAGTTACTGATTTTGGTAATTCGTATGAGCTATCTTAATCTACAAAGATTTTCAGTTTAAATTTAAATACAATCGCAAAGAGGTTATTTTTCTAATTATTGCTATCTTATCAATACTACTATTATATATGTGGATAACGGTGGTGGTTGGACATTTGCTTAATTTATACTATATCTTATATTTGTTAACACGCAATAACTGTTTGTTGTTCCCAAAAAACAAAACAAAACTATCAACTTACATCTTCAGGTGTAGATATCAACGTATCAGAATCCAGGACATCATTGATAAGATGGACGGCTATCATACTTCTGCCAGGGTGATTGAGATGTCTGATGAGTGGCGAGTAGTTCTGAAGCTTGATGAGGGTGAGGATATTCTTGTAGTGGTCCGCTGGTAGCTTGAGGATCTTCATCAGTTCCTTGAAGACTGGTGTGTTGTGTTCTAGGTGAGATTTGCCGCTAAAAAGAGATTTTTTCTTCATTTAGAATGGCTAAGCTGTGGAACTCTTTTTCAGTGTCCGTGTTCCCCGATACATAATATAACTTTTGGATTTTCAAGGCGAGAATGAATCACTTTTTATTGGGCTATAGTATCCTAGGCTCTAACATCGCTTAACGTCAGGCGATTTGGGATCAAGCGTTACCGACTTATTTATTAAAGCGACCACAGTGTCGGGCAGTGTTCACTGGCATTCAACCAAAAATATAAATAATAATCTTTACATTATTTTATTACTCGTACCGGTATTTATGCTTTTCTTTTACTGAATTAAACTCTATAACTTACTATTACTTATGTATCAAGCACTTAACCCTTTGAACGCCAGTGAAGCTTACATACGACGACAATAGTAGATTCTATTGTCTCATTACTCGGCGGTCAAAGCATTAAGTTACATTATAATACATGGTATGTGTTTACGAGTTGCAAGCAAGTAGAGCAGTCATATATTCACCTGCTTTGATGTATATCAGCGCAGATCTTGTCAGTATGCGCTAGTACCCGGTCGACGTAGTTCAGTTTGTCGGGGTGGCAGCGCTGCGCTAGTTTCAGTAGTGCCAACTGCAAACTTAACATGTCTTCGGGCGGCATGTCTGTACGAGTCTAAATGAGAATAAAATTAAGAAACAACACATCAATTACATCTTTTAAGACATTTTTAGTATTTATTTCAAATTTTTCTTTTACCAAATGAGATTTAAAACATTCACTGCATGCAGTAAATGGATCTCTTTCTCGATGGATTCTCCTGAAGTTCTTGGAGACGCTTCTATAAAACTGTGGACACGCTGAGTGTGTTTGCAAGATTTAACAACAGTGAACACGACTCGTGTGTCCAAAACAGATCCTCCCTTTACAAAAATACCCTAATTTGAAAAAAGATCTTGTCTATGTTTGAGAACATTCAAAACACGCCTGGCGTGTAGCTTGAACACGGGAGGCGTGTCGGTGGCAGTGTATGTGCTTTGTTTTCTTTAAACAAATAAGACAAGAACCTACAGAAATATCCCAACATACAAACGAATGAAATAATAATACCAGGAGGAAATTTTACCTGTGTTATAGCAGCCACTTGATCGGAGAACACTTCGAACAGTTGGACCTCTTGCTCCTTCCCGTCCTCCATCACCACGCTGAGGTTGATGTTGCCCTCGTTCCTCTGATACACATACAAATATTTGTATAATTACATCAAATTCATCCAACGCGAAGGAAATATCCCATTAGGTTCAATTTCAAAAAGTACATTCCGAGAAAAGAAGTGTAAATATATGGCCGGGAGATGGGTTATTTTACTTACTTATTTAATCTTTATTGCACATAAAAATTGTACAAAAGGCGGACTTAACGCCGGTTATATGGGACTCGCTTCAAAAACCCAGATATTGCCTATTAAACCTAATGGTAGATAGATCATCTGAGACTACCACTCCTCAGCTGGTCTAACTAACGAGATTTGTATTTTTGTTTATGTTTGTAATGAATAAACCCAAAAACCACTGTGCAGATTTCAAAAACTCTTTCACCGTTAAAAATATATAGGATATATTTATTGCTAGATAAGATTATGGATCCTTACTAAAACACCGATAATGGCACCTAATGGAATTGACAATCAACAGCCCTGGTCCGTTCACTACTGAATGCGAAAGGAGGCCTATCCTTTAACCCTTTGACGACTACGGGGACACGGGGATCCCATGCCAAAAACATAAGATAACTAAATAACTATAATGGGAATCAATGTAGTTTTATTTTAAATTGGTTTTTGATAGTATTACTTCATTATTTATTGTTGTCAATATAACATTTGACATGTCAACCATTTTCTATGTTCATGGGAAGTTGACCGTCCGCGTGGCGCGCAAAACGAAAACTTTGCGATGATGTCTCGAGGTGTAATAATAGTTTTGAATACTTTGTATTATGATATATTTATTCGTTGGTTAGTATGTTGTATCATATGTTATTATAAAATAAATGTGCATGTCGAGTACTTTGCTACATAGCTGTGAACATAAAGGGACATCGGGGTCCCTATGGCCCGTGAGGGAATATTTTTGTATACATATTGCAGTTACATTTTTTTGCTATTATCATCATCGGCTTCTCGCAACCACTGCTGGACATAGGCTCTTTCATTTGTACGCCACTTTACTTGATCCTAGGCTTCTCGCATCCAGCATTTACCAGTAATTTTGATCAAATTGTCGCTCTATCTACGTTTGCCGAGAAGCGGTATCAACTCTAGAAGTCGTGTATCTCAATGGTTATCGGTTCTGTGTTCTGTGGCTGATATGGCCAGTCTACTGCCCTTTCTGCTTACTAATTAGTAGAGCTATATCGATGGCCTTAGTTCTCTGTTGGATCATCTTGTTTCGGATCCGATTCAGCAGAAAGATGCCGAGCATAGTCCTTTCCATAGCTCGCTGAGCAATTTTCAGCTCGTGAGTTAGCCATACCGTAATTGCCCACGTTTCGGCTACGTATGTCAGAACCAATGGGACGCACAAATTGAAGATTTTCGTATTTAGGCACTGTAGGCATCGATGACAAACGCTGCCCCGCCTAGCTGAATTCTTCATTATTCAATTCATCTAAAAGCAGTTTTCACCTAATTGTAATGTCTGCCCGAGATACACCTATTTTTGACCAACTACGAAGATGGCGGCGCTGTGTACAGCAAACGATTCAGGGGAACATGTTTATTGAACATGGTTTTGGTTGATAGTTTTAGCCAAGTTCATCCGTAGGTGCGCATAGAAGATTCGGCCAGTTCATTCAGCATCTCTTGTAGGTTCTACAGCGATTCTAGCATTATGACGTTGTCGTCTGTAAATCGGAAGTAAGATATGTGTTCGCCATTTAGCTCAATGCTAAGTCCGTCCCAATTCAGCGTCTTGAACATATTGTCTAACGAATGCATTAGTGAACAGTTTCGGGAAACGATATCCCCTTGTCTCACTCCTTGATACAACGGAATAGGTCATGTTTGCTGATTCTGTACTTGGATGGACATGATGGGGGCTATATAGAGACATCTAATCACTGGGATGTATCGCTACTCTACGTGGTATCGGTGCAGGGATCCCAAAACAGACCAGATTTCAACACAGGGGCTGATAATGCTCTCTATAATAATTATTTTTCATTTATATTTATAACTAATTTGTAAAATAACTACCATGTTTAATTAATTAATATGTTAAAGTATGATATATTTTGTAAAACCCCCAAAAAAATTAATGAATCTTAAAAATTTAAAGAGAAGTTATACAAGCAAAAAGTGACCGTCACCGACCATAGGGACATGTGTGTCCCAGAAAAAAACTGGGAAACTATAACTTATTTCAGTATTTTGATTTAAAAATATGATTTTTAGTAGCCCTATGAACCATCCTAACTAGTTAAAATGATTGATTTACCTCCCATAACCTTATGGTCCTGAAAGGGTTAATTGGCGCCACAATTAGGATGTTTCCAGGGTCAAAATAATAACATTATATTTATAGTTCATTCGCGTTAAGAAAATAGTGACTCATCACCGACTGCCGGCCACTAGCCAATTAAAACGCTAGAAATTATAATTTCCGGCAGTCGGTGATGAGTCACTATTTTCTTAACGCGAATGAACTATAGTCCGTATTTTAGATTATAAAAATATATTAGACACGTATTTTTCCTTTTTTCATTTAAACAAAATATAACAAAGATACAAGGCATCAAAATTTAGTTAGAGTGGGGGTCATTGACGTCACGCAGTGGCGAAAAAACTACCACTCTTTGACGTCACGTGTAATTTTAACGTGCTATATCTTTGTCATTGGGTGTTTTCTATGTATAATAATGTATTTATTTACAAAAAAAAAGTATATAAGTAAGTTTATCAGTTGTCTAGTACCCATAGTATAAGCTTCGGCTTAGTTTGGGGCTAGGTGGCGCTGTGTGGCCCAGCGTGGCATGTCTTGGGTTATTTATTATTTTTGAACAATCTAAAAGACGGACTAATTACATTTTTTAAGGCAACAAGCCTATTCTCTATCCCGGGGCTTCCCCCATCCAGCAACTGCCAGCAGTAATCATCCAGAATCCCTCACCTGGCTATAAGTGGCAAGCCTCTCAATGAGGGCGATGATGATGTTCTTAATGTTGACTCCCGGCTGCAGCTCCGCGCAGGACTTGAGGAACGGCTGCAGGTTAGCCAGGTGGAACTCGTCAGGGAACACCTGTGTAAAGAACACGTGGAAATCAGCAGGACTCGTCGGCAAGTCGCTTGTCTTTCGGTCGGTTACATTATGGAGATCCTGCCGGATAAAAAACCGGCTATGGCAACCGACTGGTGGCGGTATAACCATCACGATTAAAGGCGTAGCTGAAAACCACAGGCCGATGACGGGCAGCAGCGTCACCGGAGCGAAGAGCTACGCCCTGCGATCGCCAACCCGCCTGCCCAACGTGGCGATTATGGGTAAAGTCCAGAGTAAGTCCAAAGTGCCTGCTCCACGTTGGAAGCACCAAAAGTTTACCATAGACAATACCTGTATGATGCACTCCGTCAGATACTCCTGTGCTATGGCGTCCCGGCAGCTGACCCCTGCTCCAGGCTGGAGGCAGCAAGCCTACCATAGACAATACCTGTATGATGCACTCCATCAGATACTCCTGCGCGATGGCGTCCCGGCAGCTGACCACCTGCCAGCAAGTCTACCATAGACAATACCTGTATGATGCACTCCATCAGATACTCCTGCGCGATGGCGTCCCGGCAGCTGACCACCTGCTAGCAAGTCTACCATAGACAATACCTGTATGATGCACTCCATCAGATACTCCTGCGCGATGGCGTCCCGGCAGCTGACCACCTGCCAGCAAGTCTACCATAGACAATACCTGTATGATGCACTCCATCAGATACTCCTGCGCGATGGCGTCCCGGCAGCTGACCACCTGCTAGCAAGTCTACCATAGACAATACCTGTATGATGCACTCCATCAGATACTCCTGCGCGATGGCGTCCCGGCAGCTGACCACCTGCTAGCAAGTCTACCATAGACAATACCTGTATGATGCACTCCATCAGATACTCCTGCGCGATGGCGTCCCGGCAGCTGACCACCTGCTAGCAAGTCTACCATAGACAATACTTGTATGATGCACTCCATCAGATACTCCTGCGCGATGGCGTCCCGGCAGCTGACCACCTGCTAGCAAGTCTACCATAGACAATACCTGTATGATGCACTCCATCAGATACTCCTGCGCGATGGCGTCCCGGCAGCTGACCACCTGCTAGCAAGTCTACCATAGACAATACCTGTATGATGCACTCCATCAGATACTCCTGCGCGATGGCGTCCCGGCAGCTGACCACCTGCTCCAGGATGCCGGGCAGGACCAAGCGCCTGTAGTCGTCCACCGTGACCGACTCCAGCTGTGACAGCCGCACCAGGTTGGTCCCGACGAGGATGCGTAGTTCGGAACGTTCGCGTTCGCGCCGCTCCTTGTCTCTGTTTAGTGGAGAGAGGAATAGGCTATTATGGCTAAAAAATTTAATTAGTCCGTCTTTTAGTTTATTCAAAAATAAAAGACACGTATTTTTCCTTTTTTCATTAAAATAAACAATAGCAAAAATACAAGGCATCAAAAGTTAGGAGTGGGAGACTTTGACGTCACTCGCTCCCGTAAAAATGCCTCACCGAGTGACGTCACGCGTAGTTTCAATGGGCTATAACATTGTAATCTTTAGTCTAATTTACAAATAAAAAAATACGTGTCTTTTATTTTTGAGTAACGGACGGCCTAATTAAATTTTTTAGCCAAACAAACCTATTAAAATAATACAATCATGACCATATTTCGACCACATTACCAGTTATATGTGATATATGTCCAATGCAAAATGCATTGGACATATATTTTTCCTTTTGATCTAAAATACGGACTAAACATAATGTAATTATTTTGACCCCTAAACAGAAAAATTACAGATTCTTTGCTATAGAAAAGTTCATATATTCTAACCTGGAGTGCCCTTGATGCTGCATTCTCACCCAAAGCTTGTTCATTTCAGCGAAATTCATCAGCACGAAGTCTATTGCGTCTCTAACCTGAAAAAATAACATTTAGAATAGAATAGAAAAGAATTGTTTGAATAAATGAACATGCTATAAATGTTTGTTTTTGTGTAATAAAGAATATCTATCTATCTATGCTAGCACTACATTCCAGCACTTTACATAAAAACATTATGGACAGTTTAACATGACACCAAAAGGAACATGCTCAATTGTTCACATCTTTTCGCAAATCTTGTCATCATCAGCCTAATACGGATGATGACAAGGTATGAAAATGAAGAAAATAATTAGTCCGTCTCTTAGATAATAAAAAAATATAAGACCCGTATTTTTTGTTTTGTCGAAATAAAAAGAAAATACTTAGATATAGCGCATTAAAGTTACGGAGTGGGGGCTAACTACGTCACGTTAGAGTATATTTTGTACTCTAACGTGACGTCATGTGACATTTAAAATCAATGTAACTTCGTAAGTTTTTGAACAAGAGGCAAAATAAAAAATACGTATCCAATATTTTTCATTAATCTATCTGATGGACATTAAATTATTTTTTAGTCATCATCCCAATTATATATGTCACCGTGACATTGTAAACACCGTTAGATTATAAACCATCTTGCGAGATAGTAAACTGTCGAAAGATTGAAAAATGCTAATAATATGTTGAATCTATATCAAAGTGGAACTGTTTATAATTTAACGCGTGACAGAATTTAATTTAAGTTTTATCGATAACAGCATACCTACCGAAAAATAATACGTTAAATTGTAAGAAGTTGTTATGGCACAATCTCGCAAGATTGATTATAATTTAACGGTATTTACAATTTCACGGTGAAATCTTTTTGCAAATCTATAGGATACTTTCAGAAGATTTATACAAGAGGCGGCAGACGAGCAAATAAATAAATAAATAACCCAAGACACGCCACGCTGGGCCACACAGCGCCATCTAGCCCCAAACTAAGCCGAAGCTTGTACTATGGGTACTAGACAACTGATAAACTTACTTAGATACATTTTTTTTGTAAATAAATATAATATTATACATAGAAAACACCCAGACCAATACAAACAGACATGTTCATGAACACAAATGTTTGACACACACATCACACATGAGCAAGTGTGATGTCTGATGGTAAGCAGTCGACACCGCCCATGGACACCCGGAACTCGGGTCGAGTTCAGGTATTTACAATCTTATAATGACACATATAAATAAGGTCTATGATTTAACCCCACGAACACTCACAGTTCCCTCGTTCTCGTTCTGAGCTTCAGCCGTGTCCGGCAGAACATTCCTGGTGCACTGCAGGAGATAGTTCCTCAGGAAGAGACCGCGCAGTGGATGCTGGACGCCCCTGCACATCTCCACTAGATCCTGAAACAGAAATATAGGTAACTTTTGACTGGCTCTGTGGCTCAATTGGTAGTGACCCCTGCCTTCTGAACCAAGGGTCGTGGGTTCGATTCCCACCCGGGACAAACATTCGTGTGATGAACACTTGTGTTTGTTCCGTGTTCCGTGCTTAAGCTACTTACTTTGGGATCGGAGCAATGTATGTGATGTTGTCTGATATTTATTTATTATTAGTATGTTACCTGGCAGTGACGTTTTCCCAGCGCGACTTGAGCTCGTTCGTATATATCGTAACGTATATATGTCACCGGAAAATAGCAAGAATCGTAAGTTGATCAATTTCCTAGGTAGTTGATTAACTTTCGGAATATAACAAATGGTAGTTGAAATGTATTATTTTACGCAATGGAGTTCAGTTAGTCGATCAATTTACGGTAGCCTGACAGTCATTTAATAATTTACGATTTTGACACAAGTAAAATCGTCCTCAAATGGGCCAATCGTTGCTCAATGTACTATTTAACGGTGCACTATTACCCGTAACTTAATACACTGTTCCCTGATTGGTTGCCGGGATAACGCCACCTGAGCCATTGAACCAATCAACGTTCACCTCACCTTCGTCGGATGATTTTACGGCAAGCCCCCGTAAAATGATCAATTTACTAAAATACATACGTTAAATAATACATTTCAATTGCCGTTTATTATTTTCCGGAAGTTAATCAACTACCTAGGAAATTGATCAACTTACGATTCTTGCTATTTTCCGGTGACATATATATATCGTAGCTCGGCATATTAGAAAATGAACGACATCTTACATACGGCGTACGGCATTTTATATAACGAATTTGTCTTTGTAAACTGCCGACGCCGTTTGTATACGGGCGAATTATAGAATTTGCCTGCGACACATACACCAGGGCCTTGGGTATGGGACACCAGGGTTATATGGGGCTCACTCCTATGTAGCGGAGAATACCCACTAAACCCGATGGTGGTCCGCTACAGGCGCTATATCTGAGGGGGTTGGGATGTCCAGAGAGTGTGGTGTCCTCCCAGGCCGTAGTAACCACTTAACATCAGGTGGGCTGTAGGATATAATCATCATCATCATCATCAGCATACAGTCCACTGCTGGACATAGGCCTCTCCAGCGGTTCGCCACTCAGGACAAACGTCTGGAGGATATACCCATAATCGCCACGCTGGGCAGGCGGGTTGGCGATCGCAGGGCGTAGCTTCCTGCTCCGGTGACGCTGCTGCCCGTCATCGGTCTATGGTATTTAGCTATGCCGTCAATTGTGATGGTTATACCGCCACCAGTCGGTTGCCAGCGCCTCGTTTGTTATTCGGCAGGATGCACCACGAGCAGGTGAGGTTGGCTTGGAGCGAAATGATCATAGGCCGCTCCCTTACATACATGATGGCAACTCTAATTATGGGTAAAGCCTTGTGTTTGATTAAAGTGGCGAGCAACTGGAAAGGCTGATGTCCAGCAGTGGACTGCGATAGGCTGATCATAGTCACCTTCAACAGATCCCTCCGCAGGTTGGTATTGGTCTTGATGTAGACCAGCCCGACGGTGATGAGCAGGTACAGCCGCGGCACGATGTTGCCGGCGTACTGCACCAGCTCATACAGGTCGGCTACCTTGCGGCCCTTCTGGAACTCCTCGAGCAGGTACAGCTCCAGGTGACGGAGTTCATCTGTTATGGCCATGTCTGGTAGATGCTGTTCAAGGGCTTTATTTATTTACTTGCTTGTCACATGGTCATTTAGATGGAATATAAATAAAGTAGGTACTTTGTACACATGACACCCCGTAGGGGCACCGCAAGATGAGATGAGATGTAAGCGGTCCACGCTTCTAAACTATTACAATCAAAATAACACATTTACTTAAATCTAACGTAAAACTATAGTTCATTCGCGTTAAGAAAATAGTGACTGACAGGTCACTGACAGGCCACTAGCCAATTAAAACGCTAGAAATTATATTTCTAGTGTTTTAATTGGCCTGTCAGTCACTATTTTCTTAACGCAAATGAACTATACTTACAATCTAACGTAACAATGTTCAAGGGCTTATTGGTGTTGTCAACATATTGAGAACATTACGATTTTGAATGAGGTATGTTGTCCTCACAAAAAACCTATGCCACACTGGGCCACACAGAGCCATTTAGCCCCAAACTAAAGCCGAAGCTTGTACTATGGGTCCTAGATAACTGGTAAACTTACTTAGATACTTTTGTTTGTGTAAATAAATAAAAATTATTCATAGAAAACACCCAGATCAACACAAACAGACATGTTAATTCACATAAATGTTTGTAATGTGCAGGAATCAAACCTTGGTTCAGAAGACAGAGGCATGTGCCGAGGCGTGTCTGGGAGGCTCCGACCCTGGTCTTCCGCGGAGGTCTGCTGTGTGCACGGTAGACAGATCTATATGGAGGTCCTTCCCCAGACAGGCGGCTCAATTCGAGCGAAGATTCGCTATGCCCTACCTCTCTACTCTCTCTCTCTGTGGTAAGATATGATTAAATGTAAATAACAAAGTCCCTAAAACATAAAAGGATACAAAGTTCATAGTAGCTCTTGGGAGACAGCAGCGAAGTCCTCAACTCTCCGAGCATGGTGGATGCATGCTTCAGCGCGTCCATCAACTTGGATTTGTCCAGGCATCTCTTCATCTGAAATGCCTGTAAAATTACAAGGAATTCGTTAATCTTAACTAATATTATAAAGCTGAAGAGTTTGTTTGTTTGTTTGTTTGAACGCACTAATCTCCGGAACTACTGGTCCGAATTGAAAAATTCTTTTTGTGTTGAGTAGACCATTTAACGAGGAAGGCTTTAGGCTATATAACATCACGCTGCAACTATTAGGAGCGAAGAAATAATGGAAAATGTAAAAAAAACGGGGAAAAAATAACTATTCCACATGGACGAAGTCGCGAGCACAGCTAGTTTTATCATATTTAACTCATCATCATCAGCCCGTGTCAGTCCACTGCTGGTCATAGGCCTCTCCTAATGTTCGCCACTTAGGTAGATTTTGGGCTTCTCGCATCCAGCACTTGCCAGCCGTCCTGTGCAAATCGTCACTCCACCTGGCCTGAGGGCGTCCTACATTATGTTTGCCTAAACATATGTTTGCCATATTTAACTAAACTTTAAAAACATACCCATTAATTATTTATGTTTTACAATACATCTTGGGCACATTATGAGGAGGGATGAAAGGCATGTAATGAGACCAGTATGGAGTATGAATGTGGAAGGATCATCTTCGGTCTACGCAAGTATGACCATGTGTCTGAATATCGTTCTCAGCTCAATTGGCTTCCCATCCGTCGTCGCCGCGAACTCCATATTCTATCACTTTTATATACTGTGCTTTTCAATCCTCTTTCACCTCCCTATCTGAAAGAGCGTTTCAATTTCTTGCAACCCACCGCGGATCATGGTATGCGTTCCTGCCGTGAACTCCACTTATCGTTTCCATCTCATCTCTCTAAATCCTACTCCCAGTCTTTCACTGTCCAATCCATCCGTCTGTGGAATTCCCTTCCCCTTTCCATCAGACGTTCCCAATCCCTCCCAGTTTTTAAGCTTAGGCTTAAATCACATCTCCTGTCTCTTTAATTTCTACATTCTTTCTCTTCTATCATATCTAAGTACATACTTAAATTCATACTCAAATAATATTAAATAATAATAAGTATCTATGTATATTAATAATAAAGTATCTTATTAAACTATGTACCTATGTATGTAATATGTTATTATTATGTATATTTTATTTAAGTGTATTTAAATATATTTATATGTATATGTATAAGTCTATGGAATATATACTTCTTGGTATATTTATGTAATAATTTTACGTATTTAATATAAAATAGTTAGATAGTTTTGCACTGGGTTACCCATTTCCTTAGTCAATCTGGTTTCCTCTACCTGAAGGTTGTCTGGAAGAGATCGCTATAAGCGATAAGACCGCCTAGATTGTACTTTGTGTTGTTTGTAATATGTTTCCTGTAATGTCTGTGTTTTTGTGCAATAAAGAGTATCTATCTATCTATCTATCTAAGGATATAGAGGAGGAGGAAGACCGAAAAAGGAATGGATGGACTGTGTGAGAAATGATATGCATGTCAAAGGTGTGAGTGTGGAGATGACGGCTGATGGAGGAGAGTGGAAAGAAAATATGTTGTGCCGACCACACTTAGAGCAGGATAAGGGCAGGAGAATGATCTTTATTATTATTAGCCTTTCCTCAGATATAAGCATCTGTTTGCTATATAGCATAGGCCTTCTCCAACTCTTTCCATGCTTTTCTATTAATGGCCAGTCTGGTCCAATGTGCTCCTGCAACTTTCCTTATATCGTCCACCCATCTCCTGTGTGGACGACCCCGTTTCCTTTTTAGGTGGCTCAAATATCAGAACATAATTGCTCTGCTCCACTTGTCCCTGCCTCGCACAGTGTGGCCTGCCCACTTCCACTTCAACTTCTGGATGGTTGTTTTCACATCCTGTGCCTTAACATGGTTTTTATTGTCTCTGTTCTTATCTTATCTGATAGTTTCTTCCCCAAAATACTTGATGAGAATGATCTATCTAAAGACAATGTGATGAAAAAATATTACATAAAAATTACACTTCCTCTACCTGTAGGTTGTCTGGAAGAGATCTCTTACTACCGATAAGACCACCAGATTGTACCATAAGATGTCTGTATCACCTTTTTCTGTATTAATTTTGTATTTTACATTGAAGAATATCTATCTTAAAAACTCAGTAACTAATGGTTCATTGGACTGTGAACCAGGTTTTTAAAATGTATTCAATAACTTATGTATTTAGAAAAAACTCAAGAAACGTGTACAAATAAACACCGACATTGTAAACACTATTTTAATTATCTACTTTCGGCCATAATCGTATGTTCCTATTACCAACTTTACATCACTTCACTTCATCCACCCACCTGAACTTTGACTACATTCAAAGCCTCCTCCAGCAGCTTTTCCTGCTCCTCCACCGGTGACGCCTGGTTCGTCATTTGTGCCTGCACATAAATAACACAATCAACACTTTACGCGTCCACGGAAACACGATAAAACAGCAATTTTCCAATTAACTAACACTCGACCAAGTATACGGGAAAGGCTGCTCTAAAAACGCCATTATAATGCAATTTGAGCGTAGAGTTATGGTGGCAAGTTTAAGCAACGCACCTGCGGTTAATCTTCGCTGTATTCAAAAGATGCTGATAAGAAAATTTTATATAAAATTCCACGAAACCGTAGGTGTTGTTTTACGCTAAAGTTACAGATTGACAGCCAGCAGTCAAATCTATTTTGACAGATTGGTTTGGTGTTGTAACTTAGGAAAAATTCTAACAAGTCAGTAGCGAAGGTCGTTATTTGAGTTAACTATGTCCTAACTGAAATACTTTTTTTTTTAGAGGGGAATGCATTACGCACCGTCTCATGCCACCTCCGGGGGGAGGCGATATGGTGTGTGGGACTCACACCTCCCGAAATGGGAGGGTATACCCACTAAACCCCCCTGTGTCGCCAGTGGGCAGCAAGTTGCAGGGACACGGGCAACGCCGAAGCATACCGCTGCATCCCTGTAATAAGCACATTACAAATGTTGGGCTGAAGAACTGCTGGCAGTTGCTGGATGGGGGAAGGGACGTAATAAGGATCTACTTTCATTGAGTTCAAATTATTGATGAGTGCCTATTTGCTTTCGTGTAAAAAAACTTGTCCCATTCAAAGTTTTTATGAAGTGATTTGCACATGGATGTGAGTTAGTCTTGGGAGAAATAATATGTTTTACCTAGCAACACTATTAGCTAATACAGTGTATGCCAATGCCAAAGCCAGGTATCAATTAGAAAAAAGTTATATAATTACTCTGTGGTATTGATTGATTGTTCTCAAAAAGATGTCATCATTGTCATCATTGGTCATGGATGCAATAAAATAAATATATAAATAATCAGTAAAAACGACGCAAACATGGATAATAAACCCACATTGAGTCAGTATTTTGGTGATACTGAAGCGCCGCCCGCTTCCCAGTTCTTTGATGAAATCGGAAAAACCGCTGAAATGATTCAAAGTATCTGTTTGGGAGAAAGCGAAAGTAATTTTCATTATTTTTCTTAATTCCTTGACTAGTCTCCTTGATTTTTAGTGTATAACTCATTAATTAAATAAAAACCCTTTCATTCTAGGTAACGAAACTTCGACAGCTCCTAATCTTTTTTCGGAAAATATGGACACATCTTACGCTCAAATCAGCAGTGCTCAAGAGGTGACCTTTTCGAATCCTCTGCCCACCGTGAGTGGTTCTACGGCGATGCCATCGAAGAACCTGCCAGATCCTTCAACTTTCTTCGATACTATTGGGCCGGAGCCAACAATAGGAGGAGCTAAAAGTGGCATTGTTACTCCCCATATGCTTACAGAGGCTATGGAAGGATTAAGTTTAAAGGTGGGTATTTTATAGAGCAATTTATTTATTATAGAATAGAATTTGATAACTAGATATTATCTTGCACTTAACCTTGTAAGTCCTGTGTTTTTCTGCACCTGTATCTATACCACTACTGGGTGTACTATACTAACAGCCATTTGCCATTTACACAAACATTACTATCTGCCATGTGAATGAACGAACAGTCACAGGTACCCAAAAAAAAGTTAGAAAGGGGGAAAAACTAGCCTATGTTACTCTCAATCCCTTTAACTATCTCCACTTAAAAAATCATGTCAATTTGTCGCTTTCGTTTTGCTGTGAAAGAAAGACAAACATACAGACAGAGCCTGAGTGGTCGCG
Source organism: Conogethes punctiferalis (assembly GCA_031163375.1). NCBI lineage: Eukaryota > Metazoa > Arthropoda > Insecta > Lepidoptera > Crambidae > Conogethes > Conogethes punctiferalis. The sequence goes on from CM062099.1 coordinate 2,731,536, forward strand.
TATGGTACGTTTCAACAGAAACTTCTTGCCGCATACACTTAGGCTTTGGAATGAGCTCCCCGCCGAGGCTATCCCCCTAGACTACAGTATGGGGTCCTTCAAAAAGGTTGTGAAGAGGTTTTTAAAGGGTAGGCAACGCGCGTGTGATACCCCTGGTGTCGCAGGTGTCCATGTGCTGGGCGCCGCGCCCGCCGCGCTGCCGCCCGGCAGCCGCACCCCTTGCACCCCCTGGTAGAGACAGCCCTGTAATTAAGTCTTTACATAATGTATTGTACTTTTAGAACCAGCCTGTGGACAAAGAAGCTGACAGAAGGAGGGATGCCTGGATACCTAGCAATGAGGCAAAGAAGACACTTCTCAAGGTACCTACTTAGAAAATGATTTCGAAATTCAATTGAATACCAGCTGCGCCGTATGGTGTTACCCACAGTTTCTCTTTGCAATTATTAAAATTTTTCTCACCATAAAAACAAAGAAGGTGCATGTGTGATCTTGTGTGATGTGTGACTCTGACGCCTAAACTGGGAATGGGTATAGCTTACCCTAAGTGTTGCGGAGGTCTGATGGCAGTCGCTCTGTGTAAAAGCTCCTCGCCCTCGCCAAATCTCTCAGTTTGGGAAGCCGACCCTGAGACAATCGGGAAAAAGGCTAGGATGATGATGATGATGATGCATGTGTGATCTTGTCAGTCCTTAGAGGCCCTCTGAGGATGGGGGCCCTGGACTTAAAAACCACATTCTGAATGGCAATTTTTATTTGTACCAAAATAATTTTGAAATTTTATAAGTGCTGATCATGTGTATGTCTATAGAAGAATAAAGATATTTTTCATTTCAATTTACATAGGCGCAGTCATCGCCAAAAGGTTCCTTCTTCCCCGAAAGAGAGGCCCTGACCATGCCTGGAGTGGTGTTGGAGGAAGAGCTTGTAAGTATTGCTAAATATATTTTTTTTATAGTAGCACAAAATAATTGCCCAGGGCAATGGACAAGGAACAAGTAACTTGTTAAAAGAGAGGTTTTGTGACGCCAAAGTGAGTAAGTAACCTTGTAAGATCGAGATTTCCAGACACAATAGGCTATTATGGCTAAAAATTGTAATTAGTCTGTCTTTTAGCTTATTCTATATTTAATATCTTTGTTATATTTTGCTTAAATGAAAAAAGGAAAAATATGTGTCCAATATATTTTTATACGGACTAAATAGAATGTAATTATTTTGACCCTGGAAACATCCCTATTGGGCTTTCAAGTGTGTGCTACCAGTGCTCCATCCACACATTGGATTTGACGCTATTCCCTGTTCAAGCTTAGCGGAGGCTTTCTCTTGAGCCGCCGTATGCAGTCGTCAGTGGCAACAAGGTTCGATGCTAGCCTATTGGGATGATCTAGTCGTTTGATCTAGTTGTTTTGTCACCGTGACAGTCGTTTCATCTCTTTTGCACTTTTGAAATGAGAAGAAGAGAGATATCTGTCACCAGTGCATGCTTAGCCTTAGTCACCACGCTTGGCAGGCGGTTTGGTGACTGCGGTAGGTTTTATTTGTATCCAGGTAAAAAAAAAAACCAGGTAAACACTGGCCGTTTTATGACATTCCCTTAGTTGTCTTCTACAACACCCAAGATGACTTTAGGGATTTAGAATAGGACCCCACGTATGACTTGGGGTCCTATTCTAAATCTGGAAACCACACAGATACAGTATTACTATTGCATTAAGTAAACTATTTTATTTATATAACACAGGCTGATGCTCTCCAAGAGGTGGCCGTGAAGTATCTAGGAGTCAGCTCGGCCGGTGCCAGGGGAGTGGTGAGGGCCGAGCATGTCACCAGGGATGAGAACGGCTTACGGGAGCTGCTGAGGACCGGCTACTTCAGAGCTGCTGTCAACCTGACCGCTGTGCTGCTCAGCGCTGCTGGACAAGGTGGGTGCAAAGAATAGGCAGTTCGAGCCCAGAAAGGTTGGATTTTCTTTGCTTTAACAAAAATGAAAAAGGATAGGTATTTAAAAATAATATCTTTTGTTATACCTGCCTTATGAACAGCTGAATGTAAGGGATGTAAGGGAGCGGCCTATCATCTTTCCGCTCCAAGCCAACCTCACCTGCCCGTGGTGCATCCTGCCGAATAACAAACGAGGCGCTGGCAACCGACTGGTGGCGGTATAACCACCACAATTGAAGGCGTAGCTAAATACTAAAGACCGGTGACGGGCAGCAGCGTCACCGGAGCAAGAAGCTACGCCCTGCGATCGCCAACCCGCCTGCCCAGCGTGGCGATTATGGGTATATCCTCCAGATGTTTGCTATAAGTGGCGAACAACTGGAGAGGCCAATGTCCAGCAGTGGACTGTAATAGGCTGATGATGATGATGAACAGCTGGAACGATTTTGATCAAACATTCCTAAGAACAGTTTGTAAGTTCGATCCCCACCCGAGACAAACGTGCGTGTGATGAACAAACAACAAAAGTATATACCTACTTAAATACAAATATAAACACCCAGACATGGAACAAACGCAAAATTAATGTTCAATTTTTGGTACCTATCTTTGCTGTTCTGATACCCATAACACAGGTGGCCAAGCCACTTACTTTGGGATCGGAGGAATGTATGTGATGTTTGATATTTATTTACTAGCTGTGCCAGCGGCGTCGCACGCGTGGATATCGGATTTAAAAAATAACGGACTTCCATAAAATCTTCTATACTTATAATAAATCTGTAGAGAGGTCAATTCTGTACATGAAATATATTTTCAAAATAACTATCAGGGGGTGATTAGTGATCGATACTGATGCCAAAAATGCAATCAGTAAAATTTTTGTCTGTCTGTCTGTCTGTCTGTCTGTCTGTCTGTCTGTCTGTCTGTCTGTATGTTCCTTATAGAAACAAAAACTACTCGACGGATTTTAACGAAACTTGGTACAATTATTCTTCATACTTCTGGGCAGGTTATAGTATACTTTTCATTACGCTACGATCAATAGGAGCAGAGTAGTGAAGGGAAATGTTGGGAAAACGGGAGAAGTTACTCCATTTAGGTGTCCGAGCTACGCTTGACCCACTTGTGAGATTAACCCCTTGGATTTTAGCATGTGGCAACACTCAGTCCCTACCAAATGACCCCTCCCGCACGTCGCACCCCACCCCGCAGCGCTAGCGCCGCCATGACGCGCCGGGCGATACGACTCGGTCGGTTCGCTCCTCAGTACGTCTTGGATTTTCGATGTGAACACTCGTCTGAGTGGTAATAAATTCAAGTAAAATTTTTGTATTTCTTTTTAGATTTAATTTTATTTAGTGATTGCCCGCTCTTCGGACGGCAAACTCACTTAAATTAATGTGAGTGATAAGGAAAGCCCTTATACACCTTACATTACGCATCGCAGCCGTAGGCTGCGGCAACAGAACAGAAGCAGCCGTCTGTCGGCTATGCCAACAGACGACATGTTGTCGAAGCATTTAATGCTACATATATATTAGTTCCACAGCCGTCTGACGGCCGTGCGAACAGACAACACATGTCGACTAAGCATTTAATGCTTAATATGGGTTTCACAGCCGTCTGACGGCCGTGCGAACAGACGACACATGTTGTCGAGGCATATAATGCTTGATATCGCTTTCGCAGCCGTCTGACGGCCACGCGAACAAACGACATGTCGACTAAGCATTTAATGCTTGATATCACTTTCGCAGCCGTCTGACGGCCATGCGAACAGACGACATGTCAACTAAGCATTTAATGCTTCATATCGCTTTCGCAGCCGTCTGACGGCTATGCCAACAGACGACATGTCGACTAAGCATTTTATTCTTGATATCGCTTTCTCAGCCGACTGGTCATAGACATAACACCAGCTGCGTGCACTCACCAGCTTTTGACCATTGAGATGGCGCAAGCAACCATGACCTTTGTCGTATGGATCCCTCCAGCCGATGAGGAAGAATTTCAAATAACATTGTGGTCATCTAGGATTACCTATATCCAAAATTCCAAATGACCGGAGAGATTGTGTAATTAACACACCATCCTATAACGACCCTTTTGGGGAGTCGATTTGTCCAGATGCTGAGTGTAGGCTACGTTTCACAGTGAGACTAGCCAAAGTTTATGGCCTGGAAAGCTCTTCAAGTGAAAGACGATATCGAGATAAAGCGGATAATGCTATATTGGCCGCTATGACAAGCTCTGGTATATGCCCCATTATGGCATATAGCTAAAACACACCCAATGCTGGCTTATAATAGATTTTCAGATACGCTATTAACTATACTAAAACTTGGACTCTTATCGCGCCTAGCGCCTAAAAAACTTTTTGAAGGTCCAACATGGTAATGCGATTGAATTTAATGTCTTCCCCAAGTACAGGGCCAAGCACTTCTACGGGACCTAAAAGAAGCCATAGTCCAGACCTATTGACTACTAGGAAAAACCTAGACCGAGCGATTTCATGGCACATCAAAATTTTTATCTCTTAGCACAATTTACGAATGAAAATGTGAGCCTCATTCTTGACAACAACAACCGAGGTGGTTGGCCTGTAGCTACCTTCTCAAAGGACTACCACAGTCTGAGGCACTGGAACGAGCAGAAAATACTGTCGATGATAGTTGGATCCCTCCGTCTATTATATCAAACAAGGAGACGCCATAAACTGAGGAACCTCTTTAAAGATTTCATTCCAACTACCAAAGAAAGCGAAGGCAAAATTACTAAAGCACACACTTAATGAAGCAAGGCTCAGATTGCTAGAGATCCAACTATGAAAACTGGCAAAATATTTGATGCGCCGGGGTCCAGAATATGTTTCAAGCTACTACTGTCTTCACTTCATTAAAGGTTAATGGATTTGGCAACTGCAACTGCAAAGGCAGTTGGTCTCTATTGTGGAAAAAAATGGATTTATGCCTAGGGGCAATAACCCGTGGACTTTTAGTCTTTACAAGATTTTTACCAAAAATGTCCCCAATGAAGTCAAAAGTCACATAAGAAAATTTTCCGTTACTAGACAAGTGGGCAAGCGAATCACTACTTCAATATGTTGTAGGAAATGGTCAGAGGTTATACAAAATAGAAGAGGCAAATATAAACCTCAATAAAATAAAAGGCAATACTTCCTATCAGACACTCATTTGTTTGCTGAACCTCAGCTGTCTGAATCCATGCAGGAGCAAGGAGCTCTTCCTTGCTCCTGCTTGAAGCAAGGAGGAGCGTCAAGGCTTTTTCCTGGTATTTCAAAAACGATGATTTCTTCCACTTGATTGTTTGTGTAATCACTACATACTCGTAGCATAAAATAATAATAAAACAGCGTCGCTTTTATTATGTGCCTGTCCCTATGTACGAGTATGCTTAGATCTTTTAAACTGCGCAATGGATTTGATGCGTTTTTTTTTTTTTTTTTATTTTTAATAGATAGAGTGATTCTAGAAGAAGGTTTATATCTATAATACATGCATGTATAATTAAGTAGAGGAACACTGATAATTTTAGAGGTTTCTAATGTGTTCCGTTAAATACCCGAAACGAAGCGAGGGCGGATCGCTAGTCACAAATAAGATCACACAAATGAGGCCCACCAGCCACAATGTAACTCTGCCTTCAAAAGGACAGCCCATGAAAAAGTTTATTGCGCCTGTGCTCAAGCCAGATTACTGGCTGGCACAGCACATCCAATATATAAACTTAGCATACATAATAAATCTATATTATGAAACTACGACTTCATGAAATTATGTCTTTTGAAATTGACAAAATGCTTAAGGTCAATTCCGTTCGCTTATGCGAAACCAGGACAGGATTCTTATCTAGCTTATTTTTACGGAAAAAATCCGATGACTCGAATCGCCCCATTTTTCATGTGAGTAATCTGAATAATTACAGACCACCTGCTAATCATTTCAAAATACCCATGTGCTTGAAGTTAACAGACTTCATGACCAAAACAGACTTATCATATCATATAATGCAGATTCTTAGCATTTTCTTAGAAAGTTTCCGTGTACGACATGACCTGCTTACCGTTCGATTTAGTTACCACCCCAAGCACTTTCGCAAACGTTTCTAACTGGTTGGCAAGTTTTTCAGGATATAAGGAATACGGTTCATCATCTCGACGATTTTCTAATAATGTACGCCGATTATGGGGTATTACTTCAACAAACTCAGTTTTCCCCCGTTGTGGGCATGATGAGCATGCCCACAACATTAAAAGACTTGTGACGTCACATTTCTACGATCTATTGAGATCGATAGGATGATGACAATAAACGTTAAGCTTTAATAGATTTTTTGGGTAGGTGTACCCACAACCTCTTTTTGAGCATTGGATCCGCATCTGCCACCTCATGGAATTGGGCTGGACCATCAATACAAATACTGCACTGGTGCGGACAAAAATAATAGAATGAAATACAGAATAAGGCTTCGAGTACCTTTCCCAACAAAATCCCATTGCTGTCATACTAAGGAATGTATTGAAGACAAATTGGTGGAGGTGGCACAAGGTCAAAACACCTTTGGGACATCTTAATTTTGCATGATTTGTCGTACCTTTAGACTTTGCAGAAAGATTCAATTAGCAGCAAACCTTCTTCCAGGAGCAGACTAAAACAAAAAGTTCCATCTTCCAGAACTGGTAGCACTGAAATTTCATTATTGGATCTACAATGCAGACAATTCCTCTCATATCCACTACAAAGACCTTAAGAGTTAATATTCATAATAACCGATGCCCCAGATCTGGGTTGGGGAGTGGTAAGTAATTCATACTTACATCTCTCTCATCTCGTTTCGCCTCTGGACAAGAGAGCAAAACCGATGGCACAGCAATCGCAATGAATTGTGGACGTTAAAGAAAGTACTCAAACAAGTATCTCCCTATTACAAAGGTCAAACAATGCTTACTCAGACAGACAACAAAGTCGTGGCAGCATTTGCCATCAAAGAGGGAGGAACGAAGTCTCTAACATTGTTACAGTTGACTACATAAATATTTCAAGAGGCTCACCAACATCGAGTAGGTACACCTTGTGGTTCGCTATTTACCAGGAACATACAACCAGTTACCTGACAATCTGTCAAGATTTCGTTAAGTGTCAATCGACACTCTCAAAAACAATGCGGTCAATGATCTTCAAGAAGTGAGGCACAATATCAATAGATCTCTTTGTAAGTGCCCGATCAGCTGCAGTCAAGCAATATGACACCAAAGATGCACACGAGCAATCAGGTGCGTTTGTAAATGCTTGCAGTAAGCCATGGCATTACGACCTAGGATGGTTCCCCTGTTGACATTCTGTGTCTTCAGCTACGCTTATTTTGCAAAATTTTTATAGTACTTATTTACATAAGGATCGCAAGTTGGCTCTTAGTACAATTGCCGTACATAAAGTAGTGGCATGGCAGTGACTTTTGCAAATTACCTTAAATTCTGAGAAACGAACTGTACATCCATTGGTCGAACAATAAAATTAATGAAAGCCATAGTGTTAACAAAGTCTACTACTGTCAGGAAACCATCAACTTGGGATTTAGGGAGCTTAATCAAATATCTACAGCATTACAATATTGAAACCAGTAGCTTATTTCAAATTGCACGAAATGTTGCAACCCTCTTGCTATTGTGTACAGGCAGAAAAATTACAGGATCTTACTCTGCTGGATAAAGGGACAATCGATGGAGGATGCAAACCATTATTTATTATTTTGGCCCCGATTTGGATCAAAGGCTGATTTATCAACGTATCGATAAACTGGGTAGCGGTTTTCAAATGACGGACCGGAACAACTAGGCCCTGTCGTAAAGACAAGAATACTCATCTACATTTCAAGAAATCGTAGATCAGCAGCGCAAAGCTTATTGTTTCTAACGACCAGGGAAAGAGTAAAAGCAGTTTCACACACAGTTTTTACTGGATGAGTTCGAACATTGCTTCAAGAAGCTAATATTCAAAACTCTCCTGAAAAATTTAGGGCAGTAGTTAATTTCGATATTTGGCCCAAAGAGAATATGAATATTTGATGAGATGTCAAAGAGAGGTAATTGGAGGATTAGAGATACATTCTCAAGCACTACTGTAAGGAAGTGCATAACTAATCAAGAAAACTTAGTCGTAATGATTATGATGTTCTTTTTTTTTCCACTCCAATGTGAGTTATTACAAGCCATTCGACTTAAGTTTCCATTAAGTTTAATGGGTGTTAATCTGTGAGACTTTCTCATATGAATTTCTTTATAATAATAATTTTTGTACTTTTGATTAAAGTACAATTTGTTTCGTAAAATTAGTTCATTCTTTAACGAGATAACCCTCCCGTGGTATGGTTACCAGTCACAGTACGCCATGAAGCACCGGCAGAAAATAAACACTTCTCACAAGTGGGTCAAGCGTAGCTCGGACACCTAAATAACACCGTTTTCCCCCCAAAGGGAAGAAAACGGATATTTAGGTTCCAGCGTAGCTTGACCCACTATTTTTAAGCCTTGCCGGCTCTGAGGTGACGTACTGAGGAGCGAACCGACCGAGTCGTATCGCCCGGCGCGTCATGGCGGCGCTAGCGCTGCGGGGTGGGGTGCGACGTGCGGGAGGGGTCATTTGGTAGGGACTGAGTGTTGCCACATGCTAAAATCCAAGGGGTTAATCTCACAAGTGGGTCAAGCTACGCTGGAACCTAAATATCCGTTTTCTTCCCTTTGGGGGGAAAACGGTGTTATTTTTAAGCTTCCGTCGCGTGTGCAGCCTTAATGGTTAAAGTTGCATAGAAATTATGTATGACAGAAATATTTTACATAAAATTGACTAAAAAATATCCAGCAACAGCATATGTCTATCTTTTATGGTTGACTCACAATAACACGTGTAACTCCTGATAGCTTAGCAGTTCGGAGCATTCTGATTATATTTGTTTACTCTTACGTTTATAATACTCTCATTCATCCCTAATTTAAAAAAGTTATCATTATTACCTATTCAATAAAAAAAGAATCATAGAAATCGGTATAGAAACACCAAACTTATACATGAAATAAGCCATCGCGCCGTCGCACGTGAATACTGAATAATGCTATAAGGATTATTTTTGTGTAACGGTTGCCGCGCTCGACACGGGTCGCGGCGGCGGTAGGGTATAAAAAGGCGGGAGGTCCGAGAGCTTGGCTGTTGATGCGTTCAGAGCGATCGACCTTATTGACAGACAATAATTGATATTGAGAAACCGTGCTTATCAGCGCGACTTTTAGTGTTTAAATAGTTTTAAATTTGCATTTCTTTTGTTGTTATATTGTAAAATATTCGTTCAAATTAAAAATTATTAAGCGTAGGTACTTTTATTAATTAAAGTAGTTATAAGTATTTATTTTTAAGTGAAGTAGGTATAGGTAGATAGTTTTGCACAGGCGTTTCAGCTTTAAAAATATATTTACAAAAAAAAGTATCAGGGGGTGATTAGTGATCGATACTGATGCCAAAAATGCAATCAGTAAAATTTTTATCTGACTGTCTGTCTGTCCGTCTGTCTTTCTGTCTGTCTGTATGTTCGTTATAGAAACAAAAATTACCTACTCAACGGGTTTTAACGAAACTTGGTACAATTATTCATCATACTCCTGTGCAGGTTATATGATACGTTTCATCACGCTACAATCAATAGGAGCAGAGCAGTGAAGGGAAGTGTTGGGAAAACGGGAGAATTTTTTATCTGAATGTTTGATTGAGCATCACGCAAAAAGTACTGCATGGAATTGAATGTGGTTTTCACCAATGTATTGCTAGAGGTCTAACTTAAGATTTGGGCATCATTTTATGGAAGTCCGTTAGTTTTGAAACCCGATATCCACGCGTGCGACGCCGCTGGCACAGCTAGTGGTACCTAAATTTACGATCAATCTAAAGTTAATTATTGGTAGCAATGTATCACTTAAAATTTCTACACTTTCCTTCCCGATTTAGATATATCTGAGTAACATTTAAAGGTAACATTCAATCTACTAATCTATAATAGAATTGTCAATGTACAAACAATATGAACATCCAATATTGGTTTTTCAATATATCCATATGTATTAGTCCCATTAATGTCCAAGCAATTAAAATGTCAGTCTATCAAAAAGGTATTTTTTAACCGACTTCAAAAAAGGAGGAGGTTCCCAATTCATCTGTATGTATGATCATTTTTTTTATCACACAACTAACCACAAACAAATAACCTTTTGTGAATGTTTAACTAGGTACCTACCTCGATGTTTTTCGATAATCATCTGACAGTTTCGATCCCGACCTTTATCAAACAAATGTAAATTTTACTTGACACTGGCTAAAATGCACATCCTCAGTGCAAAGCCATTAAAAAAAAAACAAATGTAAATGTTTATCTACCCTAATAATTTTCGATATTCATCTGACAGTTTCGTTAACAAATAGTATCACAGATCATTAACAGATGGCGGTGTTCGTCGTTACATCGCGGTGTCACAACGATTCTTGTGTAACGTAAGTGTGATTTGTGCGTTAAGGCGGGCGGTTACACTGTAGATGTTTTTATCTTGACAGGGCTGCGATTCTTCGGTGAGTCGTAGCCTACTAAATTGTGATTAGGTATTGTTGGCTTTCGAATATTGTTTGTTGGAGTTTGGTAACGAGTTTACAACCTTGGTGATTTCTAACAGGCTTTTATTAGTTCGTGCTGTATGTAACTAACTAATGTAATGTAACTAATAATACTAGTAATTAGTTACATTACATTCCATTACACAAATTATAGACTGGCTCGGTGGCTCAATTGGTAGTGACCCCTGCCTTCTGAACCAAGGGTCGTGGGTTCGATTCCCACCCGGGACAAATATTTGTGTGATGAACACTTGTGTTTATCATCAGGCGGGCCGGCAGCCATTTTGTCACCCTTGTGGTATAAAAAAAACTTCTTTCGTTGTTTCTCAGGAGTGGGCCGCGTAAACAGGCAGACGAAGCACACGCCGCGAAGCATGCAGCTGTGGCTGACGCGCTTCGCAGTGCTTCTGAGGATCAAGCAGCTCGAGATTTTGTCGAGGGAGGCCGAGCCGTTCGGGGATTTCGGCAAGCCGGATATGTTTTATGAGGTATGTAAACGACCACATCATCATCATTAGTCTATTGCAGTCCACTGCTGGACATAGGCCTCTCCAGTTGTTAGCCTTTTAGGGCAAACATCTGGAGGATATACCCATAATCGCCACGCTGGGCAGGCGGGTTGGCGATCGCAGGGTGTAGTTTCTCGCTCTGGTGTCGCTGCTGCCCGTCATCGGCCTGTGGTTTTCAGCTACGCCTTCATTTGTGATGGTTATACCGCCACCAGTCGGTTGCCAGCGCCTTGTTTGTTATTCGGCAGGATGCACCACGGGCAGGTGAGGTTGACTTGGAGCGAAAATATGATAGGCCGCTCCCTTACATTCTAGCCTACATCCCATTAGCTTAAGCAAGCATTTTGTCCACAGTTCTACCCGGACACGTACGGGAATCGAACCGGCAGCCTCGTGCCGTTCTCGCTGCGTCTGCTGGTGGCCGAGTTGCCCAGCCATACGGGCAAAGCTGAGGAGGCCATCGATAGGTTGTACGCCATGCTTCATGTTATACATATGGTGAGTTGCGCTTGCGTCATGATCAGCCTTTTGCCCACTGCTGGACATAGGCCTCTCCAGTGGTTCGCCGCTTTGGGCAAACATTTGGAGGCTTTACCCATAATCGCCACGCGGAGCCGAAACGGGACGGCTAGTTCACAAGTTAAAGGTCGCTCAGCGAGCTATGGAAAGGGCTATGCTCGGCGTCTCTCTGCGGGATCGGATCCGAAATGAAGTGATCCGGCAGAGAACCAAAGTCACCGACATAGCTCACCGGATCAGCAAGCTGAAGTGGCAGTGGGCTGGCCACAGAACCGATAACCGTTGGGGTAAACGAGTTCTTGAGTGGAGACCGCTCCTTTATATCCCTGCAAGGAAGGTGCTGAAATAATTATACCTAAGCAAAGTAAGGATTACATAAAGTAAATTCTTCATCCAAACACTTTGATTGCTTAGAATTAGATAATACATATTCTACATAGCAAACACCCCAGACCAATACAAATAGACATGTTCATGACATGAACACAAATGTTTGTACTATGCGGGGATTTAACCCGCATAGTACAAACAGAGGCAGCTTTCACTACCAGAACCAAACCGTTAACTGGTCGTCTTTGTATAGCTAACTAGCTGTGCTCGCGACTTCGTCCGCGTGGAATAGTTATTTTTTCCCCGTTTTTTTTACATTTTCCATTACTTCTTCCCTCCTAATAGTTGCAGCGTGATGTTATATAGCCTAAAGCCTTCCTCGATAAATGGTCTATTCAACACAAAAAGAATTTTTCAATTCGGACCAGTAGTTCCTGAGATTAGCGCGTTCAAACAAACAAACTCTTCAGCTTTATAATATTACTAGCAGTGCTCGCGACTTCGTCCGCGTGGAATAGTTATTTTTCCCCGTTTTTTTTTTACATTTTCCATTATTTCTTCGCTCCTAATGGTTGCAGCGATATGTTTTATAGCCTAAAGCCTTCCTCGATAAATGGTCTATTCAACACAAAAAGAATTTTTCAATTCGGACCAGTAGTTCCTGAGATTAGCGCGTTCAAACAAACAAACAAACTCTTCAGCTTTATAATATTAGTTAAGATTATTAAAGACGACCAGTTCGGTTCTGGTAGCGAATGCTGCCTTTGAAACATTATTCCCGGGTTCGATCCCCGCATGGTACAAACATTTGTATGCATGAATGTGTCTGCATTGGTTCGGGTGTTTGCTATGTTTAACACGTTGACCGCCATGCCGGTCACCGGTGACCGGCAAACAATAGTTTTTCTATTGTGTCTAGTTTCTCGGCAGTCAAAGACTTAATATCTAATCAATCAAAGTGTTTGGATGAAGAATTTACTTTATGTAATCCTTACTTTCGAACACACGACCCTTGGTTCAGAAGGCAAGGGTCACTACCAATTGAGCCACCGAGCCAGTCATAATATTGATTGCTTTGTCTTCAGATGCTTGCAAACCTTCGCGAGGGTAAAACCGAAGATGGAACAGCGGCTCTGACGTCTCAGCAGGATCAGATGGAGTCGATCCGGCTGTGGTCGGGCCGAGAGACCAGGGTGCTGCATAGCGTGGTCAACTGTGCTATTGCACTGAAGGTAAGATGTGTTTAAATGGGCTATTATAGCTAAAAATTGTAATTAGTCCGTCTTTTAGCTTTATCAAAATTAAAGACAAGTATTTTTCCTTTTTTCATTCAAATAAAAAATAACAAAGATTCAAGGCATTAAAAGTTAGGAGTGGGAGTCTTTGACATCACTCCGTCTCGTAAAAATGCCACACCGAGTGACGTCACGCGTAATTTCAACGGGCTATAACTTTGTAATTTTTAGTTTAATTTACAAATTAAAAAATACGTGGCTTTTATTTTTGAATAGGCTAAAGACAGACTAATTACATTTTTTAAAATATTTCTCTTAAAATATTTAAAAAAAAACCTTCTTCCAAGCGTCGCCTTCCCATAGATATGTACTTACTCGATGTTGTCATCGACACAAGATCCACCGCCTCTCCGACCACTTTACTTCAAAGCAGGCACCACGATGCAGTATATGCAAAAGATTTGAATAAATCATGCCTTAAAAATCCACCATCATCATCAGCCTGTATCAGTCCACTGCTGGACATGGGCCTCTCCCAATGTTCGCCACTTTGATCTATCCTGGGCTTCTCACATCCAGCACTTGCCATCCGTCCTGCACAATAGGGAATATGCATGACTTTTTTTTATGGATTTATTGAGATCTTTTGTCTTCCAGATACATAAATATCGAAGAATTTTTAAACTATCTTTTCTATTAAGCGAGTTATAAAGCGTTAAAGTTATTGATTAGACAGAGAGATCCGATGCGGTAGTTGACGTCACGTACCGTGAGCGCCGTACTAACTCCATAGAAAAATCTGTTTCGCGAGAGAGAGACGGATATATTCACTTTCAATGACTGTATCTCACCCATTTTTCAACCAATTTTGATTTTGTTTTCACTGTTCGTAGTAGATTTTGATCTACTTTACGATAAATTAGTAAATACCTGAAACTATTTTTCATGCATATTCCCTATTACATGTAGTAGTTTTCGCGTCAAACGTACAGATAAAGATTTCTCCCGTTTTCCCAACATTTCCCTTCGCTGCTCTACTATTTTACGGTGACATATGCAAAAGATTTGAATAAATCATGCCTTGAGAATTGCAAGTGGTCAATACGTTTCCCCTTCGGCCAGGACTTCCGGCTGGCAGGCGACATCCTGACCGACATGCAGCAGCGCGCCACGAGTCCTGCGCAGCGGCGCGCCGCGGCCAGCGCCCTCTGCCGGCTGTGGCTGCTGGCCGGCCACGTGCGCGCCGCCGTCACGCATCTGGACCAGGCCAGGGAGGCCCGCCACCATATGTGAGTACCATCATCTTAATCAACACTCCTATTGAATAGGGATGTTTCCAGGGTCAAAATACTTACATTATGTTTAGTCCGTATTTTCGATTATAAAAATATGTTGGACACGTATTTTTCCTTTTTTCATTTAAACAAAGAATAACAAAGATACAAAGCATCAAAATTTAGGAGTGGGGGTTTTTGATGTCACGGCGTGCGACAAAATGCTGCACGGCGTGACGTCACGCGCAACTTTAACGGTCTATATCTTTGTAATTTTTGGTCTAATTTACAAATGAAAAAATACGTATCTCTTTATTTGTAATAATCTAGAAGACGGACTAATTATTTTTTTTATGGAAACAAGCCTATTGTATAAGTTTAAATTTTCTTATTTATAAACGTTGTAATACAAGAATTGTAAGAATTTTGACGATGAAAAAGAGTAACTATCGAGTTTCTTGCCGGTTCTTCTCGGTAGAAAACGACCTTCCGAATCCGGTGGTAGATTCATTGTTTGTACTTGCATTATTTGACGATTCATAAGTGCTCGTCATGAGCCTACTTGAATAAAGATATTTTTCATTTCATTTCATCATCGCAGTCCACTGCTGGACATAGGTGAAAATCATGGCCACACTGGGCAGGTGGGTTGCCGATCGCAGGACGTAGCTCCGGTGACGCTGCTGTCCGTCTTCATCATCATCTTCATCAGCCTCGAAAGAGATGCAATATCAATGCTTATTAGAATTTAGTAATTATTTAATATTTACAATTGAAAGGCCGGTGGAGCTTGACGACATGTATTAGACAACTCAGAAACAAAAGCAAACTAAAACCAAAGACATTGAATATTTTTTTACAATTAGGCCAGTTCTGTACAACGAGTTATCATTTACTAGTCCGCTGCGAGCGCTCTGTCTGAAAGAGGTCGTTCTAAATTAAGCTTGCATACTTGTGCGTGCCTGTGACTATTGAACTCAATGCCCGACTCTTTGTACCCCGAGACGTACAAACTTCATTCAATCAAGGCGAGAGTGAATCGGTATTTAGTGTCACCCACCAATCGTAACCATCAGGTTAACATCTGACGAATATAGATGTTTCCAGGGTCAAAATAATTATATTATATTTAGTCCGTATTTTAGATTATAAAAATATATTGGATACGTATTATTTCTTTTTTCGTATAAATAAAAAATAACAAAGATCAATCAAATTATCAAATACAAGGCATCAAAATTTAGGAGTTTTTGACGTTACTCCGAGCGAAAAAACGCCACTCGGCGTGACTCCACGCGTATTTTGAACGGGCTATAACTTTGTCTTTGTTGTTCTAATTTACAAATGAAAAAATACAAGTCTTTTATTTTTGAACAATCTAAAAGACGAACAAAGTAGGCAACATGCCTATTGTGACCAAGTGCAAACCCATAATGAATAAAATTAAATTGTCACTTTAGCTGCCCCACCCCGGACGTAAGGGAGTACGTGGACCAAGGGCTGATCGACATCGCCAACGGGAAGTACCCCGAGGCGTACAGCAACTTCGCGAAGGCGGCTGATCAGGAGCCCACCAATATCATGGTAATTGTACAACCTTACTATATACATAATAATATGTGTATTTATGCTTAAGTATTATATACTATTCTACTTATTCATCATCATCAGCCTGGAAACACCTGAAGGCTTTACCCATAATGACATGTTAATGTATACAAATGTTTGTACTTGCGGGGATCGAACCCACGACCCTTGAATTTATATGAACATTTAATCCTCAGGTGGCCAACAACATATCGGTTTGCTTGCTCTACTATGGGTACTAGACAACTGATAAACTTACTTAGGAACATTTGTTTTTAAAAATATAATTTATCATACAAACGGACATGTTCATGCACACAAAATGTTTGTACTGTGCAGGGATCGAAACCACGACCCTTGAATTTATGTGAACTTTTAAATCCCCAGGTGGCCAACAACATATCGGTTTGCTTACTCTACATGGGCCGCCTCAAGGAAGCCATAGCTGTTCTACAGAAGGCCATCAGCGCAGACCCTCCGCGCGCTCTCGCCGAGCCTCTGTTGCTCAACCTGTGCACGCTACACGAGCTCGAGTCCTCTCACACGAGGGACCGCAAGCTGCACCTGCTGAGGCTGCTGTGCCGGCACGCCAGCGACACCGCGCCCGACGTGGAGCACTGCCTTAAACTGGCGTAATCCTGAGCGTTGCGCGACGGTTTTGGTTGATTCACCCCGCCTTGGGCGATTCACCCCTCAACTTATTACCAATTCACCCAGCGGGGTGAATCGCTCTTGTTTTAAATCAATTCGCTTGGCCGGGTGAACCACTCAAATTTCTCTTAATTCACCCCGTGCGGTGAACCACTCAAGTTTTAGATAATTCGCCCCGCAGGGTGATACCCTCACGTTGTAATTAATTCACCATGCGGGGTGAAACGCTCAAGTTTTAGTTAATTCACCCCGCGGGGTGAACCACTCAAATTTTAGCTAACTTACCCCGCGGGGTGATCCATATAATGTGTTAGTTGATTCACCCCGCGGGGTGACTCTGTTAACATATGCCAAAGTGATCAGTGCCCCAAGGCGAATTAGATATGGGGATTAAACGGACAGTGTTTTATTATTATTATATTCGAATTGGTTTTGCACTTGACTGCAATTCGTCTGATGCTAAACGACATTGCAGTCTAGCATCCATCAAAAACCGGTTCTCTTTTTTTTGTTAAGATAGAATACTACCCTCTATCTACCCTAAGGTTGTCTGGATGAGATCGCTGAAAGCGATAAGACTGTCTAGATTGTACAACATATTATATCTAGTTTTAAGTCAATTGTATGGTGTGCAATATCTATTCATTGTCAATATCCATCTATCTAAATAGTTAGTTATTTATTTAGTTCTCATGGCTTGTTCCTAATAGTTCACAATTATTTAGTTTTAAAAGAACTGTGATCCTAACCTAGTTAGAATATGTTTTAAAATTTTATAAACCCGTTGGGAATATGAGAAAAGTTGTGAACCTTTGGGAATAAGCCTGTTTCACCCAGGGTCGGTTTACTTGGTCAACCCACCCCGCAGAGCGTAGCCTATAGGTAAGTTTCTCTGTCTAATAAGCTACATGTGTCGTAAATCAAATTTAGATATAGGTAGCTATTATTGATGTGATTTTATCATATTCCAATTGTCTGTAATCGAATTAATATTTAAAATAAATGAATTAATTTAAAAAGTAGCAGCATGTTTTATTTTATATTGACAACTGATTAGCCCTACATTTGGTAATGGATGCCTGAAGTTTGGGTTGAGTTCAGAACAAAATATGTGGTTTGGGCGAATTTCCCACTAGTCGGAGCGGAGATAGGCAACCTATGCCGCGATTCACCATGAAACACAGCCTAATATTTGAGTTTGTTTGGCTTGCAACTTTTTCAATTACGTACCTAGATTGATGTACTTTTCCCGAAAAACACATTAGAACTTACCTACTAATCTACCCACAGAGAATACACCCCCACCTATATTTTCTATTTTGGTCTTTTTTTAGTCTTTCGTACTTCTTCGTAGTCACTGTTGGATGACATCTGGACATGATAGACCTTTGCTTATTATTGTACAGTCATTCGTAAGCTCTATATACCTATCTAATGCATACATATTGCTGACTGTACACTTAAAGTTATTCAAAAATTCTTGAAGACATTCGGGAAGAGGATAGAGGCAAAGAAAAAAAATTAAACCGCATCAAAATATGATTAGAATTACTTGATATAATTACCGAAAATTGCCGTCCAAACATTTTTCATATAATTGTCATAATAAAGTTAGATGCATACAATAGTTCATTTAATTGATGCTATACAACGAAAATGGACGTGCACAGACAGGTATAGAAAATATATTACAGTTTGTAATACTGAACTCGATACGGCTAAAATTAGTACCAAATTATTACAAACAATATTCTGTGGGTTTGTCGACATTCATAGGTTTTGCACGTTGACAAGCAAGCCGTGAACGGATTTACATACATATGCAATGACAAATAGAGCGCATTTTACCTTAGCACAGACATACAAAGCGAAACAACCTTTGGCGTGGCCGAAATATGAACTAACATCGCCCATATACAAAATGTCACTTTTGACGTTGATTTTGACATTTTTGTTTCACAGCAACGCCATCTTGACAATGTCATCCACGTCAAAAAGATCATGCCGTATGGTTTCAAAGAATTTAACGTAAAAAGTGACGTTCTGCATGCATGCTGCGTTAGTTTTGATTTTAAATCAATTACTTTATTTTGTTACCCTTAATGAAAACAAAAGTATTGTTGTAAAGAGATAATTCTAGATAGGATAGGAGCACACTTTTTATAGGCGAGTCCAGCTGTAGTCGAATCCAACTTATAACATCGCTCATACTAGTAAAACATCGTAAACAACTATGATTTAAACATGTTTTGTTACTAATCCGAACTCACCTTTACAAATTTAACCAAAGATACATTATGTAGATTCAAAAGTAAACTGTTGTACCTATATTGTAAGTGGTAAAAAGTCAGGAGACTTAACTACAAATACAATAGTTTACTTTGGAATAAAAATTCATTCGACAGGTTCACTTATGCAACGTACAAGACCTATGTTATCGTACATTTTGGTAGGCACAACGAAAATCGTGTAACTACTGAAAAATATAGCGAAATATAACAAATTCAGCTAAAATATGAGAAACAAGCTACAAAGACATCATCATATTCTCACGCGTAAAACCCACAGCGCTATCACAACAATTTATTAACCTTCAAAAATATTTTTCCTATAACGTTTGTTACTAAACAAAAATAATTGTTCTACTGTTCATAATCGCCACTTACAGAACTATTATACAAGAAAAAAAAAATGCAGTACTGTTTGAATTTACATTGTTTCATTCGATTAACTAACATTACGATTACCGTCGTGTAATTTTTTTAAACAATCAATTTAATATGTAATGATCGCAATTTAATTTGTAAAATTCAAATTTTTACAAACGTTTATGTGGGTTCGTAACACGTGCAAACTGAAATATGTACATTGGTTGATTTACAATATATCGTTTGTAAAGTCGACAAAATATTTTTCATATTCACGTCATAACTCCAAGATGTTAATTAATTACGTAAGTAAGGCCATTGCCTTATAAATTGAATTCACACGACGATTCCCGTAAAAGGTTAATGGACTAGCTTTTTACGAAAATCATTTTGTAGCATAACGGTCAAATATCAATACTTGAAGACAAATTATATTACATATTTTTAATGGCTTAAAGACTATCTAAGAATTTGACCAAGAAATTTCGTCAAGTCAAACTTCAAGTGATAAGTCTTTTAATGAGATAGTCTTTATTTAGCGTAGCAATGACATCGATTAACATTGCTAAGCTAATTTCCATAGCGATTTACATAAAAATATAGGCTATTATGGCAAAAATGTTTAATTAGTCCGTCTTTTAGCTTATTCAAAAATAAAAGACACGTATTTTTTATTTGTAAATTAGACTAAAAATTACAAAGTTATAGCCCGTTAAAATTACGAGTGACGTCACTTGGTGAGGTATTTTTACGGGAGCGAGTGACGTCAAAGACTTCCATTACTAACTTTTGATGCCTTGTATCTTTGCTATTGTTTATTTGAATAAAATAAGAAAAATACGTGTCTTATTTTTGAATAAGCTAAAAGACGGACAAATTACTTTTTAGCCATAATAGCCTATTACAAAAATACAGCAAGAAAATAATGATTCCGCAAAATCCTTAACAATGCATGCATTTATTATGTCAACTTTAAAAATAGTACTGCATAATTTCAATAACAAAATTACATGTGAACCTTTATAACTGTTTGTAGTCTGAATTGTTTGCTACTGCGTTCACATTAGACGACTCAAAGTTAAGTTGAGGCGTCATATCTGACAACCACCGTCCGATTTCTATATATTTATCTTCATGACTCATACCACAATATCAATTATCGCAGTTATACGACATTTTTTTCACTCCCGTGTGAACCAGTCAACTTATAGAAAATCTGCCATTCAATTCTCGTCAAAATAGGTAAGCATCGAACTATGTTATATGAACATTCAAGTCTACAAGATATGTAATCGGTTCAGCCAAACGCGAGATATTAGCGGACCAACATACACGTCAAACTGAAAACCTCCTTTTTTGATGTCGGTTAAAAAAAGCAAACATTCAGACGTCGAATCAGTTAAAAAGTTCACAGAGCCACAATTTAATTAGCTTCACCACGATAGCTTTTCATGATTCAATCAATTCACTAAATACACAACCATAATGTACTTTGATTCGTGAGAAAAAAAAACTGTTTTACAAATATTGTTCCTATTTACACAATCAGCATTTCCGATAACTACGCGCCTTAGAATTCCTTAGTCAATCTCTCCAGCCTTGGCAAGTTACATCAAATAGAAAATAAAATACAAATATACATACAATAAATTCAGGAAACAAGTTGTATGAATGTGTAAAGAATGTCCTCAGAGTTACAGAAAGGATGTTTTAGCTTGTACCGAAATAGGAGCTAACCCATACAAAAAGACACTTCTGACGTTAGTTTTGACATTTTTGCTTCACAGTGACGCCCTCGTGTCAATGTCACCTACAAGCCAAAATATCCTTGTCTGACTGTACATGGTCTGTGCTTATCTTGTCTCTATGGTGCTAGCTACACGAGCGAGTATACCGCGACGAGTTTCATAGTACTTAATTCGCTAGCAAGTCGTTTAAACAAACGCGAGTGACCGCGCGCTTCTCTTGCGACTTTCGCCGAGATTAACGCGATCGTAACTCGCGACGCTCGCTTACGCCTCATTCGCACGGAAGCTTTTTTAGTCAAACAAGCGTCCAAATGGAACAAATGCATTTTCAAGTATATGTTCATACGACAGCGCTTTTAAAACGCGAAAATGCATTGTATTATTTGAACGCTTTTTTAACGGGCGTTAATAAACTTTTTCGTGAGACCACACGGCAGTTCGGTGCAAGTCGCATGAGTCCTTCGCAAGTCACTGCGCACGCTTGGTAAGTCACAACTATTCACTGAGGTCACAGTTCAGTTCGGCGCGAGTCACACTCGTGGTAACTCGGGTTTATTTCATTTTGCCCCACGGAGCCGCTCTTTGGGCAAGATGGAACGCTTTGTGCCCCGCCTTGGTGGAGCAACGTGGAATAGTCCGTGACTCTCTAGTCACCAAGATCACGCAGTTCCATCGCAAGATGCATCAATACATAGAACAACTGCAGTCTACTTGACCGATACGAAAACGGTTTAATCGCGATTTCCTCGCTGTGGAAGTAGCATTTTGATACACTTAGCTTCCTTAATGCACTTGTTCATACGCTCAGAATACATCCAATAAATGACGCCAACATAGAACAGGCTCGGCCCTATCATAAGGCTGTGGTTCCACTGGGACGAATCCACGTCCGCATGGATTTCTAAGCCATGTGATTAGTGGATCGCGACACAGCTCGTCTCCGCTCCACCTAGTGGAATCACAGCCTCATTGATGAGAATTACAAGGATTATGTTCCTCAAGACTCTTGTCTCCTATCCTTAGCAAGAGTCACAAGTAGTCTTAGTCTTGATTCAAGACGAACAACTATTCTGATTGATGTGTAGTGATCACACTGATGGGTTGTTGTGGAAGAGACCATTAAAGTCACGTGACCTACGCTGAACGTGAATATTTTACATGTTTAACTAAATCTTGCTGCGATAACGTCATCTTAACCTTACTGTATAGTTGAACATTCCGCTACATGCTTATTTTGGTGACAAATATTTTAAAAAGCTGTCCTATGTTGGCCCTATATTACTGGAGTTGATAGAACCGTCCACAAATCGTGCAAAATAGGCAAAACACTCCCCTAGCTTTTTCACAGTACATTTTTGTAAAAAGCAACGGCATTGTTGCAATTCCCGCCTTACTTTCTACTTTTCACTACATTACAATCTAAATATTGCTTTCTATTTGATGAAATGTCGAGGATTAACCAAAAACTTACAGTCTTTAATAATGGACTCAGTGTTGATCGAGATTAGTGCCTTATTCGCATGTACTAATATTTATAAGACTGATTATGTGTAATATTTTTATATCACTATGATGGTAAACAAGCCAACCTCTGATGTTGAGCGGTTACCGCAGACCAAGGATGTCAAACTCGCGTTGCTGACACTACACAATGTCAGTACAAAGACACAAGTAGCAGGAAATTTAAAGAGGTACTTGTGATTAATAAAATAATACAGATCACACGTAATAATACGAAAGAATGAATCCTATGATTCATGCATTATATGAGAATCTACTGCCTATTTTCATTAAGGGTTCCCCAACAGAGGACCCTAAACAGAATTCAACGACGTTTGGCAATATTATTTTCGTGATATTAAAGCGACCCCTAAATTTTATTTTAGGAATCTCTTAAGAGATTAGGCGATGCTCGAAATGAAGCCTGAAACCGTTTCAATAAATGTTTACCCTAAATTAAAAAGCCCCTTTTGGACGAATTCCGTTCTTGCCATTTTAATTTTACTATGACTTTTTGGACGATCTATCATTGATCATTTAAGTATGTTTTAGCGCGGTCGTTCAGTCTTGCAAATAATAGTAAATGCTCTTCCGACTAATTCTAACAAGTCACCATTGTAACGTCTCTAAAACACACTAATAAGACAACTGTATGAAATCGACGGGTCCTGCGTATAATAGTGTAAGTACAAATATACACGACGCTTATGAACTTTGGACGCTTATGAATAGTATATTTGCATTTAAACTAGTATATGTAGGACCTAATGCGTTTTCATTTACAGTATAATTACGACACTACGTGCATGAAACTAATCGTTTCCCAATCAAGATGATCGAGATGATGTTACTTTGTTTTATGAAATAAATCAGATCAAAATAAAAACGAAGTAATATCATCGCTATTCCGAAGGCTTAAAGATTACTTTAGAATGACCTGCCACTAGCAGAACGTTTGATTCATCTTCATAATATACTGTAAATGCAACGCTTTACTGCTGTAACATCTTATAAGATCATAATGGCAAGTGATATTGGCTATAAACATTTTCCAAGGAATACTTAGTAGAGTTGCCAACTACATCTAAATGTAAAAAGAAAACTAAAACTTTTACTACAACTATCACCCTATTTAACTTAACGTGCTAATTGTCATAAGCGCATTTCTATTCTCAAATCCGTAGTGATATGACAGTCGCTGGTATTAGTTGACTCAATGATTTGTGAGCATTTCATTTCTGTGGATAGTTGACAAAGTTAACATCAGTCAACCGATCTGGGTAAGATTGACGCCCATTTTGTAGTTTGCTTGATTACCTATTGTATAACATACCATGTCTTGGAAACATATATTGTAAAGACATGGCATACATTTATCAGAAATTTGACGCTTACGTCCTAAACTACATAGTTTAGTATACAGTTTTTCGACGTCTTGCGTTTATTTTGCATACAATTTTCATATACGTTATTATACTTGGGAGCCCTCAAACTCTTTTTTTTTAATATGATATTTATTCCATCTGTATAAACAGCGCTAATAAATAAATAACCCAAGACATGCCACGCTGGGCCACACAGCGCCACCTAGCCCCAAACTAAGCCGAAGCTTGTACTATGGGTACTAGACAACTGATAAACTTACTTAGATACATTTTTTTTTGTAAATAAATACATATTATACATAGAAAACACCCAGACCAATACAAACAGACATGTTCATGAACACAAATGTTTGCACTGTGCGGGAATCGAACCCACGACCCTTGGCTCAGAGGGCAGAGGTCACTACCAAATGAGCCACCGAGCCTGTCGAATACATAGAGACCCTGGTCCAATAAAGTTGAACTTTCGTGCCTACATTCCTGGCTTTGCCTCTACCTAAAAGTTCTACATACGACTTGCGTTTTTCCCGATGTCAGCTAGCTTTCGACATACCGTTCAACGCGATCCAACGAATCGTTTCAATGGCATTTTATTGCCGGCAAGCCGTCGACACTTTGGAGACTGCCAATACATGTTGACAACTTGCCGGAGGGCGACTACTAGCTGCCTCCTAACTTCGGCTGCTCATATGCCAACAGAAAACTACTGTTCGTGTCTAAGGCATGATTTTATTCTACGCCGACGTCGATCGCGCGTACCAATACACTAGTTCTATGAAGCACCCGACTGCAACTCTGGCAGATAATTTACAGTGTGTTGCTTCATAGAACTAGTATATATTTGAACGTGCGACTGGACGTCAGCATAGCAGAAAATGAAGCCTAATAACTCTAATAAGCTCACAGCTCATTGCGTCAACAATCAACATTTCATACTAGAATATTTAATTTAAAATTGGCAACCCTACTACAAGGTTTAGTATGAATTACATTCTTTTTACTAAGTTTAAAAAGTCCAATTGTCTGCCAAATCATGAGGTAGTAATGTTATGCAAAAAACTATTTTTTTTGTGCAAAAAGATTCAGCACCAGATTATTTTATCATAATAATGTAATTAATTACACAGGACTGTTGAAAATGGGGTTTACATCGAGATGTGGGTAACCAAATCCCAGCGAAATAATAAATAATGTTAAGTAGCAATATTTATTAAGTATACATACGAAAAGATACTTTCACCACTTTGTGTACTAAAAAATATATTTTATATATAGTGCCTACTTGATTTTATAGTCAAACGAATAAAAGTAGAGAATAAAATTGCTAGATACGATCTTTACATATAAGAAACATGTAACTATATCGCAATTTTAATAAAATAATGACCTAATTTTTTGAAAAACGAGTTAGGTCCTTATCTTATTAAAAGCGATATTTTTTACATTAGCACGGCATAATGGCCTCTCGTCGCCTGATCGAAAGCGAAGTCTTAAGTCGGGCGGGCTTAAGTCACTGGTACAACAAATTTGAACATAGTCAGTGGCTTGAGTAAAAAGTACCAGGAACACATAGATATGTAAAAAGTTGAAGATCAATTTTTCGTTTATCAAGCAATATTAGACAAGTAGTAGTAGCTTATAGACTTCATATGTGGCTATGAGCGCTTGATACATTTCACTCATTCACTGAACATCTTACAACGACAGTTTGGACATTTTGCAACTTGAGCATTTTGTGACAGCACCTAGGTCAATTCAGGAATTGAACTTTTTACATTGGCTCAGATCTTGGTTTTCTATCAGATAGATAGATACCTGCAGCTATAGACATCACAAGAATCAGGCAGACCTTAATTTGAAACCTGATGGTTAATAAGAATGATAGGTGCATCATTTACATATTTGTAACTACAAATTTGAATTTAAAAGAGAAATACTGCACAAATCTTATCCTCTACTCCTAAGAGCTTGACTATTATTTGTATTATAATACTTCTATAGAAGAGCATACATTCTGGATAAATTCATTCCGAAATATGCTTTATGACAAAGCAATAGGGAGCATTTTATTTTGTTCAAAATTAACATGATATTTAAAAACAAAATATATAGTCTATTAACAATTACACAAGATATATTTTAGAATGATACAAGAAATATCATGTCATGTGTGGTGCTCAGTATCTTCAAACTACAACTAATCTTCTAGATAAACCTAGAATAGGTGTGGAACACAAACAAATACTGATTATTCGCACAATAATCCACAAGAGAAAAAAAACATAAGGGATATATTAATCCTATATTTACAGAATGTATAACATAACACATTATATATATGGCTAGTC
The DNA here is from genome assembly GCA_031163375.1 of Conogethes punctiferalis. Classification (NCBI taxonomy): domain Eukaryota; kingdom Metazoa; phylum Arthropoda; class Insecta; order Lepidoptera; family Crambidae; genus Conogethes; species Conogethes punctiferalis. The sequence continues at coordinate 2,757,886 of CM062099.1, forward strand.
ATATTGTATAAAAATATTCAACTATCGAATTTAATCCACCGGATGTAAGCCACAATCTCTCAATGTAGACTGGCAGACAGAAGGAATCATTGTCAAAATCACATACATACAGAACCACTGGCATTTTATCAACTGATTAATTATTAATGTTTTCGATTCCCTTACCTAACTATGATTGAGCGTGCGGATCTGCCATGTAACTTTGATGGGATAATAAGTAGCTTTCATTTAAAATCATATTATACAACTTAGTACACAAAATCATACTTTCTGTCTGAAAAATTTGATTTCATGGCTCACACTTCAGATAAATGTGACCTCAATTTAGTATGTCCCCATTTTACTGTCATCATCATCATTATCATTATCATCATCAGCATGCAAACATAGACTGCTGGACATCAGTCTCCCCAATGAATATTATCATTTGGGGGATTTGCCAGTAATTTTACATTGAATACCTAAAAATACATTTCTAATGAACCAAGATAGACTTTTAAGTATTTTTTATGACTTTCTTAATAGTCATAAAGTCAGTACAAAAAAATATTTTTTAAAGTTAAACCACAAGTTCTGGAGTGGTTCAAACAATCCTACTGGCATAGTGTAGTAGTGTAGGACACCCTCATGCCAGGTACAGTGACAATTTGCGCAGGCCGGCTGGCAAGTGCAGGATGCGAGAGGCCCGGGACCGATCAAAGTGGCGAGCATTGAGAGAGGCCTATGTCCAGCAGTGGACTGATGTGAGCTAATGATGATGATGACTCATTTCCTGATGGTGCATCAGCTGTGATGTAAATACCACTCCAAACATATCATAGATTATATTGATCAACAGTTTTGTTATCAGCATATTATTTGTAATAACAAAACATTACTTTTTTATCTTATCTGCTTTTTGGAGATACATCTACAGATATTGAATATCACAGAATTTATAAGTAATATAGCATTATAGTGCCTGTCAATGAAGAGTGGTTGCCATGTAACAATTGAATGATCTGGTCAGCATATAGAAATTTTCTATGCTAGATAGACAAACCACATTAATTAGAATAATTAGCAACCTTTTCAGTTAGCACTGCCTCTGAAACTGTGTGTGCACCTAGTACTAACATGTACATGTCTGTTTGCTATGTATAATATGTATTAACTTACAAAAAAAAGGTATCTAAGTAAATTTATCAGTTATCTAGTACTCATAATATAAGATCTAGCTTAGTTCTTGCAGATGGTGCAGTGTAGCCAACCTTGGGTTCATTATAAAACAAACATTTTGATAAATTAATGAGAATCACTCATTACCCCACAAAGTTACATGACAGGTCCAAACTAATAATGATAAATGAGTATTGACAATGGTAAGCATTATCATTAAAATCAGCACTTATTGCTTATCCTAAAATGTACTTCAATTGCTACATTATCCACTCCATTCGTGAGCTGCAGCCCTGGCAAAGCCCTGTCAACACTTGAAAAAGTACATAACGCAACATCTACAGTTAACGTTCCATCAGATATTATGCTGCAGTATTCTCCAAATGTGTCTAAGCAGCTTCTCCTACCCAGTTTTCATGCAGACAAACTCTACAGAAATATTTACAATGAATTTCTACATTTAAAGTGGTGTAATACGGCTTTCATCTTGTGATGGTCTCTATTGCATGTCATAATGGCCCGATACCTAGCTCGTTCAAGTTTTACATTCCGAGTAACACTAAAAGCATCATTCAAACATCTTAAACAAAACATCCACCGAAAGGCGCTTACAGTTTATCTTATTGCGTGCCGTTCACATCCTTTACTTAATTTACAAGTCTAGCTGCTTGTCTCTAGTATTAAATACGCGTCCCCACTGTGATGTCTGTTTGAATTTGAAATAAATAAGTCCGCTTACACACTAGAAAGTCTGAACGGAAGATATACTGCTCACAACCGATTACGCCGCGCTCGGAGGCGCGCTCGGCGCATCTTTGACCATTAAAGATCACCGTTTTGGCTAATGCCGATCCTCTTGATGAACTCCTCCTGTAGCATCACAGTTTTGATCATGTTAGGAGCCCCGTAGGCGATCGTCTGATCGGGCGTGGAACAGTACTGCTGCGTACCGTCGGTTAGGATCACACCCTGTCCGTTGCTCAGTGTAGCGGTCGATTCGATGGAGTTCCAGTACGACTCGCTAGGTGAAGTGTTGTTGACGCCCGGCGGAGGCGCGGCTGGCGCGCCCGTGTATCTGAAGTAAGGGTTCTTCAGATCCAGAGTGTTCGATGAAGAGATGTTAGTACCCTCCAAGTTAATCTCCATAGTGACATCGTAACTTTGTCTCTTGTTGGCTAAGAGCAGCACACGGCCCGTCAAAGCCTGCCCCTGCTTCGCGAATATTGGTGTTTCTAACAAACATCTCACTTGGTACCAATGTGTGAGTGGCTCCGTTGGTGCCGTAGACAGCCATATGTGCTGAGTGCTTCCTGCAAACAGTACATCGAACCAGAACGCCAAGCCATGGCATGTTCCCGACTGTGTCAACTCAAATCTAAACGGCACTTCAATTCGATGCAAATCTGTTTCGTGGGCATTTAGAAAGTCTACTACATGTCTCACAGATCTCGCCATGCAAATGCGTACATCAAATGTATCAACAATTGGTTGTCTAAAATACTCCTTCATCGCTGCAGTACGTAATGCGCTCAAATCGACACCATGGAAACATGTCTGGTACCAGAAATTGGCTTTGTTATACTGCTCCATAAACAACGCGTCGTCCGTGAACGGTGCTATGTGAAGATCGCCTCGGGTGGGGTACATGTTACCGTTGGGTTTCAGCCACTTTTTCGCATGCAGGTACGTTTCTAACATGCGTTCGTTATACAACATGTAGCCCATCGGTTCGGATATGATGATATCGACACTTTCAGGGAGTTCTATTTCTTCTATTTTGCCGGCGACCACAGATATGCGATCGTGGAGCCCGTTGGCGCGAACTAAAGCTTGGGCGTGATGAGCCATGTTACTAGCTTCTACGGCGTACACCTTCCGCGCTCCCGCCTGAGCGGCAAAGAACGACAGTATACCCGAACCTGCCCCCACGTCTAGCACAACTTTATTCTTAAAATCGTTGATGTTAGACAAAATAGCTCGCTGATACGTACTCGTCCTGACGTAATCCTGCATCATATTCTGCTGCTGGCTCAGGTAACCATAAAACTGAAAGTACTGCATCGCCGACGAGTCCTCCGTCCGCACTGTGAACACGGAGGACGACCGGCCCGCCTTGATTTTGGTGACGAGCAGGTGAAACGTCTGACAGTCCGCCTCAGATCCGAACTTGAAGAATAATGTCTCATTGTCGATCGTGAAGATGTAAGACTGGCCGGCGACGCGGGAACATTCGCTTTGCGTGTGCACTGGGAACTCGAGGACTTCTTGCGCTAGCACTGGGTCGGCACGTATTACTTTAACACTGAGCCCCTGCGGATCGTAATCCACGTTAACATTCGTTACAAAATTGAAGCGCGGGCTCAACACACCGTCACTGTTGACGACGGAGATCGTCACCCCGCGAAACGTGTTCGCCATTTCTACACGGGCACTGGGACGACGGACTCGCGGTTGTTGTTTAATGTCCACGCGCGTATCGGGCAAGGCAAACAAAGAAAAATGCCGTTGTGTAGTACGAGGCCGGTGTAAAATCGATCACTCACAAACTTCTTCCCTCTTTTGTCTATGGTTGGCAGCGTGCTATTTTTACTTTTTTTGACAACTGTACAGAATAGCAAAGGAAACCATTTTTATAATTCCTATTATTTCACCCCCGTGGTGTGAAAAATGTTTTCTTACTTACCTTTTTACTTTTACTTGAAAGAATTCAAATAAATCGATAAATAAATGCATATGAACCAGAGGTATACTTTTACCATGTTATGTTTTAATAATTCATTCATTAAAGGTCCTTATTATAGTTTATCTTAGTATTTATACAACAGATAGCAGTTTATGAAACATACCTCTCAGATTGTACATAATATCCGGGAGTTACATAATGGTATTTGTACACTGTTAAGAAAAAAATTGAGGTCAATGTAGGTATTTGTAAAAAAAGTTGGTTTGTTTACATCCTGATTTTCGGACGAAAACGTCAACGTCAAAAACACGTTGTTTCAGGTTATTATTCCGACCGAGTTTCAGAAACTGTGTTATTTACTGTTTTATTCAGTGTTCCAGTAATTTATCAAAATGAGTAAAAAGCTCAAAGACTTAAAATGGGCATCTGTTGCCTTGGACGGCTTTCCAGCGTCTATGTCAGACAAATTTCAAAGTTTTGTTGGCTTAGAAGAGTGCACTGAGTATGGTTTGGATAAAGACCGGAATTCGGGTAAAAAGGTGAGGTTTCCTTATTTATTCCGCTATCTACCCATCGTATAATAGATAATAAGTATTTACAGTGCGTTTCGAATTGTTTTTGTGTATCTGGAGAGCATACCCATTGATGTATTATAGTTGCAACAACATACATGTCTAGAAGAGAAAGGAGTATTATATGTATTGATTGATGCGCTTCTTGTATTGCGCAACGTCATGTGCGTCCGAAGCGTGCATCTCGCGAGATTCGACACTAATTACCATTTGATATCATCCCTTTTCAATTGCCACTAGGACACTTAGTTTTGTTTGAGACCTCAATGGTTAATATTGATTTATTACAAGCTAGCATTGCATTAGCAGCACTACATAGCAGTCGTTCATTTAGTCTTGGTGCAGTTTGGCTGTGAGGTGAGTCAATGTTTTTGTAATAAAATTATAAAGCAATTGTTTTTTAACTTGTAAAAGTACGTGTTAAGTTTGTATCTGTAAATAGGGAGGTTTTGGGTGTCAAAATAATTGAATTATATTTAGTCTGTATTTTAGATCACAAAAAATTATTGGACACATATTTTTCCTTTTTTCATTCAATTTTATTTGAAAAATACAAGGATACAAGGCAAATTGCAAAGATACAAGGCATCAAAAGTTAGGAGTGGCAGTCTTTGATGTCACTCCGTTCTGTAAAAATGCCACACTTCATGATGATACGTGTAATTTCAACAGGCTATAACTTTGTAATTTTTTGTCTAATTATCCAATTAAAAATATGTGTCTTTTATTTTTGAATAAGCTAAAAGACAGACTAATTCCATTTTTTAAGGCAACAAGCCTCTTATTATAATGATTCTTTTGCATTTTGTTAATTCAAAATTTAACTCAGTCAGTCACAGGTTAGTATCACATTTCAGGTTTAGGATTTACTAAGGCTTAGGAATTCATGAAGAGTTCTAGAGTTGTTGTAGAAGTTTAGATTAGATGGGATAGCTTTCTAGAGTTGCATACCCAGAGGGGGCCTTATTACTAAGGCTTTGTTGTCTGTCTGTGTGTCCATCGCCAGGCTGTATCTCAAGGACTGTAATAGCTAGACAGCTGGAACATTCGTAAATTATATATATTTCTTTTGCTGCTATAGAAGCAAAAATTTAAAACCAAATAAAATAGATATTGAAAGGGAACTACATACAACAAACCCAATTTTTTTAACCTTTTTACTTGATATCAATAATTTCAACTTGAAATATGCACTAAATATTCAGTTGTATATTAGCTTTTATAATAATTGTAAAAGAAAAAAAAATTTAGGGGAGGTAAGGGAGTGGCCTATTATCTTTTTGCTCCACGCCAACCTCACCTGCCCGTGGTGCATCCTGCCAAATAACGAACAAGGCACTGGCAACCAACTGGTGGCGGAATAACCATCACTAGTGAAAGCGTAGTTAAATGCCACAGACTGATGACGGGCAGTAGCATCATCGGAGCAAGAAGCTACGCACTGAGATCGCCAACCAGCCTGCCCAGAGTGTGGCAATTATGGCCATAAGCCTAGATGTCTAGATGAGATCTAGATGAGATGAGGTCTAGATGTTTTGGTGGAGGTTGGAGGTGAAAATGACAGGGGCTCAGTACAGAATAGTAATAAATCAACACCTACTTCCTGTCTGTACGTCCCCTCGCCTAGGTGCCCTAAATTGCAGATGCATTAGATGCACGGACCTGTTCATAGATGGCTGATAGATCGAATCCAGATTCCAGGTTCATTAAAAGACATTATATTATAATTGTCTAAAGCTATGTACCCAAGTCCATAGATTTAGACAAATAAATACGAATTTGTAATGATGACCGGCGCAATAGTTAAAGGGTTGACGCTTGAAACGCGGCGACCCGAAGGTACTCTGTTCGATTCCTTCAATAGGCTATTATGGCTAAAAATTGTAATTAGTCCGTCTTTTAGCTTATTCAAAAATAAAAGACACGTATTTTTTTATTTGTAAATTAGACTAAAAATTACAAAGTTATAGCCCGTTGAAATTACGCGTGACGTCACTCGGTGAGGCATTTTACGGGAGTGAGTGACGTCAAAGACTCCCGCTCCTTACTTTTGATGCCTTGTATCTTTGCTATTGTTTATTTGAATGAAAAAAGGAAAAATACGTGTCTTTTATTTTTGAATGAGCTAAAAGACGGACTAATTATAATTTTTAGCCATAATAGCCTATTAATTGCTATTGACGACTGACAAGCAAGCGGCTTATTTTATGTTAAACAGTAACCGCCGCCCATACATCAGCAATGCCAGGGGCATGGCCGTGACGCCGCCTACCATAAGGAATTAGCTGCCTAATTAGTGCCATACCTATCGATTTAACCCCTATGTATGTTCTACGATTATTTTTTGACTATAATCTGTTTCATCAGTCGATAGCTCACTTCACCCCTTCTGTTTAATCGTGGTTTAATCTATCCTCTACCTGAAGGTTGTCTGGAAGAGATCGCTTACTAGCGATAAGACCGCCCAAATTGTACCACTAGTTGTCTGTAATACCTTGTCTATAAATGTTTGTATTTGGTGCAATAAATAATATCTATCTATCTATCTATTCATGTGTCCATCACATCGCCCATCTTTTTTTTTTGTTTTTATAGTGGTTCGACATAATGGCTTCCCTACGCCTGATGGAAAGCGAAAGAGAAGCCCAAGTCGCTGTGACAACGGGCAAGTAACTGGTCAGTTACTTGTCAGTTGCCACCGCCATGCCGGCCTAACCCTAACCCCCCACGAGCTCCGGAAACCCTACTCACCGGCAGAAACACGACCCAGAGGTCATTTGACTGCGGTATTCTATAGGGTGGAGGTCCTTCCCCGTACGGGCGGCTCAATTCGAGCGAAGATTCGCTATGCCCTACTTCTCTTCTATATTCTTCTATATTCTATCTATCGATTTATTAATTAATATTATTATCGAGACCTCCGCCCCCTTACCTCTGTCTGCGCATCTGCATTTGATAGGGTACCTAGATGCAGGGAGGGGGGCAGATGGGATACATTGATTTATTGCACGCACAGGCATTGCATTCGTCTCCCGGGCATATTAGCTAAAGCTTTCCTTGTGACAGGACTTATGTAACTTAAGACCTAGTTTAGTTAAAAAACAAAGAAGTTTTAAAAGTGGTTTTAAAATGTTCTAGTCTTTAACTCTTTATGTGTGTGTGGTGTTAAAAATCTACGGGGCATGTAAGTAAATTAAATACGTTTCCTACATAGAAAGATACTTTTATTGCACCAAAAAGATGAATTAGACAATGTAGACAAATGTTGTACAATTTTGGAGGTTAGAGCTGTAAGCGATCTCTTCCAGACTACCTTTGGGTAGGGAATAGTAGAATGAGGTGGTATTATTCATATGACATTGTATGTTTCTTAAGTTTGTTTGTTTTGTTGCCACGCGAGAGCTTGCCTTGAACCTGTCTCCTATTTCCAGAGTTATTGACGCAATGGTTAAGCGTTCTCGCCAATTGCGCGGCAATCGGAAAGTACCGGGTTTGATTCTTGGGGTCGGTTCTAGGAGACGCCCCATATACAACAAAGAAAGACCTTATTTTAAGACCAGCGGGTTAATGTAAATTGTCGAGCGCAATACTTATTCCTTACCTTACTTATAAAAGGCCAACCTTTGGCCAACATTTGTTAAGCATTTTCGATCTTTATTATCGGTATGTAAATATGTTTAACTTCATTATGCTTTGTTAGCTCAAGGTTTAAACAGAATGTCGTTATAAAATCCCAGCTTGTTGTGTCTGGAAATATAGGTCTTGAGTCGCGGCGCTTGTCGCGTCGTGGCTACCAAAACAAACATACGGCAAAGTATAGAGGGGTTCAACGTGTCAGCAAACGACGCCTGACGTGACCGCCCCACATTGCTGGTCTTCAACAAGCCTTTAAAATTGTTTCATCATCATAATCAGGTTATTGCAGTCCACTGCTGGACATAGGCCACTCCAGTTGTTCGCCACTTAGGCCAGCGCCTCGTTTGGTATTCGGCAGGATGCACCACGGGCAGGTGAGGTTGGCTTGGAGCGAAAAGATGATAGGCCGCTCTTTTACATCCCCCTCCTTAAATACATAAGATTGTTTGGTTAGGCTTTAACATTTGTTGTTCTTCGAAGGTAAATTAATTACCTATTATGCCTTTTTGAAGCTACATTACGAATCCGGTAGAGTAATATTGAACTGTTTTGACGAGTGCAACAAGTCTCGAGTCTGTGTAAACAAAGATATTATTGATTTTGATTGTTTGATTTTGTCTAGAGTAAATTTTTTGGACTTTTCGATAAACGATAAAATGATTTTTAGTAATTTTACTATAGAATATATAATTTTTTATGACCTTTTAAGTTCGCTAGGGTGGCTCAATATCTAGGATTCTCCCTCCTCCCCCATTCCCTTCATTTTACATTTATCTGCGCGTCCCTTGATATAGCTCGAATATAGGTGACCTAGGCGCGGGGAGGGGGCATACAGGAAACATTGATTTATGGCTTACGATGCACTCGTCTCCCGGACATTTCAAATCTAGCTCTCCCTGAGACAGGTGTTGCTCGAAATAATTTAAATAAATTTTAACAGTTTAATAACATTATGTTATATATTATTTGGTGTAGTGTTTTGAAAAGGACCTCTGATCTATGTGAGTAAATAGACTCTTTGTCTCTTTGTTTCTATAAGACTTGTTGCTTCTTCGCAATCGGGACTTAATGTGTAACTATTTGTTTTTGAATATAATTTGGTGAAAGTGCGTTTTCCTTGTAAATGATTTTGTTGGACTTGGAACATTTTAAAATTATTTATTGTGTGTTCAGATTTAGATGGGTTCTTTCAGGAGTTTATAAGACTTGTTGCTTCCCTATGTGCGATTTCTTGATAATGCTCTTATAATTTTACTCAATTCATGATGTGCATATTTGGTCTTGAAACTTTCGATTTGATTTTTAATTTTTGATAAATATTTAAAAAAATTGAATGTTTAATTTTTTTAAATTACTTTGATACATCTCCCTCTTGTCTCCTGTTAGCCTACGCAATCCATGCACTTAATAGGGCACCTAAGTGCGGAGAGGGGGGGTCAGATGTACAATATTGCTTTATTTACTCCGAGCTCCTGTTGCATTTGAGCCCCGGGCGGCTTAAACTAGGGTTCTCTTTCAAGATTAAGACTTGTTGCTTCTTTGTGATTCGCGACTAATTTTAAGTTTCGATCTTCTTTCTTGAAATTATTTATGATTGCATACATATCAATCAAAATAAAAGTGATATTATATATTGTTTTATTGTGGTTTATCTGCTTAAATATTGAATTTTCAATAAAGAACTTCTTCATATACGTATTACATTAAAAAAAAACTTTTTCGAGGGACGCAGGTCGTTAAAGCCCTTTCCACCTGTCCTCCCCCCTCCCCCCGCATATCTCAGTCCGCGCATCCTGTGCACTGCTGAAACATAGGGTACCTAAATGCGGGGTGGGGGGCACACAGGAAACATTGATTTATTGCTATGCGCTTGCATTACATTTGAGCCCCGGCCATTTTAATACCTGGCTGGACTTGTAATAGCTGCAACTTTTTTAGCTATCAATGATATAGAAGTGTCACTTTGTGTAATGTTCAATTATATTTTAATATTGTGTTGTGGTCTAGTGAACGTCATGCAATTCTATGTAGGTGAGATAAACTTCAAGTTTAGATTTAGTATTGTATCTATATTTTATACATCGCAGTGTTCCTAAGTCTTCTACTCTGAATTCTAGCAACCATTCTAAGACTTGTTGCTTCGTAATTTCGTGGGTGATACGCTTAACTCTAAATTATATTTATTTTATGTCTGAAAAACGTTTTTTACATGTTAATTAACTCACAAGTTCCCCCTATCGGTTAAACTTTTTCTTTTTGCATTCTGTAGATTAAAAAATATACATAAACCTCCATAGTTACCTATTCAGCTATAGCTATAAGCTTTTGCTTGCCGAGCCCCGGGCAGCTTGTTGCGTGGGAGGCTACGTCTCCCCCACTTCCCCCCTCCATTCGCCCTTGGTGTCTGCGCGTTTGCAAACACAGGATATGTTGCATATGTGCAGGGAGAGGGTATGAACTATTGATTTATTATGATGTACCTGAATTACATCGAGTCCCGGGCATTTTTTGAGTTAGCCTCGTGAATATGTGTTTTAAATTTTAATAGGGGCGGATACGAGTTTACCAGCTACTTTTTACTATACTATAATATAGGTACTACACCTAATAACTATTCAGCAATCATTAATTTCAAGTTAATGACTGTATTTGATTTCTACATATGGTGTTAACCAAACAAATACATAGGTACCTACCTACTTTGTTTTACGAGTATATTATCACAACTTTTGCCGCTACGCTACCTTTTTTTTACGAGTTAAGACTTGTTGCTTCTTGGGAGGGACTTTATGCAATAATGACATCTCATCGAAATAAATTTAATATTATACGATTATTTGAATTCGTACGTTTTCTAGTTGTGTTTTGTCTTCCTGCTGGAGTATACCTTTGATTTTTTTATATTTGGTGCTCAAACAATCTTGGTCAAATCCACTGTTTTGGTATTGAATGTAATACGCGCTGCATCTACTTTCACGAGACTTTTTCCGAAAGAAAGGGCGTGATCTAGTGATTTTGGGAGAAGCCCTCATCATATAGTGTCAACTGTCTGGCGTCAAATTATAAATAAAAATAAATACAGGAAGATTTTTAATTACTATCCAAATTTTTATATTATATTCTTCTCTTCTTTTCGGAAAACACTCTATACGTATTTTGTCTGTTAGTATCGCTCAAAACTAAAATATGTATTGTTGTAGCATTACAACGTTGTCTTCGTTGAACCATGCGAAATTTATAATTAATTCGGGACAATGAATTCATTTTTTTGTGGGTTCTATTCCTTTCTATTAACAAAGTCAAAGGCAGAATCATAGATACCTAATGCCTAAAATAAATGAATAATGATTAAACAAAATCCTGTCTTTGTTCTGCACTAATATTGAAATTATTGAAGCAAATGTTATTAGACAACTTTCTTTTCAGAAGAAACAAAAGAAACGCAAGAATGAGCTCGGGCCCGCCGAAGAGGTCCCCCCCAAAATGCCTAAACTCAACAAAAAATCAAAGCGCGACAAAAGTGTTCAAAATAAAACTAATAATCAGGTTGTCAAACTTATCAATGGCTTCACTGTTGAGACCTGCGATGCGCCCGAACCTTCGAAAACTAATGATACTGATATCGAAATCAATACTCCGTTACGGCAAGAGGCTTCCAGGAATAAACGGAAAAGGGGTAATAAAAAACATAAAAGTAAAAACAATACGACGGAAGATTCAACCAACACCAGTGACAAAGAAGCGAATAAAGAAGAAACTAAAGTCAATAAAACTAAACTTAAATTAGGTGAAAACGTTGATGTTGCCTCAAACTTGACTCCGGAAGATATGCTGACTTGGGCCGAGTTTAAACTGCAGGAACCTATAATGAGAGCGCTGACAGAACTCGGGTTTAAGAAACCGACGAAAATTCAGGAGTTGAGTTTGCCTGCGGCTATTCATGGTGAGTTGAAGCGTATTATGAATGTCATGGCATGGCATCGGCAATCGTCTGTAGCCGCAGCGACTTGGGCTTCTCTTTCGTTTTCCATCAGACGTTAGGAAGGCGCTATTTTGTGGTACAATAATAAAATCTGCTTTCTCTTGATTGTGTTTCGAATATAAAAATGACAACTTAAAGTTTTTCTTAATTATAATGTTATAAGTAATATGTAACATAACTAACTAACAAGCAAGACATTTGTTTTAGGCCGCAGGGATATTTTGGGAGCAGCTGAAACAGGCAGTGGTAAAACCTTGGCTTTCGGTCTTCCAATTCTCTCCGGCATTCTGAAACTCAAAGAAAAAGCGGAACTTGGCTTAGACATCTACGAGTTACCTTATAAAAAAACATCCGCTAAAAAGAAGAAGGAACCTGAACCTGCAAAGAAGCCTAAGAAGGGGAAGGGTAATAATAAAAAGATTGAGTTGAGAGAGAAGAAGAAAGCTGAGCAGAAAGCTAAAGAGTCTTCTGAAGATGGTTATGAAACTGATGAAGAGGGCGGGGATAGTGAATCTGATACAGATGGCACAGCAGCTGTCAAGCCGAATGTGAAGACAGCCAAATCAAAATCGAAAAAATCAGATGATGATGAAGATTTTGTTGAAGAAATTGAAGTACCTGTGCGCAAACGGAAAGAAACGTCGGCTGATGAAGGCAACGATAGTGATGACAGTGACAATTACATTCATTTGTCAGAAATGCTGGATTCCGACGACCTAGCCAATTCGAGTAGTGAAGAAGATAGTGAAACAGAAAATGACAAGACCGTATCAGAAGATGAAGCCGAAGAGACAAGTGAAAATGAAGATGAAGCAGATCCTGATGAAAGCGATGATGAAGCAACTGAGAGTGGTGGTGAAAACCATGAAGGTGATGAGGAAGGATCTGGTGGAAGTGCAGATGAGTTCGACGGTGATGAGGATGAAGTGATTGATGAAACTGCTGGAGGTACTATTTACTTGGAATTTTTTGCTCAATATCAATATATATTAGGCAGGCACTTGACATATTCACATAATACTCACTTGTCCACTTAGGGACCTTCAAAATGCGAGCCTACAAATTTCTCAAAGGCCGGCAACGCACCTGTGACTGCGGTTGCCCCTGGTGTTGCGGTGTCTTTGGGCTGAAGTGATCACTTACCATCAGGTGACCTTCAGGCCAATATGCCACCTCTGTCATAAAAAACCGGCCAAGTGCGAGTCGGACTCGCGCACGTAGGGTTCCGTACCACTGATTGAATGAAAAAATTAGGTAATTTGATTTTTGACGTTTAAAAAAAAACTACTGTCTAGATTTCATTCAAACCAAATTTCGTTAGTAGTTTTTATAGTAATACACATCATATATTTTTTTCAGTTTTATCATGCCCATATTTTAGAAGTTACGGGGGGGGGGACACACATTTTACCACTTTGGAAGAGTCTCTCGCGCAAACTATTCAGTTTAGAAAAAAATGTTGTAAGAAACCTCAACATCATTTTCAAATACCTATCCATAGATACCCCACACGTATGGGTTTGATGAAAAAAAAATTGTTGAGTTTCAGTTTCATGTATGGGGAACCCCAAAAATTTTGATTTTTTTTCTGATTTTACTTTAAAATCTTATAGCGGTTAACAGAATACATCTACGTACCAAATTTTAATAACGTAGCTCTTATAGTTTCGGAATAAACTGGCTGTGACATACGGACGGACAGACAGACAGACAGACAGACAGACAGACAGACAGACAGACAGACAGACATGACGAATCTATAAGGGTCCCGTTTTTGCCATTTTGGCTACGGAACCCTAAAAACGAGTTTGACTTCAATTCCCATCATGCTAAGTGATATTGCAGTCTACGAGTCTCTTGTACTATTCATTGTGAGACCTTTAGACTAGTCTGTCTTTAATTGTGAGACCTTTATCATATTCCGTCTCTTTCAGGCATTGGCTGCGTGAAGGTGATAGACGACGTGGAGATGCCAGGCCCTACGCTGGTGAAGACCGGCAAGCCTCTGTTCGCGTTGATCCTGACTCCCACCAGGGAGCTGGCTATTCAGATCAGCCGACATCTGATCGCTGTCGCTAAGTATACTGGTAATTATGTTGTATCGAATCTACATATCACGTGTTTTCCCTTTTTTCATTTAAACAAAAATTAACAAAGATACAAGGCATCACAATTTAGAAGTGGGGATTTTTGACGTCTTGCGTAATTTTAACAGGCTATATCTTTGGCAGGCTTTGGACAGGCTCGGTGGCTCATTTGGTAGTGACCTCTGCCCTCTGAGCCAAGGGTCGTGGGTTCGATTCCCGCACAGTACAAACATTTGTGTTCATGAACATGTCTGTTTGTATTGGTCTGGGTGTTTTCTATGTATAATATGTATTTATTTACAAAAAAAAATGTATCTAAATAAGTTTATCAGTTGTCTAGTACCCATAGTACAAGCTTCGGCTTAGTTTGGAGCTAGGTTGCGCTGTGTGGCCCAGCGTGGCATGTCTTGGGTTATTTATTATTTATTTATTTATTATACATATCACGTATTTTCCCTTTTTTCATTTAAACAAAAATTAACAAAGATACAAGGCATCACAATTTAGAAGTGGGGGTTTTTGACGTCACTTTGTCATTTTTGGTCTAATTTATTAATGAAAAAAAATTAGTCTTTTATTTTTAAAAAATCTAAAAGTCGGACTAATTACATTTTTACGGCAATAAGCTTATTTGCAGTTTTTGATATGGTGCATCGGTCCTTCGTCGCTTTCATCGGGTGACTGTAGGGTACTATGCTGTGTGTGCTGCTATAAAAAAAATGCCCGTTGCCTAACTTGCCTGTTCGTTGCCAGGTATAAGAGTGGCCACGATCGTCGGCGGCATGGCGGCAGTCAAACAAGAGAGGGTGCTCCGCTCCGGGCCGGAGGTGGTGGTGGCTACCCCCGGCCGCCTGTGGGAGCTGATCAACCAGGGTCAACCACATCTGCAGCAGTTGGAGACTGTCAAGTAAGTTCTTGGTTATATTTGTTTTTTATAATTCTTCATTAGGTAGGTATGTTAGGTCCTTTTTGAATTTTTAATCTATAATTAATAAATAAGTCCGCCTTTTGTAGTTTAATTCTTTTGTATCTGTCGATCACTTTGCTTCAACGATCAGTTTGGTCTTCTCTCTCAACTGAGCACGTCTCCGGGACTTCCCCTACCACAAATATATACAATAGAGGCGTTAGGGTTTTTATCTTGTTGTGCTATGCCTTAAATTCCCTTCTTTAAACGAAAGAGACTGGACTGGAATGATATAAGCTGATGATGATAATTATGAAGCGAAAGAGTTCAGAGGGGCTTACTTCTTGAGAACATGAACATTATACCTCTCGCTCTTTCCTCAGGTTCCTCGCAATAGACGAGACCGACCGCATGGTGGAGCGAGGCCACTTCGAGGAGCTGCAGCCGCTTCTGGAGCGGCTCAACGCGGACGACGCCCGCCGCGGAGCGAGGCAGAACTTCGTCTTCTCAGCCACGCTCACCATGGTACACGACTTGCCGTCGCATATGAAGGGCAAAAAGGTCAGTGTAGATTTTACTTTTGATGCTATATACCTGTTCTTTCTTCATCATCAGCCTGTCGAAGTCCACTGCTGGACATAGGCCTCTCCAGTTGTTCGCCACTTTGGGTAAACATCTAGACACTTTACTAATCGCCACGCTGAGTAGGCGAGTTGGCGATCGCAGAGCATCATCATCAGCCCATCGAAGTCTACTGCTGGATATAGGCCTCTCCAGTTGTTCGTCACTTTGGGCAGGAGGCTTTACTCATATTAGCCACGCTGAGCAGGCTACTTGGCGATCAGAGACCGTAGCTCATCACTCCAGGGACGCTGCTGCCCGTCATCGGTCTGTGATATTTACCTACGCCTTCAATCTTAACGCACAGCGTTACGCGTGAACAGCTGTGCGGAACTTACCCGCACAGCTGTTCACGCGTAAACATCGGCTCCGTGCAATTTTAATTAAGAAGCGACGTAAAAGTGAAATTTTCGAATATTGTTATATACCCTTTTAAAGCTCTCATCAATTGCTACAAAACGAAATAACTGAATCGTGTACCGGTGCAGTGGTTTTTACAATATCAGCGTAAGAAGTTGTTGGTTCGCCTTATTCAAAACAAGTGCGAACGTTCGTGCCTACTGTCATCACCGATCGACGCCGCGACGGGCCGCCGGCGCGCACTCGTCACGCAACAACCGTCCGTGCAGTCGCGGCGCATGCAGCGCGTGAGTACCAAATTCGCTTGCACGTCCGCGCGGCAAACCGGATCGACTTATCTGCGCTGAGTCATCGCACCTCGCAATCGCGAACGTTGTTTACGTATCCGCACGACTAACGATTTTTTAAATCATGAATTGCTTGGCTTGCAATAAGACGATTGCTCGAGGCGAGCTTCTGAACTGTGTGGCGTGTCACGGATCTTATCATTATGCTTGCTTGGGTATGACGAATGCATATTATGGGAAACACCAAACTGAACTTGGTAGGTCCTGGAAATGTCACTCTTGCACTAACGTGACTCGGCGCCGGAATGACAGTACTCCAGTGCGCAACCAGTTTGAGATACTTCGGGAGGAGGCCAATATGTCCTGTGACGAGATGCAATTAAACACTTCGTGCAGCCAGGACACGACCTTTGTTCACACCGCTCCAAGTAGCAAACCATCTGTCGTTACTGAGAAGCAGTGTATTACTACCGATGTGATTACCTTCAATCAATTCGAGGAACTACTTGATTCTAAACTAAGTAATCTTAGGTCATCTCTTGTTAGCGAGATCAATTCCGCCATTAAAAAAGAAATTTCATGTGCAGTAGATAGATTGCGACAAGAATTTACCGAAACCACAGATTTCTTGGCTGCTGAACAAAAGGACCTAAAGACAGAAATTCATAAATTTCATTCAACGGTGGCAGTACTGGAGTCGGAAAGCGCGACAATGCGATCTGAGATGGTTGACCTAAAAAGACGCCTGACAACACTCGAGAAGGCTTCTAGGAGCCGTAATTTTGAGATTCAAATGCTTCCTGAAAGACAGAACGAGAACCTTAACGGGGTCATAAGGAAGCTGTGCGATGAATTAAAGGTCCAAATCGCGGATAATGATATACGTGCAGTTCGCAGGGTGGCTAAGGTCGACACCTCATCTAAGCGGCCGCGCAATGTACTCGTCACGTTGCCATCGGAACGCCACCGTGACAACGTTTTATCAGCCTATAAGAGGTACAATAAAACCCATAAAACCGAACCTTTAAGCTCCACACATCTGGAAATCCCTGGTGAAAGGCGAGTCATTTATCTAGCGGAACATGTATCGCCAGAGTGCAAAGGCCTACATGCGGCAGCGAGGAGGCTAGCCAAAGAACGTGAATACAAGTTTGTCTGGGTCAAGTACGGGCGTGTATATGTCCGTAAAAATGAGTCTTCGCCAGCAATCGTCGTCAAGGATACTACAAGTCTAGATAAGATAATTTAGGTACTTCTACTTTTAAAAAAAATTATACAATTATTTAATACATTTTACAATTTTTTATGTTATTATACTATCAAAATGTTAATAGAATACGAACAAAAATAACAGATTTATTTCTTAATACTTTGAATACCAATTACGATATAATTTGTCTGACAGAAACCAACCTCAACTCAAGCTTATTTGATAGTGAGTTGTTTGATAAACGTTATAATGTCTATCGTAGGGACAGGGAAAGCACCTGCATAAGCAAAGTTGAGGGTGGTGGAGTCTTGATTGCGATAGATAAGAAAATAAATGCGGTCCGACGACAGTCGTGGGACAGCCCGGTTGAGGATATCTGGATTAGTTTATTGCCACATGATAGTACAGCATTTGTAATTAATTTGTGTGTTTGTTATTTGCCTCCGGACTTGCCATTTGACGCCTTGAAAGAGTTTTACGCAAACAGTCAAAATGTGATATCCAACGTGCGTGGAAACTCGGTTGTGATCATGTTAGGCGATTTTAACGTACCAAGTCTCTCCTGGGTGTCCTCGACGAAACTCTCACTGTCTCCTGGTATTTCAACAGACACTAAGTCACACCTTCTACTGGACACTATGGCTCTCGGTGACCTTTCCCAGTATAACAGTATTCCAAACAAGAACGGGAGGTATTTGGATCTTGTCTTGTGCAACTATGACAAAATATCCGTATATGGCACCGATCCCCTCACGCGGCTAGACGATCATCATCCGTCGTTGTGTGTTGAATTACACAATGCGGTTGAATCCAACAAGGTGTTAAAAAGAGCCCCACGTAAAGTGCTTAATTTTAATAAGTGCGAGTACATTAAAATACGCGAAGCTCTCAGCGATGTGAATTGGTCTCAACTTTTCTCGGCAGCTAACATTGACGAGAATGTTGCTAAGTTTTATGCGGAACTGAATTCTATAATCACTAAACATACGCCACTAAAAACAGCAAAGGAAAGCTGTTATCCTTCTTGGTACACGTCTTCATTAATAAAGCAACTTATCAATAAAAATAAATACCATAAGAAGTTCAAAAAATACGGTAACCCAAGGGATTATGACAGATTCTCAACACTGCGATCGGTATGCAAGGATATGATAAAGTCTTGTTACAAATCATACGTCTCCTCTATAGAGGAGGGTTTGAAGAGTGATCCCAAGTCTTTTTGGAGGTACGTCAATAGTAGAAAAGACTCTAAAGGTATTCCAAATGTCATTAAAAACGGCGATGTTGTGGCCTCAGATGGTGAAAGTGTATGTGAACTCTTCTCGAACTTTTTTAGCTCAGTATACGACACCAACAGCTTCCCGTTCTCTGACGAAGACCAATCCGGAGAGGCTTGTGGAGCCCACCTGTCAAATGTAGTACTGACTCACGAGGAGATACTTTGCAAACTGAAACAGTTAGATCCCGATAAGGGTCCAGGTCCAGATGGAATTCCACCTAGGTTTCTGAGAACGTGTGCTGTCGAACTTTGTACTCCACTTACAATCTTGTTTAATATGTCCCTTAAATGTGGCATATTCCCCTCACTCTGGAAGACTGCCCATGTCATCCCTATATACAAGTCTGGAGATAGAACTGACTGCACCAACTACAGGCCAATCAGTATTCTATCAGGTATGTCTAAGCTGTTCGAGAGTATTATTTACGAACATTTCTATAATCATGTTAAACCTTTTCTCTCTCAAAATCAACATGGTTTCATGAGGCATAGATCCTCAGCCACAAACTTACTTGAATATAAAAACTATTTATGTACTGCATTTGCCAGACGTGGCCAAGTTGACACTGTGTATACCGACTTCAAGAAGGCGTTTGATAAAGTTAATCATTCTTTGCTCTGTCATAAGCTTGAATATTACTTCGGAGTCCATGGTAGTTTGTTAAGATGGGTGTGTTCCTATCTAAGTATGAGGAGTCAATTAGTCACTTTGAAGGGTCATACGTCTGCTCCAATTACTATTTCATCTGGGGTGCCACAGGGATCGCATTTGGGACCACTGCTCTTCTTAATGTTTATCAACGATCTTGTTGATCTCCTGAAGTCCCCATGTCTTCTTTACGCAGATGATTTGAAGATATTTACCACCATATCAAACAGTAACGATTGCCTCATACTACAGCATGACCTTGATACAATATCATCATGGTGTCGGGCCAATGGCATGTATCTTAGCGTTGGTAAGTGTCATGTTGTTTCATTTACTAAAAGGAAAAAACACAAAATTATCTATGATTACCAACTGGATGGTCACACCCTTCATCGCTCGGCGGTCGTCCGTGATCTTGGTGTATTATTTGATGAGCAACTAACGTTCAGAGACCATTATGATCACATCATCTGTAAGGGACTCAGAATGCTTGGTTTCGTGGCTAGGACGACTAAACCCTTTAGGGACAATTCAAGCCTACTGTACATGTACTATAGTCTCGTTAGAAGTGGCTTGGAGTATTGTTCTGTAATCTGGGCGCCTAGCTACGCGATTCATTCTGAGAGAATAGAGAGTGTCCAAAAAAAATGCCTTAGAATAGTAGCCTTCAGAGCTGGACTCCACCGTAGGTTGGTGTCCTATCACGACAGGCTTAGCTACTTCAACCTTACGCCATTGGTGACGCGCCGTAAGCAACAGGATCTCCTTCACCTTCATAAGATCTTGCACTCTGCTTTTGACTCCCCTAATTTGCTTTCTCTTCTCAACTTTAACGCCAGAATCCTATCTCGTAATCGCAAAAGGACTTTTGTATTACAAATATTTAAAAACAATACGTCGTTTTTCAATCCCATGGTTCGAATGTGTCGGCTTTACAATGACTTACTGCAGGATGATAATAACCGCGAGCTCGATATCTTTGAGCCCAAGCACGTTCGATTCCGCCGCACCGTCAAGCAGATCCTCAACTGCGCTTTCCCGTATAGGGTAAACTAAAATGTATTGCTCTGTTTTCTTCTTTTTATTGTACGGTAACATCTTATAATTTATCTAATATAGATTGAATACCTACTTGTTTTACGTATATAATATTTTTAATCATGCTGTGTGTACACATTTTTGAGTAAGAATCTAGTTCTAAGCATCTTTTCTTTTATGTTGTCAAATATCCGATTGTTACTTGTTGTGTATGCCAAAGTAAATCGTGATGGTTATACCGCCGCCAGTCGGTTGCCAGAGCCTCGTTCGTTATTTAGCAGGATGCACCACGGGCAGATGAGGGTGGCTTGGAGAATAAAGATGATAGATCGAGCCCTTATATCTCTGTTATTCCTACTAGGATTAATAGGCTATTATGGTCAAAAATTGTAATTAGTCCGTCTTTTAGCTTATTTAAAGATAAAAGACACGTATTTTTTTATTTGTAAATTAGAGTAAAAATTACAAAGTTTTAGCCCGTTGAAATTATGCGTGACGTCACTCGGTGAGGCATTCTTACGAGAGCGAGTGACGTCAAAGACTCCCACTCCTAACTTTTGATGCTTTGTATCTTTGCTA
Organism: Conogethes punctiferalis; assembly: GCA_031163375.1. Taxonomy (NCBI): domain Eukaryota; kingdom Metazoa; phylum Arthropoda; class Insecta; order Lepidoptera; family Crambidae; genus Conogethes; species Conogethes punctiferalis. The sequence continues at coordinate 2,778,934 of CM062099.1, forward strand.
TTGTTTATTTGACTGAAAAAAGGAAAAATACGTGTCTTTTATTTTTAAATAAGCTAAAAGACGGACTAATTAGAATTTTTGACCATAATAGCCTATTGCTTACAACGAGTCTGGGCGGACACGGAGCAAATACAAACAGAGGTTATAACCAATATTTTCTGGTAGCTGACCCGGAGTACTTAATATCGCCATTTTTTTGTTGTGATTTTATATTACTCGAATTTTGTCCTAACAATACATAACACCAAAATTCATCCAATTTGGTTTAGTCGTTCGGAATTTATGAGCGTACATACATTTTGAAGTGAAGGAATATGCATGAACATAGACCAGGTGGAATCGTAAAAAAAAGTAATCATATAATCGTGTGCAAACTGTTGCAAACGAGGCAACGAGCACGAGCAAATAATAATTTGACATTTACTGAAAAATCGGTGTGTCCTTAAATATTATGTAACAAAGAAGATGAAAAAAGAAGATAGCAATCAGAATCTCGAAGCAGACGAAGCAATTTACAGAAAAAAATAGTTGAAGAAGAATCTATTTGTGAAAATGCAAAATATATAAAATAAAGAAGTCAGAAGAATGTCAACGAAGAAAAACTTGCCATCAAAAAGGATATTTTTTTCTCCAATGATAAGTCGGGGTCCACACCCCGTGAATGAATAAAGATTTACGTCATCACAATTGCATTATAAAAAAAAATTAAAAAAAAACTTTTTTACCTATCCGATGACGTAGATCATTATTCAAATTAATTATTTTTCTTTTAGGTAGACCAAGCTGTAACAACACTCTCCAGGGAACGAAATATAAAGTGTGAAGTGTGTTTTCTCGACGTGAAAAGGCATCATTTGTGTTTAATTTTAATAAAAATATTACATCGCTTTTGTAAATACGGCTTTGATGTTTTAATGTCTGAATTTTAAAGTGTTGAAATGGTTTTCATAACGTGAAAAGGCAAAACTTGTATGTATTAACTTTAAGGCTAGGCGCGCACTGATGACTTTTTGTCACCGTGACAGATATCTCGTTTTTTTTTTGTACATGGACTCTATCACGCGTATAGAGTTAACGCGGAAAATTCGCCAATGTCAAGTGTTTAGAGAGACACGTCAAAACTCAGTTGGCCGGTAAACTTCAGGCCCGTTTGCCCCCTATGTCATAAAAAAAAACTGGAGCTATACTTTCCTCTGTCTTGTTCTCATGTTAAAAATGCAAAAGAGATCAAACGACTGTCACGGTGACAAAAAGTCACCAGTGCGCGCCTGGTGTACTGCCGTCATACGGAAAAAAGGCGTATCTACATTTTCTTCAAGATTGAGTTATGCATTTATTCGGTTAAATTAAGTTATATAGGTTAAAATAGCGTCATTACATGATGGGATGCGGCGGTATGCTTCGGCGTTGCCCGTGTCCCTGCAACTTGCTGCCCACTGGCGACACAGGGGGGTTTAGTGGGTATACCCTCCCATTTCGGGAGGTGTGAGTCCCACACACCATGTCACCTCCCCCCGGAGGTGGCATGACGGTGCCTAATGCATTCCCCTCTAAAAAAAAAGCGTCATTACATGATACTTAGAAAAAAAGAAACACATGTGTAGATGTGTTTTACCATCTAAGTATTTTATAAGTCTGTTTACGTTAGTTAGATGGCAGCCATTTTAGGCTATAGGTAAAGAAGCAGCAACGCGCGGTAACAGCGCCATCTATTGACCTCTTTCATTGCTTGCTGGTGCTCACAGCATAATAATATACCGCTTGTACTAAAACAGCCAATCTATAGGGGCAGCGCAGACGACAGACTATCCATGACGCACTTTTTTGCAATTATATGCAGTAACGCACACGACGCGCGAAAATCTGTCGCGGATATTTCACAGACTCAACGCACACGACGAACATCTACGAATATTCTGTCGGCAGACCTAGACGCTCTTTTTAAATGTCTCAGACGCAGACTCTATTGCACAAAAAGTGTGCGCTGCATCATATAGTGACTCCAAATAGTCAGCGCTATCTATTATTATATATATATAGCTATAGACACTAACTTGAGCCGCCGTCTGAAGCTACCTCTATCTGAGTGACAGCGCGTAGTTTAAACTAGCGTTTAAACTCCAACTTCACCTGTTTGCAGAAACGCCCATTTTCCGTATGACTCCAGTGTAACTGAAATAATATTATTGCACGTGTAATTAATGCAAATTCGATGTTTTTAACTTCTGAATGTGAAAATAAATGCAAAAAAGGCTCACGCTTGGCCAGTCGATCCATCTCTTCATCGATTGGAGAAATGAATCAATTGGTCCGGTGTGATCACTCAGCGGTGGTGAAGAAGAACGAGTGATGAAACTGCAGTGTGGTGATGGAGTCACTCATGGGATCTTTCGTCTTAAATACTCAATGAATTGGAATAATGTATAATGTATCAGTGGTAAAATTTAAAAATAAATAGATAATTAATATAATGTTTTTTACAGTAGTTTTAGTTAGTATTAGTAACCGCTTAACATCAGGCGGGCCGTAGGAAGGCTTGTTTGGCACCTTAGTGGTATAAAAGAAATAGTTTGATAACAAATAAATAAAATAAAAAAGTAGCTTTGTGCATATCCGAATACTGGCTACCAGAACCCTCGCTTCATCCCGAATCGTACTGCACAGTTGCTCTTCTTTGTATTTTCTCCTTCTTTTTGTTTTAATAAAATTATTTTTTTGTTTTTATAAAAAAAAATTATTTATTTCAGACAGAGTCCATAATGTTAGTAACAATTAATCTTAAAAACTATGTTAGTAGGCAAAATAATAATGGTAAAAAAAATAATGATGGTTTTACCGAGGAAAATGCATTTAGGCATCCATTTCCATTTGCGTTTATTTGTTAGTACCAAATAAACGTTTTTCTATTCTATTCTATTCATTAGGGTATGTGAGACCCTGCCTCAAAGATGGATTTTAGGCAGGAAATACCCACTAAAAACCCTGTCCCCTTTGTCATGCGCCTTATAGGTTGTGTTGAGGGTCCTATGGATATGTCCACCAAGACATCAACGGCGCGGCCTGGTAATGAGTCCCCAAAAGGATCCTTCTTCTAAAGGGGCTTTGTATTTGCTTTGTCGTAATCTAAGTAACCTACCTATGTCATTTTAACCTTAATTTTCAAGGTCTCTTTGAATTTGAAGTAGGTCTTTATGTGCTACCAATAGTAACGTTCGTATCATACGTTTTGTGTTATTTATTTGCTTAAGCGCAAGAGCACAAATGGAAAATGCGGTAAAGGTGTTGTTTTAATAGTTGTTACACTATTAGGAATAAGAATTTATTGTCTCACTGTCTCACAGGACAAAGAAGAATACTTCATTTTTTGGTGAGAATCTTCTGGCGGTTGCGTTCTTCCGCCGACATCCGCCGGAGGATTCTAACTAATAAAGTGGAGAACTAGCACAGGAAAGAAGATTAAGAAAGATTAGAAAAAAGAAGAAAATCTTTATTTAGATTGGACATTTGGATTACAACATAGCAATAATTACTAGATATGTATTTATACTACAAACTTCAACAGAAAAATGATCAAAACAACTAAGATAGAACAGCAGCCTCATCATCAGATCGGCTGATGATGAGACGGGATGAGGAGTCTACATCCAATATATCGCTAAGGCATTGTACCTTCTCCTGCGTAGGAAGCCACGGCCCTGGTTTTCGATCCTGCTGATTAGAAGTAGTGAGTGGAAAAAAGAAGATTCTGGCACTCAGCTACTTGAGACATTCGGTCAATATTATTTTGAACGTATGTGTCGAGTGGGATGTAAGGGAGCGGCCTATAATCTTTTCGCTCCAAGCCAACCTCACCTGCCCGTGGTGCATCCTGCCGAATAACAAACGAGGCGCTGGCAACCGACTGGTGGCGGTATAACCATCACAATTGAAGGCGTAGCTAAATACTAAAGACCGGTGACGGGCAGCAGCGTCACCGGAGCAAGAAGCTACGCCCTGCGATCGCCAACCCGCCTGCCCAGCGTGGCGATTATGGGTATATCCTCCAGATGTTTGCTCTAAGTGGCGAACAACTGGAGAGGCCTATGTCCAGCAGTGGACTGCAATAGGCTGATGATGATGATGATGATGTGTCGAGTAGTTTGGTGTGTACACTCGATGAAAGAAGACTAAAATAGAATAAAATATTGCTCTATGAGAATTTGAAGAAGGAAAAAATAACAGGGTGTGAGCATTCGACGGACGCTGTGTGAATGTTGTGGATCAATCGTATTCTTGATTTTCCTTGTCTGTTTAACAACTGGCAGGATGCAGTTATAATGACAAGCTAACATAAAAAAGGCAAAGATGACGTTTCAAACTTCACGTTTTGGTTAGAATCTTCCGGCGGGTGCGTTTCATGACATCCGCCGGAGGATTCTAACCAGTAAAGCGAAGTACCTACTACCACCATATGATTGTATACAAAGAAGATATAAAATAAAAAATACAAAGAAGATAGATAATAAAATGAAAAATAAAAATAAATAAAGATTTAAATGAAACTCAACATCCCGAAAAGGATGTTGGCTTAAGAAAAATACTTACTTACCTACTTAACTGGCTCAACGACAAAAAATGGATCTGGACTCCGACACGAAATTTCGCCACACTGCTCGGCCCGCAACGTGAAGAAATCTTAACTAATATTATAAAGCTGAAGAGTTTGTTTGTTTGTTTGAACGCGCTAATCTCAGGAACTACTGGTCCGAATTGAAAAATTCTTTTTGTGTTGAATAGACCATTTATCGAGGAAGGCTTTAGGCTATATAACATCACGCTGCAACTATTAGGAGCGAAGAAATAATGGAAAATGTAAAAAAAAAACGGGGGAAAAAAATAACTATTCCACGCGGACGAAGTCGCGAGCACATCTAGTGCTAATATAAAAGTAAAAAAATCGCAAAGAAAACATTTCATTCTTCATTTTTTGGTGAGAATCTTCCGGCGGGTGCGTATCATGACATCCGCCGGAGGATTCTAACCAGTAAAGTGAAGAACTATCATCAAGATAGAGAAAGAAGATTTAAGGAACAAGAAGAAATAAAATCTGACATCCCACGCACTCAGCGCTCGAAACATGTTCAATGTTTATTTGAATGTTTGTATCGAGTAGTTTGGTGTGTACACTCGACGAGTTAAAGAAGAATCTAAAGAAGATTTAGAATAGGATTTTTTTGTAATGTTCTTCAATATGTCCACAATGCACTGCAGGTTTTTAATTCTAACTCATGAAGTGAAAAAATATAAGTACGTGGCAGCAGAATCAAAGAAGATTCGATATTGAAAACAAAAAATATTCATGCAGCTTACCAATTTAGCTTCTCGAAACATGCGCTCTGTGTCAAATATTCTGGAACCTCTAATATTTTTTGGTATGTACTCTTGATGAATAGAATGGAAGCTTTTACTTCAGTGCTGCATGATGCGAAACAATTAATCAGTCCAACATCTAATAAGGCGTTCAGCAAATGAAGAAGAATGTGAACATGATTCATTTTTCAGTAAGAATCTTCCGGCGAGTGCATACCGTCGCATCCGCCGGAGGATTCTTACCCACAAAGTGAATAAATTGACTTCGCGCCCAGATATGTTCAAAGAAGAATAACAAAACAAAGAAGAATCATCGGGAGAAGAAAGATTTTAACAAATGAAACTCCTTTTTTGGCTTTCATCTGTTTAAATCGAAGTTAATTTTTTGTTTGACTTCTCCGGCGAGTGTAGTTTCGCTCACCAATAAAGTGAACAACTGACACATGTACCTGATCGATTTAAATGTGCGATGAAGATGTTCAAGAAGTGAGCAAGAAGTAGAAGAAAAAGAAGTTGATGAAGCACAATACTTAATTTTTTGTCTAGGTTCTTCTAGAGGCTGCGTTTACCGACAGCCCCTGGATGATTCTAATACAGAAAGTGAAGAACTTGCACCACGTACACATCAATTTTCAAAGATCTAATAGTAGTAGAAAAAAGAAGAATCGTTACGCACTCAGCTACTCGAACCATGTCTTCAATGCTTGAAGGTATGTTTCGAGTAGTTTGGTGTGTACGTTCAACGAAGCCTGAAGAAAATGAAGATAGAACTTTTGTTCTTGCAGACTTTAGTTTTTGTTGCAGTTAGTTTTAAGAGAGACCACGCAAATTCATTTTTGTATTAGAATTTTCTGGCAAATGCATTATTTGACACCTGCCGGAGGATTCTAACCATAAAGTGAATTACTTGACAGGAGACTTTCAGCTAATCTACCATCTGCCCATAATAAGGCTTCGCCCAGAATTGTTTTGGAAGAAATAGAAGCAGCCTCCGCTGTTAGATCGAAGGACTTCACTGATCACCCATACAAGTAGATACGGGACTAAATATGAAGAGAAAATCTCCTTGCGTATAATAGACGATCAAGCTTATTTGATAGCGTCTGATCTGGTCGCTGAATCCAATCGATAGGACGAAAGCTATATCAAGGCTCCTAGGACAATAATCATTTCGGATCTTGCTTTAAGCAAAGATACCAAAATTCATTTTACCGTTGACCGCCGGATGATTCTAACCCATAAAGTGAAGTTCCTATAAATCGAACGAGAAAACCGTCTTCTCAGCATGGCTTTGACAATTAACCAAGAATCGAGGTTTCTCATCAAATGTCAAATCCACTTGTGCTTGAATTAAGGCAGCAAGAAAGCCGCTATGCTATGCCTGTGGATACCAACATAGAAGAAAGAAGATTGCACCGATGAAACATTGATAATTAGGAGACCAAAGTTCATTTTGTGGTGAGACTTTTCCGTCGAGTGTTTTCCTGGACACCCGCCGGAGGATTCTCACCAAGAAAGTGAACAAAAGCTCTTCACCTCTTCAAAAAGTGATGACAATGTGTGCTCAAGCAAAGCAAGAAATATATAAAACGATACTTAATTCTTTTGACCGATATTGCCTTAATTAGTATTGATCCTGGTTTCGTGTGAAATTTGTGTTTGTTCTTTGTCTTCCAATTTTAATGATACCGTGTTGTGATTTCCATAATACAAGTGCTTTATACTTAGTTTACTTTGGAGTCAGATTTATGTAGGTATGTGCGGTTGTTAGTAATTTATTTATATGTGATTTCTCGACTTGTGCTTTTCTGACAAGATTTGAAGAGAATACCTAACGTGCTCGTCAGAGTTAAGCAATAAACAATATAATTTAGCAGCTGACTCACTCGGCTACTCGAGCCATCTCTTCACATACTGAAGGTATGTATCGAGTAGTTTGGTGTGTACATTCAACTTGACCTGAAGATTGTAACAAAGAGGGGAAGAAAGTATAAGATATAAAGCAACTTGTATCAGAGACTCGACTTTCAGTCGTTCAGCCCATTGTTGTCTTCTGTTGAACATAGGCATTTCCCAGAGAACGCCAGCGTTCCGATTCTGGGTAGTCACTCAAGTCATCGATCTCATGATAGAAAGACTACTTTTATTGTAATTTTATATGGATTTTTGACTAGCTTTCGACAACACCAAATTCATTTTTAACTTGGACTCCTCCGGTAAATGCATTTCAGTACGTCATTTGCCGGAGGAATCTAACTGAGAAGTGAATGAACTGACACGGTTTATAGAAGATAAGAACTAGATGTCGATAGGAAAAGATTATGACTTAAATGCACGTGGCTAGACGAAACATGCATTCATGAATAGAAAATGGACAATGATTTAATTGATAATTACAATACAGAATATTTAAAAATACAAAGTGATAGTCGAGACAGATGAAGTACAAGATTCATTTTACTGTTTGGAGATGGGTCATAAGAAGATTTGTTAAGTTTAAAGGAGAAATAAAGACTTGTAATTTGCTAGATGGAGGGCTGGTTTTAGTCTTCATTGCCTTTGGAAGAATTTCTGCTACATGTGTGTTTTCATTCTATCGAAGAATTTTGACCTGTTTGTGTATTGTTTCGTCTGATATTGTGTACTACATATTTACAATTTATAAAACCTGTACATTTTGTGAAATAGTCATACAGTTCCTTCATTAATTTGTTTTCAGATATAATCCAGATTATTAATTTTTTTTTTAAATATCTAAAACTGTATTGTATAGATAGATAAAACTATGATTTCTTGCTGGCTCTTCTCGGTAGAAGCGGCATTCCGTATAGCGGTTGAATAACTTTTATACGTGATTTTGAAACATGACGATTTTTGATTGTTTTTTTGGCAATCTCTACAAATAAGGATTTTTGATTTATTGTAATATTTTATCTTACTGTTGGCATATATTTATTTCTTAACTCTGTGTTAGGTATACTGTCTGTGTCTGATTAATCGTTTAACCAATATTTGAAAATTACAGGATCTAATAATTATTTAATTTTCAATTGCCAATCATCATCATCATCAGGCTCTCACTGCCACTTTGCTCGATCACATTTCACCATTGTCAATTTTATTGTATAATTTAGTAATTGAATTGGGTCATTTAGTATAGGTTTCGGGGTAAGCTGAACCCATTCCGATGCGAAGCGTTCTGTGGAAAAGTTAACTGAAGCGTTCGATGGAGAAGCACGGCGAAGCGTGTGGTGAAATCTAACATTATAACTTGTTACGAAATGTGGCAATTGCTATGAACTGTGAAATTAATTTCTTTCATGTGTGCGAATGTCTTAATAAATGTGTTTTATTTTGAAATGAATGTAGTGGATGTTTATAATAAAATGTTTTAAGTTTCATTTTCATAATGTTTTTTCAACGTTTATTTGTTGAATATTTTTGTATTTAGCGAATATGATTTTGTTATGGTTTTATTTTGAATGAACATTATTTGTGATATTTGTGTTTTTTTTTATTGTGGATGAAATGGGATTTTGAAAAATGCTTTGTTATATTTTTATTTCTCTTCTCCTGGCGCTTAACGTATTTAGAAATTTTTAAACGGTTGACACAAAAATTAACCAATTTTTCCTTCTTTTCTAGGTGACAAAGAGGGGAAAGATCATAAACAGGAAGATAGAGAAGATGACGCCTCAGCAGAAGATCAAGAAACTGGTGATGATGATCGGGATGACTGACCCCAAGGTCGTGGATATTACTACTCAAAATCTAGGTAAGTCATTATCGTCATCATAATCAGGCCTCTCGCAGTCTACTGGTGGACATTGGACTCTCTAGGTTTGAAATTATTCTCCTACATTATCGGTAACCGATTTTGAAGGTCTAAAACCAATGTTTTTCAATCTTTAGGGGATGAAATATTCTAGCCACCGCCTGTGTCGTAGAAAACGATTTAGCACATCCTCCTCACTAAAATTGTGTTTTGTTGTGAAGTACCTACCTTGATTATTTTTTCACTTTTCTTCCCTATATGTCGCGATAGATTGAAAAACACTGGTTTAGACTGTTAGTTTTAGCAATATCTATTATTTTATCTATTCCAGCACTTTTAGAAATAAACAAATCTATGAAATTAAATAATATAATGAAAAATATCTTTATTAATGTAGACTTATTATGCAGATTATATAGGTACATTATGACAAATTATGCAGGTACAAATAAAATAAAAATTACCACCAGTTGAGCCAGTAATCTTGAATGTTCTCTTTTTCAATCTTTGAAATGTTGATAGTTGAACATCTTTATTTTGTCTATAGGAACAGCAGAAACCTTGACAGAGAGTCGCATAGCGTGTGCGCTTGAACATAAAGACGCGTATCTATACTACGTGCTGAAGAGGCATCCCGGACGGACCATAGTGTTCTGCAACTCTATCGGGAGCGTTAAAAGGTACCATAGATATGTATCGTGTTGATAGATAATGATAAATGACCCGAGATATGCCACCCTCGGCCACACAGCGCCATTTAGTCTCAAACTAAGCTAAAACTTGTACTATGGGTACTAGACAACTGTTAAATACTTACTTAGATCGTTTGTGAATAAATTAAATACATATTATGCATACAGACATGTTCATGCACACATATGTTAAGTGCGGTGATCGAATCCGCGATCACTATTATTTGTACCACTGAACTGTACTGGTTTTTAACCGACTTGAAAAAAAAGGAGGAGGATTTAAATTCAACTGAATTTATATTTCGTACAAAGTTTTTTTTTTTTTTATAGTGGCTCGACATAATGGCTTCCCTACGCCTGATGGAAAGCGAAAGAGAAGCCCAAGTCGCTGTGACAACGGGCAAGTAACTGGTCAGTTACTTGTCAGTTGCCACCGCCATGCCGGCCCAACCCTAACCCCCCACGAGCTCCGGAAATCCTACTCACCGGCAGAAACACGACCCAGAGGTCATTTGACTGCGGTATTCTATAGGGTGGAGGTCCTTCCCCGGACGGGCGGCTCAATTCGAGCGAAGATTCGCTATGCCCTACCTCTCTTAGTGTAGTTTGTGGAGCTAGTAAATAGATAGATATTCTTTATTGCACCAAATACAAACATTTATGGACAAGGTATTACAGTAAACTAGTAGTACAATTTAGCTAGTGTTACAGCTTACTACAGTAAGTACTTACTTTTTTTATTCGAAATGGGTTTGCGCACGATTGCAATTCACCTGATGGTAAACGATATCGCAGTCAAAAGATGGAGCGCTCTCACCCAGCAAAAATCCGTTCACTCTTGCCTTGAATGTAGAAAGATCTAGGGAACAACGAGCCCGGCAAAGAGTTCCATACTTAGGCCCGTCGCACTATGTAAGTTGAGGCGAAATGTGCTGTGCAAGTCTTTGGGCCTGTGTCACCAGGATATTCTGGATATTCGACTGGCTCGTTAGCTCATTCGGTAGTGACCTCTGCCGTCTGAGCCAAGGGTCGTGGGTTCGATCCCCGTACAGTACAAACATTTGTGTTCATGAATATGTCTGTTTGTATTGGTCTGAGTGTTTTCTATGTATAATATGTATTTATTTACAGAAAAAGGTATCTAAGTAAGTTTATCAGTTGTCTAGTACCCATAGTACAAGCTTCGGCTTAGTTTGGGGCTAGATGGCGATGTGTGGCCCAGTGTGGCATGTCTTGGGTTATTAAAAAATTAAAAAAAAAATTAAAAATTAATGACTAAACAAACATTTCAGATTGGCTCAGCTGTTCACGATGCTCAAATGTCGCCCCCTGCCCCTCCACGCCAGCATGCCTCAGAGACAACGGCTGAAGAATCTGGAAAGGTACTGGTTTTTTTTTATTCTTATTTTTTTATAGTAGCTCGACATAATGGCTTCCCTACGCCTGATGGAAAGCTAATGAGAAGCCCAAGTACCTGTGACAACGGACAAGTAACTGGTCAGTTGCCACCGCCATGCCGGCCCAACCCTAACCCCCCACGAGGATACCCTACTCACCGGCAGTAACTCGACCCGGAGATCATTTGCGGTTTTCTATAGGGTGGAAGTCCTTCCCCGGACGTGCGGCTCAATTCGAGCGAAGATTCGCTATGCCCTACCTCTCTTATACAGGGTGTTTGGTGCATCGTGTGCCAAATTAAAATCAGTGACTGGCGGGATCCTTGGCTACCTCTTTACGCCCCTTAAAATGTCTTGGCCCAACTAAATATTTTTTTCGGAACTAAAATTAATTTGGTTGAAAATTGACGAAAGTCCATACTTAAATTTTAATAAAAAAAAAACTATTAAGTCCAGCTTAAATGTTCTCTTTATTCTTTAAATTGTAATAGTGTACGCTTCTATCGAAACCAAAAATCAGTCACCTCACACATGTACTTTTTTTAATTGCCCACCATTAGAATCAGTTTTTAAGTTGTCCTAAACCATTGTCCCAAAAAAAAAATCCTTATAAAATCTGCTACAACCCATAAACTCTTTCAATAGGTTCCGGGACGACCCACACGGGGTTCTAGTAGCGACGGACGTAGCGGCCCGCGGGTTGGACATCCCTGACGTAGACCACGTGATACACTACCAAGTGCCCAGAACAGCTGAGGTAAGGGAAATCCATATACTCTCATCATCATCAACAGCCTATCACAGTCCACTGCTAGACACAGGCCTCTCCAGCTGTTTGCCACTTAGGGCAAACATCTGGAGGATATACCAATAATCGCCACGCAGGGCAGGCGGGTTGGCGATCGCAGGGCGGACCTTCTCGCTCTGCTCACGCTGCTGCCCGTCATCGGTCTGTGGTATTTATATACCGCCGCCAGTCGGTTGCCAGCGCCTCGTTTGCACCTCGGGCAGGTGAGGTTGGCTTGGAGCGAAAAGATGATAGACCGATCCCGTATACTCTATCCCACTTTTACAAATAATGCGGAAGTTTGTTTGGATGGATGGATGTTTGTTTGTTTCTCTTTCCCGCCCTACTAAACGGATTCGTATGAAACTTTCAGTGAGAAGTACCAGGAGTTGCGTTAACTTGCCTCATGGCAATTAATAACATTATTTATGTACATACTTACATTTTCTTAAAATCATTATTACACTTCCAAAGTGGTAAAATGTGTCCCGTCCCCCAGTGTCGGCCGGTTTTTTTTGAACTATTAATTTGTTTGGTACAGAACTACGTGCACCGCAGCGGTCGGACCGCGCGCGCCACCAAGGAGGGCCTGACCATCCTGATGATGGAGCCGTCGGAGGCCTACCTCTACTCCAAGCTCTGCCGCACTCTCAACAAGAGTGAGTACCTAGTCATTTTGTCGACAGGCTCGGTGGATCATTTGGTAGTGCCCTCTGCCTTCCGAGCCAAGGGTTGTGGGTTCGATCCCCGCACAGTACAAACATTTCTGTGCATGAACATGTCTGTTTGTATTGGTCTGGGTGTTTTCTATGTATAATATGTATTTATTTACAAAAAAAAAATGTATTTATGTAAGTTTATCAGTTGTCTAGTACCCATAGTACAAGCTTCGGCTTAGTTTGGGACTAGGTTGCTTGCTTAGGCGCTGTGTGGCCCAGCGTGGCATGTCTTGGTTTATTTTTGTCAGATTTTTCCTGTCAAGATTGAAATCAACACCCGCATTCGGGATGCAAGGGAGCGACCTATCATCATTTCCTTCCAAGCCAACCGCACCTGCCCGTGGTGCATCCTGCCGAATAACAAACGGGGCGCTGGCAACCGACTGGTGGCGGTATGACCATCACAACTGAAGGCGTAGTTAAATACCACAGACCGATGACGGGCGGCAGCGTCACCGTAGCGAGAAGATACGCCCTGCGATCGCCAACCCGCCTGTCCAGCGTGGCGATTATGATTATATCCTTCAGATGTTCGCCCTAAGTGGCGAATAATTGGAGAAGCCTATGTCCAGCAGTGGACTGCATTAGGCTGATGATGATGATGATATCGCAACCAGCCAGTTGCCAGAGCCTCGTTTGTTATTCAGCAGGTGAAGGTGGCTTTGAGCGAAAATATGATGGGGCGCTCCCTTACATCCCCCCACTCCCCATTCCTTTTTTTTTTTTTTATAGTAGCTCGACATAATGGCTTCCCTACGCCTGATGGAAAGCGAAAGAGAAGCCCAAGTCGCTGTGACAACTGGCAAGTAGCTGGTTAGTTACCTGTCAGTTGCCACTGCCATGCCGGCCCAACCCTAACCCCCCACGAGCTCCGGAGACCCTACTCACCAGCAGAAACACGACCCGGAGGTCATTTGGCTGCGGTATTCTATAGGGTGGAGGTCCTTCCCCGGACGGGCAGCTCAATACGAGCGAAGATTCGTATGTAATTCCTATTATATTATCATTATTTCAGCATCGGAGCTCCCCACTTTCCCGGTGCCAGCCCAGCAGCTGTCCCCCCTAAAGGATCTGGTCAACGCGGCGCGCGAGCTGGACGCGTTAGCATTAAAGCGGCGACGCGCGGCGCAGGCGCACGGCTGGCGCGAGAAGGTGGCCAGGGAGATGGACATCATCATAGACGACGATGTGCTGTATCCTTTGTGTGATGAGGGGTGAAAAACGGGGGGAGAAAAGTGTGGGGTAAATAGTAGGGGAAAATGAAGAGGGGTGAATAGTGGGGTGAATAGATGAGTGAATGGTGTAGGGTGAATAGTATAGTCGAATGGAGTGGGGTGAATAGTATGGATGAAACGAGTTGAGTGAATAGTGTCGGGGAATGGAGTAGGTTGGTTAGTTTAAGTGAACGGAGTGGGGTGTATAGTATGAATGAAGTGGGGTGAATATTATAGGTGAACGGAGTGGTGTAAATAGAGTGGGGTGAGTACAGGGCTAGCGTGAGAAGGTGGCGCAAATGATGGACATCATCTTAACTAATATTATAAAGCTGAAGAGTTTATTTGTTTGTTTGTTTGAACGCGCTAATCTCAAGAACTACTGGTCCGAAATGAAAAATTCTTTTTGTGTTGAATAGACCATTTATCGAGGAGGGCTTTGGGCTATATAACATCACGCTGCAACTATTAGGAGCGAAAAAATAATGGAAAATGTAAAAAAAAAAACGGGATAAAAGTAACTATTCCACGCGGACGAAGTCGCGAGCACAGCTAGTAAGTATAGATATAGATAATATTGAATGACACCCTTGACTCCTCATTAGACCAGCGAAACAGGTGGACCCATCCATAGACAAGGCGCTGCAAGCTAAGAAGCGTCAGCTGGACTCTATGCTCGCGCGGCCTCTGTTCCCCAAAGGGTTCTCGTTCAAGTACCCCACCCTGAACGACCCTGACGCCTTGACGCACACCGAGGAAAACGCGTTACAGGTTAGTATCCTTGGTTTCTGAATCTAAGATTCCAGGTTCGATTCCCATTTCGGTCAATTTAGATAACGGGTTTTTTTTATTGGCACAGCATATTGGCTTCCCCTTACTTGTGGCCCCGTCCTTGTGGCAACTCTTCACAGTCCGATCCCTCTCCTTTTTTTTAACCCGGAAAAATGCTTTTGACTCACGCCGCCCTCAAAACGGGAGGGCAGCACCCGCCTCAAGATGGAGAGGAGACAGGGAATACCGACTAAAAAACTAGGACCTCCTTTCAGCGCTCCGCGGGTGGTGTCCGGGACCCCGTGAGCCAAAACTGGATCCCTCTCCTTTCGTTCAACGTGGCCGAGCCAACGCAGTCTATAGCTGATTTTGTTTCGGTTATGTTCGGCTCTTCTCCAATTTATTGTCTACTAGCTGCGCCCCGCGGTGTTACCCGCGGTTCCTCGTTGCATTTATTAAATTTTTGCCGCCGCAAGAACCATCCTTGGACTTCAACGAAGATTTAAAAAAAATAATTGGCCAAATTGGTCCCGGCGTTGTTGAGTTATGCGCTTACCAACACATTTTGCGATTCATTTTTATATTATAGATATTATGGCTAATATCTATTTATTAATACTTCTCCACAGGTTATGAAGAAAGCGCTAGAGTCTGGCGAATTGAAGAAAGAAAACAGGAAAAGTAAAAACGCTTCTCTTCTGAAGCTGCAGAAGAGTGGTGGGGTGAAGAAGAGTAAACAGAAGATACGTAGAGTTAAGAAGAATAAGCAGAAGAGTACATAATGTATGTAAATAAATATGTTTATATGTTGAAATAGACTTGATTCTGATTACCACAATCATCAGCCCTTCGTAGTCCACGGCTGGACATAAGCTCTCCATTATGGTTATTTCCAGAGTCAAAATACACTTACATTTTATTTAGTCCGTATTTTAGATTATAAAAAAATATTGGACACTTATTTTTTATTTTTTCGATTAATCAAAAAATAACAAAGATACAATGAATCAAAATTTAGGAGTGGGAGGCTTTGACGTCACCCTTTGCTAAAAAATGCCACGTGGAGTGAGCGGGCTATATCTTTGTAATTTTTGGTCTAATTTGGAAATAAAAAAAATACGTTCTCTTATTTTTCTGAAAACAGCACATCTTTGGAGCTGCATCCTTATTCAAAAAGAAATAATACTAAAATAACGTCCTGTTAAAGTTTATATTCTTACCTGTTATTAAATTTAATCTGACCATAATCATATCAGCAACGTTAGCATTAAAACTCAGTGTACAGGTACAGGTTTAGTATATAAAGTATATTTAGTCAAAGAGTTAAGTTCGTCAGTATTAGTACTTCGTGGTTCTTGGTCGTAATACGCCTTAGAAGCAGTGTCTCCGTAGTCAAACAATTGTCTTCAAGTCGTTGAATCTAGACCTATGAAAAGAATAATTTTATTTCAATTTCATTCTTAAATAACCAATTGAGTTTAATGGATTTTTGTACTTCATACATACTTAATATATTAGACGAAAGAGTTTCTAAGTTAAAGATAATTATTAGAGATGTGCCGATTATGACTTTCGCCGACTAGCCGATTAGTCGGTTGCTGTGGTCGGTTGTAATAAGACCGACTAGTCGGCTAAGCCGATTACGGTTACGGGAATTTCCGTAACGCTTCGTTTACGGCTGATTCCCGCGCAATCGCATACGCCGCCTGCGAGGGTGTCGGAATATGTTTTGTTTACTTCGCATTGTTCCTTCATTTTTGCTTTAGTGTTAATAAAATATTTTTTTGGGCATAAAGATAATACTGTTATTATTCATTGGAGTGAACAAGTAGAATAAAATCAAGGTTTTTATTTCATGTTGTTCCCCCGCATGCATATTATTGAAAAATACATACAACGTAAGAAGCCGGATAGTCGGCGCTCTTTGCTAATTAGTCGCCGACTAATCGGCGACTACAATAGTGGCCGGATAGTCGGCTTTACCGACTAGTCGGGACATCTCTAATAATTATATACTCTAAAAGGCATTATAATAGAGTAACAGGTTCAAAATGCAAATAAATATAATTAAATTTATCAACTTACATTTTCCGGGAAGACAGCGTGGAGTGAAGAAGAGTTGAAGTATCATTAAGAAAAGATAACAAAAAGAATTGAAGGTGTTTAAAGTATTAGTCCATGCAAAGATTGTTTTTAGGGTTCCGTAGCCAAAGGTTATAATGCTTTTGTCTTTTTCTAACCTAAAGTGGTTCTACTGAGACAGAACGCATTGCGCCTTGGTAAGGGCGCAAAAAACCGTGACGAAAAATACAAAAATATTTAATTTCAACAAGTAGGTACACTACATAAAATTTTTAATGTAATATTTCTAAAAAAGCCCTACTTAGTGACCTACTTCTCGTGATCGGAACACGTTTCCTTTGTTAAAAAAGGTTAAAGAAGTAGATAGACCACTGTCTATCCATAGGTCGCTGGTTCAAATCCGGCTCGAAGGACCATAGATAGACCACTGTCTACCTATGCACTTTCACGGGGCTTTATCACTATTTTCACTATTTTACCAATAAAAGCCAATTTAGGTGACACTTAGTATGAATATTTCTATTACGTCAAATCTCGTGGCCTATATATAGAGACAGAGAAAAATCTCTACACCGCGGTACAGACAGGCCGGCTTGCTCTACGGTGTAACGCCATCCCATGGCGGACGCCCTACACTACATGACACATTGTGTCATATGTACGTATATGGCTTATACAAGAAGAACAGAATGAAAATAAAGAAACACATAAAAGTCATAACCCAGCTTCATTTGCACACACACAACATAAAAGTATCACAATCACAGTAAGTTACAGTTCGTTTCTCGCGTATTTGTTACCGACGTCTAACGAGTTGCTCCTGATGACGTCAGTGTAGAAGCGCGCCGACTTGCGAGGCGTGCGCGTGCGCTTGGGGTCCTCGAAGTCCACCTCGTAGAGACCGAATTTGGACCTAAGGTAAACATTTAATACAAGGTGACTTTTTAATCACTATCCAAAAATTTTCTGGGCATTAGGTATCGATATTATATTCATTCGCGTTAAGAAAATAGTGACTGACAGGTCACTGACAGGCCACTAGCCAATTAAAACGCTAGAAATTATAATTGGCTAGTGGCCTGTCAGTGACCTGTCAGTCACTATTTTCTTAACGCGAATGAACTATAGAGCCTATTTCTGCAAAAATAAATATAGTTAATATTTTCGCTACAAAGTTATTGTCCCGAATGCATTATAAATTTCGCATGGTTACCATTTCTGGCGTAAATATTTAGTACGCAAAACGATAAATATCAATGGTATTACGAATTAAAGGTAAGACGGTATTACCGCGAGTACTACGAAATGGTAACCATGTGAAATTTATAATTAGTTCGGGACAATGAATTTGCTGTAAAAATTTCACCTATTTTTTTTTGCAGAAATGGGCTCTATTAACGATACCTAATGCACAGAAAAAAATTGGATAGTGATTAAAAAGTCACCTTGTATAAGTATCTAATACGGATGATGACAAGGTATGAAAATGAAGAAAATAATTAGTCCGTCTCTTAGATAATAAAAAAATATAAGACCCGTATTTTTTGTTTTGTCGAAATAACAAGAAAATACTTAGATATAGCGCATTAAAGTTACGGAGTGGGGGCTAACTACGTCACGTTAGAGTATATTTTGTACTCTAACGTGACGTCATGTGACATTTAAAATCAATGTATCTTCGTAAGTTTTTGAACAAGAGGCAAAATAAAAAATACGTATCCAATATTTTTCATTAATCTATCTGATGGACATTAAATTATTTTTTAGTCATCATCCCAATTGACTATGTAATATTTGCACGTCGTTAACGACTGAATACGTTGGACTCTAGATACCTAAGTAAGAACCTTGTGTAACCATATTCTGGCGAATAAATGATTATATTTATTATTATTACGTAGTCTCCATTTGGATATCACGGGAAGGTGTTACCCCTCCCGGTCCTTTGTAAGGCTTGCGTGGGGGCACAGGCCCAACACGTAGAGGTCCCTTGAGACAATTTAATATGTGTAGATATTAATCTAATCGGTATATAATGGCTTCCCTACGCCTGATGGAAAGCTAAAGAGAAGCCCTAGTCGCTGTGACAACGGGCAAGTAACCCCACGAGCTCTGGAAACCCTACTCACCAACAGAAACACGACCAGAGATCATTTGGCTGCGGTATACTCAATTCCACAATATAGTAGGTAAGTAATTCAAAGCTCTTACGTATCTAAGTATTCTAAAGTACCTAGTGCACACCTAATAATAACATGTATAACTTGCGAATTTGGCGGTATACAAATTTATTTTCCAGACCATTCAGACAAAGCAGTTAGCCTCTGACACTCTATACATTTAGATTTTTTTTTATTTTTACATATTAACTTAGCTATAGGGTGGAGGTCTTTCCCTGGATGGGCAGCTCGATTCGAGCGAAGATTCGCTATGCCCTACCTCTCTTAATGTTAGGTAGGTAGACAAACAAATATTATTTACTTGTATCCATCCCACCATTCGAAGTTATCTATCAAAGTCCAAGCCGTGTATCCGACAACATTCACGCCATCTTCGTGGATTGCGAGCAGGATCTGTAAAACGTTTACATTGTTATAATATTAATTGGTCACTTCTAGAGATTTAACAAAATATTGGGTGATAATAATAGTTAAAAAGTGAATTCGTTATGAAATACTTTTTGTTTGAAAGGCGAGGGGTACCTAACTCGGACACAAAATATCTCACCCACACGGTAGAAATTCCTACTTTTACATTAAGATTAGCCTTCTCGGCCGAACTTTGTAATTCAATGCCCGAGATTTCTTCGATTAGAATTTGAAGTAGTGAATTCGGTCAAATACAGATTTTTAGAGGAATAAGCATCAATAGGCTATTATGGCTAAAAATTGTAATTAGTCCTTCTTTAAGTTTATTAAAAAAAAATCATTTTTTTTTATTTGTACATTAGACTAACAATTACAAAGTTATAGCCCGTTGAAATTACGCGTGACGTCACTCGGTGAGGCATTTTTACGGGAGCGAGTGACGTCAAAGACTTCCATTACTAACTTTTGATGCCTTGTATCTTTGCTATTGTTTATTTGAATGAAAAAAGGAAAAATACGTGTCTTTTATTTTTGAATAAGTAAAAAGACGGACTAATTAAAATTTTTATTGCATACCTTTTATAAGAACAGCGACTTTTTAAAAGTGATGCGGTGTTAACGGTTTTTTTGTGAAAATATAAATGTGATCATCAACTTTTGCTGCAGTCCGGACCTTTTTGTCTATTTATAAAGTAGTAAATAAATGAAAATATATTTGGATAGGTTATGATCATGATGCATTATCATCATCAACCTATCGTGGACGGCCACTGCTGGAAATAGGCCTGTCCAGTTGTTCCCCACTTTGAGCAAACACCTAGAGGCTTTACCCATAATCGCCATGCTGGGCAGGCGGGTTGATGATCGCAGGGCGTAGGTACCTGCTCGCTCCGGTGGCGCTTTGATGTAAGTATATTCCCTATTTATACTCGTATTCATATAGGTATAAATATGTAGGTACCTGTTCCAAATAATCTTTATAATATTTCACTCTGTCGTCATCCTCCAAGCTACTACCGACTGTGGAGAAGCCGTTCTCCGTGATCAGGATAGGAATATCGCCATACTGTTTCTTGATCCAGGAGAGGAGTTTGCGCAGACCTCCTGGGTATTGCTGGAAGCGTAGAATAATTTGTAGAGACAGTTTAATGGCCACCAAGCCCACCAAATAAATGGATACCTTGGCGCTGGACTCCAACACTCCTGATGCGATGGAGCGCGCTCACCCAATAATCATTATCATCATCATCAGCTTATTGCAGTCCACTGCTGGACATAGGCCTCTCCAGTTGTTCGCCACTTAGGGCAAACGTCTGGAGGATATACCCATAATCGCCACGCTGGGCAGGCGGGTTGGCCATCGCAGGGCGTAGCTTCTCGCGTCCAGTGACGCTGCTGCCCGTTATCGGTCTGTGGTATTTAGCTACGCCTTCAATTGTGATGGTTATACCGCCACCAGTCAGTTGCCAGAGATCCGTTTGTTATTCAACAGGATGCACCACGGGGAGGTGAGGTTGGCATCCCTAAATCCTAAAGCTAATATTGTGGTATCATCTCACCAGCAGCCAAGTAGACGTTTCCGGCGGTTGCCACTCCGGCTTGCCCTCCAGTTTGAGATCAAACTCGGCCACTCCGTCCAGAGGGAACCCGCTGTTGTCCTCCCCGGGGAGGGCCTTGCGGACCTGCCGGCTGGTGTAGTGGTTGAAGGCGTAGAAGTCATAGGTTCCTGAGGGAGGTGAAATGGGAATTGAAGAGGGAATAAATGTCTGATTCTTGGATTTTACACCAAAATATCTCCCAATCATCATCATTTGTCAGCAAAAGTCCACTACTGGACATAAGCAATGCCTTAGTCACCACGCTTGGCAACTGCTGGGTAACCGCAGTAGGTAGGTATACAGATAAACGCTGCTGCTCCTGATATTCCCTTAAATGTCTTTGTTCCACATTTAGAATAGACCACTCCCTCTCATCAAATTATCTAGCTATCGCTATTTTAAAGCTCACCAAAACTACATAAAAGACTAATTTTAAATACAAACCCGACCTACCTAAATTGGCGATAGGAATAACAAGAGTAATCTTGCCGGTTCTTCTCGGCAGAACACTCTCTAGAATAGAAATCTATTTCTACCTTGGATGAGCTTTCTTTCTTCTTCAGTGAACGCTGGCAGTCTAGAGGATGAGTACCCTTCCTTCTGGCTCTTCTCTGCTATTAGCCTCTCGACGTCTTTGGGCCATCCTCCCTCCTTGCTGTATACGGGCGCTGCGAAGCGGCCACTCTGTGAAACAAGCAATCGATCATTCAACAGGTCTGGTCCGTCCACTGCTGAACGTAGGCCTCCTTTAGTTGACGCAATTCAAGATCCTTATCATCTTGATAGTTGGAAGTCCTCCACAGTGCGTTTTGCGCGCAATTTTCTGCCTCGTGCAGCTGTTCTTTGGAATCAGCTTCCGGCTGCAATTTTTCCGAGTGGTTACGACTTAGGGGCCTTCAAAAAGCGAGCCTACAAATTTCTCAAAGGTCGGCAACGCACCTGTGACACTCCTGGCGTTGCGGTGTCTATGGGCTGAAGTGATCACTTGCCATCAGGTGACCTTCAAGCCCGTTTGCCCCCTCTGTCATAAAAAAACGGCACATTTCTCTATCCCGGGTTTTCCCATCCAGCAAAACTGCAAGCATGTAGTCCACGTAAGGTCATCATCATCATCAGCCCAAAGGGTCTCGGAGCGTCCTATATTAGTTTATTTAAAAGCGGTGTCCACTCCAAGACTTGTCTGTTTCACCAATTGTCAGTTCAGACCAGTTCAGACCATTGAAACTTCAACGTACCTACTAATCCTTCAGGCTAAACGATATCGTGGCCTTCCAGTATGCTAATTACCACCTGTTATTGGAATACAGCCGAATCTTGAAGCTGTAAGTAGGTAGTGTACCTACTACTTAATCCACTGCCGGACATTTTTGTGCCAAACACAATAAATTGTCATTCGTCAGGGGATTTGTTAGAGGTCAGCATCATCATCATCAGCCTATTGCAGTCCACTGCTGGACATAGGCCTCTCCAGTTGTTGTTCGCCACTTAAGGCAAACATCTGGAGGATATACCCATAATCGCCACGCTGGGCAGGTGGGTTGGCGATCGCAGGGCTTCTTGCTCCGGTGACGCTCCTGCCCGTCATCGGTTTGTGGTATTTTGCTACTTAATTGTGATGGTTATACCGCCACCAGTCGGTTGTCAGCGCCTCGTTTGTTATTCGGCAGGATGCACCACGGGCAGGTGAGGTTGGCTTGGAGCGAAATGATGATGGGCCGCTCCCTTACATCCCTTGTTTAAGATACCACTCTTGTATTATACATACCGCGTACTGGTTTACGAGCTCTCCTAATTCTGGGTCCTCTTCTGGTGCGCTTTCGTACCAGACCATGTGATTTGCGATAGACACTTTGCCTGTAAAGAACGGCATGAAATTAAAGTTTGTGAGAACATTCGGTAGGTAGGGAAGATTTTATGATGTGTGATTTTATGGCACCGACTCCAAAAATAAGTGATAATTGTAAATATTTAAATAATTAAAGTTATAGGTACATACATATAATCTAAACTAATATTATAAAAAGGAAAGATTTGATTGTTTGTTTGTATGTAATAAGTATTTCATTATTAGTTACGTTATTTATCGCGTTTTAGTTAATCAGGTACATTATTTGCAGGGTTAAGTTTTGGTCGCTGTGTTTTTTGAAGTCGGTTTAATTTTCTTTATTTTAAAAGTCAGTTTTATTAAGAGTGCTAACAGTAATGTAGGTACCTTTAATCTGTCCACAGATTTATTACATGATGTTGCCGGGCACTTTCTTTTTTAAGTAAGGATTTGTTTGTGTTAGATGGCATTGCATCGAGATAGGGAACTATTCTTATTTGTAAGTGTCCGCATGAGTGTCGTTAAATTCGTAAGTACTTACCACCAAACTGAGGTCCGTACTTCTCGTGATATATCCTGTAGGCTTTCGCGTGTGCCAGCAGGAGGTTCTTAGAGCAGAGATACGGCGCCACCTCACTGTCCTCGATCTTAGGCGCCATGTTCAAGCCACGTGTGTAGGTGCAATCGCAGAAGATAAGCGGCTCGTTCAGGGTAATCCAGGTCTTGACTCGGTCAGCGAACAGGGAGTACGCCACTTCAGCGTAGTCTGCGAACCAGTCTGCTACTAGTGGGTTCGTCCAGCCGCCTGCAAAGATTGATAAGATTTTCACAGATTAGATAGATAGATCTTTATTGCACAAAACACAGACATTACACGAAAACATAATACAGACAAAACATAGTACAATTTGGGCGGTCTTATGGCTTGTAGGCCTCTCCAGCGATCTCTTCCAGACAACCGTCAGGTAGAGGAAACCAGTTTCACTAAAGAGTTGGGTATCTTGGTGCGAGACTATCATCTATTATTATTGATTAGAATAGTTCAAATACTTTAAATATATAGGACCACCCCCATAGCAGTAAGTAGGTAATCTTTTGTCCTGATATTCCCAAATTACAACTAACATCTGGCACAATGGCTCATTTGGTAGTGACCTCAGCCTTCTGAGCCAAGGGTCCTGGGTTCGATTCCCGCACAGTACAAACGTTTTACGTTCATGAACATACGTCCGTTTTTTTTGTAGCTCAACATAATGGCTTCCCTACCCCTGATGGAAAGCGAAAGAGAAGGCCAACTCTTCTCACCGGCAGAAACACGACTCGGAGGTCATTTGGCTGCGGTATTCGGTAGTCGTGTTTCTGCTGGTGAGTACGGTTTCCGGAGCTCGTGGGGAGTTAGGGTTAGGCCGGCATGGCAGTGGCAACTATCAGGTAACTGACCAGTTACTTGGCCGTTGTCACATCGACTTGGGCTTCTCTTTCGCTTTCTATCAGGCGTAGGGAAGCCATTATGTCGAGCTACTATAAAAAAAGAACAACCTAGGTGTCCCATACTCTGGTGTACGGGTCAAAGCATTCCTGACTTTAAAACAAGTTGATTAAGTTGCTCACCCAAGTCTTGCAGTCTCTGCGGCAGGTCCCAGTGGTACAGAGTGACCACGGGCTCGATTCCCTTCGCCAGTAGACCGTCTATCAGCTTGTTGTAGTAGTTCTTCCCGTCTTCGCTGATCTTAGTCGGGAAACCGTTGGGGAGCAGACGGGGCCAGCTCATGGAGAACCTGGAGAGATTATTAGCAATTGAAACTAGATTACGCCACTTGGTGTACAAGTAGGTAACCTACCAAGTGGCATGTAGTGTGTTGAGAGAGGTAGGGCATAGCGAATCTTCGCTGCCTGTCCGGGGAAGGACCTCCACCCTATAGAATACCGCAGCTAAATGACCTCCGATCAGGGTTGCCAGATCAAAATGAGGTGTATAATCAAAATCCGGGAGATGTATGACAACACTTGTGAATAAATCGGGAGATGTTCTTTTTGCATAGGAATGATGATTACTAACAAAATTCTTTCCCATTCAGTTGCTTGGAGAGTGTGGCTACTCTTACGTGTACGTGGTTTAATGAAATAAGAAGCACACAGTTCTGAAAAGAACTATTTCACCCTTTCGTGTGTTTCACTGAAGTGGCTCCGAAAAGAGCCGTTGTCACTCTACGTGTGTTCCATGGATGGTGGCTCTGAAAAGAGCCGTTTTTCAAAAATGCTGGACACCGAGCACTGTGCGTAGCAACACACGACGCCAATGAAGACCCGCGCATGCGCGAGCCCAAGTCGTCGCGTCGTGTTTCTCGCAGTTCCTCTCGCGCGCATACATACATTATTTTTAAATCTTAGGTACCTATAAAAGTGGAGGGACATGTTGACGGCTATCTCGATGTCTGTCTCCCACAGGTGGTAGGAGTCGCAGGCCACATCGCCCGTAGCGTCCTCTGGGATGCCGTTGGGGGTGTGGGTGAACGTGTCCCATATGCTCAGCCCCTTGTCTGCCAATAACATTATAATGTGTAAGTGCCTGCCTGTCTCTATGTCGCACGCAGGTGCTACTTGACAACAAAGTCAATCGTATGCCCACCCATTCTGGAAGTTGTGGGTGTTGTGGGTCCTTCATACGAATCAATGGTGGCTCAATTGGTAGTGACCCCTGCCTTTTGAACCAAGGGTCGTGGGTTTGATTCCCACCCGGGACAAACATTCGTGTGATGAACACTTGTGTTTGTTCCGTGTCTGGGTGTATTTAAGTATTTATTTGTGGTACCTTCGTAATTCTGATACCCATAACACAAGTACTTAAAAGCTACTTACTTTGGGTCCCTCTAGATCCAACCTGTAAGGATCGAACACACTACCCTTTTTAATTTTTTTTTCAAGGAGAATCCCTTCGGACCTTCACCATCTGCCACTGGGGAGCCAGGTTATCCCACTAAACTCGAACACACTGCCCTTGCTTCAGACCCTTTTGATTTATTCATATGCTAGCTGTCCCACCGGCGTCACACGCGTGGTAATCGGGTTTTAAAAATAACCGACTTTCATAATGTGGTGCCTAAGTTTTAATTTAGACCTCAAGCAAAACACATTGGTGAAAACCGCATTCAATTCCATGCAGTTGTTTTTGCGTGATGCGCGATCAAATAAAATTTTCCCCCGTTTTCCCAAGTTTTGGTATGCAAACCAAACGAACCATGTCAAGTGGGGGGATTCTCTGTCGGATGCATATGTGTTGGAGTGCGGGGTGAGGCAGGGGGGACTGTCTTCTCCTAAGCTCTTCAACATATACGTAAACGATCTCATCGGGGAGCTCAGTAGCATGCGTGTCGGTTGTCGGATAGATGGCATTAGCGTAAATAACTTGAGCTACGCCGACGACATGGTGCTGCTGAGCCCCACGGTGGGGGGCCTGAAGGAGATGCTGCATGTATGTGAGACGTACGCAGCTGCGCACGGGCTTAGGTACAATGCCAAAAAGACCGAATACATGGTCTTTGAGGTCGCTGGTAAATGTATGGATAATACCACAAGCATTACACTCAACGGTTTGAACGTCAAACGCGTAACCCAATTTAAATATCTGGGGCATATCATTACTAGCGATAAAAATTTACACGGGAAACCTGTGGGCCAAGCACACCAAGAAATCGCTGGAAACCCTTCGTATCCAGTACAACAATGTCTTTAGGATGATGTTGGGACTGCCACGGTTTTGCAGTGCATCAGAGATGTTTGCACAGTACCAAACAGATGGCTTCGAAGCCATCATACGCAAAAAAACAAACTCCCTGATAGGCAGAATTAGGAGCAGTCCCAATAGCATCTTGAAGACATTGGCGGACAGATATACTTCTCCGCTTTGGAGGTGTTTTGTGCGGAGGGTGATTAGCACGGGAAATTACCCTCTCTTGTGATAGGTTTAATTTAAAAAAAAAAAAAAAAATGTTAATTTTAATTTTATACAATATAATACTAACATAGTTTTTAAGCTGTATACTAACACGTATGGATTATGTGGTCTGAAAATAAACTTTTCATTTCATTTCATTTCATTTCCCAACACTTCCCATCACTACTCTGCTTCTATTGATTGTAGCATGATAAAAAGTATACTATACTTAACCTGCCTAGGAGTCTCATGAATAATTGTACCAAGTTTCGTTAAATCCGTCCAGTAGTTTTTGTTTCTATAACGAACATACAGACAGACAAAAATTTTACTGATTGCATTTTTGGCTTCAGTATCGATCACTAATCACCACGGAGCAAATTCGTGCTAATCACCCCCTGATAGTTGTTTTGAAAATATATTTCATGTAGGTATAGAATTGAGGGACGTAAGGGACCGACCTATCACCTTTTCGCTCCAAGCCATCCTCACCTGCCCGTGATGCATCCTGCCGAACAACAAACGAGGCTCTGGCAAACCGACTGATGGCGGTAAAATCATCACGATAGAAGGCGTAGCTAAATACCACAGGCCGATGACGGGCAGCAGCGTCACCGGAGCGAGAAGCTGCGCCCTGCGATCGCAAACCCGCCCGCCCAGCGTGGCGATTATGGGTATATCCTCCAAGTTTGCCCTAAGTGGTGAATAACTGGAGAGGCCTATGACCAGCAGTGGACTGCAATAGGCTGATGATGATGATGATGATGATAGAATTGACCTCTCTACAAATTTATTTTAAGAATAGATGTGGTAACTTACCACTGGTAAGGTAAGGGTAAGCTTATAAGATTTAATCTTAACTTACCGCTGACATTCCAAGCTCCCTCCACCTGGTACGCTGCAGTGGCCGCCCCGAACTTGAACCCTGGAGGGAACGAGAGGTTCGCCGCGTACGCACTCCCGATGAGGAGGACACTGTAGGAACAACGACGAAAAAATCATCATCATCATCAGCCTATTTTGCAGACCACTACTGGACATAGGCCTCTCCAATTGCTCGCCACTTAGGGCAAACCCCATAATCGCCACTCAGGGTAGGATGGTTGGCGATCGCAAGGCGTAGCCTCTCGCTCCGGTGTCGCTGCTGTCCGTCGATTATGGGTATGTTCTCCAGATGTTTGCGATAAGTGGCGAGCGACTGGAGAGTCCTATGTCCAGCAGTGGACTGCGATAGTTCAAATGGATCTGTTTGATATCCAGGGTTTCAAAGGGCAAATTGCAATCTTGTTACCTAAGTTTAGTAGGTATATCAGTATGCAAAGTTCATGGTCAAACGTACTCGGATTAAATGGTACAAAGATAAGAATGTAGGTAGGTAGGTTGGTATGTGAATAAAATAAATTTCAAATGAAGATAGTATTTAATTTATTTACAAATAAGTACCTACCAAGTAAAGAATCAGAAGCAAAGTCAATTTGAAAATTATATTTATTAATGGGGTTTTCATTTTTTATAGTTGCTCGACATAATGGCTCCTATACGCCAGATGAATGCGAAAGAGAAGAGAAGCCTAAGTCGCTGTGACAACGGGCAAGGAACTGGTCAGTTGCCACCACCATGCCTGCCCAACCCTAACTCCCCGCGAGCTCCGGAAACCCTACTCACCAGCAGAAACACGACCCGGAGGTCGTTTGGCTGCGGTATTCTATATATTTTAAACTAAACATTTATTTAATTCTTACATGGAGAAGGAGAGTACAATTTTCATTCAGAATCACCGTGGGTAGTAGGTAAGTAGGTATATTTTTTATTTTTTCAGACCACGACAAATCTAAAAGGATAAAATATTATGGATTTATTTATTTCGATTAGTTTTACGATTTATTGGAAGGCGTTTTTCAAACATTAATAAGAATGAAGAACATTTTTATTGTTTGGTTTCGTTTAATCGTAATTTTGCGCCAAGACATCCATACACGCCAGCAACTTAAATAATCGCCAAAAAATTATCGTTTACGCAAATGATATTATTGTGGTACTATTTGTTATTTTATTAATTTTGAATTTTTCATAGGTACATTCACTTGTTCCACTCACTATTTATTTATCGCTTTTAATTTCAACAATTGGGATATTGCCCCTTATTCTAATCTAAAGATTGTGTGGAAGAGATAACTTAATGCGATAAGACCGTCTAAATTCTACTTTGATATAGGTATATTTGTGTCTAGTTTTCAGTGTACTACAAATAAATAAATAATAAATATCACACAACATCACATACATTGCTCCGATCCCAAAGTAAGTAGCTTAAGCACTTGTTCTGATACCTATGGGTATGAAGCTACCATAAATGTATACTTAAATACAAACATAAACACCCAGACACAGGACAAACACAAATGTTCATCACACGAATGTTTGTCCCGAGTGGGAATCGAACCAATTGAGCCACCGAGCCGGTCTGTTTATATATTTTATACGTGTACAACTCGACTCACCCCAACACGACTGTCGGTAACAGCATTGTTACTTGCACTGAACTAATTTCTGTACACTATCGGTCAACTATCAGCCATATTCGTGTGTAAGATAATATGGATGCCTACGGAAAGGATAGGCCTTAGACATCAGTGCGAGTGCGATTAAAAGCGACTAAGGGTCATATCACACGTTTCTTAAATAACCCAAGTTCATGAACACAAATGTTTGTATAGAAAACACAGTGTTTTCTATGTATAAATGTATTTATTTAACTACAAACAAAAGTATCTAAGTAAGTTTATCAGTTGTCTAGTACCATGGAACTTAGTACTTAATACTTCCATGTCTAGTACCCATTGTACAAGATTCGGTTTAGTTTGTTGGGGCTAGGTGGCGCTGTGTGGCCACCTAGCCCCAACAAACTAACATGGCATTTCTGCGGTTATTTATTATTATTATTTATTTATTGCATTGGCTAGGTTTATTAATCATCATCATTAGCCTATTGCAGTCCACTGCTGGACACAGGCCTCTCCAGTTATTCGCCACCTAGGGCAAACTTCCGGGGGATATACCCATAATCGCCACGCTGGGCAGGCGGGTTGGCGATCGCAGGGCGTAGCTTCTTGCTCCGGTGACGCTGCTGCCGTTATCGGTATGTGGTATTTTGCTACGCCTTCTATCGTGACGGTACGGGCAGGTGAGGATGGCTTGGAGCGAAAAGGTGATAGGTTCCACGCTCAAACGCTCCCTTACGCTAGGTTTATTAGTTGCATGGATTTCCGAGAAATAATTCAATTCTTATCAATGAAGGGGGTACGATAAACCTTTTTAATGAGATATTCGAAAAACAAGAAGTTAGGTCATAGATAGGGATTGGATAACGCTATAATCTACCTACTTACATAATACATGCGTCATATTTTTGTTGTTGTTCGGTTATCAGGTTTGTCACGTGAACTCGCTTTTAGGGTTCCGCACGAAACGTTAAAAAACGAAACTCTTGAGGATCTCTTGTGCGTCTGTCTGTCAGCGCCAAGTTACTTCGAATCTGTTGGAACACCGATGATGTAATCCTAGAACCCATATGTTTAATTAAATATACCAAATGAACTGAATTTTAAGAGAGGTAGGGCATAGCGAATCATCGCTCGAATTGAGCTGCCCGTCCGGGGAAGGACCTCCACCCTGGTGAGTAGGGTCTCCGGAGCTCGTGGGGGGTTAGGGTTGGGCCGGCATGGCAGAGACAACTGACAGGTAACTAACCAGTTACTTGCCAGTTGTCACAGCGACTTGGTCTTCTCTTTCGCTTTCCATCAGGCGTAGGGAAGCCATTATGTCGAGCTACTATAAAAAAAAAATGAATGGTTTCTATTTTGTTCTATTCCATCAAACCACATGTACCTAATAATTTCATAAGTTTTTTGTTGCGGTGTCTATGGGCTAAAGTGATCACTTACCTACCCTACCATCAGGTGACCTTCAAGCCCGTTTTCTTTGCCACTTTGTCATAAAAATAAGTTGCTGTAGCGACTTGAGCACTTCCTTCGCTTTCCATCAGGGGATGGGAGGAACCCAAAGGAAAAATTCGTCACAAAAAGTAAAACAATTTTTTCTATTACATACAATTACTTAGTACTTAATATATTTTTATTTATTCTCAATCAATCAATCACATCATTGCATAACATGGGTAGGTATAAAAATGCATTATATAAATAACTAGCCGTGCTCGCGGCTTCATCCGCGTGGAATAGTTATTTTTTTCCCGTTTTTTTTTTACATTTTCCATTTTTTCGTCGCTCCTAATAGTTGCAGCGTGATGTTATATAGCCTAAAGCCTTCCTCGATAAATGGTCTATTCAACACAAAATTCTTTTTCAATTCGGTCCAGTAGTTCCTGAGATTAGCGCGTTCAAAAAAACAAACTCTTCAGCTTTATAATATTAGTTTAGATTATTTCTATCACCATTTCTATCTATGGGATGTAAGGGAGCGGCCTATCATCTTTCTACTCCAAGCCAACCTCACCTGCCCGTGGTGCATCCTGCCGAATAACAAACGAGGCGCTGGCAACCGACTGGTGGCGGTATAACCATCACAATTGAAGGCTTAGATACCACAGACCGATGACGGGCAGCAGCGTCACCGGAGCGAGAAGCTACGCCCTGCGATCGCCAACCCGCCTGCCCAGCGTGGCGATTATGGGTATATCCTCCTGATGTTTGCCCTAGGTGGCGAGCAACTGGAGAGGCCTATGTCCAGCAGTGGACTGCGATAGGCTGATGATGATGATGATGATGATTTCTATCACCATATTGAGTAGGGGGAAGTCCGGGAGGCTTTAAGTATCAGGTGGGAGACTTTTGACCTGTCATTGGTAGACACAGATTAGCCCTTGGTAGACCGCGGTTATGGTTATAGGGTTAAAGACCTATCGTTATAGACCGTCTTGACGTATCGTTAGAGCAAAATCTAAGCTGATTTTTAAATGGTGGTTCATTTCTCCCACCTGGTAAAGTCTCCCGGACTCCCCCTATCTATGTTTCTGTGGCACATCTTTACGATCTACTCATGCACCGATTAATACTATGCAGGTACTAAAAAAGGTGGCTCGGTGGCGCCGCGGTCTTGTTCGCTTAACAATGATCGCAACGTTGTGCAACCATTGGCGCGGTCAATCCGATGATGGGTGACCAAAATTTGACACCGATTTCCTCCGTGCTTCGGAAGGCACGTTAAGCTGTTGGTCCCGGGTGCTATCTTTACCAACTCAGATAGCAGTCGTTAGGTACATCATATCAGAGATGATGATAACTCTGACGCGCCTAACTGGGAATGGGTATAGCTTACCCTAAGTGTTGCGGAGGTCTGATGGCAGTCGCTCTGTGTAAAAGCTTAGCCCTCGCCAAATCTCTCAGTTTGGGAAGCCGACCCTAAGACAATCGGGAAAAAGGCTAGGATGAGTACTAGAGGTACTAAAAAAAGGATGGTATGATATTCTTTCTTTGCGATAGGACCGCCTAAATTGTACAACAACAAAATGTCTACTAGTACTATAATTTACTTCGTATTACCAAGCTAATTACAAAGAAGGTAAACTTAATTCTGTATTTAGATAGATAGAAAGATATTCTTTATGGCACCATAAAGTTGACTTAAAACTAGATAAAACACCCATACATTTGTTCGATGTAGGCGGTCTTATAGCTACAGGCGACCTCTTCCAGACAACATTTGGGTAAGAAAATAGGTAGTCTGTTTCACGTAGCGCCACCGGAGCGAGAAGCTGCTCCCTGCGATCGCCAACTCGCCTGCCCGGCCTGGTGGTTATGGGTAAATCCTCCAGGTGTTTACCCGAAGTGGCTAACAACTGGAGAGACTCGTCCTATGATAGTCTGATGTTATGTTGTTCTTCACAGTAAAACTAATTAATAGTTTCGTTATCATCCATATAACTTCTACTGGACGGTATCGGCGTCTCCAAGGTCCGAGTCTTGATGACGTCAGCGTAGAAGCGTGCCGAAGCGCGCGGGGTGCGCGTGCGCAGCGGACTCGAGAAGTCCACTTCGTACAGGCCGAATCTTGTCCTGGAAGTAGACAAATTTACTGTACATGTACTAGGTATCATTATCATCAGCCCTTCGCAATCCACTGTTTTTTTTATGCAATAGGGGACATACGAGCAAGCGGTTCACCTGATGGTAAGTGATAACCGCCGCCCATGTACATCTGCAACATCAGGAGTTACAGCTGCGCTGCCGGCCTTTAAGAAAGAGGTATGCTCTTTTCTTGAAGATTTGTTCGGAAAAGACATCGCCAGTTGTTTGCCACTTTGATCGATCTTGAGCTTTTCACATTCTACATTTGCCAACCATCTTGTCCATCCTGATGGAAAGCTAAAGAGAATCCCATTTTACTATGGAAACGGGTAATTAACCAGAGGCGTACAATACCAACTGACTGGTGGCGGTATAACAATCACAATTGAAGGCGTAGCTAAATACCACTGACCGATGACGGGCAGCAGCGTCACCGGAGCGAGAAGCTGCGCTCTGCGATACTCAAGCCTGCCCAGCGTGGCAATTACGGGTAAATCCTCCAGATGTTTGCCTTCTTTAAGTGGCGAACAACTGGAGAGGCCTATGTCCAGCAGTGGACTGCAATAGGCTGATGATGAACCTTATTATTTTGTCATGTGCGTCTATCCAAGGGTTACCTTCCAAATGATTATTGCTAGAACTTCAATATCAGGCTCGGTGGCTCATTTGGTAGTGACCTCTGCCCTCTGAACCAAGGGTCGTGGGTTCGATTCCCGCACAGTACAAACAATTGTGTTCATGAACATGTCTGTTTGTATTGGTCTGGGTGTTTTCTATGTATAGATAATATGTATTTATTTCCAAAAAAAAATGTATCTAAGTAAGTTTATCAGTTGTCTAGTACCCATAATACAAGCTTCGGCTTAGTTTGGGGCTAGGTGGCGCTATGTGGCCCAGCGTGGCATGTCTTGGGTTATTTATTATTATTATTTTATTATTAAATATCGGTTATCATTTGATAATCTGGCAGGAACTAGGGGGCCCCATTTGATCGCGGGGCCCTGGGCACGTGCCCATAGTGCCCCGTGGGAAAGAGGGGCCTGTACACTTACATGTTTGGGCTACTTACGTGTACCCTGCGGACCACTCGTAGTTGTCCATCAAAGACCACACAGTGTACTTCGTAATATTTATCTTGTCTTCCTTTATCGCTAGTAGGACCTGAAAGTATTCATTTCAGTTATTTAAAAAAAAAAAAATAACTAAAAACTGCAGTTCACTGCTGGACATAGGCCTCTCCTGTTGTTCGCCACTTAGAGCCAACATCTGGAGGATATACCAATAATCGCCACGCTGGGCATTCGGGTTGGATTGCAGAGCGTAGCTTCTATCTCCAGTGACGCTGCAGCCCATCATCGGTCTGTGGTATTTACTACGTCTTCAATTGTGACGGTTATACCGCCGCCTTTGGAGGGTCGTGGAAAAATGGACAAGATTAATAACAGAATGGTACCCGTTAGACGGCAAAAGGAACAGAGGAAGACAATCTAAGAGATGGGAAGATGATATCAAGAAAATAGCGGGTCCAACCTGGACTCGAGCGGCTAAAGACAGAAAAGAATGGCAATCTTTGGAGGAGGCCTTTGTCGGAAGACAAGTTGAGGAGTAATTACCGTTTGCCGAAGTAAAAACATGTAGTTAGTTAATTTTGTTAGCAGTTATAAATATTAGGCATCTTGCCTTTCAAACGTTTCAAACTAAAACCCAATAATAAAGGCTTTTTTATTTTATTTTATTTATACCGCCGCCAGTCGGTTGCCAGCGCCTCGTTTGTTATTCGGCAGGATGCACCACGGGCAAGTGAGGTTAGCTTAGAATGAAAAAATGATTGGTCGCTCCCATACATCCCCAATTTAGTCCCAAACTAAGCTGAAGCTTGTACTTTGGGCACTACTGGGTAGGTGATAAAATCGTAATAATGTTTTGAAGTTTAGTCTAGATATTATTTATAACTTCACCGTACGGTAGGTACCTGTGTCAAATGTCCTCTAATGAAATCGATTCTGTCTTCATCCTCCAAGTTTTGGCTAACTTGTGGGTAGCCGTTTTCAGTCACAACGATCTCCACATCCCCATATTGATCCTTGATCCACTTCAGGGTTTTACGAAAGCCTTCTGGATAGTCCTGGAAAACAATTGGCTTCAATATTGAAACACCCTTGAAAATGAAATATCCGATAGATGGCGTTATGTAGACCTGCGGTCCAGCTATCATGTGATTGGTCAGTTGCTATGTACTTAAGTGCCAGTGCCATGTCAAAATGAACCAATCACGTAACAGTTGGACCTGCCTTTTATTTGGTGACATCTGGTGGATTTCATTTTTAACCGACTTCGAAAAAAGGAGGAGGTTCTCAATTCGTCTGTATGTATAATATTTTTTTTTTTTTTTTTTTTTTATGTTTGTTCACCGATATTTCCGTCAATTATGGATGGATTTCAAAAATTTTTCGACAGTTTGACAGAGGACACTTCCGAGGTGGTCCCATTATCACCAAGTCAGGATCTGATGATGGGATCCTGGAGAAATTGAGGGCAACAACCGAAAATTGTATGCTCATATGGTGTTTTTGTTACATAATCATATTTTACTCAGGTGTATGCTTCCGGGCGTCAACATCTGGTGCTGATGATGAAGCCACAGAACTCCTTAACGGTTAGGAGTTAAGGGACAGTACTGACATTGGTCGATATTAAACTAGTTAGTAGTATGTACTTATGCAGGGCTAATAGGGCAGGTGATTTGGTAAGTGATATGCTTGATTCTAGATCGCAAAGTCTTCACTTGACTTAAAGCAAAGTTTTTCATTCCTAAGTAAAACTCTTAAGGACATTAATTAGCCTTTATTCAAGGTCACAGCACATTAACGCAACTAAAAATAGAGAAATAAAATTATTTTTTTAAAAAAATTAAACCGACTTCAAAAAAAACACAAACGACCAAAACTAAAAAGCGATAAATAACGTAAGTAATTCTATCCTTAATACATAATTATTTAAATGTTACAATTATCACTTATTTTTGAAGTCGGTGCCAGCCAAACAAATAAATGTATATTGTCGTGTGGATTTGCCGGCCGCGCGCGTCATACAACAACAGTCTACGAGAGGCACCGACTTCAAAAATAAGTGATAATTGTAACATTTAAATAATTATGTATTAAGGATAGAATTACTTACGTTATTTATCGCTTTTTAGTTTTGGTCGTTTGTGTTTTTAGAAATAAGTTTAAATAATTTGTAATTACTAAGTGTGTATTGTTTAATTTGAATACGTAACTATTATGAATAAATGTAGCATACGGTCGTATTCACAAACGTTACCTACTATGCGATGCGCGGGCGCACAGTGCCAAATATCTAAGTTTTTGGGTCCCTGTGCGTTGGCGCGACGCATAGAGGGTGTGTTGTTTATAATTTGTATTTCAGTATTTATTTGTGGTACCATCGCTGTTGTGATACCCATGATACAAGTGCTTAAGCTACTTACTTTGGGATCGAAGCAATGTATGTGATGTTGTCTGATATTTATTTATAGTACTTAAAGTTTATGAATGCGACCGTTATTAGATATTTGGTGGTTACTTTCTTGTGAAAATAAATAGTTTAAATATTAAAAAAACACTTACATAAAACCATACGACGCCAGGTACACCCTTCGCCCCGATGGGGGGCCGAGCGTAAATGTCAAACTCCCACAGACCTTCGGTAGGCCAGGGACCAACCGGCTGGCCTGGTCTGCCCGTGACGACCTCTCGTCCGGTGTAGTAGTTCAGTGCGTAGTAATCGTATGTGCCTGGAAATAAGTTTTTTTTTATAGTAGCTCGACATTTGGCTTCCTACGGCTGATGGAAAGCGAAAGTGAAGCCCAAGTCACTGCCATGCCGGCCCAACCCTAACCCCCCACGAGCTCTGGAGACCCTACTCACCAGCAGAAACACGACCCGGAGGTCATTTGGCTTTCTATAGGGTGGAGGTCCTTCCCCGGACGGGCAGCTCAATACGAACGAAGATTCGCTTATGCCCTACCTAGCTTTTCAAATATACCTCTGCCTTAATGATGTAAACGCGGCATTAGGGGTTCAAAAAAGGGGGCATGAAAAGTTGGATGGAATAATCGTTATTTTTAATTAGAAAAAATGGTTCCTAATAACATTATTTCAAGCGGACGAAGTAGATGATGCTGCTTTTAACTCCGTAGGGAATCTCCTCAACAAAACGTAAGTACAAACCTCTGATTAACTTTATTTCTTCGCTGGTAAAAGGCGGCAATCTTGATGTTTCGTATTCTTCTTCCAAGCTCTTTTCCCTCATCAGCTTTTCTATGAGGGGTGGCCAACCGCCCTCCTTGCTGTATATGGGATGAGAGTACATGCCACCCTAGAAGATATAATAAGTACTTCAATGTCAGATAACATCACATACATTGCTCCGATCCTAAAGTTAGTAGCTTGAGCATTTATTTTATGATAATCTGAACAACTTTTGTTCATCAACATGAATGTTTTTTTTATAGTAGCTCGACATAATGGCTTCCCTACACCTGATGGAAAGCGAAAGAGAAACCCAAGTCGCTGTGACAACTGGCAAGTAACTGGTCAGTTACCTGTCAGTTGCCACTGCCATGCCGGCCCCATACCTCCACGAGCTCCAGAAACCCTATTCACCAGCAGAAACACGACCCGGAGGTCATTTGGCTGCGGTATTCTATAGGGTGGAGGTCTCTCCCCGGACGGGCAGCTCAATTCGAGCGAAGATTCTACCTCTCTTACTGTTTTCAGGAGGCAAGGTTCATTACCAAATTCTTTTCACAGATGTGCGGGTTTCCTCATAAGGTTTTCTATCACCGTTAAAGTTGTTAAAGCAATAAATAAACTTATATTTCAAATGAAAACATATTATTAGGTACCTACATATTAGTAGGCACCTCCAAGCCCTCTGTGTCGCCAGTGTTAAGCAACTTGTGGGGATTCGGATAGCACAAAAGTATGCGGCCGAGTCCCTATCTGCCCTGATCAGCCGCAATGACAAGGGACTTCTGGTCCGGGGAAGGCAAATGCCCCTTTTAAATATATAGCTGCTTTTCGCATACAAGTCAACTGTCTGAACCACTCACAACCGATGCTACTTTGATACTCACACCAAATTGTTGAACAATTTCTGCCTGTTCCATGGTATTCCCAGAATCTGATATAGTCGGCTCCCTCCAGAAAATAATATTTGACAAGGATACTTTTCCTGCAAAAATCCAAGAAATATTAAAGTTTGGACTATTTATTTATTTAGTCCAAAATAAATAACCCAAGATATGCCACACTGTATTCGCTGTATGGCCCATACAGCGCCATCTAGTTCTGTTTTTTTACGTCAGGAATGCCGTTACGAATACACCAGGGTCCGGTCCTAGGTACGTCATGGCGTATAACCATGACTATTGAAGGCGTAGCTAAATACCATAGGCAGTGTCATCAGACTGCCAGACTGGCAGCAGTGTCATCGAAGCTAGGAGCTACGCCCTACGATCGACAACCCACCTGCCCAGGGTGGCTGTTAGAGATAAAGCCTCCAGTTGTTTGCTCTAAGTGGACAGAGAGGCCTATGTCCAACAATGGACTGATGATGTGCTTTAAAGAAAAACTCACCCTGAAATTTCCCTCTGAACTCCTCATCATACAGTCTCCAAGCTTTAGCGTGGCTGAGCAGAACATTCTTGCCGCACAGATACGGAGCTACTTCCAGGTCCAGCACCCCTGGAGCCAGAATACCCATACCATATGCCAAGTGGCAGATCATCAGAGGCTCGTTGATCGTGATCCAGGTCTTCACCCTGTCTCCGAACAGCTGGAAGGCCACCCTCGCATAGTCGGTGAACCATTCCGACACGAGTGGGTTAAGCCAGCCTCCTGGAAAATAATGCGACAAGTCTTTGAAATTATTTCTCGGCGAGACTGCAAGAGACTTTGGTAGCGTTTCGGGATCGGTCGGTGTATTGACTGGCTCGGTGGCTCAACAGGCTCAATCGGTAGTGACTCCTGCCTTCTGAACCAAGGGTCATGGGTTCGATCCCCACCCGGGACAAACATTCGTGTGATGAACACTTGTGTCTGTTTATATTTGTATAAACAGCCAGACAGTTGTGTCGGGCAGCAGCGTCACTGGAGCGAGAA
Organism: Conogethes punctiferalis; assembly: GCA_031163375.1. Lineage (NCBI taxonomy): Eukaryota > Metazoa > Arthropoda > Insecta > Lepidoptera > Crambidae > Conogethes > Conogethes punctiferalis. Next base: position 2,817,918 of record CM062099.1, read on the forward strand.
GCTACGCCCTGCGATCGCCAACCCGCCTGCCCAGCGTGGCGATTATGGGTATATCCTCCAGACGTTTGGCCAAGTGGCGAACAACTGGAGAGGCCTATGTCCAGCAGTGGACTGCAATAGGCTGATGATGATGTTTGTCGCGGCTGGTATATCGTCATCTGTTGTTGTTTGCCGGTACTAGTGGTTATATTTTGTAGTGATAGATGTCGCTACTTGATAGTGCTTACCCAGATCTTCCAGTCGTTGAGGAAGGTCGAAGTGGTGTAACGTGACCAAGGGCTTCACATTCACTTTCAGCAATCCATCTATCAGATCGTTGTAATACCTCACGCCGTCTTCGTTGATCTCATTCGGGAGCCCGGTGGGGAGGAGCCGGGACCACGATAGGGAAAACCTGGAAATAAGAAAATATTGTCTTTTGTTATAGGCTAAACATGGTTGATCTATTTGATTGCTTTCTTTTTATCATATTGTAATGGGGTTTACATATGTTATTTTATGCTCAGTGAAGCGCTAAAGCTGTAGAATCATTAAATGAATTGTCTTCAAGCAGGCATCGGATGTCAAAGTAAAAGTCAATATAAGGGGCAACGTAGACGACAGACTATCTGTGAAGCACTTTTTTGCAAGTAGGTAATGTATATGCAGTAACGCACACGACACGCAAAAATCTGTCGCGGATATTTCACAGATTCAACGCAAACGACGCACATCTTCGATCATTCTGTCGGTAGACCTAGAGTCAGTTTCTACTTTTTAACCGACTTCGAAAAAGGAGGAGGTTCTCAATTCGTCTGTATGTATAATATTTTTTTTTTATGTTTGTTCACCGATATTTTCGTCAATTATGGATGGATTTCAAAAATTTTTCTACAGTTCGACAGAGGACACTTCCGAGGTGGTCCCATTTTCACCAAGTCAGGATCTGATGATGGGATCCTGGAGAAATTGTGGGCAACAACCGAAAATTGTATGCTCATATGGTGTTTTTGTTACGTAATTATATTTTACTCAGGTATATGCTTCCGGGCGTCAATATCTGGTGCTGATGATGAAGCCACAGAACTCCTTAACGGTTAGGAGTTAGGGGACAGTACTGACATTGGTCGATATTAAACTAGGTAGTAGTATGTACTTATGCAGGGCTAATAGGGCAGGTGATTTGGACAAGTGATTTGCTTGATTCTAGATCGCAGTCTTCACTTGACTTAAAGCAAAATTTTTCATTCCTAAGTAAAACTCTTAAGGACATTAATTAGCCTTCATTCAAGTTCACAGCACATTAACGCAACTAAAAATAGAGAAATAACATTATTTAAAAAATAAATTAAACCGACTTCGAAAAAAACACAAACGACCAAAATATAAAAAGCGATAAATAACCTAAGTAATTCCATCCTTAATACATAATTATTTAAATATTACAATTATCACTTATTTTTGAAGTCGGTGCCAAACAAATAAATATATTGTCGTGTTTGCCGGCCGCGCGCGTCATACAACAACAGTCTACGTTAGGTACCGAGAGGCTGGCACCGACTTCAAAAATAAGTGATAATTGTAATATTTAAATATTTATGTATTAAGGATGGAATTACTTACGTTATGTATCGCTTTTTATATTTTGGTCGTTTGTGTTTTTTCGAAGTCTGTTTAATTTTTTATATATTTAGATTGGTAGAAATTATGCTCATGGCAACAAAAAAGGTAAGTAAAACCCGGACGAATTGTAAACCTAGTTAAGCCAAACTGAAACCTGACTTAAGTACCTACCTGTAGAAGTCCAAGCCGAGCTCTGCCACCATATCCAGGTCGCGCTGCCACTGGCGGTAGGAGTCGCAGGCCACATCTCCGTCGCTCCCGTCAGTTGTGATCTCGGGATGCGCGTGCGCAAAGCGGTCGGCGACGCTTTCGCCTTTGCCTGTGGAATAAGTAGGTACCTCTAATCATAATAGACATAAAACAAGAAACTCCTCTTCTAAAACAACTATCCTTTATCTGTTTTTCTAAAAACATTCCCGAAACATTCGCGGGTTCGATCCCGCACAGGACAAACATCTGTGTTAAGAAAGCATTCAAGTCCCTACCGTCCATAATCCAATTGTGTTGGTGTGCAATAGGGATGTTTCCAGGGTCAAAATACTTACATTACGATTAGTCCGTATTTTCGATATAAAAAATATATTGGACACGTATTTTTCCTTTTTTCATTTAAACAAAAAATAACAAAGATACAAAGCATCAAAATTTAGGAGTAGGGGTTTTTGATGTCACGCCGTGCGACAAAATGCCGCACGGCGTGACGTCACACGCAACTTTAACGGGCTATATCTTTGTAATTTTGGGTCCAATTTACAAATGGAAAAATACGTATCTCTTATTTTTTAATAATCTAGAAGACGGACTAATTAATTTTTTTATGGAAACAAGCCTATTGTGTTCATTCATCAATTTATACTAAGTATATAATAATTTATATTTATTTTTATTACCTTCTCGACGGATTATGTACGTACCCGCAGTTTTAAGTTTCTCATTGTAAGTGAATGTCTGGTTTTTTAATGAGGAATAAATATTCTTTAAACCTATATTCGCCTCCACATTAATTATCTCGTAATTAAGTATCTATTTGTACTTGTATCTTATCCTATCCTGTCCTATTGGTAGGTATAGACCTAGGTACTTTCTTTTTTTTTTGATACCCATAACACAAGTGCTTAAAGCTTTGGGATTGGATGGGATATGATGCTGTGTGATATTATTAAGTAATAAGTAGTGTGAACGGCCAAACGATGAAACTCTTTGCCGGACTTATTGTTCCCAGAGATATAATCTGCCGATGTTCAATGCGAAAGTGGTGTTAAACCGATTTTTGCAGGGTGTGCGCACTCCATCGTAGACTGTGAGACAAGCGTAATTTTATTAAGAAAATAATAAGATACCTAAGTATGTCTGATCATGGTAGAGTAAGTAGTAAGTACTGTTAGAGGAGAATAATCAACAGCTGCGGCACAGCACTATTCGCCACGCTCAAGAGTCACCGCACTAACGTTGACAGTTGAAGTTTGACACTGACAGCTGTCATAGAGCTCCCGCCAATTATTACTTTTTCTCTCTCTGGTTGAATGAGTGTTTGTAATCGGATTCTGTTAATAAATACTTTCAGATTATCAATTATTGTGTTATCAGTACCTACCTAATAAAGTTTCAATTTCAAGTTAATCAAATAACTCAAAGTGAATATTACCGCTGACATTCCACGCGCCCTCTATCTGGTAGGCAGCTGATGCGGCACCGAACTCGAAACCTGCAGGAAACTGCAGTACATCCCCTCGACTTACTCCAAACAGCAAACTGGAAATATCAAGAAATAGGGTATTGACTATGTTTGATTTTGCACTTCGCCAGAAAAAAATACCTATTTGAAAAATAAATCAATAACAAAAATGAATGAATGAATGAATGAATGAAATAATTTTTATTTGGAACATAAAACTTATGAATACTTAAAAAATAAAAAATAAAAGAAATCAGAGTCACAAACGCTGCTATCAACTTTTTTATTACAACTTTTTTCGAAGTCGGTTAAAAATAATCAATAAGTGAGTTCTTAATCCAATAATAAATAAATAGAAGGTATCCGATTTTTTACATTACTATTTTATTTTATTAACGTAATAATCCCCATTACGTTTTATAATGATCTTTTTAATTCCAAATTATAGCTCCAAATTGGCGTTAACGGGGGATTAATGAAAAAGTTCACTAATAGGTATCTGTTGACGGGGATTGTCAACGGGGATTGGTGGACAGCCCATTGGCATTAGCTCTGCCAGTGCCAGTGAGCAGGAGTTCACACTTGAGACAGATCAGGTGAAATTGCGAGTGTGGTGCCTCTCTCCATACAGTCAGAGGAGAGGTACGACTCATAAGAGCGTACCTACATATTCTCCTTGCTGTTATAGCTAACCTGGGTACGGAGTCTAGTTCTAAGTTTTTAGGGTTCCGTAGGCAAAATGGCAAAAACGGGACCCTTATAGATTCGTCATGTCTGTCTGTCTGTCTGTCCGTCCGTATGTCACAGCCAGTTTATTCCGAAACTATAAGAGCTACATTATTGAAATTTGGTGCGTAGATGTATTCTGTAAACCGCATTAAGATTCTAATATAAAATCAGAAAAATATACAAAACTTTTTGGGGTTCCCCATACATAGAACTGAAACTCATTTTTTTTTCATCAGACCTATACGTGTGGGATATCTATGGATAGGTATTTTAAAATGAGGTTTCTAACATATTTTTTTTCTAAACTGAATAGTTTGCGCGAGAGACTCTTCCAAAGTGGCAAAATGTATAGTGGTACGGAACCCTACGTGCGCGAGTCCGACCCGTACTTGGCCGGTTTTTTTTTCGTACTGCAATAAGTCTATCTATCAATGACCGTTCGATCCTTGAATCATTTCTGTGGTTACTCCCTTTAAAGGGCTGGAATCGTTAATCAATAGTTTATTGCCCATAAGTCTGCGTTTCCGACTATGAATGTTTAATGTAAAATGAATATTTATGATTAATTAAGATACGTTTATTTCAATTTATTGTTGTGTATATAGGTAACAATTATATTCATATCCGTTAAATTAGATATTTTTTGTTATAGTATAAAAAAATATATAAGTAGGTATACAGCATTTATAAGGTCTATGAAACGTCAATTAATATATTTTTTCTTTGGCGTAAACGGGGTATTTTGCAAAATTAAACCATTTTTTGCATATTTGGCTATATACCGACATTCACGATATCACTATACATACAACATAGTATAAAACATAAATAAATAACCCAAGACATGCCACGCTGGGCCACACAGCGCCACTAAATCCCAAACTAAGCCGAAGCTTATGGGTACTAGACAACTGATAAACTTACTTAGATACATTTTTTTTTGTAAATAAATACATATTATACATAGAAAACACCTAGACCAATACAAACAGACATGTTCATGAACACAAATGTTTGTACTGTGCGGGAATCGAACCCACGACCCTTGGCTCAGAGGGCAGAGGTCACTACCAAACATAGTCATAGTCGCTTTTGTTTTCAGTCTGTCCCTATGTTTGTTTATATCTTTAAAACTACGCAACTGATTTTGATGCGGTTTTTTAATACATAGAGGGATTCAAGAGGAAGGTTTAAGTGTATATGTATAAGTAAGTTTATCAGTTGTTTAATACCCATAGTACCATCTTCGGCTTAGTTTGGGGCTAGATGGCGCTGCGTGGGTCAGCGTGGTATGTCATGGGTTATTTATTTATCAACATTTTTAACATTTTTTGACACTACAAATAGGTATCTAGATAGGGTAGAGTTATATCAAGTACTAAATGTATTTTTATCACTTAAATAGTGCAATAAAGATAATAAATTTGGCCGAATTGATCATTCGTTAGTTGAAACTAGTGACGTGCTGGATAGTTATAAATATATATTCGCGGATACCAATATTTGGAATCCGTGGATACGGGGAGCTTAATTAGTGTCTGCGTACGAAACTTTGAATGTTTGAACCAATATTTTTGACATCACGCCCGGTGGTATTACATTTGTTTTGTAAATAAATAATTAAATAACCCAAGACATGCACGCTGGGCCACACAACGCCATCTAGTTCCAAATTAAGCGGATGCTTGTACTATGGGTACCAAACAACTGATAAAATTGTTTAGATACACTTTTTGAAAAAAAATACTCGTACATAAACATGACAAACACCCAGACCAACTCAAATACACACAAATGTTTATACTTACTGAGCGCGAATCGAATCCACGACCCCTGTTTTAAAGGCGACATTTACCACGTCTCATCATCATCAGCCTATTGCAGTCCACTGCTGGACATAGGCCTCTACAGTTGCTCGCCACCTAGGGTAAACATCTGGAGGATATACCCCTAATCGCCACGCTGGGCAGGCGGGTTGGCGATCGCAGGGCGCATCTTCTCGCTCCGGTTACGCTGCTGCCCGTCATCGGCCTGTGGTATTTAGCTACGCCTTCAATTGTGATGGTTATACCGCCACCAGTCGGTTCCAGCGCCTCGTTTGTTATTCGGCAGGATGCACGACGGGCAGGTGGAGGCTTGGAGCGAAAGATGATAGGCCGCTCCCTTAAATCCCACTACGTCTACCACTAAACAAAATTGGTGGTCTATATCCGACACATCACTAGTTGCAGCCTATGACTATTGTATCCTACCTAGTGTGATAAACAATCTTATACAATAGATAGCCATAACCAACAAGGTTAATATTGAAGATCCTTATTGTAGAATGGGCACCCGCATACCAAGCACATAGACAATTCAATAATGGCTGATTAGTACTTAATAAGAAGAGGCATAGATACTTGATATTATTGCTTTGCCTATTATATAAAAAAATGATATAAACTTATACCTATGAACTTAGAAATACCTACACACAACAAAACAACAATCAGTCATATAAAGGTACCTATTAATATCTTTTTCTTTCTTTCTTACAATCTTCTTAACACTCTTGGCTGTCGCGCAGATACTTTCGGGTACCTAAGATTTCCAAACTAGCAGGATTAGTCCCTCCTGACCTCCCCCGGTCATGACGAGCTATCCATCTTAATTTTCGAATTGTAGAGTACGTTATATTGACCGTTGACATTCACATTTTTATTTAATCGCAGCAAAGCCTGCCAAAGGGATTTAAGGGAGCAATCTATCATCTATTCGCTTCAAAACACCCTCACCGGCTCGTGGTGCATCCTGAATAACAAACCAGGTTCTGGCAGTCGACTGGTGGCGGTATAACCATCACGATTGAAGGCGTAGCTTATAAATATCACAGACCAATGACGAGCAGCAACGTCACCGGAGCGAGAACCTCGGCTCTACGATCGCGAACCCAAAGCATGGCGGGCGATTATGGGTAAAGCCTCCAGGTGTTTACCCAAAGTGGCGAACAACTGGAGAGGCCTATCTCCAGCTGTGCATTTTAAGATAGGCTGATGCGATAAACATGACTTATAAACGTCAAATCCCAACTGTCACCCTAGCCATCTTTTTTTTAGAGGGGAATGCATTCTGTTATGGCTCCATCACGCCACCTTCGGGGAGAGGCGACATGGTGCGTGGGACTCATACCTCCCGAAATGGGAGGGTATACCCACTAAACCCCCCTGTGTCGCAAGTGGGCAGCAAGTTGCAGGGACACGGGTAACGCCGAAGCATATGGCCGCATCCCTGCATGCCCTGGCTAGCCGCAGATGACAAGCTCCCTAGCCATCCTATGTTAATGGACTATAAACCAACTAGAGAGGTAGGGCATAGCGAATCTTCGCTCGAATTGAGCCGCCCGTCCGGGGAAGGACCTCCACCCTATAGAATACCGCAGTCAATAGACCTCTGGGTCGTGTTTCTGCCGGTGAGTAGGGTTTCCGGAGCTCGTGGGGGGTTAGGGTTGGGCCGGCATGGCGGTGGCAACTGACAGGTAACTGACCAGTTACTTGCCCGTCGTCACAGCGACTTGGGCTTCTCTTTCGCTTTCCATCAGGTGTAGGGAAGCCATTATGTCGAGCCACTATAAAAAAAAAAAAAAAAAAAAACTATTTTAAAAAGGAGTTAAGTGTGACCCTTGCTACTTACCATAACGCGACTGTTTGAAACCACATCGTAATAAACACTGAAGTTATTACATTCGCAACTTTTCGCGTTATCTGCCGACTATACTTAGCACTTTTAAACCTGCGTTATAATCTCATCATATTTTATTTTAATGTAATCGATAGGATTGCCTAGCATGGTCGTTTGAATAGCGTATGCTTGGCAATAAAGGAAAGGATTTCTTGATAATCCGATTATTGTATTTACATTACATTTCCTGTACCTGAAGGTTGCCTGGAGGAGATCGCTTACTAGCGACAAAATCTCTTAATATACATACATACATACATAACGTCACGCCTTTTTCCCAGAGGGGTAGGCAGAGACCACGTCCTTCCATTTGCGACGATCCTGGCACACAACTTTTGCTTCGTCCACATTCATCAATCTCTTCATACATGCTCGTCGGTTTAGGATACTTAGAATTTTTCTTTTTTTAAAAACCAGGGCGAGGAGCTACCACCTGCGACCGCCAACCCGCGTGGCGATTATTGGTAAAGCCTTTAATTAAGTGTTTGCCCACAGACTAATGATGATGATAATTAAATAAGCTATGTGTTTCATCTGAAAATTAAACACACTGACAGGCTCGTGAGCTCATTTGATAGTGACCTCTGCCTTCTGAGCCATGGGTCGTCGGTTCGATTCCCGCACAGTACGAACATTTGTGTTCATAAATATGTCTGTTTTTATTGGCCTGGGTGTTTACTATGTGTAATATTTACAAAAAAAGTGATTATTTACAAAAAAAGTATCTAAGTAAGTTTATCAGTTGTATCGCCCATAAGTAGTACAAGCTGCGGCTTAGTTTGGGACTAGATGGCGCTGTGTGGCCCAGTGTTTTTTTTTAAACAATCTATCCAAAATGATATTTGTTTTGCAAATGCACGTGGGCGCGGGCGTAGGTAATCGAGGGCCCAACTATCTAGTAGGTAAGTAATAAAATTGACAATATAAGTAGTAATTGTTGATTAGATATAATAGTATTATCAAATGACCAAAGGATAATTTAATGTGGTTATACCAAACTAGCCATTTGCCCACACATTAGGTGTCACATTTTACCACTTTGGAAGAGTCTCTCGCGCAAACTACTTATTCAGTTTAGAAAAAAGTGATCTTAAAAATTTAAACATCATTTTAAATTCAAAAAAAATTTGAGTTTCAGTTCTATGTATGGGGAATCGCAAAAATTGTGGATTTTTTTCTGATTTTGTTAAAAAATCATAATGCTGTTTACAGAATACATCTACGTACCAAATTTCAATAATGTAGCTCTTATAGTTTCGGAATAAACTGGCTGTGACATACGGACAGACAGACAGACAGACATGACGAATCTATAAGGGTCCCGTTTTTGCCACTTGGCTACGGAACCCTAAAAAAGGCTCCAACCCGTAGAACGGGGCATGAGAACTATTGCTGATTAAATTAAATGATAGTAAGTAATACAGTCCTTGTTACCTCAAGTGCGATCAGTTTGTAATTACACTGGTCGAAGTAACACGTTGTTATTCGCTAGACACATGAGTGCGAACCTATCTTAAAGATAAGTGTGTTTATCTTCAGTTGACAATATGATTGGGACGCGAATAGTGGTGCTGTGGTAAGTAAGAATGTGTTAGGTGATGAAAAACTATATTTGCAAGGTTTTTTAGAGTACAGGCTGTCACTTCTCAACCTAACATTTGTCAAATTTTAATTGTTCAATGCATTGATCATTCATGTGGTAGGTACAGACGACCATACATTAATCATTAAACACGATTGCACGACTTTGCCCCTCTCCGAAAACCCTTTTTCGGAAAATTCTACTTTCTCTACCAGAAGGTTGAAGAGATCGCTTAGTAGCTATAAGACCGCCTAAATTGTATCACAAGATGTTTATAACTGTTTGTAGTTTGTGCAATATAGAACATCTGTCTTTCTTGACGTGTGTACGAGTTCCTATTTACAGGTAGTCTCATGTTTATATCTCACTCATATGGCACAGACCTATATAGTCTGTACCATTAGTCCATATAGTACCATAGTCTGTACCATTATGTATTATGATCTAAAAGTAACGCAATGTTATATGTTTAGATCATCATGACATTTGGAATCGAATGATTCCTTTCTAAATGTCATGATGATCTATAAACATACCTAATATACGTAATGCTGGTAGAAAAATAAAAGCATTATGACATAACACAACATTGTTAATGTTTTATCAGTAGTACCTTTTATCCGAAACGTTTGAAAATCATACTTTATCTTTACAACTTTCGAGTGTAGTTTAACCTTATTCATATAAGAGAATCGTCTACCGCCAGCTAAGCTATAACTAAGCGAATGATGAACTGAAAATTATTACGCATGTGTGAAAACCTTTATTTACGTCACTAACCAGGCCTCTACTTAGGTATACGGACACATGAGTTCTAATTATGAAGGCGTCCTTCGTTGTACTGTGCGGGGTTCGATTCCCGCTGCTAACATGTAAACAGTTGAACCGATTTTGATAAATCTTTTTTTTTGACCAGAACATCGCTACGCTTCAGGTTTTTCTTATTGTCACGTAACTATACTTAAGGGGCAGCACAGACGACAGACTATCCGTGACGCACTTTATTGCAATTATATACATTAACGCACACGACGCGCAAAAATCTGTCGCGGATATTTCACGGACTCAACGCACACGACGCACATCTTCGATCATTCTGTCAGCAGACCTAGACGCTCTTTTTAAATGTCTCAGACGCAGAATCTATCGCACAAAAAGTCTGTCGTCTGCACTGCCTCTTACAGATAGACATATTCTGTCGCAACAATTTTTGTAGATGCAATATAATATACCTATTCTGCAAAGTCGTAGTACCCAGGTACATCATCATCAGCCTATTGCAGTCCTCTACTAACTGGACATATGCCTCTCCAGTTGTTAGCAACTTCAAACATCTGGAGGATATAACCCATAATCGCCACGCTGGGCAGGCGGGTTGGCGATCGCAGGGCACCGCTAGGTACATTAGTCTGTTTTAATAGTCAAAAGTTATTGCAGAGCACGCGACGTAAGAAAATTTTTAAGGAAATTTTTCACACTTTGGGTTACATTATTGTAGTTTTAGTATGGTGCCCTAACTTTTTTTGATAATTATAATATAGCCTATGTCCACACAGCTTCCCAACAGTGAAATAATTATTCAAATTGGTCAAGTTGTTACGGAGCCTATTCAATGCAAACAACAAAATATCAAGCAAATCTTTCCACGTTATAATGTTACGAGTATAGTGTAGAAATAGTAAACAATAAAAATAGATCGGCCATGCTTCCAGTTTATTTATTTGAAATCCAAAGAATCCTTGAATATCTTATCTGGCGGTGGATCAACAGCTTAAACATCATGTTACAACACTCACATGTTTAAGACTCATGACTTGAATTCCCAGTGAAAACCTATTAGTCAGAAGTTATCTCTATAGGTAGACCCTACCTACCTAGTACATCTAGATAGTACCTAAAGTTAGACGTACTTTCCATTACTCTATCTCCTGCAAATAACTGATTCATTGAACTTCGCCCTAGACATATTGAATAGGTAGCTATTAAATTCTAATCTTTGTAATGTTAATAATGAATAAAGACTGGACAATATGCAACATAAAGCTTGTTCTATGCAGTCAAATATACTTGAAAAATGCTTGAATTATGCACGAAAATTATGCAAGAAATTTTAAGAACCACCAACAAATTAATTAAAAAATCATACATTGTGTCTGTTTGTATTGGTCTGGGTGTTTTCCATGTCTATTACCTATGTATTTATTTACAAAAAAAAAGTATCTAAGTAAGTTTATCAGTTGTCTAGTACCCATAGTACAAGCTTCGGCTTGCCCAAGCTAAGGCTTGGGGCTAGATGGCGATGTGTGGCCCAGCGTGGCATGTCCTGGGATATTTATTTATATTTATTTTGTCTTAGTGCGATAGCCGTGGCTGGTGTGCGCGCCACCTTCCCACCAGACTTCAAATTTGGGGCGGCTACAGCAGCGTACCAGATAGAGGGGGCGTGGAATGAAACCGGTCAGTTTGATGTACAATTTACAACTAAAGCAAGGGTCGTGGGTTCGAACCCCACCCGGGACCAACATGCGTGTGATGAACATTTGTGTTTGTTCCGTGTCTGGGTGTTTATATTTGTATTTAGGTAAGGATGTATTTGTAGCACCCTCGTTGTTCTGATAACTTACCTAATAACACAAGTGCTCAAGCTAGGTACTTACTTTGGAATCGAAACTATGTAGGTACGAGTAGTTGATGTTGTTTGATAATTATTTATTTTTTATTTATTGCACCAATTAGGAAAAGACTGGTCCTTCGCCATACTGGGCATCGTTAATGTGGAATCAGGGCCCGTACCACCAAAATTGAAAACGATCGTTCGTTGAACGGATCGCATACTTTTGAGAGCTACTGTTGCTACTTAATTGTCTAACATGTAATTAGAAATTTTGTATTTGGGTGCTGTTCTGCAAAATAATATGCATTTTTGGGTAAAATTTTGTAATCCTACAAAAATTAACGTCGTACATTTCCATCAATTTATGAACAGAATACTTTTGGTGACATTTGCAGACAAGTCTGCCAACGTCTGGGACGAGTTGACTCACCGGAGAAGAGATGCAGTCGTTGACGGGAGCAATGGTGACGTGAGCTGCGACTCCTACCATCTTTGGAGCAGGGACATCGAGATGGCCAAAGAATTGGGCCTGGATTATTACAGGTCAGTTTGAGGTCAAACGGAAAACCTACTTGCACTCACACACACACATACTCACAAAAGGTCCCCTGGTCGCAAAACGTCCCTTTCACAGATTGCCATTCGCAAAACGTCCCATTGGAAAATTGGAATTGAAAAGGAGATTCTGCGAAAGGGACATTCTGCGAACGGAAGGACACATAGGTACTCACACAAACACGTGTGTGTCATGCACCCAACCCTACTTACATACGCATTTTATTACACACCTCGCTTGACTTTTTCTAAACAAGCACGACGCTTAGGCGCAAAAGTCGATAGTGTAAGTGTAAGATTTCGGAAACCCTTCTCACTGGTACAAACACAACACGGAGGTCATTTGGCTGTGGTATTCTATAGGGCGGAGGTCCTTCCCCGGACGGGCGGCTCAATTCGAGCGAAGACCTCTCTTAAAGTGTGTCCGTGGCATATCTTGGTTTATTTATTTCTTTAATTTTCCAGATTCTCAGTTGCCTGGTCCCGACTGTGTCCGAATGGCTTCTGCAATACGTACAGTACCTCTGGCGCTGAGTACTACAGCTCTCTGATCGACGGACTGCTGGCCAAGGGCATCGAGCCAGTCGTCACTCTTTACCATTGGGATCTACCACAGAGACTACAGAATTTTGGTAATAACATTTACAACTAGTTAGTTCCGGCTAATAACCACAGATGGCGATGTACATCCCGCGTACTTTACGTAGAGATCTAATTTCCATTAGCCCATTCAACATTTTCGAAATAAAAAAAGAATCCAAACCAAAAACAATATCATCCAATATCCTCGCACTCTTCTACACTACTACAAGGGCCCGTCCGGGGAAGGACCTCTACCCTATAGAATACCGCAGCCAAATGACCTCCGGATCGTGTTTCTGCCGGTTAGTAGGTTTCCGGAGCTCGTGGGGGGTTAAGGGTTGGGCCGGCATGGCAGTGGCAACTTGGGCACAGTTGTCACAGCGACTTGGGCTTCTCTTTCGCTTTCCATCAGGCGTACCAGTTCACCACTTAGGGCAAACATCTGGAGGATATACCCATAATCGCCACGTCGGGCAGGTGGGTTGGCTATCGCAGGGCGTAGCCTCTCGCTCCGGTGACGCTGCTGCCCGTCATCGGTCTGTGGTATTTAGCTACGCCTTCAATTGTTATGGTTATACCGCCACCAGTCGGTTGCCAGCGCCTCGTTTGTTATTCAGCAGGATGTACCACGGGCAAATGAGGTTGGCTTGGAGCAAAAACATGTTACCTACATCCAATTACTCATATTCATATTGTGCATTGATACCAGTCAAATGAACGAAACGACAATCATCATCATCATCATCCTAGCCTTTTTCCCGATTGTCTCAGGGTCGGCTTCCCAAACTGAGAGATTTTGGCGAGGGCTAAGCTTGAACGAAACGACAATATCAAAGATTAATTAATGCAAAGTGATGTTTTTTTACTAAGTAAATCATAATATTGATTCTGTGTTATTTGCCTGTCATCTCTGTTTATTGATTAGTAGGTACACATATAATTACTTACTGGTTATAAATGAATTATTGCACTTAATTGTTATAGACGGTTGCAATTTTAATCGCTTTACATGTCCAAGTTAGGTACCTAATAAAAATATAATAAAAATTCCAAGCGAACTACTTAGTAAGTATGATTGAAAATGTTTCCTGCATCATGACATGACAATAACTTATATCCTCATGACAGTTCCGTTGGCATTAAATAAAAAATGATTGTTTAATTAGGTACATAAATGATTGACTGTCTTGTAGGTCTAATGATAGTGCCGCCTAAGGACCGAGAGGTCCTGGGTTCGAATCTTGGGTCAGGCCAAAAATTGTTACTCTGGATATGAGTGATTCTCAAATGCGACTGACGTCACTTCACGGGTCTTTCGTCATTGTACAATAGTCGCCCTGATCCCTAATCTGAGAAGTTAGGTAAGTTTACAAATGTCTAGTACTCGTAGATCCCCATACATAGGTACCTAGGTAGTACAAGCTTCAGCTTAGTTTGGGACTAGTCGGCGATGGAATGTAAGAGAGCGAGCCTATCATCATTTCGCTCCAAGCGGACCTCACCTGCCCGTGGTGCATCCTGCCGAATAACGAACGACGTGCTGGCAACCGACGGGTGGCGGTATAAATCATTACAATAGGGATATTCCAAGGTCAAAATAATTACATTGCATTTAGTCCGTATTTTAGATTATAAAAATGGTGGTAAATTATAAAAAATAATAAATGGATTAAAAATATTGGTCGCGTATTTATTTTTCCTTTTTTCAATTAAACAAAAAATAACAAAGATACAAGGCATCAAAATTTAGGAGTGGGGGTCTTTGACGTCTCTCAGTGGCGAAAAATCTCCCACTCTTTGACGTCATTAATTTTTGGTCTAATTTACAAATGAAAAAATACGTGTCTTTTATTTTTGAATTATAAAAGACAATTAATTACATTTTTATCTTTAATAGGCAACAGGCCTATTGAAGGCGTAGTTTAATACCACAGACCGATGACAGGCAGCAGCATCACCGGAGCAAGAAGCTACGCCCTGCGATCGCCAACCCGCCTGCCCAGCGTGGCGATTATGGGTATATCCTCCAGATGTTTGCTCTAAATGGCGAACGACTGGAGAGGTCTGTGTCGAGCAGTAGACTGCAATAGGCTGATGACGATGATGATGGCGCTTTGTGGCCCAGAGTGGCATGTCTTGGGTTATTTACTTATTTAGGTATTATTTACTTATTGCAGGAGGCTGGGCGAACCCCCTCATCATTGACTGGTTCGAATCCTACGCCAGGACAGTCTTCAGCCTGTTCGCGGACCGAGTGAAGACCTGGATCACCATCAACGAACCAATGATGATCTGTGATGTGACCTACAGCGGGTACCTGGCTCCTGTCCTTGAAGACCCCCAGTATGGGGCCTATTTGTGCACCAAGAATGTCCTTTTAGCACATGCTAAGGCCTGGAGGGTGTATAATAAGGAATACAAGCCGAAGTATCAGGGTGAGTTTTTTTTTAATAGCTTGATATAATGGCTTCCCTACGCCTGATGGAAATCGAAAGGGAAGCCCAAGTTGCTGTGACAACGAGCAAGTAACTGGTCAATTACCTGTCAGTTGCCACCGCCATGCCGGCCCAACCCTAACCCCCCACGAGCTCCGGAAACCCGGTAGCAGCCACGAAAGCTGCGGTGTTCTAAGTATAGGGTGGAGGTCCTTCCCCGGACGGGCGGCTCAATTCTAACGAAGATTCGCTATGCCCTAACTCTCTTAGACAAACAGTATTACTTACTCACTCCG
Source organism: Conogethes punctiferalis (assembly GCA_031163375.1). NCBI lineage: Eukaryota > Metazoa > Arthropoda > Insecta > Lepidoptera > Crambidae > Conogethes > Conogethes punctiferalis. The sequence continues at coordinate 2,833,708 of CM062099.1, forward strand.
CACACAACAAGACGCCATTCTTCACTCATCATCATCATCACCATCATAATCAGCCTATCGAGAAAGGCCTCTCCAGTTGTTCACCACTTACGGCTAACATCTGGAGGATATACCTACCCATAGTCGCCACGCTGGGCAGGCGCGTTGGCGATCGCAGGGCGTAGCTCCTCACTCAGCTGACGCTGCTGCCCGTCATCGGCCTGTGGTATTTAGCTAAGTCCTTCAATGACGATAGTTATACCGCCGCCAGTCTGTTGCCAGAGCCTCGTTCGTTATTTGGCAGAATGCACCACAGGCAGGTGACTTGAAGCGAAAAGATGATAGGTCGCTTCCTTACAACCCCACATTCTTCCCTATCTTGAACCAGGTCAGACCAGTTGCCGATCTGTAGCCCAAGTAGGTCCTTCTCCTCTTCGTCACTCCAAGAAACTATACTGAAAATTTAAGACCCGAGTATTACAAAACTCCGGAAGTTCTAGAAGAACTTCTAGTATGTTAGTAGGTACTAATAAACAAGGAAATCCCTATTTCAAATAGGAAATCAAACTATGTCATTGACATAGTTATATAGCAATTGACCACTGGATTAAAATGATAATCGCTAGACCAGTTGAATATTCATTACCAATTGATTTAAGTAATTAGGTGTCTAGAAAGATGTTGCAAATTGCTCTAACTTATTTTGCAACTAAGTAGAAGACCTCAGAAAATGTTAATTCGAAATGTACTTTCCATCCTGTAAGTAGGTATCGTATTTTAATTTATATTAGGTACGAGAATAGCTTTAGCCCGCGATTTCGTTCGTGTCAAATTGTTTTTGTTACACAGTCATCATCATCAGTCCCTTTCAGTCCACTGCTGGACTACCTAAGGCTTTTTAATGGGCCTCTTGCATCCAGGTCTTGCCAGCCATATAGAGCAAATTCTCACTTTACCCGTCCAAATATCAAATCAAATCCCCAGAACTTGTTAATTCAACATTAGGACACAAAGCCCATACCATTGCATCGAGGCGTGAGACAAGGGGAATCCTAAAATATGAAATAATCTATAATATAACATTTAGGAAGTCTTTTTCAAACTTATGAGCTTGGTCGGATCGGGTGATTGCTGTGTGGCCATCCACAATATTTGGGGAAATAATGAAAACTGAATGAAATTGTTCCAGGACAAGCTTCGCTATCCAACTACCTAATCTGGTACGAGCCTCGCACTCCCCAAGACCAGGATTTGGTCGAGCTTGCACTGCAGCACAGCGTAAGTTAACACCTCAAAAGACTTTCATATTCTGCTAGAAAACGTTTAACATTTTTGAGATGGTGCCTTGTTCCGGTTCGTCGGCTAACTAAAACTCCGAAAAAGCCAAACCTGTCCTCTTTTCGGTGATCTTGCAGGTGAACAACTTTAATTGTAGAGTCAAATTACGAGTAAGTTTGCCAAAAACCAAAAATGACATCTATCGCCACATCATTTCAGCATATACTTATTGCTAGTTCCGCCTATTAATAAAAGATGGCGATGTGACTTCCGCAGCGAATAATGTCCATACATTACAAAAAAACGTGGAAGGGACAAGGCCACGCGGAAGATCTCCTATGCGTTGGATTGATCAGGTTAAATCGGCAGTGGGAACCCGTGTATCTGACTGCGCCAGACAGTCTGCCAACAGGGAGAGATGGCGGGAGATCGTGCGGAAAGCTGTGTCCGCCTCTACCACCGATGTGGATGCCTCTACGTGACCACGACCGCTCTACCACGACAGAGAAGAAGAAGGATTACAAAAATGCTCCATACAAACTTTATAGGATACCTACAACGCACAAGCGAAGTTTTCGTCATCGCTTAGCATTATAATATTCGGAGTACCATAAAGGTACGACTAAACCGTGGTCTACGAGCACGATCATACACACAACTTAAAAGATTCTTACTAAGTATACTTATTAGGTACATAAGTACCAGACCCATTCTTCACTTGACGCTCAAATTGTGCTTGAAATGTCCCAAGACCTCAGAGAAAGATTATTTTGTTACAGTTATTTAGCAACAGTTTCTCCTTTTCAGGCAGGTCGCTTTTCCCACGCCATCTACTCCAAGGAAGGGGGCTGGCCACCAGCGCTGGAGAAGCTTATAGAAGAGAACAGCAAGAAGGAAGGATATACCAGAAGCAAACTGCCTGCTTTCACAGAAGAAGAAAAAGAACTTGTCAAAGGTTAGATGGGTCATTGGTGAATGAAACTCATTCAAGAAAGATATTTCTTTTTATTGTTTTTTGGTGGCAGACGAACAAGCGGCCTGTCTAATGTTAAACAGTAACCGCTGCCCATGGACATCAGCAATGCCAGGGGCACAGCAATGCCGCTGCCTACCGTGAGGAAAGAGCTCTCTTTATACCTCACTAGCTGTGCTCGCGACTTCGTCCGCGTGAAATAGTTATTTTTTCCCCCGTTTTTTTTTTTTTTACATTTTCCATTATTTCTTCGCTCCTAATAGTTGCAGCGTGATGTTGTATAGCCTAAAGCCTTCCTCGATAAATGGTCTATTCAACACAAAAAGAATTTTTCAATTCGGACCAGTAGTTCCTGAGATTAGCGCGTTCAAACAAACAAACTCTTCAGCTTTATAATATTAGTTAAGATTTGAAAAAGGACATGTCGTGGCGATCATTCTTGTACTGTGTATGAGTGATAGGTCATTTTTATGCATATTTGGTTGGGTTGGGCTCTGGTACTAGAGTCTTGTGATACCTATATGTAATGATTGGAATGCTACCAAAATACCGCCGTCTGAAAGAGGCGACTTAAAGGACCTTTTGGATCTGGGCGTACTTTCGCTCCGATTAAAGGCAAGGAAGACCACGACACGTACCTTCGTGGCCAGTGGCGTCTTACACCGGGAGGCAAACCTCAAACAAAAGGATGCTTCCCTTCGGGCATCCTGACTCCCTCAGACAGAACGCTTTCAGCAGCCCACCGTCGAGTTTAGGTAACATTCTCCGCTAGATAGGAATGAGCCCCACATAGCCCATGTGACCCGTACCTATACTAGCAGTGTGAGTACTACACATGTACCTACTCGCACTGCTAGTATATGCTTAAAGGCATTCCGGATGAAGAAAAAGACCTTTTGTGAGTAGTTTAGGGTCGTTTAGGCTCGAGTTGACAATACACTCTTATTGCAGGAACATACGACTTCTACGGCGTGAACTACTATACCAGCAGAGTTCTGAGGCCTGCGAACCCTGGAGAAGAGATCGGCGTGTTCCCTATCTTGGGGTCTAAGGAACTGAACGTCGTTCTGGAAGCCAATCCTGAGTGGAAGGACACGTTGACATTTTGGTTCAAAGTAGGCATACTTACTGTTTTTTTTTGTAGTGGCGGAGTTTAACCGTGCTGTAATAGTATTAAGTCGTTTGTGGTATCTAATAAACGTTTTTTCTTTCTTTCTTTCTTTACACCAAGCAATACCTTGCTTACAGCACGGTTGAATGCAAAAACAAAAGTGTACCTACCTACAAGGTAGTCATGTCGCTGCGCAGATAAGCGCTGCGACGCTGGTATTCTGCGGATGCCTATATCTTAATAGGCTATTCCGGTCTCATTCAAAAAGTAGTTCAAATGCATCTTTTAGTGATAAAATACCACGGAAAAATAGAGATATATTTTATTAATATCAAATAATAAAGAAAAACGACTTTTAATTTTTCAATTAAATTACTTGCTCGAAAACAGCACAACTCTAGTCCGCCGTGACTTTTACGTCACACTTATAGTAAACATCACGCTTCACTGAGAGATTAAAGTTATTTTCCCAAATACAAAATGAACTATAGTCCATATCATTGGTGTCTTGTGTCTGAATGTAAGAATACAAGTGTTAAAACGCCGGAAAAGTTATAGATACAAGTGCCAACAGATTTAAAAATGAGAAATACGTGGCTAAAGATAGCATGAAGAGATCCGAAGTTATTGTCCACAAAGAGTAAATACTATTTTTGTGAAGATCATTTTGATGTAAGTATGCAATTTAATAGACCTTCAAAACTTGCAAAATTATATTCACAATATTGCAAAACTAATATTTCATAGGTTATGTCTTCGTGGAAGATTAGTGCTTTCTGCTTTGATAAAACCATCTTCCATGATGAAATTATATTATAGCGCCGGAATATCGAGAAACGTGTTAATAATAACTAAGAATTTTCGAATTATTGTAGTAAATGTAGTAGACACAGTACTGAGATTATTTGTTTACAAGACAGATTACGTCAAAACTTTAGCCAACATGACGAACAGCGTTTTCACCAAATTGGAGACAGATTAAAAAACATGAATTTTAAAATGGAAATATTAAATTTATTTTTCACTTTAATGAATTGATATTAATATTCTTGGTTTACTTTTTCATGATTTATCATATAAACATAATTTTATTTTTTTTTATTCATAGGGTGGAATAGCCTATTGGCTATCTCACATAAAAGTTAAAGTGATTGCCAAGTCGCTGTGGCAAAGGGCAAGTTACCTTCCAAAGCAGTATTTCGTCGGTGTCCACTGCAGTGATGGTTCTAATGCTCCGTTCAAAGGATCCAATATAACAGGAGGGTGATGGGTTCATTGGACACTTAGTGGGGAACTTAAATATGACATTGTCTGTCAGTGATGGACATAATATTAAAGTCTTCTTTCTGACACACAATTACGTATTTGCCTTAGAGAGATGGTCTCAGCTGACCTATGTATGGTTCATAATCATCAGCCTATTGCAGTCCACTGCTGGACCTAGGCCTCTCCAGATGCTCACCACTAAGGGCAAACATTTGGGAGACATACCTACCCATAATCGCCACGCTGGGCAGGCGGGTTGGCGATCGCAGGGCGTAGCTTCTCGCTTCGGTGACGCTGCTGCCCGTCATCGGCCTGTGGTACCCATTTAGCTACGCCTGCATTTGTGATGGTTATACCGCCACCAGTCGGTTGCCAGTGCCTCGTTTGTTATTCGGCAGGATGCACCACGAGCATGTGAGGTTGTGATGAAAGGAAAAGGTGATTGGCCGCCCCCTTATATCCCCCATATGTAGGTATGGTTAGAGTCAGATATAAAATAAGTAGTTTCTTTTTTCACACAAATTAGTTGATCGACATGAAATAGGTAAAACATAGAAAAAATATATAGGTAGGTAATATTTTAGCATTCAAGTTGGGGACTTGATCCCGCCATCTTGGTACATTTTGCGAATATGTTTTTAAACCCATTAATCGTTCTATTTCAGCAAAATCCAAAAGGTCTGCGGAATTATCTCAATTGGCTGACGCAGCAGTACGGAAACATAACGTTTTTAATAACGGAGAACGGTTTCCCGACTGATGGGTCTTTGAATGATGACGATAGGGTGCAGTACTTCAAGGACCATTTGGAACAGGTATTGTATGAATTAAATTTTATTTATGACAGGTAGGTAGATCTAAACTAATATTATAAAGAGGAAAGATTTGATTGTTTGTTTGTTTGTTTGTTTGTATTTTATAAAACAGTAAAACAGGTATTATACATGACAGGTTTCATTTAGGTAGAGGCTGAAACACGGTGTGCGAATCTGTGGAACTTGCACCATATTATAGCGGTAGCTCACCTGATCAGTAAGCTGAAGGAAGTGGCAGTGGGTTGGCCACATCAGCTGCAGAACCGATAACCGTTGGGGTAAGCGAGTTCTGGAGTGGAGACCGCGTCTCGGCAAACGTAGTGTAGGACGCCTTCAGACCAGATGGAGTGACGTTTTGCGCAGGACGGCTGGCAAGTGCTGGATGCGAAAGGCCCGGGACCGATCGAAGTGGCGAGCATTGGGAGAGGCCTACCTATGCCCAGCAGTGGACTGATGTGGGCTGACGATGATGATGATTATAACGGTGGCATAAGTGTCGCCGTACCCAGCTCGGATGATAAAAAGAGAATAATTTATGGCATTTTTTATTCCTATAATCTTCGTCCTAGCTCTGATCCATTTATTTATCCAAAGTTTACCTCGTAGATACAGTTAGCGATTCAAGACGACGGTATTGACGTCAAAGGCTACACCGCTTGGTCGCTGATGGACAACTTTGAGTGGAGATACGGGTACATGTAAGTACATAATCATTTAATTAAATAAATAAGTAGATTTTAACAGACACTGTCCGTAGCTAGGCCATTCGTATATGAACATTTGAATTTTTGCCGTTTCTAGGTATGTGTTTGTATTTGTTCTGATACCCATAACACAAGTGCTGAAATATTAGGTCCTATAAGGTCGAAGCTATGTGTGTTATGTTGTCTGAGATGATATTTATCTATTTATTATTATCTCCTTGTCTGTACCGTGTTTGTACCGACAAATAAACACGGTTGTTTTGTACCTACCGTAGGGCTAATGAATAGAACGAAAGGTTTGATGTATTTTTTTACCTTTCAGGAGCAAATACGGCTTATACGCAGTAAACTTCACAGACCCACAGCGCACGCGCACGGCCCGCGCTTCTGCACGCTTCTACGCGAACGTCATCAAGACTCACTCACTCGAGGCAGAAGCAAAGACCAGTAGCATGGGCACCTGGCTAGCATTGGCACTAACTTTTATTGTACTCACCGTAGCTATAATAGGATGCAAATACATTAACCGCAAGGAACGTGAAAGACCAAATTATGATGCGGTGGCTCTGAGTGAAGATGCGAGGAAGTCACCGTATAGGCAATAATTAATTTGTAAGTAATAATGATCAGCACATATCTTTTTGTATTTAAAGTTTCTTTTGTTTTATGTACATACTTAATATTAATATACCTATATACCGAGGTAATTAATTTATTTCACCATATTCCTTATGTAAGCCCTCTTTGTATGAAAATAAGAATTAAAACTGTATAGTGTGTTTTATTGTACCTACCTACATTGTGTTTTTTGTTTACATGAGAATAAACTTTGAATTTTATGGGAGTAGCCTACTCTACAGTATACTTACTTGCATAACAGAGGTTGTTGTATTGTACCCAATAAGACCTCATCTAAAACTATAAATAACTTGTGACGGTAATAAATGGCACTGACCAGCCTATGCTCTTTGCCAAGTCTTTGTCTACTCTTAGACAAAGTTACGAGACAACTTGGGTCATTCGAATTGTACCCCTATCCATGGTGACTAGACTACTCCTCCTCCGTCTCGACATGCAATGCACGCTGGAAGACGATTTATTATATTGATTCTATAACTTTCCTTTAACTTTTCACACAAAGTAAAACCAAATTCATATGTACTCTAAATCTCAATATAAAAATAATAAATACCTATACATTGGCCTTGATTTCCGCTCAACCACGATCCATGGATTATAACGGTACAATGTGTGAAACGAAACGTGAAACATCCCTGCGTCATTTCATTCATTTGACAAACAAACGTCAACGTGACATTTAAATAATTACTACGACAAAAATATTTCATCACGTCGGAATTTTGTGAACAATTTCGTCGTTAACAATCCATATGTTTACAATTAATCGACGAAAATACAATTTTAAACGACATCAATTGCAGCTGCCTACTTAGGGTAGCTGTGAACGAAAAATCATTGACGCTTGACGAGCGACGAGCATTCTCGTTTTTGTTTTGTGTGAAAATTAGTTGAAATTGTGCTGCAAAATGTCTAAAATGAAGAAGTTAACTGGCTCTTTCCGCTATACCCAGTGGGATCCGTGTCTGATCGTCTCGCAGATAGTGGCTATGCAGTCTCTCTTATATCTCTCCCTGTGTATCATCATGGCTGTGATGCAGGACTTGACAGGCTCTACGAGGACTTTGGACCACATATTCGAGTATCACGTAAGTGTGAAATTGTGTTGTAAAGGTGTCTGAACTCTTGACAGCAGAAGAATTGACCTCACAAGACCAAATTTTCCAGATGCAATAGTTATAACAATAGATTAAGATTTTAAAGGGACATTCGGTCTTATGACTTTATTAAGTAGGGGTGAGAGCCTTCCGCTCCCCTAACAGTCCAGTGATGATGACAAGGCCGCGCCAGCCTTGTTCGTAGTCATTTAGAAAAAAAAATGTGTTTATCTTGGGGTACTCGCATGTAATGTACAACCAGTGTATCCTATCTTATTAACACATTAAGAAAATCTTCCAAAGGACTGGTAGGGGTAACACCTTACAGCAATATCGAAGGGAATCTACACAATAAACATAAAAACAGTGTTTTTTTATAAAACTTTGTATGTCTACTCCTGTAAATATTAAAACAATTAATTAATTCTGTATTCTCAAATTATTGAACAACCATTCTTCCAGGAGATTCACGTGAGAGACAATGAAGGCCGGTCCGTGATAGCAGCGTTTGTCCTCAACGCGATCATCGGGGCCTGTGCTCTCTGGACTATTGTAGGCAGAACGAAGTTGTGCTTGGATTTTAGGTAAGTTATTAATTTTCACAAAAACTGGGACTTTTGAATAACAAAATTGAATAATAGGATTTGTTAAATATTCTACTGGTGAGGGTAAACATGAAGAAGTCCTATAAAAAATTCTAAGTTAATGTGAATTGATTGCCTCGTACTTGGCCAGTGTTGACTAAGGCCTTGTATTCCTAAAGACATCCAGATGAAAAGGCCTTATCAGATTTTATTTATTGACATAGGTATATTAAATTGCTACATTACATTGAATTTGCTGGCATTGTAAAGCGGAAACCTCTTTGATTTAATAAATGCATTTTCCTAAATTGCTTCTGGGTTTGTGCTTTGTGAGACAGCTATATTCATTGTCATAAATAAAAGATAGTGTTTGTATGAGACAGCATCATTGTTTTTGCACTATGAAAGTATAAATTAAGGAAAGTTCTTAATTTTTCTTAGAAATATGTCATTACATCTTGGTACCTACTATATTTTTTTATTGTTATTGAATTTTGGTTATAGTCCACTATTTGTTGTGATTTACAGCTGCACCTTCTATGGAATTCACCTTATCATCTGCTGGATGTACAACGGCAACTTCCCCGTCACATTCTCTTGGTGGACTCTCAACGTGGCCTGTGCAGCAGTCACGTGCGTCACAGGGGAGTTTCTCTGTTTACGTACTGAACTGCAAGCGATACCGCTGAGCAATATTGGTGCTAAAGTTGACTTATGAGAGTTGCCACGTCCCGGAATTAACAAGTTTTCCCATCAGCCGGGCCGTAGGAGACTTAGTGTTGCTCACTGCTAGCCAGCGTTGCCCGATTATTTTTGGCAAGGGACTTTTTTTAGTGGAAAAAGTGGGATTCTTCGGTCGGAAATATAAAAAGATACCTATGAAATCAGGTTTTTTCATATATGTATAGTGACACAGCACTGACTTTACTTATTCACCTGATGATAAGTATGAAACGGGTCTCTGTGGCAACAGGCGGGCAATCAATGGGTACCTGTCAATAGCCATCGTCTTTCACTCTTTTAATCCGGCAAGCGTAAGGTTAGCATATGCAACAAAAAGTTAGTGGGTGTGTCATACCCAGTTAATGATTGTGTGGTTTTAGTACACTTTTATATTATCGTCAGTGACGTTTAAATGGGTCAATAACAATAGGTTTTATATTCTCTCATTTCTCGGCAAAGCATTAAATGTTTATCTATTAAATTACACTGATTTGGCAATAGATACTAAAACAGAGGAAGGAAAGGTTAGAAAGCAGTGGAAATTGTTAGAGGACGCCTTTGCCAAGAGGCACACTGACCTCCGGGACGTATTATAATAAAACATAAAAGAAAGCCACAGATAAACAGAGTCTCAGAATACAAAGGCTATATTATTATTATTGTTACTAAAACTAGTCCTGGATTGGCTGTCACCTGTCCATGCTTCCTTCAGCACTCTGCACGTACGATATACCATTTCCCGATTTAACGAACTTTGATTTAATGGTTGGGATGTCCCATCAAAATCAGGATGTTTGGCAACGCTGCTGCTAGCCATTCCCATAGTTGCTTCTATGCGTCAAAATGGCTGTTTGTAATGTTGTTTGGGATAAATGAAATCAATAGAGGTCAACATCAACAAAAGTTATTTAAAAACATGTATGATCTTGATTCGAGATCGGTGAATGAAAGTTAAAGTTATTCCAATAGACAGATTAATCCTATGCGGTTTTTCATGTGGAATGTATGGTGTTTTAACTGTTAAACGTGTAAGTTGAACAATTTCATTGCTTTTAAGTTAATTCGAATAAGATTCGAAATATCATATAACAATGTAATTACTTAATCTGTGGAAGACAGTGAGAAGCGCTTAATCTTCTGAGCAGAAATTTAATTAATTAAATTAAGAAAATGAGTCAGTTTGCGTATTAACTTGGACTTGGAAAACTAATTGGATAATTCAACAGTTATTTACACATTTTTAGAAGTACTCGCGCGGTGTTTTGCGTAGTGTACAATTGGACAGTGATTTGTATTCTATTCCGCCACAGCGCGGAAAATATTGTGTTTATTCCTTCATATTTATCAGCCTATTACAGTCCACTGCTGGACATAGGCCTCTCCAGTTGTTCCCAGTTAGAGCAAACATCTGGAGGATATACCCATAATCGCCACGCTTGGCAGACCGGTTGGCGATCGCAGGGCGTAGCTTTTCGGTTCGTTGGTATTTGGCTACGCGCTCAATTGTAATGGTTATGTCACCGGAAAATAGCAAGAATCGTAAATTGATCAATTTCCTAGGTAGTTGATTAACTTCCGGAAAATGATAAATGGCAGTTGAAATGTATTATTTAACGTATGTATTTTAGTAAATTGATCATTTTACGGGGTCTTCCCGTAAAATCATCCGACGAAGGTGAGGTGAACGTTGATTGGTTCAATAGCTCACGTGGCGTTATCCCGGCAACCAATCAGGGAACAGTGTATTAAGTTACGGGTAATAGTGCACCGTCACCGTTAAATAGTACATTGAGAAACGATTGGCCCATTTGAGGACGATTTTACTTGTGTCAAAATCGTAAATTATTAAATGACTGTCAGGCTACCGTAAATTGATCAACTAACTGAAATCAATTGCGTTAAATAATACATTTCAACTACTGTTTGTTATTTTCCGAAAGTTAATCAACTACCTAGGAAATTGATCAACTTACGATTCTTGCTATTTTCCGGTGACAGTTATACTGCCACCAATCGGTTGCCAGCGCCTCGTTTTTTACTCGGTACGGTGCACCACGGGCAGGTGAGGGTGGCTTATTGCGAAAGATGATAGGTCGGCTCCCTTACATCCCTTATGCTCATCCAGAAAGTTTTCCAAGTCCTTGCATTTAAAAGCTTTTAACTATAAAGATATTTCGCTAAGAACGAAGACTGTTACGATAAAGTGCCGATTCTACGTCTTTTGTTGTGTTTTATGCCAAATACGTGTTGGTAGTTAGTTTTAGATGTTATCGTTAGTCAAGGCCTGGGGTAGGTAGCGTGTCTGAAAACAAATGTTTAATACACAACTTTAACCCATTTTAACAGTAATCAGAATTTTCATTTATGTCCACGATAAACTCATAACTAAAATTAATTCACTTAAGCCCCGACAAAACTTAGCAACTGATAACGCTGTCGAACTAAAAAACACCCCTTTTTAGGGGGTGTAAAAAAGGGGTGTAAGATTGTAAATTTTTAGTCAACTTTGAATATAAAAAAATGAACTAAATTCACGTGTTTAAAATTGAAGCCTAAGCTTGTAATAAAATCAATAATATCATACAAGGATAGACACCCAACTGCTAATAAATTTGTATTATATGACCCCAACCAATTGATAAACTCTTGTTAAAAACAAATTGGTAAATAGGCTTGTTTGCCTAAAAAATATAATTAGTCCGTCTTTTAGCTTATCTATACTTATAATAAATCTGTAGAGAGGTCAATTCTGTACATAAAATATTTTTTCAAAATAACTATCAGGGGGTGATAAGTGATCGATACTGATACCAAAAATGCAATCAGTAAAATTTTTGTCTGTCTGTCTGTCTGTCTGTCTGTCTGTCTGTATGTTCGTTATAGAAAATAAAACTACTGAACAGATTTTGACGAAACTTGGTACAATTATTCTTCATACTCCTGGGCAGGTTATAGGATACTTTTCATCACGCTACAATCAATAGGAGCGGAGCAGTGACGGGAAGTGTTAGGAAAACGCGAGAAATTTTAACCTGTATGTTTGAACGCGCATTACGCGAAAACTACTGCATAGAATTGAATGCGGTTTTCACCAATGTATTGCTAGAGGTCTAACTTAAAACTTAGGCACAAGGTATAGATGGGTATTATATGGAAGTCCGTTATTTTTGAAACCCGATATCCACGCGAGCGACGCCGCTGGCACAGCTAGTTCAAAAATAAAAGACATGTATTTTTTATTTGTAAATTAGACTAAAAATTACAATGTTATAGCCCGTTGAAATTACGCGTGACGTCACTCGATGAGGCATTTTTACGGGACGGAGTGACGTCAAAGACTCCCACTCCTAACTTTTGATGCCTTGTATATTTGCTATTTTTATTCGAATGAAAAAAGGAAAAATACGTGTCCAATACATTTTTATGATCTAAAATACAAGCTAAATATAATGTAATTATTTTGACCCCTAAAACATCCTTATTGGTATCACACAAATTTGGAGTTTATCCATTAGCTGTGGATTCGAACCTAGGACCTAACTATACGATCTCGAACTAGGTAGTTAACCACTTGAGGCGAAACATTAAAGTAATATTAATAGTTTAAAATGTATGTATGTATGCAAATCAATTACTTATTAATTTCTGGTTATAGCCAATAACCAACATAATAATTTGTTTGATTAATATTTGCATTGTAAATAACTGTGATGATGCGTAATATTTATTTGTTACATTTTGTAATTAATGTACATACGAAATAAATAATAGTTATTATTAAACATTGTGTTTTTTATACGTCACTTAAACTTTACTACGTATGTTGTAGTGGCGTAACTATACCATTTTATTCGTGGCAAGTTCATCGGATTTTTAAATGTGTAATAAATAATGTTGGTAATTTCCCCACTTGCTTATCCTGTAGTCGCCATTGCTATAATCGTCATCAATTTATCGCATGAATTCTTTATGGAAGTGTGTTATTCAGAACAAAAATCGGGGTATAGTTGGTACTAATGAAATAAAATAAACATGTAGTAATGTAATAACTATTTTAATAAAATAATAAAAACAGAATCATAAAATTGTTAGCAACAAAATATTTTCATGTAATAATAATATTAATGTAGTTTATCACAAAATTTCACAATACGGTTAGCAAATATTCACAGAAATTGTACAACATGGCGTGCATTCAAAATAGGTTTTTTAATGGGAACACTTGCCGACAAAAGTAGATGTTTTTTATTAATGGCAACCTCTACCTTTTTGTTTTTAATAGCCCTTTTTTTTTATTATTTTTTTTATTAATTAACTAAGGGGCACAGACTTTTTTACTTAGTACATTTCTACCAATTTCGAGAGAATATTTACAAAGTTACAAAACAATTCTGCTGTTTAGAGTTGTATTCGCTAACGTGGATTCTTTTTAAAATGTTTGTTTTAAATCGATTTGTCAATTTTGATATTTCTGTTGCTAAAAATGCTAACTTATGGCATGTTGACATTATGCTGTGTTATTGATGACATGAACTGTGCTGTATGAAGATAATAAAAAAAGCCCTTTGTCAGCAAGTGTACCAATATTTGATTATAACTCATCTAGCTAGACTAGCTACATACATTAACACGGGTGCGTCTTTCAGCTAGCTATACTCTGCCTACAACTATAACTTATGGTCGTCACAACACGAATTCTATCACTAAAAGACCTGTCATCCCACAACGCCACTGCAAAATCAATCACAATCGCTGTCAAATGTCATTTATAGTGATTTTGACAGTCAAACAATTTTTAAAGTTTCTTTCATGTCAAAACCGACTGTGAAAGATTATGATGTTACGTAGCAAAGAGGGAGATTATTCTGAAACGATATTTAGTTCGACCTTTTCATGACCACAAAGTAATTTGTGCCCTAATTTGAGACTAATAAGACACACACTTGCTCATAGTATGTCGTTTCGGAATACAGGTCTAAAGCTATATTCACACTGAATATTACAGGAGATCTTTATAAAGTTTGAATCAGAACATTAGTGTATTCTATAGGCAGTTTCATCCGTCTAAAGCCGCGGCCACACATTGGAGATATTTGTACCAACATAACGTTTTGCGCCCAATGCACCAATGTGTGTATCGGTACTTTGACACAATGAAGACATTGAGCGCGTTAGTATTGGGCATTGGACAGTGATTGGACGCAAAAAATTATGACCCAATTATATGCGAAAGCATTTATTACTATATTATTGTTAAATTGCTAATGAATATTCAGTGTGAATCAACTCTTCAATAACTTACAACTACAAATAATCTCAAATTCGTTCGGACCATATTACTTAAATATTAACAGACAAATTAAACGTCTTTTCTCTTTTTTTCTAGGACATACAATAACATACTTGTACATTTCACAACATTAATATTTGGGTGACCGTAGTATTGAAATAGCATAGATATTGAGCAAACTGATTGCGTACAGTCGAAAAGAACAGTTAATATTTTTTTTTTTATAGTAGCTCAACATAATGGCCTTCCTACACCTGATGGTAAGCGAAAGAGAAGCCCAAGTCGCTGGACAAGTAACTGGTCAGTTACCTGTCAGTTGCCACCGCCATGCCGGCCCAACTCCAACCCCCCACAAGCTCCGGAAACCCTACTTACCGGCAGGAACACGACCTGGGCAAATGCCTTCGCGGGTCTGTACCATCTTAATAACTGTAGTAACAGTTATTAAGATAATTAATGTCATCATGACTGACAAACATGAACTATTTAATGAGCATAATTATGAAATTACGACCTAATTTTGAAATACCTTATTACATAAGGCCGATCTCTAGTTTTGAAGGCCAAGACTGAATTTGGATCATCAGAGTTAGTTAAATCAATACTACGACCACCAACAAACGCCACACAAAAAGCAATTTTATTGCTCAGATAATACGTATTTCTTTATATTAACAAGCATCTGACTCAAGCGACGTCTTATAGTAGACTTGACTCGTATATACAAAACGTACCTGTTTGTATGTACAATCAAATTCGTATATTGAAGTTTTTTTTAGCTTAGCTTTAATGAACGGTCATATTGTGATTATTATTAAATATATTAATACTAATGACTTAATATACAAAGAAAATCAGTTTAGAAATTTGAATGTATTCTTAAATGTTTCAAAAAAGTAATTATTTCGTTGTTTCAATTTTTGCTAACTATTTCATTAAACGAATTTGATTGTACATCATGTAATTCTTCGTCACTTTTGAAGGCACTGAAAAGCATAACATTATGATGAAATTTAACTGTCTTTCTGATATTTAGTTTTAACAGAATGTCTTAAAATTATTTACTAAAATACATTATTTGCTAAATACACAGTGGCGTAGTTAGGTAACCCAGGGCCCTGGACAAATAAAAAAAAATGGGGCCCCACCGCTATCTAAACTGATTGGCTTTTATCAAATAAAAATTAAAGTCGGTTTGCAACCTGTCATATTTATTTTGAAAATGGGAAAGATTTACAAAATTTTAAAGCGATCGAGATTTCTGGTAAGGATTCGAGGCCCCCCTGAGCTTGAGGGCCCCTGGGCATTGCCCCGCTTAGCCCCTAGGTAGCTACGCCTCTGTAAATACAGCATGTTCGAAGAAATAGTGGCGAGAGGAAAAAAAACAAAAGGCCGACTAATATTTGTGTATGGACTTGCTCAGAATTACGAACTAAATAATTAAAGTCATAATAAATAATGTGCCACTATTTCTTGTCACATCCTATGAACGGTATTGAAAGTGTCTCATCAAATATTTTGATCTATGTGTTGGCTACAAGTTGTACTATAACGTAAATACTATGAGTACTGTTAGAGCAAGGGTTCACTAGCATTACAGCGGACCGTATATAATATGTCATCGTAAAATTATAAATACCGCTAACCGACTGATACTTGTGTTTCATTCCCAAATCTATGGACGCAGAACGGCCTTGGAAAGACCTACAATCTTAGACTGTCCTTGGACAGTTGATAATTTAACACGCGACAAAATGCGAAGAAAATAATACGTTAAATTGTGAGTAGTATGTACGGCTCAGACATTTTTCGTCAGTTTATAATTTCGCTAGATAGATTATAATCTAACAGTATTTATAATTTTACATATACACATAGCGGTATGTCGCATCCGCTGTCCGCTAGTGTGTTCTTACTCTTATAGAACAAGTGCACGCGTGTAATTATTCACATATAAAAATAAATTAAATGAGATTTTGATCCTTAATGTTATGATAATAATATTGATATTAGACTGACGACATAAAGTCTTAAAACAAATACGTGAACATAGATTCTATTGGTTTAATATACTGATTGGTAAAATACATACAGTGATGTCCTTTGGTGCTTAATATTGGGTTATGTGCTTTGAAGATTGGTATAAAGGAATAATAATAAAACCTAAAAAAAATTCGAAAATAAGAAAACAACAAAAAATAATTTCGAATGGCACAATTTTAATGCCCAATTTTGAAATTTGCATTTATCTAAATTAATGTGTAAGTTAATGTACTTTACATAATGTTGTTTAACTTAAGTAGGTATGATATTATTTTCTAAACCTAATTCACAACAAAATACCCAGTTGCGACTACAAGTTATATCAAATGTCGCACTCTTAATAAAATAATGACCTAAATCGAAATTTTTGAAAATTGAGTTTAGGTGACAAGTTGGTTTTTCACATACACACCGTTAATTACCATAAACTCATTTTTCCAAAATGTTGGGTTAGGTCGTTATTTTACTAAGAGAGCGGTATACAAATGTAAACATTAAAACAATATTTTTAAATCTACCATTTATAAGTTGTAAGGACAAATAAATTATTATTACATTCAGCTATGGGGTAACATCTTTCTCTCACTATAATGAACTAAATTGGAAGAGCCTTTTTTTCTTTATCCCCGTAAGTCTCACAGAAGCCGTAGGTAAGTGTTTGCCTCTTTTGTTATGCACTAAATAAACGTTTTTTCTTTCTTTCTTTCTATAAAGCTTTTTTCTCACTGTGAATCTTAAGGGGACATCCTGTTTTAACGTGAAGACGAATAAATAAGTTAAGTAATAAGTTAACATACAAGAAAGTTAATACTTCCAGTATAACTTTGAGAAACTGTATTTCTTCAAAGAAGAAAAAAATGTATTTCTCAATAACAACTTTTCATCAATACTTTTGTAACAAAATAAATATAAATTAGTGCAATAACATCGCAATTAACAATACAAAGGCGTGATATGTCAGTTTGAACCTTATCTTTAAGGGATCAAGGCATTCTTTACAATAGTTGTAGTAGTATATCTGGAAGTATTTGTTAAATTATTATGTCCTTGCGATTGTTTGCGACATAGACTTAGAAATATTTAGACACAACAAGGTTTTAACAGCGTTCAAAACCCGAGTCGTCACGTGAAGTCTTAGCTTTCATTCATAGTATAGAATTTACTGGATTAGACTTTATGGCACACCAAAAATGTTACTTATTTTTTGAACAATTTAAGCTCGCTATGAGCGATCTCTTCCAGACAACTTTTGGGTGAAGAATAGCAAGATAGAAAGGATACGTCATTCTTTCTATCTTATTAGTTTACTCAAGGTTTCATTTCAAGAATTTTGTAGTAGTCTTTACTTAATACATTTTATTTGTCTACTGAGCGTAATTAATGATATAATGGTGTTTGTAGGTAATTTCTAAGTCTATGGTCAGTTCAAACATCGGGCTCAATGAAAGAACCCAAAGGTAACGTTTCGCGGAAGACTAGTGATTAACAATGTAATTGTAAAGCTTAGCTACAATACTTGGTATTGAGGTAGATGCGCTATTATCGGGGTATTCAACTTAAATCAAGCGTTAATTTACGTATCTTAAACGTGATTTGTATATTGTACTAAACGCAGTTAGAGCCCGTTCAGACATGCGGATTTTTGCGTTCAGACTGACGGGTGATCTGTCCGTAAACGCGGCCGCGATCGCCGATAGGGAACGTGCACATCGATGGTGCTGCCAACTGGTGTCATAAATTTGAATGTTTTACCCCAGTTTACACTACGTAGGGATGTAAGGGAGCGGCCTATCATCTTTCCACTCCAAGCCAACCTCACCTGCCCGTGGTGCATCCTGCCGAATAACAAACGAGGCGCCGGCAACCGACTGGTGGCGGTATAACCATCACAATTGAAGGCGTAGCTAAATACCACAGACCGATGACGGGCAGCAGCGTCACCGGAGCGAGAAGCTACGCCCTGCGATCGCCAACCCGCCTGCCCAGCGTGGCGATTATGGGTATATCCTCCTGATGTTTGCCCTAGGTGGCGAACAACTGGAGAGGCCTATGTCCAGCAGTGGACTGCGATAGGCTGATGATGATGATGATGACACTACGTAGTGCTGCCACGTATAGTTTGTGCACGGTCCCTGTAGTGTCAACAAAGGTAGCGGTTTCCCCGCCAAACCGCAGTGTGAACGCCGTGCCCCGCCGCGCGGTGTGAACAGGGGTAGCGGGTTGATGGCGGTTTCGCGGGTGGAAACCGCATATTTGAACGAAAGCCTAAGGTGTCTAGCCTAAACACACTATGCTAAAAATACGCAACCGAAGGTTAGGCTTCGAAGTAAAATAGGAAGTCGGCAGTTTCTCTCATTAAAATGAATGAAATCATTTTATTTCCCGATTTAAGATAACACTTTGCTTTTACAGTTCATAAAACACCCCTACTGTTTCAATAAACATCACTTTAACAACAATTGTAACAAAATATGAGCATTTGTGAATAAAATAATACGTTTTAACTTACTTGCCTACGCTTGTGCAAAATATTATAATTCGATACATTGATCAATAACATTAGAATTAAATTAACAAAAAGAAAGTATTTTATTTGTGGTAACATTGCTTCTCTATAATACAGGTTATAGTTTAATTATTTTATTAGTAGTGACTATGGCAAATCCCCAAATGACAATATTTAAATGGGGCGAGGGAAAGCTTATATTGTGCTGTCATATAAAAAAAGTCTTTCAATCATAATCGGTCACTAATTTTATATGTTAAGTCCCGTAGCAGACAACAGGGTTTATAGAACAAATAAGATCGGACTTATTGAGAAATCACAACAAAATTATTTTACAAAATGAGACCGCGATAGGCCTTCAAAGTTCACCAGGAAAGTCCATTTCAAAAGTGTGAAATTAATCAAAAAACATTATAGCACTGTTATGGTACATTTATTAAGGACGTTTTGATATGAAATCATGCCATTTTAATATAGCCATCGAACAAACTTCATAAACGAGGCATACAAAACACGCAATATTCAACCGTGACGTCACGGTTGAATAGCAGTTAGTTTGAATAGCAGGTAAGTTTCGCGGACGGGTCCGACCGACCTGACTTGTGCTTGTGGGTTTTCCCCTCAAACCATGGCTCACCTCGCGGCCTGCCATGCGTGCCCATCAAGTTGTACGCGGGAGGAGCTGATGAGGCGTCCAGGAGGGCGATTCGTGTGGCTGAATATGGGCGGTACTTGTTTAAAGATTGCCATCGACACGATAAGAAGCAGATAGTACGAGGCGTTTTTGGCGAGTTCATATTTGTGATTTTGAAATTGTGATATCTCGGGTTCTTTTTATACAAGCGGAGTAATTGTGTTTTGGGATGTAATGGATAACCTTTGCGCTCCAAGCCATCCTCACCTGCCCGTGGTGCATCCTGCCGAACAACAAGCGAGGCGCTGGCAAACCGACTGGTGGCGGTAAAACCATCACGATAGAAGGCGTAGCTAAATACCACAGGCCGATGGGCGGCAGCGTCACCGGAGCAAGAAGCTACGCCCTGCGATCGCCAACCCGCCGCAAAATTCGTCAAAGTCGATTTCATTAATTTAATTCATATGTTCGAACTCGGGAGGGACAGATGGGAGGAATTTATGGTGCAAAAGTACCGTTCAACGACGATAGTTTTCGATTTTGGGTAGCGGTATGAGGCATACCTGACGTAAAAAAAAGTCGTCGCTAAGTGGTATGAAAAAAAGTCGCAAACTATGAGTGGAGAAGCCTATGTCCAGCAGTGGACTGCGATGGCTGATGATGATGATGATGGGTGGTCAATCCCGCAGCAGGTGCAGCGGCGGCAGACAGCCTAACAGCGGGTACGGCAGGTCTTATGGCGAGTTCTCGTCGTCTACCTCGCGGATAACGGTGTCCGACTCCCATCGAGCACGCTCTGCCAGTAACGCTTGGAGTTTCTGTGAATAAAAGTATACTTTGTTTTTTATAGTAGCTCGACGTATGGCTTCCCTACGCCTGATGGAAAGCGAAAGAGAAGCCCAAGTCGCTGTGACAACTGGCAAGTAACTGGTAAGTTCGGACAACATGATATACATTGCTCCGATCCCAAAGTAAGTAGCTTAAGCACTTGTGTTATGGTATCAGAACAACGAAGGTACTACAAATAAATACTTAAATACAAATATAAACACCCAGACACGGAACAAACACAAGTGTTCATCACACGAATGTACAACACACGGCCCAAACACCGTAAATAAAACAAACACTGGGTTAAAACAAACCCTAACCCCCCCCGAGCTACTTTAGTGTTTTGTTTGACACTTCCGTCGCAGAATGTCCTTTTCGCAATGTCCCTTGGTTGCAAAACGTCACTTTCGCAGATGCCCGTTTCGCAATGTCCCCTGGTTGCAATACGTCACTTTCGCAGAATGCCTCTTTCGCAATGTCCCCTGGTTGCAAAACGTCACTTTCGCAGAATGCCCCTTTCGCAAAATGTCCTTTTCCCAGAACGTCCCCCGCGAATTAGTTCGCGTAGCGAAAGGTCGTGAGTTTAAATCTCACCCGAGCACTTGGTTTGGCCGGTGATTTTTTATGATTAATATTATTACGTAATGAACTACATATATTTTGACTTTAATTTTACGATTTTCATAGAAAAGGGGAATGCCCAGTTGCCATAGTAAATTAGGCCCTCGGTGCACAGAGTGAATTTAACGTACCTCTTTCCTGTCAAGCACCACGATCCTGTTTTCTATCTTGGGAGCTAATTCGCACGACTGCTGTTCCAAATCGTCCAGCGACGCGCGTCGGGTTAGTCTGAAAAAAGAATAACATCGTTAGGGAATATCAGCGCTGATTTGGAAGCTTAGGCCCCTCTCGCACAGCGACTTTTTGTAGCGATGCAGTCGCGATGCAAACGCGTTTGGATGCATCCAATGCCGGTTCTCACTCAGGCACTCACTTAAGAGAGGTAGGGTATAGCGAATCTTCCCTCGAATTGAGCCGCCCGTCCGGGAAGGACCTCCACCCTATAGAATACCGCAGTCAAATGACCTCTGGGTCGTGTTTCTGCCGGTGAGTAGGGTTTCCGGAGCTTGTGGGGGGTCAGGGGTTGGGCCGGCATGGCGGTGGCAACTGACCAGTTACTTGCCCGTTGTCACAGCGACTTGGGCTTCTCTTTCGCTTTCCATCAGGCGTAGGGAAGCCATTATGTCTGATAATAAGTAACCTCCTCCTTTTTTCGAAGTCGGTTAAAAATTGGCCTATGTCCTTTCTCAGACGCTTGACTGCTCATAAACAGAATTAATATCGCATCTATACTAATATTAAAGCTGAAGAGTTGTATGTTTGTTTGAACGCGCTAATCTCAGGAACTACTGGTCCGAAATGAAAAATTCTTTTTGTGTTGAATAGACCATTTATCGAGGAAGGCTTTAGGCTATATAACATCACGTTGCAACTATTAGGAGCGAAGAAGTAATGGAAAATGTAAAAAAAACGGGAGAAAATAACTATTCCACGCGGACGACGTCGCGAGCACAGCTAGTCTAAAATAATTGTAAGGATTACCTGTGATGAGTGTGTGCGATGTAGGCTCAACAGCGGCCGAAGACGCCCTCCGGAGAGGCGGAGGGCCGTCCAGTTCGCTGCCATCCAACATCTTCACCAGACTGTGCCTGTGAGTAAACAGACGACATATTTAAGGAGAGGTCATCATCATCATCATCAGCCTATTACAGTCCACTGGTGGACATAGGCCTCTCCAGTTGTTTGCCACTTAGAGCAAACATCTGGAGGATATACCCATAATCGCCACGCTGGGCAGGCGGGTTGGCGATCGCAGGGCGTAGCTTCTTGCTCCGGTGACGCTGCTGCCCGTCACCGGTCTTTAGTATTTAGCAACGCTTTCAATTGTGATGGTTATTTCACCGGAAAATAGCAAGAATCGTAAGTTGATCAATTGGCCTAGTTGATTAACTTCCGGAAAATAATAACGCAGTTGAAATGTATTATTTAACGTATGTATTTAGTAAATTGATCATTTTACGGGGTCTTGCCGTAAATAATCCGACGAAGTTAGGTGAACGTGATTGGTTCAAGGCTCACGTGGCGTTATCGCGGCAACCAATCAGGGACAGTGTATTAATTTACGGGTAATAGTGCACCGTAAAATAGAACATTGAGCAACGATTGGCCCATTTGAGGACGATTTTACTTGTATCAAAATCGTAATTATTAAATGACTGTCAGGCTACCGTAAATTGATCAACTAACTGAAATCCATTGCGTAAAATAATACATTTCAACTACCGTTTGTTATATTCCGAAAGTTAATCAACTACCTAGAATTGATCAACTTACGATTCTTGCTATTTTCCGGTGACAGTTATACCGCCACCAGTCGGTTGCCAGCGCCTCGTTTGTATTCGGCAGGATGCACCACGGGCAGGTGAGGTTGGCTTGAAGCGAAAAGATGATAGGCCGCTCCCTTACATCCTTCATCCATCTTTGTCTCCTAGAGAGGTAGGGCATAGCGAGTCTTCGCTTGTATAGGCTTGTTTGACTAAAAATGTAATTAGTCTTTTAGCTTATTCAAAAATAAAAGACACGTATTTTAGTATTTGTAAATTAGACTAAAAATTACAAAGTTATAGCCCATTGAAATTACGCGTGACGTCACGCGGTGTGGCATTTTTACGGGACGGAGTGACATCAAAGACCACTCCTAACTTATGCCTTGTATCTTTTCTATTTATTATTTGAATGAAAAAAGGAAAATACGTGTCCAATTCATTTTATGATCTAAAATACGGACTAAATATAATGTAATTATTTTGACACCCAAAACATCCCTATTGAGCCGCCCGTCCGGGGAAGGACCTCCCACCCTATAGAATACCGCAGCCAAATGACCTCCGGGTCGTGTTTCTGCCGGTCAGTAGGGTTTTGGACCTCGTGGGGGGTGAGTGTTGGGCCGGCATGGCGGTGGCAACTGACAGTAACTGACCAGTTACTTGCCCGTTGTCACAGCGTCTTGGGTTTCTCTGTCGCTTTCCATAAGGCGTAGGAAGCCATTATGACAGGCTCGTGGCTCATTTGGTAGTGACCTCTGCCCTCTGAGCCAAGAGTCGTGGGTTCGATTCCCGCACAGTACAAACATTTGTGTTCATGAACATGTCTGTTTGTATTGGTCTAGGTGTTTTCTATGTATAATATGTATTTATTTGCAAAAAAAATGTATCTAAGTATGTTTATCAGTTGTCTAGTACCCATACCCATAGTACAAGCTTGCGCTTAGTTTGGGGCTAGGTGCGCGTGTGGCCCAGCGTGGCATGTCTTGGGTTATTTATTTATGTATTATATCGAGCTACTATATAAAAAGTGATCTTTAAGCCCGTTGCCCCCCTCTGCCGTAAATAAATAAACGCACCGCCTGCTAACGGGACGACGACTGCCGATGCTGGAATGCTTGGACTTGCCCGTGCGCATGTTGATAGCCCGAAGTGGTTCTGTATGGCCATGCCGATCTCGGGGCACATGTCTTCGGATACCTGGAAATTAAACACTTGAGCTAACTATAATGGAAATGTAAAAAAAAAACGGGGAAAAAATATCTATTCCACGCGGTATAAAACGCTAGATTTCGTTTTAATTGGCTAGTGGGGTGCTTGGCCGCAGTCGGTGATGAGTCACTATTTTCTTAACGCGAATGAACTATACGTTACTCGATAGGTTTCAATATCATTGACTAGCTGTGCTCGCGACTTCGTCCGCGTGGAATAGTTATTTCTTCCCCCGTTTTTTGTTTCAATTTTCCATTATTTCTTCTCTCCTAATAGTTGCAGCGTGATGTTATATAGCCTAAAGCCTTCCTCGATAAAGGTCTATTCAACAAAAAAACGAAGAAATAATGGAAAACGTAAAAAAAAACGGAAAGAATATCTATTCCACGCGACGAAGTCGCGAGCACAGCTAGTGAATGTAATATTTTTATATTTTAACGCTGTCATTACATAAATTAATACATTGTGATTCTATCCTTGCCTATGCCTTATGTCAGTAAAATACCTCCTTCTCACCTGATAAATTAACATAAGTACATAGTGAAATAGACATGGTGACCGTTT